>CM062815.1:491030856-491695856 GCA_031772625.1 Pinus tabuliformis | reverse complement strand
ATTTTCTTGTTTGATAAGTTTACTACGTGTCTGTTTTTAAAGATGGGTGGATTGATGTTTTGCTTGTTTTCCACGGATTTTTCCCATCTCAGTGTTGTAGTCTCTCTTATTGTTAATGAACTATCTAAGATTTCTTTGGGATCGTACCTGGGTTCTTGTGCTGTTTTTGCTACACTATTGAGGCTTTCACGTTCCTGCGTGGTGCAATGTAAACTATCATTGATAGTCAAGGAAGAAAGGTGGTTTTATCAGCAAAACTGTTTATCAGGTGAAGAAAAAGTGGTATGTGGTAATTCGGGGTGGTCACCCAATTCCATTTATCAGTCGACATGTAGCACACCACAGGATAGAGAAAACCACTTTATCGGGTGGGTAAACATTGCGCAATATTCCTGTCCAATATCTTTGTTAACCGTTGGATCAAATGGGTTTTGATCAACGGTGGAGGATCACTGATTAGTTTGTTGATCGGGGGAGCCAACAACCGTCGGATTGAGGGAGTGAAATTGACAGTGTAGGCTGAACGTGATGAGAGAGCATCGATAAATGTGCAAAGGCCGAGGAAAGGTGAAAAGGTAAGGTTAAGTGCAGTTTATGTAATATTTCTATTATACAAGAGTTATAATAGAAATAACGGAGTTAAGGGATTTTGGGTTAATTCGGGGGTTTAACCAAAGTCTAACCATGGTATGATTAAGATGAGCGGATAGTGAAATCAACTAGAGGGTTATGTAGTAAGGTATAAGAATTAACCAAAGTTTATGAACATTGGGTAAAGTTTCGCTCAAGGGTTAATTAAGGGGTCAGACTATGTATAGTCAAATGAAAACATTTCCGCAATGAGATTTAAATTAAGAAGCCTTAAGCCTTTATATGTGAAGGTTTTCACCATGGATCAGGTGATTAATTCCTAGGACCAGTGACATGCATTTTTATTTGCATACTGTGGGTATTGTCGGCTTAGGTTGGCATCATTTGGTATCATAGCAGAATAATGAAATTCTGTGTAAAAGGTCTTTGAGAAATTTAGAACAGAGTTATGTTTTAAGATGTGTATGCAGGCAAGAGGAGATCAGATTTTAATCTGACAAACAATAGGAAAACAGTGATAAAAGTATAGCAGAATTTGCAGATGCAAGAAACAGAGAACAATCCATTCAAAGTGTAGGAGAATGGTAGAACAAGATCATGCAGAGATCTTGAAGGTGAGATGATATGTTTTTTATTTTAATTTGATTTGAAGATTGGAGGGTTTGTGGTCTTTATATTGATGCACAGGTAGCAGCATAAGAAGGTGATAAGGTTGCAGCAACCTAGAGCAAGGAGTGCTCAATTGGTTATAGAGGAAAGAACCAGAGAGATGCCAAAAGACTAAGCTCAGAGGAGAGAAGCTTAGTGAGGCATATGTAGCAAGAAGGAGACTTGTTACTGTAGGGGTTTTGTTGCAGCTCACAAAGGCAATTCCATAGAGGATGTGGGTAGAATTGCTAAGGGATGAAGGAAGTTGGTAAGAGTTTCTAAGTGAAAGAAGAGGTGGTCAAAACCTAGTATTTCATTAGTGATTGAAATACAAGAGGATAGTTGTGTTCTTAAAAGGTGCAAATGAGTTGAAGCCTAGAAGGAGCAGAGAGAAGTGCTCAAAAGAGGTTCCAGAGATAGAGAACCAAGTGCTTGCCAAAAGACCAAGTACAGAGGAAAGCTTGGTGAGGTAAGTGGTAGTAGGGAGGACTTGTTGTTGCAGAGGCTTTAATGCAGCTCATAGTAAGTGAGTAAGGAGCTCATGAAGATAGAGAAGGATAAAATGACTATTGATAGTCATAGTAGAGGTTCTGAGGAAAACCACAGCAGAAGAAAGGTGAAGAAGGAGGATGCCAAGGCAAATGGCAAGAGAATGAGTCAAGAGGAAATTGACAAAGAGATTGTTGAGATGAAAGAACAACTCAATGTATTAAGGATGATACTTGAGGAAAACCAAAGACTAGGTTGGGTATTAAAGAAGAAGCTAGTGAAGTGGTATAAGTTACAGAGAAGGCTACAACAGAAGCAAGTAAAGTGGCTAATGGAAAAACTCAGAGAAGTTGAGTTGGAAATGGAAGTTTCCATTTGTGAAGCAGAGCAGGGTGAAGTTCTGGGTGAAGAAGAAGGAATTATTGATGATTTTTTGAAATGTTGGACAAATGCAAACCAGTAGGAGAATGTAAAACCTTATATTGTTGAATCTAATAATTTTGATGTGATTATAGGTTTTGCAGAGGATGAGAAATCTTTTGAAGCTGTCAAAAGTATGGAATAGTATCTTTCAAAAGATAAAAACTCTTAAGTAAAGAATGATGGAGAATGTCTCTTGAATGAGAAAAGCAGTGAATTATTGTAGCAAAAAGAATTTAGTAATACATTGATGTTTGAAGCTGTGACAACACAGGAAAAATTTCTTGTGAAAGGAGATGAAATTCATTTTGAAGAACTGATATGTGAAGCAACAGTTGAGATTGTTGAACCTTGTAATTTTCAAACTGATAATTTGTGTATAAATGCAGGAATCATAAGTAATGATGAAGTACTTATGAAGTGTCACAGAGAAATTGAATTTCTAGAGTATTTTCTGGGAAATTCAGAGTATGACAGTGTGATTGCAGAGGAAGGAGTTCACTACAGTGGACAAGAGCAGAAAGACATCATTAGAGCAGATGATGTGGAGGGGAGACTAACTGATAGTCTTGAGAGTACATTAGAGGATTCTTTAGAGAATTCTTTAAAGAGGTTGAATCAGCATATTGATGTGCTGATAGAAGAGGAGAAATCAGAGCAGCATACTGAAGTGTTTCCAAAGGAAGAAGAGGCACTGAGGCCTTATGTTTTTTATTTTAATAATTTTTTTGTGAGTGCAGGTTTAGTTGCAAATGCTGGAGGAAATTTGGCACAGATGAGCAGCCAAGTAAAGATGGTAGAAGAGGATTCTATGGAAGAATTTAATCCATGGAACAGAGATGTTCAATTGCTGGAGAGAATGTTGGAAAGTCAGGATTCAATGCAGAAAGAGATAATCATGAAAGAGGGTAAGGATGAAAGAGCGGCAATAAGAATTTGACAAATTCAAAGAGAAGAACAACAGTTTGAAGAGTTAGCGAACAACAGCAACAACCTGAAACAAAGAGAAAGAGGTAACAGTAAGTGGCAGAGTATGGACCAGCCCAAGGATGTGCTGGAGATGGAGATTGAAGAATTATGGTAGTTGATGATGAAACAGTCCAGGATGAGGGAAATTATAGTAGGAAGGATGGTCAATCAGAACTTGAACCTGATTAGCAAGGAGAGGAAGATGAAACAGAAGACAACAAACATACAACAACAGCAAAGGTGCATAGCATTCAGACAACTACAAACTAAAGTTTGGGACCCTGAAGGTTTTCTATCAACATATGAAGACACATGATCAGGAGATCATGAATGTTTTCTACTTTGGGAGTCTGATGCAGGAGCATTCAGCTCAGAAGAATCATTGTATTTTAGTAGACATAGGGGGGTCTTGTGTTTTAAGGAAGTTGGTTTCCTAAGTGTTAAAATTAATGTAATTACTTAGGCTTTTGAGTGATTTTAATGAGAATAGGAATTAATTAAGTATTGTGAGGCATATTTGTAAATTTTCTCGAATGTTGGAGAACATGAGAGATTTAGGATAGTTGAAAGATTTGAGAATCAGTTGTAAATCTTGGATTAGAAATAGGTTTCATGATTTGTGGATTAAAGAGGATCCTTAGGGATAAAGATGAGATTTTACGATTTTGTTGAGAAGTTTATGGATCTAAATGAGGAATTGTTTATAGAATCCTTTTGTATAAAGGTAAGCCAAAAAGGCAAAGAAAAAGTTAGTCAAGTTAGCTGGTTAGCTAGTTAGAGGTTGTGAGTTAGGGGTTTGATTGTAAGCCTATGGGCAGTTAGGAAAATAAAGGCCACTGATATAGAAGATCAGGCCAAGGAGAGAGTTCATGTGTAAATTCCTATTTATTAATACAAACAACTCGATTATGAGTTTATGTGTGTGTATGGAGTAATGTAGTTATAATCTGTGTATGAACTAGAGTAAATTTTGTGTAACAGAGGTTGTAGGTGGAGTTCGAGCAGAACATAGAGAAGAAGTGGAGTAGGTATGATCGGGGTTTGATCGTTGAATCCGATCAAAGGATCCAAGTGAAGTTCAGGGATGACAGTGATTAAGAGTACATGGAGTTAACTCCAAGATGGAGTTGTAATGCAAAACAACTAAAGATTCGAAACCCTGAAGTAAAACCCGAAACCATAGAAACACTAAGAAATGGCATGAAAGTGAAGTAAAGGGAAGGTTGAAGAAATGAGGTGATGATGTACAAGAGCCGTTGGATTGAGAATAGATCAATGGATGATAAGCATTTCAATCGAAACTGGAGTTGATTGAGTAACGCAGTGGCACCGTCGAATCGTCTAGATTGACGGATAATATTGGCGGAAGAAAGAACCCTGACAAAATTCATGGAGAAACCTGGAAATAGATCTGGATCATCTGATCAATAGATCCATTGATCTAACTGTTAGCACGTGCCAATAAGCTCGTGTGATAGTCAAGGAAGAAAGGCAGTTTTATCAGTGAAACTATTTTTCGGGTGAAGAAAAAGTTGTAAATGGTAATTTGGGGTGGTCACCCGATTCCATTTATCAATCAACACGTAGCACACCACAGGAGAGAGAAAACCACTTTATTGTGTGGGTAAACATTGCGCAAGATTCCCATCCGATATCGTTATTAACCGTTGGATCAAATGGGTTTTGATCAACGGTGGAGGATCACCGATTAGTTTTGTTGATTAGGGGAGCCGACAACTATCAGATTTAGGGAGTGAAATCAACGATGGAGGATGAACATGATGAGAGAGCATCAATAAATGTGCAAAGGCTGAGGAAAGGTGAAAAGGTAAGGTTAAGTGTGGTTTATGTAATATTTCTATTATACGAGAGTTATAATAGAAATAGCGGAGTTAAAGGTATTTTGGGTTAAGTCGGGTTTAACCAAAGTCTAACCATGGTATGATTAAGACGAGCGGATAGTGAAATCAACTAGAGGGTTAAGTACTAAGGTATAAGAATTAACCAAAGTTTATGAACGTTGGGTAAAGTTTCACTCAAGGTTTAATTAAGGGGTCAGACTATGTATAGTCAAATGAAAACATTTCCGCAATGAGATTTAAACTAAGAAGCCTTAAGCCTTTATATGTAAAGGTTTTCACCATGGATCAGGGGATTAATTCCTAGGACCAGTGACATGCAATTTTATTTGCATAATGTGGATATTGTCGGCTTAGGCTTGCATCAGGTTCTGGGAATATTCCTTGATTCTAGATAATTCTAGAAGGATCCCATCTCTTATCTCCTCCTATGAGATCGAAATTAGATAGGCTAAGGATACATTAACCTCCTATCCTCTCATACCTTGCTCCATGGAAACTAACTCCAAGTTTGGAAGGCCATTCAATACCCTCATTTATGACAAAACCACCTCCATTTCCTATAAATTGAGCACTCATCATAGTGATCAAGGGGCTAGAATCTAAATTTTTTAAGGAAATTCTGTTGGTTTGAGAATTGAGTTCATCTTAAGCAATGTTATGTTGCTGGATTGTTGTGCTTTTGATGTGGCGAGGGTTGGACTAAAGCTAGAGGAGTGGCACATGATCAAACTGTATTGGGTGATACTCTTCCTTCTACATTAATAAAGAGTTTATTCATTTTCTCATATTATTGTTCATATCTATGATGATTATGTGTTTCAATTTCTTCGATTCCACTGTTTTATAGTAGGTAGATGATGTATGCTTTGATCATTTCTTGTTTCTGTTTCTCTTGATACAGGTACCTTTTGAGTGGCTTTAGTTCAAGTGGGAGCGACGGGAGCGATTCAAAAAGAGATCAAGGAAGCGAAAGACTACAAGTAAGTTCCTTCATCTCATCTATCTACTATAGGAAAATGTTAAACTACTTTCTTTCTATTGTTCTAGGTGTAGTCACCCACCTAGGGAAAATGTGTTTATCCATAGATGCAAATTCCATATAATAGTTGGGGCATGGTGAAATGAAAGGGACTTGATTCACGTGACATATTATTCTCTCATCATCACATAGGGGGATTGTTGGCGTGATAAGCGAGCAGATGTGAAGTACAAGTTTAGCAAGGAGACTCAGGAGTTGATCCTGAGACAGAAAATCCGATAAGTATGATCGCAGGAAAAGACAATATTTTAGTTGATCAACTTCATAATTCCACGATTTCATGAGGGATAGAAATTCCCACCCCAATTTTGATGTAAGAGATGTGCATGAAGATGGATGCGTTGTGACAGATTTGTGAATTCGGCGATAAGTGAAATTTTGAAAATTTGAGAGATCACATTTGGAATACCAAACATTTTTTACACGTGAATTCACATCGAGTGAAAACACGCGGATATATGGATTGTGCATGAGAAACTAGATCTGATTGGGTTCTAGTGGCTTACCATAGTCGCGAGGTCCTGACATAAGCATCAACGGACATTGAAGTGCCTCGACTCCTTGGCACATCCCAGAACTTTCCAGAATTGCAAAATCATATTTTGAAGTTTGAACTAGATCATGCATGGCTTGAAGATGGTTGTTGTTGCTGATTTCAAAATTTCTCTCAGGATGGTAGCCATCTCTGTCACAGGATGCACAAGATTTTTCAGCTTTAGCAAGTTGACTTGAAGAGTTGTCTTCATGCAAGAGAAGAGATGACAAGGAATGGGAAGTATGCTTTGTGATTAAACTATTTTCAACTTCATCATGGACAACCTCACTGCCTTTTGTCAATTGAGGAGATAACTCATCGGATGAAGTAAGAGAACATGGAGTATCTCTGACACATGTGGGTGTGTTGTGAATGCTAGGACACACGAGCAAGTGAGGTGAAGAGGAAGTTTCGATATGAACGTCTTCTTTGACTGGAGGAAATTCTAGAATTGAGTAAGAGTATTCATGATAAAATGGAAGATCACATGATGTGCTTGGGCGTTCATCATGGTATATGGAAGCATGGGAGTGATGACTACCCAAGACTAGGGATTGATCGAAAGGATTAATTATACAAGATGTTTCACCGAGATTAGTAGATTGAGAATTGTTAGAGAATGGAAGCTCATTGTTTTAATGCAGACAATTTTAAATCAGAGAGGGGGAATTGATAATGTCCTCACCTTTTTTCTCCTCTGCCAATGTAATGTGACTACCTTGCACCTGATCGTGGTTTGGGCTAACAGCTTGAGAATTGAGAGAATGTGCAAAGTTGGCTGGTGAAACAGATTGATCAAGCGAGTCATGGTACAAGGAGTCATGTCTTGTGAATGATGGAGGATGGCAGAGAGGTAGATCAACTTCGAGACTTGAGTTGTGAACAATGATGTCCTCTTGTGGAATGGAGGAGTGAGTCTTGGCTATATGCTCTGTGAGCCACTTTGGAAATTCCTCCATGGAACTCAGAGACAAATGAGAAGATGGGATGGGGACATGTTGCGCAGATTCCTCAGCTTTACAATCACCACAAGGGGGCACCCACATCAGGACCGAAAAAGGAGGAGGACAAGGAACAAACGATGTGTTGGGCTCCTCCTCTATAATCTGAGGTGCCTCATGATCTACAAGAGTTGGGGCAGCAGAAAAATCAAGAGGTTTAAGTTCACCATATGATGAAACACAAACCAAGCGCTTGAACTCTTGTTTCAAGAAATCCCAGTTCAAATCTTCTTCCGGAATTTCATAGCAAAGGTGAAGAAATCAATCAAAAAATTTCTCAATTGATTCATTAGGATCCATTCTCAATAGGTTGATTCTTCCACAAACATCTCAGTAGTTATACTTACCGAAGACTTGATGGAGCTCCTTGAGGAAAGGGAGTAGGGAATGGATGGAAATAGGTGGAAAGGTATGACACCATCGATTAGCATGACCTTCAAGGGTGAGGAAGAAAAGCACAGAAGAAGACTCTTCATTATCGATTTCATAAGGTTGGAAAAATTGAAGAAAATGAGGAATGTGCTTGGATATGGACGTTCCGTCCTCACCAGCAAACTTTAACTGGGACAAGTGATTAAGAAGCTCATCGGGGAGTGAAATTTAATCAAGGGAAAAATTGGAGAAATTCCCTGGGAGCATGATTGGTGTATGATCCATTTTAGATAAGAGATTCAAACCAGATGTAACAAGCTCATCTTGTCATTTGGCCCTCCTTCTAGCACAATTTTTTTGACCTTGTTGGACCCACCAACAAAGGGGGTCTCCCCAGTATGAAGTCCCAACTAGACCTCACACCGTTTTGTGTAGGAGTCCCATCTGGTATGATGGCTCGATTTCCATTATCTTAAAGATCTTCCTTAGCTCTAGTTGTTAGCACATGAGAGTGCTACGCTGGTATCTTCAAACAACAAGGTACATGTCCCTAACGAATGCGTGATGTAACTCATGTTTAGGTTCTCTTATTGTAAAAGGGGAGAGTGAAGTGAGCCTCTTGATGAGAGGGAGAACTCTAAACCTAGAAAGAAACACGTGCAGAACAATAAGCATTTATCCAGCATCCAGCAAAATAGTCCACAATGGATGCGATAGTCGTCAAAACCAAAGTTCAAGGGAGAACACGTACACCTTCCAACATAATAGTCCACATGGGGGTGATGGTTGTGAAAACCAAGAAAACACAAGGATGGTTTGTCTAGTGTCTAGCGGAGTAGTCCACACAGGTGAGACATCAGTGATAAACAATACAACACATCTTCAACAATGTAAGTACTAAAATAACCGAAGTGGTTCAACTATCTTAGTACAGGTTAAGTAAACATGCATTACAAATGTTTAAAGAATAGTCTTACAAATGGATACAAAATATGTGTGAAAACATGATGGCCTGAGACATGGTTCTAAATTAAACAAAAGTTCCAAGACAGCTCTGTACACCATACATCACTAGCCCGAGTAGTGGGACATTGGACCCACTCCTCGTTCCTCAAAGAACAGACTACAGAATCTCAAGGCTATGTGGGAGGAGCCAAGGTGAAAAATTCCTTTTCTCATACAATGAGGGGGTATATATAGCCAAGGGGGTATAACTGACCCTTGTGGATCTTCGACTTCCCTCTCGACTATTTGACTTCCTATGACTTTTTTACTTTACATGACTCTTCAACTTCATATGTGGGTCTCTTGGAATTCCACTTTACATTGCATTGATTACAACAAGTATGGCACATAGTAGTGATCTGGCTGAGACAACTCATGACACAACTCGACGTGACACTGTTGACATGTATTGGCTAATTGTGGTGTTCATGTCGAGCTTATGTGCTGTTGAGCGATGGTATGCTCTTGGTGTAACATGTCTCCACCTCCGCATGCCAAAGTGTGCGGTGTCTTCGATGGTCTTGATCTTTGCTTAATGGTGCATGTGTATGTGTCCCTTTTGCTCACTTTATCAATGTGCTTCATGTGTTCATTCGACTACGAGCAAGTCTTCTAGCATTCACCTTGTCTTCACCCCATTTATCGTCACACCATGTTTCATTGATGTACCTGATCTTGCAATCACTCATGACGAGATGAAATCAAATCCAAAAATATCCTAGTCTAACATGATGCATTGTTTTTTGTTTCGGTGCAGGTGACCGAGAGAGGGACAAGGCACTGAAACTGTGTAGAGCACAGCTCAAGTTGGGATGCAAGGCTCTGAAGCATTGTCAGGAAAAATTGCGCAGATGTCACTAGGAGGCACATTTGCACAATCCAGGATAGCAGTGACAGTTGCGGCAAAAAAGCTAGCTAGGAGGTAGAATTACACAGTTTCCAAGAGGAAGGCCAAGCAGGGTGTCGGCGAACTACTGGGCCAATATGCGCAATTTTCAAGGGGAGCACTGGGCAAGCCATCTAGTTGGGGTCTACACATTTTCTCTAGGGAAGATAGTGTGGGTAGGACAAAGCATTGGTATAAAAATATGCACATTTTTCAAGAGGAGGACTGGATCAGGTTGCTGGAGCTACTAGTCAAAATTACACAATTCTGGGAGACAGTCTAGGCTTGGAAATAACTACGTAATTTCTGGGCTGATTACAGAGGGGGACATAAGGGGAAGTGACAAATAGATCTATGCAATTTTATGAGTGAGAGCAGAGTAGACCAATAGGGAAGCCTGCTTGTCATATCTATGCAATTTCTGGGTTGCTTGCAGAGCCGGGCAGAAGGGCAGGTGATAGACAACTCTGCGCAATTTTTTGGTTGATGACAGATCAGGCCAGCAGGGAAGCATGCCTGGTAGATCTGTGCAATTTCCTGGGATAGTGTAGTGAAAGGAAGCAGAGGTATGTTCCATGTCTCTGCGAATTTTCTGCAAGTAGTGCAAGGCAGTTAGGCTGGACAAGTTCTACGTATTTTTAGAGATCAGTGTAGCCCTAGGTCACAACTCAAGTCATTTTTTCGATTGACTAGCGAGAGGCTTGATGGGAGATCTTGTGGTAAGTGCAAACTAGATCGGGTTCTGGGACAACTTCTGCACAATTCTAGGAGACAGACAACTGAATCATTTCCCTAAATGCGCATTGCAGGCTACCTAGAGGACAACCTCAAGTTATGTGCAGTTTTGGGCAGCAATGCAAGGTCATTGAGATTGGGATCTAGTTGAAGGAGGGTTGTCATGTCGACAGATTTTTAGGAAAATGACTAACTATGAAAGCAAGTGTAGTTGTGCATACATGAAAATGTGATCACACACTTAACACAACTCGATGACAAGACACCTCAACCCAACAAGACAAACATGTGCTCAGTGAGACTGACTCAGTGATTAAAACAATGACTGCTCCTGCTCCTTCCTTTGAGTGAGAGCCATCAAAATAAAGTTTCCATATATCTGATTTTACAATTTTAGGTTTGGAAACTATATTTTCAATAGCAAGTTGAGTGTTTGATGAATTTTGCAATGATAACTGAAAACAACCAAAATCCTGATCTACTGCAAAGATGGGGTGATTTTTTGCTTGATCAGACCTACAAACAGCACGGAGGAATCTACCTTCCCTATACAACCTTAGATGTTCACCCCCATAGATTGGAATAGTATCAAAATACATGTCCATCTGAAGTGATCCTCCAAGTTTAGCACAACATGATCTAGATAGAAGCATACCAATATTGGCAGGAATATCAGTGACAATTATGTCTAAGACTATACTCTTAACAGGTACTTAGGCTAGGGTGACAACTAGGTATTTGATCGGTCCTAGGCATGGTACTTTATTTGAATCAAAGGTGTAGAGGTCATGATAGGAACAAGTAACTTCTAACTGGAGATGGTCCATAATTACCTTTGGTATAAGGTTATGAGAAGCTCCAGAGTCCAACATGTAGCTATACAAGAGAAAATCATGGACCTTTAAAGTTAAATAAAAGGGTGGAACAATCTCATCAATCATATCAGAACTAGGGCCGAAAACTACTAAGGGTTTTTCATCTTGTAGACTAATAATATCTCCCTCAACATCTACACTAGAGGATTATATCCATTTAGACATTTGATTTTTGTAACCAGGTTTTTTGGAAAGTTCAGCTAAAGGGATAGGAATCTTGATTATTTCCAATTCTTTCTCAATATTAAAAGTTGCCTAAATGGTTTTATCAGATGAAAAAGTTTCAGTAGATGACTCTGTAGTTTGAGGTGGTGGGCGGAGGCACCCCTTCGTTGTGTCGATTACGTAGCGGGGGGGTCACAGGGGGTTTGAGGGGGGTGGGTAGCCACTCTCTACGAGGTCCGGGGCAATGCCCCGGGGAAATTTTTTTGGACCCTATATTAGGTTGGGCGGACCTACCTATGGTTTTGTGCATGGTTTTCGCACATGGTTTTGGACGCGATGGTTTTTCAGTCCATGGTATCAGACGCTTTGGCATGTATAAATATGTATTGTAACATTGAAAGGAACATAATGAAAAATCAAGCTGGTAGTCCCAGTTTTGGGATCCAGGGGAAAATCTCTGTGTATATGTGTTTTATGTGTTATGCTCTTGCATTGTTTATTTTCTGTTCATAGAATTCATATGCAGGTAATTTATTTACGGGGTTAAAAGCTACATTTGGTATCATAGCTATTTTGGCTTCAAGGGGATGCCTTTGTTGTTGAGGGGTTTTTCTCGAACCTATGGTAGACCTTGTTTAGTGGGAGATCTGCAGGATCGATTCTAATGGTGAAAGAAGATGGTGAGAAGTGGAAAGATAGAGATCAAGAAATTTAATGGTCGGAGTTTTGAGTTATGGAAACTCAAGATGGGGGATTTGTTGGTAGATAAAGATTAGTGGATCACGGTAGATCCAGGTACTAAACCAATAAGAGTGTCTGATGAAAATGGAAGAAGTTGGATCGGAAGGAAAAGAGAACAATACAGTTGTGTGTCTCAGATTCAGTATTGTTGAATGTATTGGGGGAAGGTATGGCTAAGGCTTTGTGGGTCAAGTTAGGGACTTTGTACCAATCTAAATCTCTGGTGAATAAACTATTCCTACAGAAAGAGTTGTATAACCTAAGGATGAAAGATGGAGACTCAGTGACAAAGCATCTGAATGCATTTAATATTGTGGTAAGTCAGTTATTGTCTATTGATATTAAAATTTCAGATGAAGATAAGTGAATTATTTTATTGTGTTCTCTACCAGATTCGTGGGATAGTCTAGTTATTGCAATAGGTAGCAATGCAACTGCCTTGCAGTTTGATGAAATAGTCTCATCCTTGCTGACGGAGGAGATAAGATGGAAAAATATGGAGAGCTAGAATGGTGATCCCTTGTCTGTATGAGGACGGTCCCAGAACAGAAACAAAAATAAGCAATCTAGTGGGAAATCTAAATCTAGAGGGAGATCTAAATCTCCAAGAAAACCTGTAAAGGTGGTGTGCTGGAAATGTGGAAAGGAAGGGCACTACAAAAGGGACTATAAATCTAAAGTTCCTAACAAAGGAAAGGGGTCTAATGGTTCTCCTTCTGCAGAGGCGAAAACCACCTCAGATGAAGGTGGGGATGTGTACTTGGCTTCTTCAAGTACACATGTAGACCATGAGGCATGGTTGATTGACTTATGTGCATCCTTCCACTTCACTCCCCATAGAGAGTGGTTCTGCGAGTATGAGAAATATGATGGTGGTGATGTCTTCTTGGGGGATGACAGGAAGGCTAGAATTGTTGGTCATGGAAAATTAAAGTTGAAGTTGCAAGATGGAAGGATTAGAACACTTCCAAGTGTTCTGCATATTCCTACATTAGCCAGAAATCTGATTTCTGTAAGCAAGCTGGATGATGTAGGTGTAAAAACAGTGTTCGAGAAAGATACCTGCAAGATGGTTCAGGGAGAACTGGTATTGATGCGAGGAGTTTGGATTGGAACTCTATACAAGCTACAAGGTAGCACTGTTATTGATGGGTGCAACAATTCTGTGGTTCTTGAAAGTGGAGCAGAAAATCTAGCGCTCTCTAGAGAAAATACCATGCTATGGAATCAAAGGCTTGGACATATTGGAGAGAAGGGCCTTCTAATACTTCATGGTAAAGGTATGGTAGAAGGTATGACTAATAGCTCTCTGGATTTTTATTTCTATGAAAATTGTGTATATGGGAAGCAGAATCGGGTGAGTTTCCCCTCTGGTGGTAAGAGGGCTGTTGGAGAGGTAAATCCCCTCTACGGATAGAGGCGATCCCTACTAGCCCAGAATGGGTCTAACAACAATCAGTCAATGCTACTATGCAAGTTCCTAATTGCAAATAAAAGGTAGGCAATGAACACCTACTTGGATTCCAACGCTATTGTTTGATGAAGAGATGCCGCTCTCGCTCCTTCGCTCTTGGCCGGTCACGATCCTCCGCGATCTCCGCGAATAGATACCTGCACACACGAAGAGAAAGAAAAACACAAGCGTGAAATCTAATAAAAGCAATTATACATCAGTCAGAAAGGACGTAATTCACATTAACCATTACAAAGACAAATGCGAATGGAACCATAATAGTAGTCATCTATTATTAATCAATAACAGAGAAGAGTACAACCAAATGTTCTGACGTCGAATCCTTCTCAAGAGGGTCCAGCCAGCAAGTCTCTTAAGCATTCACCCTTGGAGGTAGATCTCCCAAGACAAGAAACTCTCTCTCACACAAGCAACACTCCACAACCTTCCTTAAGCTATCTAGCAATTCCACACTTATCACACCAACTACCTACTAGTAGCAGCAATCTGAGCACTATCAATTCTACACAATCCAAAACTAAAAACTAGCTGCTCATGGCAATGGTAGAGGTTTAAATAGGAGAAGGAGTCTCCATGAATGGTGGGAGGATGAGCTTATCTTCAAGGAAGGTGGTTTCAAATGATGAACAGACATGCCATAGAAGGGAGGGCGATACTCACAAGGTTAATAACCAGGTCTGGAGTTATCTGGAAGGTTGGCTGTTGGAACAAATTCGCCCAAACTGGATCAGTGCGGGTGTATAAATGCACTGTAGCGCTAACAGTGCATCTTAATAACGGAGCAGGCTATGTCAACACGGCTTAATACATTCATAGGATGCGTTGGCTCATGAAATTCGAGCAGCGTGGAAAACCCGTGTGCTTCCGCGCTGGCAGCGCATCAGTTGCACTATCAGCCGCCAGTCAGCGCGGTTATTTTAATAACAGTCGCGCTGATTAAATAAACTTTGGCAAAGTGGGTCATTTGGCCAAATTATAGACAGGGAAAATTTTAAGAACCCCCCCTAAATTTATAAATATAATAAATGGGCGAATCTCCATGGTATATAGGAAAAATGGAAGGCGATTTTATCAATAATATAATATGTATATATAATTTTTTGGCGAATCTCTCACCAGGCATGGCGAATATTTTACTCAATTATAAAATCTTGTAAGATCTTGGCAAGTCTTTTACTAAATAATAAAACTTTGTAAATTCCTAGTGAATCTTAGCATAGGCTACATGCTGGTTTAATTCCCCCATTTAAATAGGCTACATTCCAGGTGAATACCATGGGTCAATACCATGTGCCATTTTGGTGAATACCATGGGTCAATACCATGTGCCATTTTTATTTTTATTAATTCTAATATTAGGGTTAATAATGGTTTTTTGCATGGTATTAATAACAATCTAGTCCATGGTATTTGTCCCATAGTATTTTGGCCATAGGTTTCACCTAAATATAACCCATTTTTTTAGTGTTCGTAAATATAAGGTGACTTATGGAGTAAATATAAAAAAATGTTTTATTTGTTTACCATACCTCTCGTTTATTTATATTTTTATTAATTTACCATACGTCTTTTACAAATATGGTATTTGGCCCATAGGATTCACTTAAATAAAACCTCTTTCTTGAGCCTTCATAAATAGAACGAGGGTTATGGACTAAATATAAAAAGAGGTTTTATTTATTTACGATACGTCTAGTTTATTTATATTTTTATTTATTTACCATACCTTTTGAGTAAGTATAAAAAGACGTTTTATTTATTTACCATACCTCCACTTTACTTATATTTTTATTTGTTTACACCCTTACATGTATATAAGGTGACTTATGGAGTAAATATAAAAAATGTTTTATTTATTTACCATACCTCTCATTTATTTATATTTTTATTAATTTACCATACCTCTTTTATAAATATGGTATTTGGCCCATAGGATTCACTTAAATAAAACCTATTCTTGAAAATGGGCAAATGGATTAACTTAAATAAAACCTATTCTTGAAAATGGGCAAATGGAAGGTTGTAAGTCCTAATTTCAAGGGCTAAATTTACCTTTTTTACCCTCTCCCTTAAAATAAGGTGGGCTATTTGAGGTGATTTGTAAAAATGTACTATGATACAAAATATTCGCCCACTAAAAATTTAAAACCCCTTAATTTCGCCACAGGGCGAACATTCGCCCCTAAAATTATCCTTGATTATAGAGCAGGAGCATGATTAATTGGAATTCATGGCACAGTAGGGAGACTGACAGGGAGACAGTGACAAATTACTGTGTAACAGATGCCCCCTAAAGCATGAAGCCCGAGAGAGTGGGAGGGGTGAAATGCTTTACAAACTCACTGAACTGGAACACCACTAGGAAGGACCTGCATGTACAACTGATATCTCAATTACATGTAGTCTAGGCATGGGCGCAGCCATCCAAAATACATATGAAGAAGGTCCGTGGTATGGACGCAGCCACCCAGCTGAAGAGACCATGATGATAATAAGGTATGGTCGCAACCATCCTAAAAGCCTCAGGTATGGGCGCAGCCATCCATCAATGAGTCATGTAATAATAATCCACAAAATCGCAACCTGGTTTGCAACAGACAAAAACCAGGGTCTTGCGCTCCATTCCGACCCGAACAAAGTACAAGTCCAAGCATGTGAATACATGAGCTGAAGTCGAACATGCATGAACATCGTCTGATTACCAGCGAATAATGAAAACTGTTAACAGACGCGAGAGGTACCACCAATAATGACAATGGTCCTCAAGGTACTTATAGGTACAATCTGTGGCGTGTGAATCAATGAGCTGGTGTCGAACACCCGCAGAATCATCCGATCGGAGGCCAATGATGAAAACCTCGCGTCGAACACGGAGAACCTGCCATTGAGGCATGCAGGCTCTAAGGCACCTAAAGGGAGTCTCTAGGTCACTTTCCTGGATAAGGAGCTGAAGTCGACAGGAAGTAACCGTGATCGAAGGTGGGCCATGATGTCTCCCACATCATCGACACGAGACGGAGAAGGATAAAATATTTTGTGTGAGACATCAGAGAGAGGTGGTAAGTTTGCAGAGGTCAAATTCTCTTGAACATATCGGCGGCACGACAGCGGATTTGGCAGTATTTGACATCAAAGGAGCAGAGGTCATGGTGACAAGGCAATGAGCAGATGAGAGGTCAAAACAGGATAACCCAAACCCACGGAGGCTAGTGTAAAACAAGATGAGAAATCCCCACCCAGACACAAATGCAGACGAGTGCCATGTTCAAGAGCGACATACTGCCGACACGACCATTATTACAGTTCCATTTTCCCCACCATTTCTGGCAGGTACCCTAATTATTTTTGGATGACAAGCTTGACAGGGATAGCATATGCTTGAAAAGTGTCATTTCGACGGTGTCCGATGTCATTGAGTTTTAACGAGTCTGACAGAGGAAGAACTCGGCGTCTTTTCTTCTTTAGAGAGTCTGAAAAGACAGCGGAAAAGAAAACTCCAGGGGGGTCCTTTTTCGTAAAGTTGTGTCTCTCGAGCCCGAAAAAGTATAAAACAATGCTCGAAAGAACCGCCCGACCGGTACGATCGAGGAGTACTTTTCGTAAGCAGTAATTTCGACCCGAAAAAGTAGAAAAGCGGTCAGAAGTACGTCGTTTTGTAGCCAATAACGAGTGTGAAATGACAAACACCCGACAATCTTTTTAGTTTAAACGGTCGAAAAAAGAGCTTTAAAGGCGACCTCCTCTCGCTTTTTTAACGAGTTGAGAGGGAGACTCGGCTATCTTTTCGTCTTTAAACGGTCGGAAAAGAGTTGAAAGCAGACCTCCATTTTTATTCTTTTTAACGAGTCAAAAAGGGAAAATACTCGGCAACCTTTTCATCTTTTACGAGTCAGAAAAGAGCTTAAAGGAGACTCGTCCTAGAGGAACGAGTGGTATAAAAGGTAGCAACTGGTTCCGACAATGGTGGAACTGCTCAAAACATGTAATGGTCAAGAGGCTGGCTAAAAACCACTCATCGCTGCGGTTCCTCAGGAAAGGATAAACAACCAAGTGAGAGCATATGATCGGCCAAAGAGATGGTAGCAATGGAATGAAACAACCAAGGCTCATCTAGCAGAATTCAGCGGATAAAAGTGGCAATCACGAGATGTAAATCGGGTATGGGTTCATTTTTACACAAGCTTGAACCATGGAGAACTCTGCTTGGATTCTGTTTCATGTTTACACAAGCTTGAAACGAAAAACTATGCTTGTTATACATTCGCATTGCCCCAGCATAATGACACAAAACGAGGTACATGCCCCCCAAGCTTCATTGCATTCAATAGAGTGGATGGAATGAAGGTTCATTCTCGAGATCGATGAAAGACTCGATTTGTATTTTACGAGATCTTAATCAACAGACTCGATTTGGAAAGGGAGTTGTTTCATTTTTTAATGAGGTTGACACAGTAAAAGAACTATCCTCATAACCCTTGTTTCATTTTTAACGAGCTTGACACAAGATCAGGAACTATGCTCCGCCACCTTGTTTCGTTTTTTAACGAGGTCGCCACAAGATCAAAACTATCCTCGGCCTAAGCCTAGTTTCATTTTTTAAGGATCTTGACATAGGAAAGTGAACTATGCTCCGACCAGACCCAATGTCATTTTTTAGGGAGCTTGACATAAGAAAGTGAACTATGCTCCGACCAGACCTAGTTTCATTTTTTAAGGAGCTTGACATAGGAAAGTGAACTATGCTCCGATACCTAGTTTCATTTTTTAAGGAGCTTGACACCAGAAAGGAACTATGCTCCACCCGAACTTCATCATAATGAATAGAAAGTCGGGGCTTCCAAGATTGGCACTCCTTGTGGAAGGGAAACATCTTGGAAGTCAGGGCCTAATGCCCCCAGGACACTATGCACGAGGGCGGCATCACTGGATCCAGGCATGGGATAGGTGGCCACGTAGTTGATCTGTGGTGGGGGGAGATGCAACTGGTGGATGAAAACTAGGAGGGGACGACAACGACGCAGGAGGCATCGGGGGACTAACGAATGACAGTTGATCGATAGTCACAATTCTTCCATTGTGTGGAAAGCAAACCACACGGAAAAGCGAAGAAACGAGGGCCCCCATGGCATAAACATAGTCGCGACCAAGGAGAAGACTAAAGTCTAAAACACCTTGGGTAACCAAGACGTCTATATAGACGGTTTTGCCTCCCAAAGTAATAGGGAACTTTGGGAGAACTCCTAGAGATGGACAGGCTCCTCCGTCAAAAGCCAACAGATTCTGAGTGACTGGCCGAAGCTGTGGGGAACCTAAAGCTTGCCAAGTAGTGTACGGCATAAGACTGACAGACGCCCCTTCATCCAAAACAGTGCCAGGTACTGCCTTAGCACAGGCATGTACTGTGATCTGGAAAGGCATATGGGATGGAAGGCGACCGGCGATCAGGCGATTCCAATCAAAGGAAGCGACCAAACTACTTGGTGGGGGAATCGTATGATTGCCCCCATGTGCTAAAGGAACCGAAGGAGAACCTTCGGGAGCAGCTGGGTTAAGAGAGTCATTTCAGGACTCAGGAGAATCTGAAGAGACGAAAAGAACATGGGCGTGATTCTCTTCCGAAACAGAGTGAGCGAGCGGCGGACTCGAGTCGACACTCTCTCCGACCAATGGTTGGTCTGGAACAGGCTGGACACAGCCGGGTTCGGGAAGAGGGGCTTGGATAAGAGAAGAATCTGAAGCAATCTCTTTGTCAGCAGGGGGACAATCTGCAGCTGCAGAGAGACGTCGATATCCAATGGGTAGTTGGGGTGAAGGAGCTGTAAGACTTGCCAAAACACTGGAGGCTTTATCCATGAGCGGACAAAGGTGAAGGGGATGATTGCCTTCACAAAGTCTACAGGGGATTCGAATCTTCCCTTTCTCTTTACCTTTGTGAGTCGATAGGGGAACATCGCCATGAGCCTCAGTGGATGATGAGGGGCGGGCCGGATCACGAGACCATACTTCTAGTACCCTGGGAATGCCAGGACAATCGCGAAGAAGATGGTCCTCCTTGCATAATCGACAAGGAAACTTGACCTTCCGCGGAGGAGCGAAAGGGGGCCCGACTTCAGGTGTACTCGAGGGAGTAACAGTTATACTTGTAGCCTCTCCCTTAGGAGACTTCTTCTTCTTGGTCTTCTTCTTCTTCTTCTTAGCCACCTAGTTATTCGAATCGAGACTTTCACCAGGCGAAGTACAAGAGGAAGACGTAGAAGTAGGTGTCGAAGGGGGGAGACCCACCTTAGGATCAACATGATGTTGTTCAGGTGGAGGGACTGATGGACTAGCAGCCGATACGGCAGGGACCAAAGAGGTTGAGAACAACCAAACAGGCAACCCGACAGTTAACCCCGGAAGGGATAACGTTGCCATATAAGGAGCACCAACATTCCCGAGAGGAGGGAAATGACTAGGATTCCCGTCAGGAGGGGAACTTGGGTTGGTGAACCCTGGAAAAGTTGCCATGGCAAACAAAAAGAAGCCTACCCAAGCTAACGCACACAAGATCTAACCAGGTGATGTTATCGTAGCCGAATAAATTGTTAAGACACAGGAACTAAACTTGACCTTTTCATGTTTCAAGAGTCGAGAAAAGGACGAAAAGATGACTCTAGTCTCCTTTGAATGTTTAATGAGCACGAAGTGACAAGATGCTCACTGGCACCTTTTCTTTTAGGGAGTCCGAAAAGGATCAAAAGTGACTACTCTGGAGACTCTAGGCAAAGGGTTTACCAAGCAATCCGTAAAACTGCTTATACACCTTGGCAATCGTATGAGAACCAAGGACTTTCCATACTGCAGTCAATCTTCCCGAATGCTGTGTTCGGTGCGTTACGGTTCACAAGGCGGTAGACTCGGCTTCCTATGGATCAAGGATAAAAGCCTAGTGGGGTCTCCCTATATACGTGACGGTACGTGGGAGCACAGCTCGTGTTAGACCACTATCAAGTCACAGAAGGAGGAATCACCCAACTGTAATGTGAAACAATAGTGACTATGTTTAAAGACGCCAGAACACGTCTCTAACCTAGACCTCTAGATGTTTGCGTTAAGTTCCAATGCGTTTTTAGGTTTATTCAGTTTATTTTATGGTTGATCTTGAATTTAAGTTTCGGTTTCAGGCCTTATCGTGTGATCTCTCACAATTACCTAGATGCAAACTATATGCCAAAGAACATCATTTCGTTCGATGAATTCTAACTACGAGAGGGTTAAGAGTTTTCAATCAAACAAAATGAACTCAGACAATCAAACAATCTAATGCAGCTAATGGCAAAGAAATGAGACTTTTCTTTTGAGAACACAAATCAATGAAATGCTCTTCTTTTCATTAACTATTGAATGCAAAAGATATTAGTTCGATTTCTTTTTCAATGGCACAATGCATTTAAAATGAATTTTGAGAGACAGCAACACCGAGTAAAGAGAAACAAAAATCACTCAATGAAAAACACAACAAGCGTGAAAAGAGCCGGTTGAATCTAAGCAATTGTAATCTATGTCTGGGTGGTGAGAAGTAATCGCAACAATCTAAGGACTGGTTCGAGGACAATCACCTAAACAACCAAGCAAAGAAAGCAAAAGAGGAAGGTTTTCGCAAAAGCAAAGGCAAGTAGCAACGTATCTTTGTGAACGAGTGATAAAACAAAATCAATCCAGCGAAAATGGGATGATAGCACTAGGTCACCGGACACAAAACAAGATCCGCCCAACAAGACTTCGCAAGCAAGTGCTTCACAGTTCAAACAATGAAAACCAAGTCACAAACCAGGTGGAAAGAGTAGGGGAAAGTCAAACCAACAGGCTCAGGAGGCAAATTTGAAACAAATTGAATTCTACAGGATCAGCGCGGGTAGAACTCAGCAACAATGCGCTGCCAAGAAGTCACGCGTAGGGAGACTGACAGGGAGACAGTGACAAATTACTGTGTAACAGGGTGAAACAGATATTAGAGCTTGTGCACAGTGATGTGTTTGGACCTCTGAGGGTTCCATCACTGGGTAAGTCTGTGTACTATGTATCATTTATAGATGACTTCTCAAGGAATACATGGATATATTTCCTCAAGAAGAAATCTGAATTCTTTGACAGGTTTAAAGAATTTAAGGCTCTAGTGGAAAACCAGACAGAGAAGAAGATAAAGGTGCTAAGGACAGATAACGGTGGAGAGTTTTGCAGTAAGGAATTTGAAGAATTCTGTAAGGTGTGGTATAGCACAACAAAAGACTACTGCATACACACTTGAGAAAAATGGAGTTGCAGAAAGAATGAACAAGACGTTGATGGAAAGGGCAAGAAGCATGCTCAATGGTGTCGGAATAGGACAGGAATTCTGGGTAGAGGCGATGGGGATAGCATGTTACCTGGTCAACAGATCACCTTCATCAGTGTTGGAGGATAAGACTCCACAAGAGGTATGGACTAGTAAGAAACCCTCTCTTTCACATCTGAGGGTATTTGGATGTGATGCATAAGTACATGTTCCAAAGGAGAAAAGAACAAAGTTGGATAGTAAATCTGAAAAGTGCATCTTTATTGGGTACAAGGATGGTTTGAAGGGTTATAAGCTTTGGAACCTAGTAACAAGGAAGGTTGTGTACAACCGAGATGTGGTGTTCAGAGAGGTGAAAAATGTTATTAAACATGAAGTCCCATCAAAGGAACCTGAGAAGATAGATTTTGAGTTAAAGGAGGAAGAATCATACTCTACAGCAGAAGAGGTATTAGAAAATGAAGAGCCACAAACTCCGGTTGTGAGAAGATCAGTTCAAGAAAGAAGGCAGCCAGAAAGGTATAATCCATCTAATTTCTGTTCAAATTTTGCTTTATCTATTATTGATGATGATCCCAAAACTGTGAAGCAAGCAATAGATTCAAAGGATGGAAAACTCTGGAAAGAGGCCATGGTTGATGAAATGGCATCTTTGCACAAAAATGAGGCTTGGGATCTGGTGGAATTGTTGGCTGGAAGGAAACTCATTGTCAGCAAATGGGTGTTCAAGAAGAAGACAAATGCAGAAGGAAAGGTGGAGAAATACAAAGCTCGGTTGGTAGAAAAAGGTTATTCCCAGCTGCTGGGAATTGATTTTGGTGATATTTTTTCTCCTATTGCCAAGGTAGCTTCTATTAGATTACTTTTATCTATTGTTGTTGCTTTTGATTTTGAGGTAGAACAAATGGATGTGAATACAACATTTCTCCATGGGGATCTGGAAGAGGAGATCTACATGAAGCAACCTGAAGGCTTTGTGGTGAAGGGTAAGAAAGAACTGGTATGCAAGTTAAATAAGTCTCTATATGGGCTAGAACAGTCACCAAGGATGTGGTATCAGAAATTTGATACATTTATATGGGGGGTTGGCTTCACCAGAAGGAAAGAAGATCACTGTGTCTATTTTAAATTAATTGGTGACTGTGTTATTTATTTGGTCTTGTATGTGTATGACATGTTTTTGGTTGGAAATGACAAAGAAATCATCCAGGATTTGAAGACCCAGTTGTCCTCCAAATTCGACATGAAAGATCTTGGAGCTACAAACTATATTTTGGGCATGGAAATTCAAAGAGATCAGGCAAAGAGGAAGCTTTGGTTAAACCAGAGGAAGTATGTCGAGACAATATTGCATAGGTTTAATATGCAAGATAGTAAACTAGTGAAGGTTCTTATTCCTGTAGGTGTAAAGTTATCTATTGAATAGTGTCTCAAGACACAAGAAGAGGAAGAGGACATGTCCCGTGTTCCATATGCAAGTGAAGTCAATAGCCTGATGTATGTGATGGTCTATACTAGATCAGACATTACACATGCAGTGGGAGTATTGAGTAGGTTTATGTCAAAACCAGGGAAGGAGCATTGGACATCAGTGAAGCGGGTTTTCAAGTATTTGCATGGCACTAGTGATTATGGTTTTTGCTACCAAGGTAGACTAGGATTAGATAGAGTTTTGGATATTCGTGGCTTTGTTGATGCAGACTTGGCTGGAGATCTGGATCAAAGAAGATATACAAGTGGGTATGTGTTTAATGTATTTGGAGGTGCAGTCAGTTGGATGAGTAAGAAACAATCTGTAGTGGCACTGTCAACTACAGAGGCAGAATACATCGCAGCCACTCATGCAAGCAAGGAAGCAGTTTGGTTGTAGAGGTTGTGTTCAAGTATGGGGTTAGTGTAGGGAGCTATAAGGATAGAATGTGACAACCAAAGTGCAATTTTCTTGGCAAAGAACCCTGCTTGCCATTCAAAGACAAAGCACATTGATATTCAGTATCACTTTGTGACGGATATGATAGAAGACAAAAAGGTGTTGCTAGTAAAGGTGGACACTTTGAAGAATATTATAGATGCATTGAAAAAATATGTGAGCTCTGAGAAGTTCTCTTGGTGTAGAGAAACAATGGGCATTGCAGGGCTGGATAAATGACTAAGCTCTCCTGTGGCCCCCTGTGGAAAGAAAACAATAAGTGGGAGAATGTTGGGTTGTGTTATATTCTTTCCACAACTAGCTACCCTAGTCAACCAAGGGGTTAGAGGGGGGGCGAGCCCCCCCTTCATTGTGCCAATTGTGCAGCAGGGGGATCACAAGGGGTTTGAGGGGGGTGGGTAACCCCCTCTACAGGGTCTGGGGCAGTGCCCAAGGGAAAAAAAAATTGGACCCTATATTAGGTTGGGCAGACCTACCTATGGTTTTGTGGATGGTTTTAGCACATGGTTTTGGACGTGATGGTTTTTCGGTCCATGGTATTGGAAGCTTTGGCATGTATAAATATGTATTGTAACATTGAAAGGATCATAATGAAAAATCAAGCTGGTAATCCCGGTTTTGGGATCCAACGGAAAATCTTTGTGTATATATGTTTTATGTGTTATGCTCTCACATTGTTTATTTTCTGATCATAGAATTCGTATGCAAGTAATTTCTGTACAGGGTTAAAACCTACAATATTTGGAAAGTTGAACATCTCCTTGCTCTTGTTCAAAAGACTGAGAGGAATTTGTAGGTACTATTTCCATTTGTACTATTCAAGAATAAATATTATTGATATCTTTAGTAATTAAAGGACATATATCCTAAGGTTGTTGATCAACAATCAACAATGGTGGTTGGATGTTTTGATCAAAACCTAGTCTCTGAAAGATTTGCATTTGAGGAGCTCTTACAAATTGAGATTGAGCTTGTGGCCTAATAGCAGTTTGTTGAGTAGTCCTATGTAGTGCTTCAATTTTAGAAATCCTATTGGAAAGGTTTCTAAGTAAAGATGTAATTTCATCAATTTTCTGATCTTCAAGTTTTGATTTGGAAGAAGATGAATCATCAACCCTAGCTTTTAATTTTATTTCTTCTTTTTCTTCTTTAGCTTTAAGTTTTCTAGAAGCAGACCTATTAGCTTCAACCTCTATGGCATTTGTCTGCATATCTTATAATGTATTGGGCACTCTCTCTCTTAACATGATTGCAAAGTCATCCTCAAATGCTTTGGAAAATCTAACTTTTGTAGCTGCTACCGGTGGCTTACAATCAACAGGCATTTTATGATAGAGTTTATTAAATCTTTTGATAAATTTGGCCACTGGTTCACCAGGGTTTCTCTCCAATTCTTAAATTTTAGTGAGAAAGTAGATAGGATCCTTCTTTACCCCCCATTGATTCTTAAAGATAGTTATGAGCTCATTCCATGTTCTAATAAAGTTAGGTCTAAGTTGCCTAAACCAGATCCTAACATTTCCTTCTAAGGATTGCACAAATAATGTCATATAAACATTTTCATGTTTATGTTCATATTATCAACAAAATATAGGAAAGTAGCTACATGATATTCTACTGAGGGAACAGTTTCACCATTGAATCTTGGTATATCCATCAGGAAAATTTGCCAAGTTTTGAGGAAGAACTAAAGAAGCATATCTTTCTTGTACAATGGGTTGAAAAGCCATGATGGCAGTTGGAGTCTGGGGTGACTGAGTGGATGATGAAGAAGAAGAGGAAGATGATGAAGAAGAAGATGAAGATGATGAAGATGAAGTTGAAGAAGAAGAATCGGTAGGGGTATTAGTATGTGGAGGAGAGAAAGAAGGAGGAGACCTCCTTGAATATTTCAAAGGGGTTTTAATAACCAAATTTTGAACTCCTGATGGAAATTATTCCTTATTATCAAAAAAAGGATTTGAATAGACAGAGAATGTTTCCTCAAGATTAGTAGAAGTTGATGGAACATAATAAGGAGTTGGAGAGATAAATATGTAGGCTTGAATTTGGGTAAATGTAAAGACAACTCTTCCTCAGATGAAGGTGATTTTATAGAAATAGATGGAACTTGATATGAATCAAGTGATTGGATTAAAAAGGTTGATGGAAGATCTACCCCTTTTGAATGGAGTTCAGAACCCTAGGAGGTAGTTCAGTCCAATTAGGATTAGATGGAACAAATGAAAAAGGATCTACAAATGATATATCTTCAGAGTGTAATGATGAAGAAGAAGAAGAGGTTTGATGTCTTCTCCTTAAAGAGGCTCCCCTCATAAGTCTCTCTGGATCTCGAAGAGGGTTAATAATCTCAAAATCAAAGTATGATCTAGTATGCTTAAAAGGAGCCAGCTTGTAATAGTGGAATCGCTAGGTGAAATTTTTTGACCTATATCTAATCCTTTATTCACCTTAAAGGAAAAGGGAAAAAACGTTGCCCGAGGGAAAATAAAAATTTTAATCCTTTGCTCCCCAATAATGACTCCAATCTGATGTTGTCCTTTGAGATAACTCTAGGTCAATTACTTATGCCAAAGAATCTATAATGTTTTGTTGTTTTAAATGATTGTATGATCGGTGAACAATTTTGTAAATAGGTGCTTCAAACTTAGATAGATTTCCAGGTAAAATAAAAGGTTGTTCTTTAACTACACATAGTTAATTTGATTTTAATGGAGTGGAAAAGTAGAGCTTGGAGAAGTATAATTGATTTAATATTCAAACTGAATACTTAACCAGTTATAAGAAGAAATGAAGAAAAACGTGTTTACTTAATCAACAAAATATAATTAAATGTTACGAAGCTCTGACATAATTTATTTTTAAAGAGGAACTTACAATAACAAACAGTTCTGTAAATTATTCTCTTATTTAAAATCACAACTTCATAAAGGATTCAAAATGAGACTAAAACTTAGTTAAATTTTGAATCGGATAACTGCAAAAGTCTTAAGTTATATGAAGAAAACATAATGAATAAACTAGATGAAATACAACTCACTAAGAAACAGACCATATGAGGTAAATCCATAATATTTTATTATTCCAAAAAAATGCTCCATCTTAGTACAAATCTACTTGATAGCTTATTCTAGGGTTCAACCCATAATAACTCAAAGGAGGAGTTATTTATACAAAATTTAACTCAATGGAGGAGTTATTTATACAAAATTTGCAAAAGATATATAATATGTTTGGAATAGCATACCAAAATAGTACAAAATTACAAAAATAGATCAATATAATAGGAACCAAGAATCTGTTGAAGAGGTGGCTCTATCCTTTGGGAATATGTTGATGATCTAGCCTGAAAATACTGATGAGTTGTCATGTTGTTAGAATCAGAAATTGCTAATTTGTTTCACAGAATTGATCCCATATTTCTTCACTTGGGATTTCCACATTCACCATCTTTCTAAATGTTTCATCCACTTCTGTGTACCTCTTGAAATTTGGCTTGGTGAGAAATAAATTTTTAATTTCATGCATGGTGGTTAAATCAAACTCTAAGACCTCCAAAAAGGCCTTCCCTATTATTTGTCCTTTGACTCCTGCAAATTTGGTTTTGTCCACTACAATAGCATACAATTCCTTGCAATAATCTTCTAATTTGATCAATTTATCATTCAAACCTACCAATCCTGGTAGTCCTTTATGATTCAAGATATTAAGCTTTGAATGAAACCTTTTAACAACAATATCCAGAGTTTGACATTTTGTTTCTAATTGGTTGATCAAATTCTTCTTTTGTAATACTTTCTTAATATCTAAAATGGTATTTGTTCTGTCAGAAATGTTTATTTCTTCTAGTTCTTCTCTACTTTTTTAATTTAACACTTTGATCATATCTGTGGCTTCTACTAGCTTGGTCTTCAAGGTTTCTTTCTGCTCTTCTATCACTACTTTGCATCTGGTGATGAGTTCTTGCTACTCAAAAATAATCTGTATGGATGGCCATACATCTGTCATGGGTTGGCTGATTTGTGTCCAAATATTTTCCTTGGCATGGGCCAAAGTCTCTGCCATTAGGGACTCATTCTCCAAATTCTAGATCTTAAGTTCCAATCTGTGGCACTTCTACATTCCCTGTAAATACAAAGTATCATTTTTTACTTTCTGCGATTATAAATTTTAGAATTTCTGTAGTAACTTCTCATTTTCCTATTTCTGTATGGCCAATTCTTGTGATAATCTGGTTGGATCAGCTAATGTTGAAGTAGACTCAATGGTTTTTGATGATGAACTAGGGTCTATACCTTCAACTGCTATTGGGACTGGAACCATAACAAGTTGTGTTGCTTCCTTTTCCTTTAATAACTCTTCAATATGCTCTTCCATTTTCTTCAGTTGTATATTTTGCTCAATGATAAGCTTGAGCATGTCCTCCTTTTGCTGTTCATTCTCTGTTATATCCTTTGTTAGAGGATCTTCTGTAGAAGGTAGCTTCAACTATTTCTTCAATGTAGCAATGTTTGCATCTTTCTTTTTGAGGAGTAGCTCTGCAACTTTTACATCTTTGGGATCATATCCCACTTTAATTACAAAATATTCCAATGCTTTTATTCTGTTATCTTTAGCTAAGGAAGAAATATTTTCTAACTTAAGCTGAGACTGAACATTGGATAGGGTAGTCCTAAGTTTGGAAAGAGACATAGTGGTAGTTGTCATAGTAGAAAACATCTCACCAGTCTGTTTGTGCATATCCATCTGGTCAATTGGATGAATTTGACTAGTATCAAATGAAAACACAGTCCTTTTATAATATGATGGAGACTTGGGAAATGGAATTTGGGCTTGTAAGAAAGCCATTTGCATTCTGCCTTTATAACTGTCAAAAGCAGAAAGAAGCCTATGCTGGGAAGTTGAAGTTTGTTTCCAGAATTGGTTGTACACACTGGACTTTAAAGTCTCACTTTTTTGTTTAATCTCAAGGAACATTGAAAAGATATTCTGATCATCTGAAGAACTAGTTCCTTTGGACTGAATTATTTCTAGAGGCTCTCTAGAAGGTGAAGTTGTAGGAGGAGTCGTTGGAACACTAGTTGTAGGAGGAGTGGTTGAAACACTAACTCTTGCTGATGTAGAAACTTCTGAATCTCCTAGATCAATTATAATTGGTTGATTTTCTTTTGTTGAAGTAATCAAGCCAACCTTTGGCTTCTTCTGTTGAAAAAAAAAATCCTTTCATAATCTCCTCAGTAGATGAAGTCTCCTCTCTTACCCCTTTCTGTTGCTTTCTCTAAGAAACTGGAGCTTGTTCAGTGGGGGTGGATACAACCTGTTCATCTGCCTCTTGAAGTGTCCCATCAACCCATTACTCTTGATTCATGAATTTTTCTATTTTTGGCCTTGGAGTATGATTATAGGGAGTCATTTTTAAATCAACTCTCAAGGTAGAAATAATACCAAAAGGATCATAAGACAAAGTGAAGCTGGGCTGGAAATTCATCTTTTTTAACAATGTATCTGCCTCAACACCAACTGATCTAGTGTTGCAAATGAATGATCCAATCTATGCTTTGATCTTGAATTGAGATTTCATTTTGCCTGACACAAAGTGCAGGTCATCCATGTTGATCATCTACCTAATATATTCCAGAGAAAAGATTCTCATAGGAACATACTTGGGTAGCTTATATGGTGGAAGTTCACAACCATATACCCTTATCTCTATGTAATTCTGGTATAACTACCAGTCACCAGTTTTAGTCTGCTCACTTAAGTGTAAAATCCTTTTAATTTCATCTCCAATCCTTGGCTCTATTTGACTGTTGAGGAGTTGTGCCACTGGATGTATGAATGTATCTACAAATTCTAAAAATGAGGAGGTGGTAGAAGTTGTCATGACTATTTATATCCAGTGAATCACCGATTGATTCACTCCTTGTTCATCCTACTTGCTGAGCTTGATAGGCAAAAGATCACCCTACTGAAAAAGAAACATGTGAACAATTACAAAGTTGTAACTGAACACTCCTTGTACAGTAAAATTCATAAATTGTTCATGTATATTATCAGCCAAAAATTGGTTGTAATTATACATGAATGTTGGTTGCTAATCTTTGTTAAAGATGGAAAGGAAACCAAGGATCGTCTCATTAACAGGTTGGTCATTTGGATATCCTAATAAGTAGGAAAGCATAGAAACACAATGTCTGGAGGCTTTAGGAAACATGGAATATGAGTAGGGAGGATTTCTTTTTGGTAATTCTGCATCCTCAGTTAAAAAGATTTCAAAATTTTGGGCTCTCTGTGGAAAGGTTAACTTATGGTACAGATCTATAAGTGTTGCTAGTGAAAAATGACTGAGAGAGTCTAATTGAGGGATTAGGAGCATTTGGTTTATTGTTTCAGCCAAGATGGTGATCAGAATGTCTACATTTTGAGCCACCACTGCTCTTTTTACACGGTCATATTTGGCTTAGCACTAGGTGATTAAGTCAGGAAAATCATGTGTTTTTGGGAAACTATAAAAAGGTAATAGTGATTCCCAAAATTCGATTGGGTATTGCTTGTCGAGGTAATTTTGTTTGAGCCATAAGTGCAGTTCATAGAAATCAAACTCACACTTAGCTTCTGCAATTTTAAATAGTGAGTCTACAAGAGGAACATGGTCAAGGTCGAGCTGGGTTGGAGTAGCAGTGCTTTCCTCTGTACTCTACTTTTTAGCTTTCCCTTTTGAGGCCATGCTGGCAGACAGAAGGAAGAGCGATTTAGGTAACAAATTGATCGAATAGGAAAAGGTCCTGCAGAAATTGTTTACCTACAAATAACAGAAAAGAGTCAGAGGAAAGTGACAAAGAGGTGGGTATGGGTTTATTTATAGCATGTTGAGAAGAGCTAATGATTTTATTTATGACCGTAGTAGTCTTAATGTATAGTAGCGGAGCTACAACGAGTGAATATAAACGTGAATGATAGCAGGGCAGTGAGCACGTGAGGTGGCAACATATAGGATGATTGGGCAATGGGTATGCAAGGTGGTGGCATTAGATTGGTTAGGAGATAATGGTCGAGGCGTGGGATGAAAGACCATTGGCGAAGGGAAACCATAAGTGGTTTGCAGGGGGGGTAGCGAGTGGTTTACGGTTTTGAGCGGGGGAGTGTAGAGTAATAAGGTGGTGACACGTAGGGTTGGGGCGTTCGCCGTTGAAACCACTTTACAGACCCCACCCCGTCACGTTAACGAGAAACGGTCGAGGGGGGTGTGAATTCTTTCTCTGTCGTTGATCTAGGTGGGGAGTAGATCTGCAATTGAATGATGCGCTCTATTTATGAAAGGCGACAAGAAATTTTGTCCATTAGCGACTTTGGCCCAAACAATGTATATTTTCTATATAACATAAATTTTAATGTCAAAGGTTTATAACCAAAAATTAATCCCAATTAAGGAAATGAATCATTAATTAACAAAAATTTAACATTTCTAATGTGGCGCATTTAAATGAGCAGCCCTTGAATTTATTCATTTATTTGAAATTGAAGCCTTTATTTCTTTTTGCTTCCCTAACATTTTATTTTCTTTTTCCTTCTTTATTTAGGGCAACTAACTCCTAACATTTTATTGATATGGATGCATATAAAATATAAAATTGTCCTAACATTTTTTATTTTTCTATATTTTCCATCCATAACCTAACTTAACATTTTGAATTTATTTTTGACTAATATACTAACTTATCAAAACCAAATAATGTTACAACATGGGATCTAGCTAGGGACTGCTTCCCCCTATGGGATGTAGAGAACAAGCAGATCCAAGTGCCTTCTCCTTGAGCTATGGAGTCTTTGATGAAACAATTACACACTTGCAATTTTCTCAAAATAAAATGAACTATCCAAATATTGATAGAGGATGAATGGATGGATGAAAATCTAATACTGGATATAATGTTTCAAGTATTTCCCATTGACTAGAAATGAAGAATACTCTCCTTCCAAATTTTGTAGGATGAATGTATTATTCCCTTTGACTTCTGCAATGCTAAATGGACCAAACCAGAGGTTGTCAAATTTTGCATGCTTTCCTTTATCCTCCCTCCTTGTATCCCATCTAAGCACCATGTCTCCTTTCTTAAAATTTCTTTCTCTAGCCTTTCTATCAAACAACTCCTTCATCTTGTTTTGATATTTCCCTAGCTTGTACTAAATTTCATCCTTGTCCTCATTTAACTCAATGATTTGATTAATCCTTCTTGATAAATCATCTTTTTCTTCATAAGATTCTTGAAGGAACTTCATAATTGGTAAAGCCAAATGAGTAGGAAAAATTGCCTCCTTACAATAAACTAATTGGAAAGGAGACTTTCTTGTGGATCTCTTAGGAGAAACTCTATTTGCCAAAATTGCATGGATGAGGTGATTGTCCCAACTATTTTTATGGTCTTCAAGAGTCTTCTTAATGACCTTAACTAAGCTCTTGTTGGAGGACTCTTCTATCCCATTACCCTATGGATAGTATGGTGTATAATGACGTAACAAAATTGAATACTTTTGACAGAACTCAATCATTTTAACACTGCTAAAAGTTGTTACATTGTCTGTAAAAATTTGTTGAGGACATCCAAATCTTGATAAATTATTTTCCTCAAGGAATTTAATTACAACAGTATTAGTTGAATTTTTAATAGGTATTGACTCTACCCATTTGGTAAAATAGTATGTAGCAGTTAGAATCCATCTATGTTGATTACTTGATTGTGGATGAATCTCTCCTATGAAGTCCAACCACCATTGTAGAAATGGTTCTTGAACCAATACTGGAACAAGAGGGATTGCTGGAAGCTTCTATTTCCATGCAAATATTTGACATTATGTGCAACTTCTAACTCTTACTCTGACTTCTTTAAAAAGGGTGGGCCAGTAAAAGCCTTCCTTTAAAATTTTGTAAGTTGTTTCTCTCCAGGCATAGTGTCCACCACAAAACCTTGCATGGAACTGATCTATAATTCCCTCTCTTTCATTTTCAGTCAAACAAAGAAGAAGGATATCAAGGGGATCCTTCCAATATAGGTTACCATTGATAATACAGTATTTAACTACATTAAGCTTCAGGGCCTTACACTACTTTAAGTCAAGTTTAGCAGGACATTGAAAATCTCTAAGAAACTGCACAATATCAGAATACCAATAAGAGAGTAGATATTTCTAATCTATATGAATGAGAATGGTTTGATCTGAAGAAAGAGGTTCTTGTGGATTCTCCCCTTCTGCATTTAAGGAAGGTTCTTGTGGATTCTCCCTTTGTGCAATTTGAGAAGGTTCTTGTAGATTTTTCTCAGAGGATAGTTCAGAAATTAAATTTATCCCCAATACTTTGCAATTGGATTTAGTCAACAATTTGGCTAAACCTTGACCCTTCACCAGCTTTGTGGTCTTGATCTCAAGATCAAATTCAATAATTTTGGCAATCCATCTTCCCCTTCTTCCATCAGTACCAGGTTGGGTTAAAAAAGTTTTGACAACATAATTAGGGACATATTCTATAATGTGTGAATGCAAAACATAGGTTCTAAAGACTTTGAGGGCTTGGATTAAGGCATAAACTTGCTTTTCAATAATGTCATACCTAAGCTCGACATCCCTCATGACTTTAGAAAAGAAGGCTATGGGCTGGTCATCACCATTTGTATTCTTCTGTAAAAGTACAACTGCTAAGGTTGTCTCTGATGCAAAAGAAAATATGCTAAAAGGTGAAGAATAATCAGGACTGGCTAATGTAGGGGCTTCAGATATATCCTTTTTTATTTGATCAAAAGCATATCTGGCAAAAACTGTCCATTTCACTTAATTGTTCTTCTTTAACATATCAATTATATCTTTTACCATCTCTACATAATTAGGGATAAATCTTCTGATAAAATTAATTTTCCCAAGGAAGGTTTGTATCTCCTTCTTGTTTCTAGGTAGAGATAGAGTTTGAATAGTTGAAACTCTCTTTGGATCAATGATAACTCCCTCCTTGGAGATAATATGCCCTAGTAATTTCCCTTCCTTTACAACAAATAAAGACTTCTTTGGATTTATGGATATGCCATATTTTCTACACATGTCAAAAACCTTACTCAAGTGTTTTAAATGATTTTCATCAGAATCAGAGAAAATAGTTAAATCATCTAGATAAATGACAGTAAATTCAAATGTCTTACCTACAAATGCTAGAATCATTGGCTCTTTGGAAAGTGTCTCCAACGTTTGTCGGTCCAAATGGCATCCTAGCATACATGAATGTACTCCAGGGAGTAATAAAAGTAGTTTTGTATTGGTCAGCTTGACTCACCATAATCTGGTTGTAACCATAAAATCCATCTAGAATAGAAATCCTATTTTCACCTGAAACTTTTTGAAGTAGATGATGCATTTTGGGCAATGGGGAGTTATCCTTTAAAGATGATTTGTTGAGATTTCAAAAGTCTGCACATAGCCTAATTTCATCATTTTTCTTTCTGACAGGAACTAGGTTAGCTACCCAGTCAAAATACCTTGGAGGAACTATGATATGAGCATCAAGAATCTTTTTAAGTTCTTTATCAATGTTTGGAAGAAGTATTGGATTGATTATTCTTATTTTTTGTTGGAAAGGTCTTTCTTTTGGTTTCAAAGGAATCTTATGCTCAATTAAAGATGTATCATAAGTTTTTAATTCATTATAAGACCAGGAAAAACATCTTTGTAATTTTTAAGAAGATTCAAGTATTTGTTTTTAACATCCAAAGGCAAAGATGATGACAATTTAACATTTTTCACTTCATCTAAAGTCCCAATATTTCACTCTTCGGTTTCTTCTTCAGGTGAATTAGACAAGGGGTTTTTGGAGACATCATTATTATCAAATAGCTTTTCCAATGGAACTAATCCTTTGGGAATAAAATTATTAGATAATTGAATGATATCATGATCAAGAATTTTAGGACTGAATGAAGTTTCTAGGCTCTGTTGATTTGATTCTTGCACATCTTTTTGATCTTCTTCAATTTGCATATTTGAGAATTCATCAATGACTTGAAGAAAATATTTTAATTGCTCATCATCCTAAAAAATCTGCTAGTGTTTAAGGTTATCAGGAATTGATGGTCTGTACTTGGCTTGAATCTGATATTCCAACAATACTGGTTCAGGTATTTTGAAAGAGCTTGCTGAAACAACATGTGAATAAACATGCATATTCTAATCCCTGGGTATAACAGTTATGTTAAATCCTTGAACGAAATTTTCAATGGTATCCCAAACTTCATTTCTATAAGATCTAAGTCTTGGGTGCTTTGTTTGACACAATTTTCTAACCTGCCTCACTATTAGCTCAGAATCAGAAAAGACACTCATGTTTTGAACCTTTAGACTCTTAGCTAGTTCAAGACCAAGAAGAAAAGCTTCATACTCAACCACATTATTGGTGACTACAAATTCAAGTTTACATGATTGAGCAATATTTTCTTTATTTGGTGAGATTAAAACAATGCCTACTCCTGCTCCTTCCTTTGAGAAAGAGCCATCAAAATAAAGTTTCCAAATATCTGATTTTACAATTTTAGGTTCGGAAACTATATTTTCGATAGAAAGTTGAGTGTTTGATGAATTTTGCAATGATAACTGAAAACAACCAAAATCACAATCTACTGCATAGATGGGGTGTTTTTTTCTTGATCAGACCTACAAACATTATGGAGGAATCTGACTTCCCTATAGAATCTTAGATGTTCACCTCCATAGACTAGAATAGTAGCAAAAGACATGTCCATTTGAAGTGATCCTCCAATTTTAGCATAGCATGATCTAGATAGAATCATACCAAACTTGGTAGGAATATTAGTGACAACTATGTCTAAGACTATACTCTTAACAGGTACTTGGGCTACGGTGACAACTAGGTCTTTGATCAGTCCTAGGCATGGTACTTCATTGAATCAAAGGTGTATAGGTCATGATAGGAATGAGTAACTTCTAACTAGAGCTGGTCTATAATTACCTTTGGCCTAAGGTTATGAGAAGCTCCAGAGTCTAACCTGCAGTTATACAAGAGAAAATCATGGACCTTTAAAGTTACATAAAAAGGTGGAACAATCTCATCAATAATATTAGAACTAGGGCAAAAACTACTGAGGGTTTTTCATCTTGTAGACTAATAATATCTCCCTCAGCATCTACACTAGAGGATTGCATCCATTTAGACACTTGATTTTTGTAACCAGGGTTTTTGGAAAGTTCAACTAAAGGGATAGGAATATTGATTCTTTCCAATTCTTTCTCAATATTAAAAGTTGTCAAAATGGTTTTATCATATGAAAAAGTTTCAATAGATGAATCTGTATTTTGAGGTGTTGGGGTTTGTGTTTGAATATATTTTATTGTAGGTTAAATTATAGTTGTAGATTTTGGAGGCCTAGCTGGGCCTGATCTAAGTCTTAGATCATACATCTTATTTAACTCTACAATCAAAAATTCAGAAAATGCTTGATATTTGGAAAGTTGAGCATCTCCTTTCACTTGTTCAAAATACTGAGAGGAAGATGTAGGTACTATTACCATTTGTACTAGTGAAGAATCAAGATTATTGATATCTTCAGTAATTAAAGGACCTATATCCTGAGGTTGTTCAGCATAAATCAATAATAGTGGTTGGATGTTTTGATCAGAACCTAGTCTCTGAAGGATTTGCATTTGAGGAGCTCTTCGAAATTGAGTTTGACCTTATGTCCTAGCAGCAGTTTGGCAAGTAGTCCTATGTTGTGCTTCGATTTTAGAAATCCTATTGGAAAGGTTTCTAAGTAAAGATGTAATTTCATCAATTTTCTGATCTTCAAGTTTTAATTTGGAAGAACATGAATCATCAACCCTAGCTTTTAATTTTAATTCTTCTTTTTCTTCTTTATATTTAAGTTTGCTATAAGAACACCTATTAGCTTCAACCCCTATGTCATTTATCTGCATATCTTATAATGTATTGGACACTCTCTCTCTTAACATGATTGCAATGTCATCCTCAAATGCTTTGGAAAATCTAACTTTTACAGCTGCTACCTATGGCTTACAATCAACAGGCATTTTATGATAGAGTTTATTAAATCTTTTGATAAATTCGGCCACTGGTTCACTATGGTTTCTCTTCAATTCTTCAAATTTGGTGAGAAAGTTGATAGGATCCTTCTTTACCCCCCATTGATTCTTAAATATAGTTATGAGCTCATTCCATGTTCTAATAGAGTCAGGTCTAAGTTGCCTAAACTAGATCCTAACATTTCCTTCTAAGGATTGCACAAATAATCTCATATAAACATTTTCATGTTCTATGTTCATATTATCAGCAAAATCTAGGAAAGCAGCTACATGATCTTCTGCTGAGGGACCAATTTCACCATTGAATCTTGGTAAATGCTTTATATATCCATGAGGAAAATTTACCAAGTTTTGAGGAAGAACTAAAGCAGTATATCTTGCTTGTACAATGGGTTGAAAAGCCTTGATGGCAAGTGGAGTCTGGGGTGACTGAGTGGATGATGAAGAAGAAGAGGAAGATGATGAAGAATAAGAGGAAGATGATGAAGATGAAGGTGAAGAAGAAGAATCAGTAGGGGTATTAATATGTGGAGGAGAGAAAGAAGGAGGAGACCTCCTTGAAGATTTCAAAGGGGTTTTAATAACCAACTTCTGAACTCCTGATAGAAATTCTTCCTTATTATCAAACAAAAGATGTGAATAGATAGAGAATGTTTCCTCAAGATTAGTAGAAGTTGATGGAACATAATAAGGAGTTGGAGAGATGAAATTTGTAGGCTTGAATTCGGGTAAATGTAAACCAAACTCTTCCTCAGATGAAGGTGATTTTATAGGAATAGATGGCACTTGATATGACTCAAGTGATTGGATTAAAAAGGTTGATGAAAGATCTACTCCTTTTGAATGGAGTTCAGAAACCCCAGGAGGTAGTTGAGTCCAATCAGGATTAGATGGAACAAATGAAAAAGGACCTACAGATGATATATCTTCGGAGTGTAATGTTGAAGAAGAAGAAGAGGTTGATGTCTTCTCCTTAAAGAGGCTCCCCTGATAATTCTCTCTGGATCTCGAAGAGGGTTAACAATATCAGAATCAGAGCGTGATCTAGTATTCTTAAAGGGAGCTAGCTTGAAACAGTGGAATTGCAAAGTGAAAGTTTTTGACCTATATCTAATCCTTTATTCACCTTAAAGGAAAAGGGAAAACATTTTGCCCCTGGGAAAATAAAACTTTCAATCCTTCGCTCCCCGGTAACAATGCCAATCTGATGTTGTCCTTTCAGATAACTCTAGGTAAATTAGTTATGCCAAAGAATCTATAATTTTTTGTTGTTTTAAATGCTTGGATGACCAGTGAACAATTTTATAAACAGGTTCTTCAAACTTAGATAGATTTGCAAGTAAAATAAAAGGTTGTGCTTTAATTACACATAGTTAATTCGATTTTAATGGAGTGGAAAAGTAGAGCTTGGAGAAGTATAATTGATTTAATATTCAAATTGAGTACTTAACTAGTTATAAGAAGAAATTAAGAAAAAAGTGTTTACTTAATCAAGAAAATATAATTAAATTGTTACAGAGATTTGATGTAATTTATATTTAAAGAGGAACTTACAATAACAAATAGTTCTGTAAATTATTCTCTTATTTTAAATCACAACTTCACAAAAGATTCAAAATGAGACTGAAACTCAGTTAAATTTTGAATTGGATAACTGCAAAAGACTTAATTTATATGAAGAAAACATAATTAATAAACTAAATGAAATACAACTCATTAAGAAACAGACCATATGAGGTAAATCTAGAATCTTTTATTATTCCAAAAAAATGTTCCAACTTAGTATAAATATGCTTGATAGTTGTTCAAGGGTTTAACCCATAATAACTCAAAGGGGGAGTTATTTATACAAAATTTGCAAAAGATCTATAATATGTTTGGAATAGCATACCAAAATAGTACAAAATTACAAAAATAGATCAATATAATAGGAACCGAGAAACTGCTGAAGAGGTGGCTCTATCCTTTGGGAATCTGTTGATGATCTGGCCTGAAAATACTGATGAGCTGTCATGCTGTTAGAATCAGAAATTACTAAATTATTTCACACAATTGATCCCATCTTTCTTCACTTGGGATTTCCACATTCACCATATTTATAAATGTTTCATCCACTTTTGTGTACCTCTCGAAATTTATCTTGGTGAGAAATAAATGTTTAATTTCATGCATGATGGTTAAATCAAACTCCAAGGCTTCCAAAAAGGCCTTCCCTATTATTTGTCCTTTGACTCCTGCAAATTTGGTTCTTTCCACTGCAATAGCATACATTTCCTTGCAATAATCTTCTAATTTGATCAATTTATCATTCTTACCTACCAATCCTGGTAGTCCTTTATGATTCAAGATATTAAAATTTGAATGAAACCTTTTAACAACAATATCGAGAGTTTGACATTTTGTTTCTAATTGGTTGATCAAATTCTTCTTTTTTAATACTTTCTTAATCTCTAAAATGGTAGTTGTTCCATCAGAAATGTTTATTTCTTCTAGTTATTCTCTTCTTTTTGAATTTAACACTTTCATCATATATGTGGCTTCGGCTGGCTTGGTCTTCAAGGCTACTTTCTACTCTTCTATCATTGTTCTGCATCTGGTGATGAGTTATTGCTGCTCAAAAATAATCTGTATGGATAGCCATACATCTGTCATGGATTGGATGATTTGTGTCCAAATATTTTCCTTGGCATGGGCCAAAGTATCTGCCATTAGGGAATCACTCGCCAACTTCTGGATCTTAAGTTCCAATATGTGGGACTTCTGCATTTCCTGCACATACAAAGTATCATTTTTTACTTTCTACAATTCTAAATTTTGGAATTTCTGTAGTAACTTCTCGTTTTCCTATTTTTATATGGCCAATTCTTATGATAATCTAGTTGGATGAGCTGTTGTTGAAGTAGAATCAATGGTGGTTGATGATGAACTAGGGTTTGTACCTTCAACTTCTATTGGGACTGTTATGACTGGAACCATAGCAAGTTGTGCTGCTTCCTTTTCCTTTAATAACTCTTCAATATGCTCTTCCATTTTCCTTATCTGTATATTTTTCTCAATGATAATCTTGAGAATGTCCTCCTTTTGTTGTTCATTCTCTGTTATATCTTTTGTTAGAGTATCTTCTATAGAACGTAGCTTCAATTGTTTCTTCAATGCAACAATGTCTGCATCTTTCTTTTTAAGGAGTAGTTCTGCAACTTTTACATCTTCGGGACCATATCCCACTTTAATTACAAAATATTCCAATGCTTTTATTCTGTTATCTTTAGCTAAGGAAGAAATATTTTCTAACTTAAGCTGAGACTGAACATTAGATAGGGCAGTCCTAAGTTTGGAAAGAGACATAGACGTAGTTGTCATAGTATAAAACAACATCTCACCATTCTGTCTGTGCATATCCATTTGGTCAATTGGATGAATTTGACTGGTATCAAATGAAAACACAATGTTTTTATAATCTAATGGAGACATGAGAAATGGAATTTGGGCTTGTAAGAAAGCCATTTGCATTCTACTTTTCTCACTATCAAAAGTAGAAAGAAGCCTATGTTGGGAAGTTGAAGTTTGTTTCTAGAATTCGTTGTACACATTGGACTTTAAAGTCTCATTTTTCTATTTAATCTCAAGGAACCTTGAAAAGATATTTTTATCATCTAAAGAACTAGTTCCTGTGGAATGAATGATTTCTAGAGGCTCTCTAGAAGGTGAAGTTGTAGGAGGAGTGGTTGGAACACTAGTTGTAGGAGGAGTGGGTGAAACACTAACTCATGCTGATGTAGAAACTTCTGAATCTCCTAGATCAATTATAACTAGTTGAGTTTCTTTTGTTGAAGTAACCAAGCCAACCTTTGGCTTCTTCTATTGAAAAATAAATCCTTTCATAATCTCCTCAGTAGATGAAGTCTCCTATCTTACCCTTTTCTATTGCTTGCTCTAAGCAACTGGAGTCTGTTTAGTGGGGGTGGATACAACCTGTTCATCTGCCTCTTTAAGTGTCCCATCAACCCATTTCTCTTGATTCATGAATTTTTCTATTTTTGGCCTTGGAGTATGATTACAGGGAGTCATTTTTAAATCAACTCTCAAGGCAAAAATAATACCAAAAGGATCATAAGACAAAGTGAAGTTGGGTTGGAAATTCATCTTCTTTAACAATGTATCTGCCTCAACACCAACTGATCTAGTGTTGCAAATGAATGATCCAATCTGTGCTTTGATCTTGAATTGAGATTTCCTTTTGCCTGACACAAAGTGCAAGTCATCCATGTTGATCATCTGCCTAATATATTCCAAAGAAAAGATTCTCATATGAACATACTTGGGTAGCTTATATGGTGGAAGTTCACAACCATATACCCTTATCTCTCTGTAATTTTGGTATAAATACCAGTCAACAGTTTTAGTCTCCTCACTTAAGTGTAAAATCTTTTTAATTTCATCTCCAATCCTTGGCATTGTCTAACTGTTGAGGAGATGTGCCACTGGATGTATGAATGTATCTACAAATTCTGAAAATGAGGAGGCAGTAGAAGTTGTCCTGACTATTTCTTTCCAGTGAATCACTGATTGATTCACTCCTTTTTCATCCTGTTTGCTGAGCTTGATAGGAAAAATATCACCCTACTGAAAAAGAAACATATGAACAATTACAAAGTTGTAACTGAACAATCCTTGTACAGTAAAATTCATAAATTGTTCAAGTATATTATCAACCAAGAATTGGTTGTAATTATACATGAATGTTGGTTGCTAATCTTTGTTAAAGATGGAAAGGAAACCAATGATAGTCTCATCAATAGACTAGTCATCTGGATATCCTAATAAGTAGGAAAGCATAGAAATACAATGTTTGGAGGCTTCAGGAAACATGGAAGATGAGCAGGGAGGATTTCTTTTTGGTAATTCTACATCCTCAGCTAAAAATATTTCAAAATTTTGGGCTCTCTGTGGAAAGGTTAACTTATGGTACAGATCCATAAGTGTTGCTGGTGAAAAATGGCTGAGAGAGTCTAATTAAGGGATTAGGAGCATCTAGTTTATTATTTCAGCAAGGATGGTGATCAGAATGTCTCCATTCTGAGCCACCACTGCTCTTTTTACAGGGTCATATTTAGCTTGTCTCCAGGTGATTAAGTCAAGGAAATCATGTGTTTTTGGGAAACTATAAAAGGGTAACAGTGATTCCCAAAATCTGATTACGTCTTGCTTGTCGAGGTAATTTTGTTTGAGCCATAAGTGCAGTTCATAGAAATCAAACTCACACTTAGCTTCTGAAATTTTAAAAAGTGAGTCTACAAGAGGAACATGGTCAAGGTCGAGCTGGGTTAGAGTAGCAGTGCTTTCCTCTATACTCTTCTTTTTATCTTTCCCTTTTTGGGCCATGCTAGCAGACAGAAGGAAGAGCGATTTAGGTAACATATCAAATGAATAGGAAAAGGTCCTGCAAAAATTGTTTACCTACAAATAATAGAAAACAGTCAGAGGTAAGTGACAGAGAGGTGGGTATGGGTTTATTTATAGAAGGTCAGAAAGAGATAACGATTTTATTTATGACCATAGCAGTTTTAATGCATAGGAGCAGAGCTACAACGGGCGAATATAAACGGGTATTACAGTAGGGCAATGAGCACGTGAGGTGTAAACGGATAGGATGACTGGGCAATAGGAATGCAAGGTGGTGGCTTTGGATTGGTTAGGAGATAATGGTTGAGGCACGGGATGAAAGAATGTTGGTGGAGGGAAACCATGAGCGGTTTGTGGGGTGTAGCGAGTGGTTTACGGTTTTGAGGGCGAGGGGCGCAGAGTAATAAGGTGGTGACACGTAGGGTTGGGGCGTCTGCCATTGAAACCACTTTATAGACCCCCCCCCCCCTGCCCTGTCGCATTAACAAGAAACGGTCAAGGGGGGTGCGAAGTCTTTCCCCGTTGTTGATCCGGGCGGGGATTAGATCGGTCGTTGAATGATGCGCTCTATTTATGAAAACCGATAAGACATTTTGTCCATTAGAGACTTTAGCCCAAACAATGTATATGCGTTATATAACATAAATTTTAATGTCAAAGGTTATAACCAAAAATTAATCCCGATAAAGGAAATTAATCATTAATTAACAAAAATTTAACATTTCTGATGTGGCACATTTAAATGAGCATCCCTTGCATTTATTCTTTTTATTTGAAATTGAAGCCTTTATTTCTTTTTGCTTCCCTAACATTTTATTGAGATGGATGCATATAAAATATAAAATTGTCCTAACAATTTTTAGTTTTCTTTCTTTTCCATCCATATCCTAACTTAACATTTTGAATTTATTTTTGACTAATATACTAACTTATCAAAACCAAATAATGTTACAACACTTCGCTCAAACATTCCATGTTGTTGGGTGAAAAGGTGTTCAAAATCTGTAATTCTTTAATGATTCCCTAGTTGTAGTTAGTTGGATTAATGAGATAAATGAATTCAATAATTATTTCATACAACTTATATTTAACGTGATAAAACTTGATTGGATAGCTTTTAAATCTATTTCTTTCCATCATCATGTGTAGAAATAGAGGAATGTTGATGTGCATGGGTTTTCAAATGTTGGGGTACATTTAGATATAGGTGTTTGGATTATTTGATATATTTGACCACTATAACCCTTAGGTGTAACCGCTTCCCCTTGGGACAATACACAATTTTGAAACTCAGGTAATTTGAGCATAGGACATTCATAACACATAACTTTACATATCATGGGCTTGCCAAGTGAGTCGCCCCAAGAGTTAATTTAATTTGTATTTAAAATAAAACATATAACAACATAAAAATTGACAAGTGCATGGTTAAAGGTAGTATGACTATAGGATTGGCAGAGATTTATGAATGTATTTGAACTATTATAATTTATTTTAAAAGCTATTATATAAATTTCAATTATAATTATTCATTTTTTAATTTTTTATAATTTAACATTTTAATATAACACTTTTAAATTTTATGATTATTATATTATTTTTTAATTTGTAATTCAATATTTTTTTCCCCTAAATTTTTGTGGATAAGAAATTATAATCATATAAATAGTTATATGCATATTCATTTAGATTCTTTAATTTGAAATTAATATTTTATTTGTTTTTCATCATTTTTTATGGGAGAAAATGTAACAGTTTCTTTTATTGTTAATTGGATCATTTCTCTTATAAAATAATAATAATCTATTTTTAAGGTTATAGTCAATCTAGACATGAAATTGGTGTATGAGACCCCCTTGTTTATGGGACAAGGAATGCGTACATATCCTATCATTCTCTGGATTAGAACATGTGACCTTTTATGATAAAATACATGTTATGAATCGTTAAACTCACACAAGTTGTTCAATAAAACTTGGACAACCCTTGTGATAGTTTAACTCCCCAAAAGTGGCTTTCATCCTCAACCACACCCAATCCGACTAATCTACACTTAGTGGATTACATAATAATATAATTTTAAGGTAAACCCACTCAAGTGAATTTGTCTACACCTAGTGGGTTACATAATAATCTAATTTTAAGTACACAATGAAGTCAAACACCAAATTGGTATATGAGACCCCATTATTTGGTAGACAGTAGACCCACCTCCATACAATAACTTGTCTTGTTAATTGAACCATTTCTCTTATAAAATAATAATAATCTAATTTTAAGGTTATAATCAAGATAGACACCAAATTGGTACATGAGATCCTCTTGTTTGTGCGGAAAGGAAGGTGTACATACTCTACCATCCTTCAGATTTGAATCTATGACCACTTACAAGACATGTTCTTAATCATTAGACCCACACAGGTTGTACAATAAATCTTGGACACCCCTTGTGATAGTTTAGTTTTAATAAAAGTGGCATCCATCCTCAACCCCACTCAAGCCAACTAGTGAGGACTAAACCGCACTCAATCCAACTGGTCTACACCTAGTGGGTTACATAAAAATATAATTTAAGTTTACCCCATTCAAGCCCACTGATCTACACCTAGTGGGTTACATAATAATCTAATTTTAAGGTCACAAAATTGGTGTAAGAGACTCCATTATTTGTGAGACAATCGACCCACTTCCGCTACACAAAAATTTGACCGCTAAACTCTATGAATGTGTACATACTCTACCCCCTTTGGATTTGAACATGTAACCTCTTACAAGGAAACACATATTCTTAACTCTTAGTCCCATTCAAACTATAATATGTAAGCCATGTGGAAATGTAAAAGTAATGTTATACAATTACATTCACAATTTTGTTGCACCAAGAGGTGCTTTACATCCCAGTATGAGAGAGATGTAGTCACCTAATGTTACATTAATAAATAATAAAATAATAATTGCAATAACAAATTAAAAAATAGTAATATAAAAAATAAATCAAATTCGACTTCAATTTCCACCTTTAATTTACATCCACTTTATATAGAGATGATGTAATTGAAAGTAAAAAAAAAACTTTTAATATTAAAAAGATATGTAATTCCTTCACTACTTAATATGGAGTTGGAAAATGCCATGTAAAAACAATACAATTGATATTACATGATATGTAATTCATTTTATGTTTAGTTGGTATACATAATAATTCAAATAAAAATATATCGATGACAACAAATATTTTATTGTTAGACATAAACAAAATATTTCAATGTCCATATTTAATAACACAACTTTATATAAAGTAATTTAAATCTAAAAAATTGTGATATTTTCACTTTTCATTGTAAGGGATATGTGAGTTTACTGCATTCTTATATGGAGTTGATATATAATATTTTAAAATTATTAATAACAAAAAAAAACTTTAATATGGATATAATATATATATATATATATATATATATATATATATATAGAGAGAGAGAGAGAGAGAGAGAGAGAGAGAGAGAGAGAGATTATTCCATTAATAGATTCTTTAGAGAGATTTGTAATTAATTAATCTTTTTAATATGTAGTTGACTTGCATTAGAGAAATTTTGGACCTCCTAAGGAATATTATAAAATAATAATGGAAATAATAAAATAAGATTAGATTATGTATCATCAAATTTTAGAGGGAAAAAAGAAAAATATTAATTTTCCAACTCATACTTTCAACTTATCTCCCTATACTTTTACTGAAATTTCGAGCGAGAGAACTCATTAGATGTGGAATTTAATTCTTCATCCAAGGAGTACCCATGTTGCATACTTTCGATGGACCCTACTACCCGAAAAATGAGACATACATGAAAAATGTGATTGTAATCATGTTTTTCATGTATTTCTCATTTTTGGTGTAGTAGGGTCCATCAAAAGTATGCAACATGGGTAATCCTTGGATGAGGAATTAAATTATGCATCCAACGAGTGCTCCTACTCTAAATGTGAGTAAAATCGTGAGATAAGTTGAAAATACAAGTTGAAAAAATAGTTTTTTATTTTTTTTATTTTTTAATATTTTTTTTACTCCAAAAATGGTGAATCACGCCTCATGGTTGACATCATCATATTGAATCTTATTGGTCCTTATAAAGTTGATTTTGGTTGTACATTTTGGCTTTGAGACCCATTTTTTACTTCAAAATTTCTCTAATGTAAGATTTTAAATTTTTTTTTTTTTTTTTTAGTAATGCTAATTCTATTAAAGAAACAAAAATATAATTACAAAGAGGCCACAGCCTCAGTCGTTAGCATTGAAGTCCATCAGGAGTATCTAAACTGCCCCATATTTGGGGAAACCAGTTTGCCATAACTAAAAACCATACAAATAACCTAGACCTAATCACCAAAGAAACCACAAGAAGTTTTGACACAGCATAACATGACACAGCTGAAAGTATGACAGATCCGCCAATCGATTAGACAAAAAACAAAAAAATCAAATGACTGGACCACACCAGTCAACATCAAAGACCTGAGATGGCGCGTGGATGGCAGCAGATGCCACATGGCTTCACTTGGGCTCATGCTGGTCAGGGGTCTCCTTGACAACGCGGCAAGCATAGTGGTACCAAACTTTGTCCACCTCTGCCACACTGCCTTCCTCCATGCCACTTGGTGGCTCCCTCACTGGAAGAGTGCTACTCGAGCTACTGGTCATAGCCACTAGAACAAAAGCACCAACTAAGCTGCCACCTGGTGGCTAAATGTCTCTAGTGTGTCCTCCTCCTGCATGCAAACCGCCACGCTGCCTTCCTCCACGCCACTTGGTGGCTCCCTCGCTGGAAGAGTGCCACTCGAGCTGCCAGTCATAGCCACCAAAACAGAAGCACCAACTAAGCTACCACCTGGTGGCCGAATGTCTCCAGTGTGTCCTCCTCCTGCATGCAAACTACCACACTGAATTCCCCTACCTTCTTCTCTCGGGAGTAGCCTAGAGTCGCATCGAATTCCCTATCCTCGTTCCTCCTGAAACTGCGTTTCAGAATTTCTCACAGGAATGTTGTGCTGCTCATTCTCTTCCGAGAAGACAATGGTGACATTGGCCATGATGATAGGCCTATTCAGGTTGCTTTGGAACCTGAATTGAGTCGAGTGAGGGACCGAACTGGGGTGCAGAGGAAAAGTGGCTGTATGAAGCCTGAAATCTTTGTGCTCATTAGAAGAAGCCTGCACACGACCCCGGCCACTACGCGTTTGAGGATAATGTCTGAGCGGCGAGCTGGGAAGGGGAGAATTTTCATGGGGAGGATGTGGAGAGGTAGGTTCTGAGCTCTACACTGCCTATGTGAGAGCGCTGCCACGACGGGTACCACCTTTGCGGCTCCTTATTCGGTGACGAACCATATCAGTGTGGTGGGTCTGGAATTCAGCAGGAGAGAAAGCCTGGAAGGATAGCAGAGTATGAACAGCAGGCGACTGGGCGGGATTCAAAGGGAAAATCCTAGAATAGGAATAATGATGCCCATTACCAAGGTCGATACAGCACAGAAGCCAACAGCGTCTTCTTGTTACAGTCCTGCTGCAGGGATTTACAACAAGGGGCGGGCAAATGGTGAGGGAAGGAGGGCAAGCTGAGGGGTTGAAGGACTCCATGTTATGTCAAACAATGTCCGGATCTCAGCCTGAGCGGCCATTTAATGCATTATGCAGGTTGGCCTGCTCTTGTTTTAGGTGGACTTGGGATGGTGCGCTAGCCACCATCTGTCTGGTCCGAATGCCATCATTCCATCGATTCTTCATTAATTGCTTTGGTTGTCACCCACATCTGGGTGCACTTCTTCTTCCTGTGCCATGTCATTCTTCGCCAGTTCCTTGTATTCCAATAATTGGTGTTCAATGGCTAGCGTAGAAAGCGAACTTGTATGGATATCCCTCCCACTTTCCACTCCTATATTAGCCAGTATATCAGCCACTTTATTTCCATCCCGTCGTATGTGCTTGAGATTGACCGCTCTATTGGAAGAGAACCAGGAAGTTGATGGATGCCTTCCATTCCTTGATATTCTTATTTCTAAGAATAGTGATGGTTCCCTCGCCCATCAAGTTTTTCGAAAGAAAACTCATACGGAGCAGTATCTTCATGCTAGTTCCCACCATTTCCCGGCTCAAAAGATGGGTGTTCTCAATACCCTTGCTACTCGGGCCCTAAGGATCTCGGATAAGAAGAGCTTTGAGAAAGAAAAATCCCATTTGCTTGATGTCTGTGTTGAGAATGGTTATAGTAGATACATGGGTTAGAGGGATTTCCTTAAAGCTCTCAAGAATTCTCTGTCTAAAAGAGAACCGAAAGAGCGAATTCCTGGTGTCCATCTTCCATATGTGCAGGGGACCACCGATAGAATTGGAAGGATTCTCAGGAAGCATAGTATCCCTGTGACCTTTAGGCCCCTGAACACCATTCGTATGTCCCTCAAATCTGTGAAGGATCCGATCGACCCTAAGGATATGAAGGGCGTTTATCTGATCCCTTGCTCCTGTGGGACCCCCTATATTGGGGAGACTGGTCACTCCATTAATCAAAGGATTAGCGAGCACGCAGCGGATCTTAGGCATAGGAGAGCTAAGTCTTCCGCTTTAGCTGAACATGCTGAGAAAACCAATCATCATGTTTGTATTGAGGAGGCTAGTGTTATTGCTAAGGTCTCGCATTTCCATCATCGAAAATTTAGGGAAGCGCTTGAGATTGAAAAGAGACCAAGCAATCTCAATAGAGAGGATGGCTAGAAAGTCAGTAGGTGTTGGGTCCCTACACTCTCATCCTAGTCATTTTTTCCGCCCTCCTCTTTAGGTTTTTCTTTTATCTTTATTTTTATTTATTATTATTTTATTTCATTTTTACTTATTTATTTATTATTTATATTTCTTTATTTTTATTATTTTATGTTATCTTATTTTTATTTTTATTATTATTATTATTATTATTATTTTAACTCACATTATTTTTAACTGATTTTTATTTATTTAATATTATTTATTTTATTTTATTTAATTAATTTTTCCCTTTTATTTTTATTTTAATTTTGTTTATTTATTAATTTTAATATTAGTTTTTTCCAATTAGCTTTTAACTTTGATAATACTTAGAAATCAGCTCCCATTTCAATTAATTTATATATATTTTATATATTACCTTAAGGTCCTTTATATAACTAATTTTCCATTTAAATTCTAATCTAATGATTTTTAACTAATTTTCTAAATAACGTAACATCTTTTGATATTCTTTATTAACCTATTATTATGATTTTAAGTATATAAATATATATATATATATATATATATATATATATATATATATATATATGTATAATACCAATATTAATTATTAAATAATTTAAATAAATAAATAAAATTTTCTTTTCAAATCAACCATTGAAATGATTAATCCTAACTTTTAATAACTAATATTATAATTTTATTATATATATATATATATATATATATATATATATATATATATATATATATATATATATATATATATATATATATATTTATTAATTTTTATAAATAAATTCCTTTTTAAAACCAACCATTTTACCTAATTTAACTTATTTCCATAGAAAAATAATAATAATATTAAATTAATAAATTATAATTTGACCTGGCTTCTAACGTCAAAATTAGCCGTTAATCAATCTAGCCGTTGGAGACTCTGCCCAGGCTATTTATCATGCTAATCTGGATCTGTTTCTTCAACTTGTCCTGACGATGAACCACACTAGTTGGTTCGAAACGCGTCGACAAATGATACTCCATGTGATTTTCGCTGAAAAATCTTTCACAAAGTTCTAGTCTACTCGCCAATCTCCAACTGTTGTTTACTTTGCTTGATGGTGTTCCCTACAAAATTTTATTAACCATATTTATAAGGATCTACGAATCGCCTTCTATAACAAGCAGGAAAAAACCATGATTTTGAGCTAGAAGGAGTCCCTGCCATAATCCTTCTAATTCTGCTAAGTTATTAGTATCCCATCCACTTGAGCCTAAATAGGATAGAAGGGAAGCTCCCTTATGATCCTTGAATATCCCTCCGAATCCTGTTTTGCCCGGATTCCCTTTTGAGGCTCCATCAAAGTTTAGCTAGATCATGTGACGGGGAGGAGGAAGCCACTTATCCGGTGTCCTGCTCTTTGCTGGAGTTTTTCCTTTGATTGTCATCTCTTGATTCCACTGAAGGTTCCAGTTTGCCCATATGTTTTGTTCCTGAGGGAGGGAGGGAAAGTCCTCCTCATGCCATGTTTGAAGAAGTAGAGTTTCCCTGATATTTTGACAAACAATATTCCAAAGAGTTTCCAAGGGTGAGGATTGGTTCTTGAAGATTCGCCAGTTTCTCTCCTTCCATATTGTCCACATGAGAAATCCTGGAATAAGCTTCCATAAGGAGTTTAAAATCTTGCTTTCAAATGGGTTCCGAGCCCAGTTGCGAACAGTGGATATGATATCTCCTTGGATCCGTCCATCCTTTTGACATCTAAAACTGGCTTTTTCCCAGAGCTTGAGAGCTAGAGGACAAGAATGCATAAGATGCTTAGTGGATTCCTCTTCTTGCTTATAGTTGGGACAGATTGAGGGGCCGTGGAAGCTTCTCTTCTGAAGATTGTCCCACATAAGGATTTTGTTTTGACATAAAAGCCATAGAAAGGTGGAAACTTTCGGCCAGAGACTGGGGTCCCATACTTTGTTCCAGAGAGGATCTTTGACATTTTTTTCCTTTATGATGATGTTGTAAGCCTCCCGAGTAGTGAAAGTTCCTTTTTCTTCATATCCCCATCTAAGAACATCCTTTTTATCTGAATATTGTATTCTTCTTTTCGCAAGTTCTGTACCAAGAGTCTGTTGAGTTGAAGCCATTCCATGTCTTAAGATGTGGTCCATGCGAAGCCATTGCCTATAGCCCTGTGTTGTGGAAGAGTGCCAGAAAAGCTTGACTTTGTCAGATGTCTGCAGTACCTGCTCTGGGATTTGATGAGGTAAGATTATGTCCTTTAATTTGGGTTGCTGCTGCCAGGAATCTTCCCAGAATCTTGCTGTGTTTCCATCCTTAACTTCCCAGAAACTGTGCTGCTGGATTAAGATCTTGTGTTGCTTGGCCGCATTCCAGATTAAGGAACCTGGACTGACTTCTGAAATTCAGATTAGTTCTTCTGTAGGTCGATTACTGGCATATTTTATTGTCCAGAGGGTGGCCCATGGGGTGAATGTCTTGGTAAGCCACTTCCACCAAATGCAAGCACCCATGACCACATTGCTATGATGAGGATCCCGAAGTCCAGTTCCTCCTGCAATCTTCGGTAGACAAACTGTATCCCATTTAACCAGAGCCCATTTACGCTTTTGTCCCGAATTGCCCCATAGAAAGGATCGCTGGAGATGTTTGATTTCTTTGAGAACCCATTTCGGTGCAGCCAGGATCGAGAAGAGATACAACGGCATGGATTGGAGAATTGCCTTAATTACAACTAGACGACTGGCCATATTGAGGGCCCTATGAGTCCAGGAGGAGAGGCGTGCCTCCAGTTTTTCTAAGAGCACCCTCCAAGATGAGTGTTTCAAAGAAGATTTAGTCATGGGGGCACCAAGATAATTGGAAGGGAGAGCAACAAATGTGAATCCAAGAATGCGGGCAATGGATGCTTGGGTAACTGCAGGGGCATGAAAAAAGAAAATTTGGGATTTGGTTTTATTTATTCTTGCTCCAGAAGCATCCGAGAAGTCCGTCAATAGAGATTTGTATTGACGTGCTTCCTAGACTGAAGGATGACCAAATAGCATGTTGTCGTCCACGAATTGCTGGTGGGTGAAAGCAGGGGTATTAGGAAAGGAAAGGCCTCTTAGATGTTGGGATTACAGAGCGTCTTTAATTCTTCTGCCAAGACCTTCCGCCATGATAACGAAGAGGAAAGGGGAGAGAAGGTCCCTATCTGATTCCTCTGGAGGGATGGAAAGGAGACATGGAATGCTGTTGATCAAAATAGAGAAGGAGGAGGAAGATATGAGACTGATTACCCATCTTACCCAAGGGATGGAGAAGCCAAAGGCAATTAGTGTCTTTTGTATATACATCTAGCTTAAGCTATCAAAGTTTTTTGAGAGATCTATTTTAAGGAGCATACCTGAATTTTTGGAGTGCTTCAAGGAGTGGATGATTTCATGAGTAAGGATGAAGCCATCCGTAATCTACCTACCTTCCACATATCTAGATTTCTCAGGCGAAATGAGAAGCGGTAGCAATGATTTAAGTCTTGAGGCAATGATTTTGGAGATGATCTTGTACATGACATTACACAAGGCAATAGGCTGGTATTTGTCAGGAGTACTGGGTTGAGCTTCCTTGGGAATGAGGGCGATGAATGTGGCATTCATGGCTGGAAGCATCCACCTCAAAGTTCTCGATTCTTCAATGACTTGCCAAACTTCCATTTTTATCAACTACCAGAAGTTGTGGAAAACATTTGAGGTAAATCTATCAGGGCCAAGTGCCTTCCCTTCCTTCAATTGACGTACTACATTTTCCACCTCCTGTAAGTCAACCGTCCTGTGAAGGAGTTGATTGTGCTCCTCAGTGATAACTTTGCGAATATTCTTAGTTATTTTTTCTATGGCCTGCGATCTATCAACTTGTGGTTCTTGATGTGCCTGGTTGAAGTAGTTGAGAAGTTCATGTTCAATATCTTCATGTTTTTCCATCTTTACCCCCTGCTCATTTTGGATATGGGTAATGTTGTTATTAATTCTTCATTGAACAGTAGTTCGATGGAAAAATTTTGTGTTTTTTTCTCCATCCTTTAGCCATCTAATTCTCGATTTTTTCCTCCAGAGCGTTTCTTCCTATTTTGCCCTCTTTGATATCTAAGATTCTAGAGACTTTTCTTGTTCTAAAGATTCCTCTGATCAACCTTCTGTGATGATTCTTTGCTGCAGTCGTTTCATGTCTTTATCGAGAGCAATTTGAGCCTGGAATATATTACTAAATGAAGAATGGTTCCATTGTTTGATTTTACTCTTGAGGTTTTTAAGCTTCTGCTGAAATTGAAACATTTTTGAACCATTGGGAGGAGAGAAATTATTCCATTTCGAATTAATTAGGTTGATGAAATCTGGATGTGTCATCCAAAAAGCCTCAAAGCGAAATGGCCGACGGGTGGCATTGCCTGGTCGTGACCATTGTAGAGAAATTGGCCAGTGATTAGATCCTAAGAGTGGCAATATTGAAGCTGAGAGGTCTCCTCCTAGATGGATTGTGTTGTCTGAGAGTAGAAATCTATCCAGACGAGAAGCAAATTGATGCAAGTCAACTCTTTTGTTATTCCAAGTGTAAAGTCCATTGTTGAATGGCATGTCAATAAGCCAATTGTTTTGAATGAAATCTTTTAGATTATTACTTTCCTTGTCCAGTTTGTTCCTTCCTCCCTGCTTTTCTTCCAGCTTGGTTATCATATTGAAGTCGCCCCTAGTGATCCAAAGTGGATGAGTTCTTTCAACATTGATTAAAGAAAGGGTATTCAAAATATCTACCTTGTACAAAGCCTCCTGAGGAAAGTAGACATTGGTTAAATGCTCGTGTATACTGGTTCCTATGATGTGGAAGATAGCTTAAATGAAATTCTTGTTCACATGAATGTTATTGAGCGTGATGGCCCGTGTGTCCCAAATGATTGCCAGGCCACCTGAAGCACCAAAGGCATCCACCGCAACTGCAAGACTACCTAGCTAGACTTTCGTAGCAGTTCGATCCATAGAGGTGGAGTTGCATTTGGTTTCTTGCAAAAAGAGGATTTGAGGCTTCTCTTGCTGTATCATATTTTTAATCAGTCTACATTTCCCGGGGCTATTGAGCCCTTTGATATTCCATGAGATTAGCTTCATGATGGTATGTTGGGGAGAGATTTGTAATACTTTGTAAGCTTGGAGTTTCTTCCTGACTCCACCAGCATTTCCCCATTGCAGATGGTTCATTGGAGATTCATTTTCCTTCCTCTATTTTTGTTGTCTTTGGTAATATTTTTCCCATCCCAAAGACCTCCAGACTGTATGCCTAGGGATTTTTGCCATTGTGCCCTTGAGAGGATCACCTCCAGATTCTCCAGCTGTCTCTCTGGAATTTTGTCATAATTTTTTGTTTTGCATGCCTGCTCTAGGCCAAGAATATCCAGATCCCCAATATCTATGCTTTCTGGTTCCTCGTCCATGTGTTGGGTATCACTTATAACTTCTGTTGTTTCTGTTGCCATTGTAGAGGCAAGCTGCATGTTATCTACCTCCATGCCCTGAGAGATCCCTGCTGGGACTTTACGTGGAGCCAAGGAGGAAGGGTCTGTGGGTAGGGTATCTTTTTGGGCTTTCTTGGAATCAAAATGGGTAGATTGCTTGTTCATCTTGGGTTCCTCCTCTGAGGGGGTGGGGTTTTCAGAGTTATAACCATCCTGGTGGGCCAACATTTCAAAACTATTGCTCGTAGAAGGCTTGGATGAACTGGCATGAGGCAACTTAGGGTTTATAGCAGGTTTCTTGTGATTTTTCCTACGATTGGTGACTTTAGTGAATCCATCTGAATCAGGCTTATCAAAGGCAGAGGGGGTCGAGCGTTTCTAATTTAAAGGACAGTCGTGAAATAGATGGCCAAGGGCATGGCATCTCCTACATCTAAACGAGACATGTTCATAGTCTATTAGCTGAACCCATTCAACATCGTCATGATAGAGACTTACCGCATCCATAAGTGCCTTTCTAAGAAGCATATAACGTAGATTCAGGCATATGAAGTGTATCTTCGAATTTTTGTCTCCTCTGCGATTTTGATGAATTCGCCGAGATCATTTCCAATGTCTTGTAAAGACTCTTCGTCCCAGTATTCCAAAGGGATTGAATAGAGATGGATCTAGACAGGTGCCCAGCTGAGGTCTTCTTTGTCCGGATTAAATCACTCAACCCAATCCCTCAAATATAGGCTAGCTTCATTGAAGAAATAGGGCCCTTCATCTAAGACTCTATTTTGGTCCTCTAGGCAGTTAAAGATGGCTGTGAAGAAACCTTTAGGCCCTAGCTACAGGGTTATGTGTCCTTTCGGCTTCCAGTTAGCTGCTATCCAACCATGCAACGCTTTTTCTGTTGGCCATAGTCCTATGAATTTGCTTATCAGGGCATGATATTTCATGTACTGGATCTGAGAATTGATCCGATGGCTTGGAAGCTCTATCTTCGAGTGTTCCGTAGCAACCGACTTATAGGTGGTCGATGTGACTTGGGGATGCTCTTTGTCATCCATTTTGGCCTTTTGTGGATCCGTTTCTGCTCTAGATCCATTTTGTTCAGTGTGTCCGGTACCTTCCTCATGCATTTGAGGAATTTCATTTTCAATGGGGGGAGACGCAGCGTCCTCCCTCTGGGGGTGATTCATGATGCACGCGACTCTCCTTGTTGTTTATGGTTTATTGTATTACTGGCAGTAAATGACAGAGGTGCAGAGGTCTGTACAAGTCTACCGTTGCAGGTTCTCTAGCAACCCTAAATCGCCATTCCACCAGAGCGCTCCTTCAAAACCTCAAGTTTCCCTAAATATTATATAAGATTTTAAATATTAATAATATAAATATATAAAAACATGTAACAATTTTAAAACTATTTATAACAAAGATAATTATATAGAAAGTGTCCTATGAATATATGTTTTCTACTTACAAATGTGATCAAGACATGTATTAACATTTTAATATGTAGAATATGAATCATAAATAATCTCTCTCTCAATATATATATGAAAGTTCTTATTATATTAATATATTTTTTTAAGGTTTGTAATTCATTCATTTTTTAATATGGATTTGACATGAAGCACACACACACACACACACACACACACACACACACACACACACACACAGATATATATCTCTATAGATATATATATATTAAAAAATAATTATAACTACAATAATGTAATATAAAGAGAGTTCTATAGATATATGTTTTCTATTTCTAAATAGAATTAAGACACGTTAAAATTTTAATGTGTAGAATGTGAATCATGAATAAAATATTTCAATGTTATATATATCTATATATGGATTTTATATCTAAATAGGGAGAATTCTTATTCCATTAATAGGTTTTTTTAAAGAGATTTGTAATTCATTATTTTTAACAGAAATTAAAATAGTTTGTATTAAATATGTGCTCAACCATAGTAAATACATGGGAAAATTTACAATATGGTCTCCTTCCTATGAGCCCTTTTGACTTGTTTTGACTAATGACACTTTTACAAAAAAAAAAAAAAAACTATCTTCCTCCCAATAAGAGAAAATTGGGAAAATCTCTCAGACTAAATCTTTTGATTTTTGTTCCTACTGCTTCATGCTAGCAGGAGTAAATTCTAACAAATTGCTTGCACAAGAAAATGTAGAAATGAAACATTTCTATGAATTTCTAGCAGACATCCTATTGTTGGGTCTGTGGGGTGCAATATAGTCCTCATGGTTGAAGTTTTTTTTACCACAATCTTTCCTAATTCTTATTATCATAGGGAAATAACACTAATTTTTAATCACTTCTTAGTAGGAAGGGGAAGATGAGGAGGGTGTGAACTTCTTCTCAGTCCCCTTGATTCTTCTTCTTTCGATGTTGAAGGAACCTTTGAAGAGTCATAATCTAGGCCTTATTCATTTTTCATATCAAGAATAATTTTTTAGGGGACCTGATATGGCACCAACATATCCATTTGGATCCCAACCTTCTCGTTTTCTTCCTCATGGACATTCATGACTTCAAAATTGTTGCTGGAAAGGGGCAAATGTAGAGATTCAACCTTATATGTTTGTTGTTGCCTATTTCCTTACTTGTGTTTCATTTTCACTAGAGTGAATCCTTGCTTATTTTCTTCTTACTCCTCTTTAGGAGGAGGTGGTGGGTTTGGATAAATTTGGGATACTAGAGCATTTGGACAACTTTTTGCAAAATTTCCATGCTCATGACATGAACCTGTTCGTAATCCAAATCCTGTTTGTGGGACCAACCATCCAAATTTAATTGAATTTCCTAAGGGATGCCTTTCAAGAAATAAATTCCACACAAATTCTGGCACATGAAAGATGGTTCTTATGTGCCATGTCACTGGAAATAAATAGGGTCGGCCAATTTATTTCATATATCCTTAAAAATTCCTTTATACCAACAAAGAAGAGGGAGAGAAGGAAATCTGATCCACACAGGTGCAACTGAAATTTCCATTGAGGGATTAAATTCCATAGAAAAAAGAGTGAGAAACATACCTCTGTTACCCATGAAATAAGGACCTGACTTATAGACCAAGTCTTCATATATTTAATTTTCAAAAAGAAATAGAACAAATTTGATAGAAATTGCAATTGCTCAAGATTTCAACCTGAAAAGAAGAGACACAATTCTACTCTACTGATCCGTGGAATGGAAATCACAATTTAGAACAACATGCATAGACATGCAACAAGAAAAACCACAAATACACAGTGATTTCCTGGGGAACCCAACTAGGAAAAACCCCTCAAGCCTTTTTTTCATTAATCAATTGAATATAGAAACTATTACACTTGCTAGCTCCATCTTTGAGCTCAACCTGCAAAAGAATAATTTTTCTCTCTACTCAATGACAAACTTTGGGAAACACTTAGCCAATTATTTTCTCACCAAGCCTCCTATTTCCTTGCACAAATCCTAAGGAAATCGGCCCCTAAAAGATAGGAATTTCCTCCAAATTGATTTTTCCATTCACAAGGATTGATCACTGACTGCATGCAACACGTACACTCAGAACTAGTTTACAACTAATATTACACTACCTTATCATCTCCACTTATGCTGAGGAATCTAAAATCCTTGCATGAAATAGCTATTTTTGGATGATTGATCAGTTGACTAATAGATCTCTGAGTTATATTGTTGTCCAACTGAACAATTGACCTTCAACTGACTCCAACAATAGTTAGAGGTCAATTAACTGAATACAACTGAAAATAAATGAATTGGATTACTAAAATTTAGAAATCACACATGCATAACTAAAATCCAAGCCCTCTAACTCGAATTTACTGAGCTAACTTAGTGTCAAGAGCCATGTCACACTATTTAACTGCCTCCAAGTTGTCCTGCTGATGTGATAAATCGATTTAATCAATTTGAATAAGGCTAAAGTCAAATTGAGCCTTTCTTGCTACATTTTTTCAACACTCCCTCCTAGCAAGAAAGGGATTTTCCACCACCCCTATCCCGCACCTCTCGAATTATAATTTACCTCTTGACAATGCCTTAGTCACGATGTCAGCATCTTTCTCCTAAGTTGGAATGTACTATAGAAACATACTTCTCCTCTGCACATAGTCCCACAAATGATGATACCATATATCAATGTTCTTGGACATGTCATGAAATACCATATTCTCAGAGATCTTAATACAACTCTGATTATCACAATATATCACTATCAAATCCATCTCCTGACTGAATAGTCCCACAAGTATTTTCCTCATCTAGATTACTTTGCATGTTGCTTGGCTTGCAGCCATGTATTCAGCCTCTTCTCAGTTGAGCACCACAGACCTATACTTCCTGTTGTACCAGGAAATAGTTCCAGACCCAACACTGAAGATATCACCTGATGTACTTTTCTTGTCGGATGGACTGCCTGGCCAATCTGCATCAGTGAAGCCATGTAGCTTCACTCCCTCTATCTATGTGTACCATAATCCACACTGGATAGTTCCTCTGAGGTACCATAGCACATGCTTTGCTTCCTTCCAATATAATTTGGTAGGCCTCACTACATTTTGGTTGATTTGGTTGACTGCATAGCACATGTCGGGTCGTGTGTTCACAATATACATCAGTGAACCCACAATTTTCCTATAAATGGTACCTTTAACCTCTTCACCTGAAGTGGAATTCTCCTTCCTCATTTTGTAGTTAGAGGCATGTCCATGGGCTTACAATTCTCCATGTGAAATATCTGAAGTATATCGGTAGCATACTTGCCTTGAGACACAAAACATTCACCATCACCCTACCATACTTCCAACCTGAAGAAGTAATGCATGAGGCCCATGTCTTTCACAACAAATTCCCTTGCAAGATCCTCTTTACAAGAGCGGATCAACTACGCATCGCCTTTCAATATTAAATCATCGACATACAAAACAAGAATAAGAAACTTACCATCTAACACAATGTGATAAAGGTTAGCATCTACTTCACTTTTGGTGAAGCCCAATCCAATGAGATAACTATTGATCTAAGAATACCATGCTCGAGGTGCCTGTTTGAGACCATATAATGCTCTCTTGATTCTACACACATGTGGCTCCCGATCATATGTCTCAAATCTTTCTGCCTACTTTATGTAAATTTCCTCGTCAACAACACCGTTGATAAAGGCGTCCTTCACATCCATATGGTCGATTTTCTACCCCATCAATGTAGCCAATGCTACAATGGATTTGATTGAGGAATATGTTACAACTAGTGCAAACATGTCCTCATAGTCCACTCCCTCTACCTAAGAGAATCCTTTGGCCACAAATTTGGCCTTATACTTCTCGATGCTCTAGCTAGCTACATGCCTCGCTTTTTAAATCCATCTCAAACCAACCACTGATTCCCCTGCTGGTCTCAACACCACCTCCCATACAATTTTCTTCATGATGGATTCATATTCTTCCACAATGGCATCAACCCAAAAAGGTTGAGAAACTACTTCCTCAAATGAAGAAGGCTTTGTCTCGATGAGATTTATCATGAGATCCATGTAACCAGTGTACATATCAAGTAACCTCTCTACCTGCATTGTGATGTAAGGGCTCCCACATTCTCTCTAGCATTCTGTAACAATCTATCAGTTTCTCTGGTTCTCTTTCTCCCCTCCCTGGAAGATTCTGGTTGAGTGGGTACCTCCACTCTGCCTCGTGTATGCTCCTTTGCATGTGGCTTCTCCAAAACCTCCTAAATCTCATCTTGAGGCTTCTCCTTTGGAGCTATAATCTCCTTCTCCAGTGGGATACTCATCTCTTGTTACAGAGAGAATCTCATAGACTTGTCCTCGTCAAACTTGACATCTCTACTTACAATTGTCATCCTCAGTGAAGGAAAATACACCCGGTAATTATGTGGAGTTTTAGTGTATCCTACAAAAACTCCCAAATCTATTGTAGGCTCAAGTTTCTTCCTCGAATCCTTGGAGACATGACAATAAAATAAAGCTCCAAAAATTCTGAAATGAGACACATCAGACTTTCTACCAGAGAAATCTTCCTCTAGTGTGATCATACCCAGTACTCTATGTGGACTCTAATTATGCAAGTAAACTATTATGTTGCATGTTTTCACCCATAGATGTAATGGAATCCCCTAATCATGCAACATGGCCCTTGTTTCTACCACTATTCTCTTATTCTTCCTCTCAGCTGCCCCATTTTGTTGTGGTTTATGGGGTGTTGTTAGTTCTGTTCGAATACCTTGTTTGGCACAAAAATCCATGAAGGCATGCAAAAATATTTCACCTCCATATCACTCCTTAGAGCTTTCACCTTCTTCCCAGTCTCCTTCTCAACTAATTCCTTGAAATCAACAAATTTTGAGAAAACTTCATCCTTCTTCCGCATGAAGAAGATCTAGCATTTTCTAGAGAAATCCTCAATAAAAATAACATAGTACTTATTTTTTATTATGGAGAATGTAGAAAATGGTCCACATACATCAGAGTGGACTTTCTCCAAGATTGCATCTGCTCTATTATCTTGGCAATTGGAAGTGGATTTGACATATTTCCCTAATGTGCGACCCTTACAGACATCCTACTGGTCAAGGGAGCCTTTAGGGAGACTGGTGGTAATTTCTTGCATGACTTTTAAGGCACCATGGTGTAAATGATGCAATATCCTATGCCAAAATTTTCCAACATCTCGACTCTCCACTTTTTTAGCCTTACTACTCAATCCAGTGGAATTTCCCACCTCAAGTTTATAAAAGTTATTCACTCAAACCCTAATATGATTCACTTTACTCATAGCTATATGTCTTAGAAAGGCTATCCCTTTATTGAAAATAACATTATAACCACGATCCTCCAAAATTGCTACAATGACCAAGTTCTTCTTCAGCCCAGGTACAAATATAACATCTTTGAAGCGAAAAGGAGAGGTTTTCTCCCTTTCAAAGGTGACAGTACCAATTCCTATAGGACTATACCTCCCATCATCCACCCATTTCGATATTCATATGGAGATCCTTCTCCTCCAAGCTACTGGAAAAATCCTTGCACCGTGTCATATGGGACGAGGCACCATAATCATGATACCCCACACTTCCCATAATATGGCTGGTCATTCATGCTATTAGGGTGAATTCTAATTCAAATTGTGAATCTAGTGCTTCACCTGCTGCTCCTCCTGAAGGCTTCTTGTTAGATTTATTGTGTAGACATTTTCTTTCATAGTGCCCATATTCATGGTAGTGGAAGCATTTTATCTTGCTCAAGTCTTTCTTCTTGCCATTATTTTGGCTAGATTTAGGTTTTCTCTGGGTCTTCTTTCCTTTTCCCTTCTTCCCCTTTCCAACCAATGAAAAATTCTCTTCATCCTCAGCTTTGGATGATTTTCCATCTCTGTTATTTCTCCTAAAATCTTCTTAAACCAAATTAGACCACAATCTTTCCCAATTCAATGATTTTTTCTTTCCATTCACAGAGTCCTAGTAGCTGTACAAGATTTTGGAAGGCGTAGAAGAGATATGCTCACCAAGTAATCTTTTTCTACACTCACCGTGACCCCTCCAAGCTAATCTCAAACTTGTCTAAACCTGAAGAGATGCTACGAAATAGTGTCATTCTAATGTTTCAAATTTTGTCTTTCAGGGCTAATTTTCTATGGTCATTGTTATTTTCGAATAGATCAACCAGTGTATTCCACATAGAAAATGGTGTTTCTTTTCCATGGATATTTGAGATAACATGGTCCCTCCCACCTTCCAGAATAATTCTTCTCACCTTTGCAACATCCTTCTTCCATTGGGATAATTTTTGTGCATTCGACTATGGAGGTTCTGCAATATTAGTCTTCACATATTCTAACACACCACTATGATCAAGCATTGCTTCCATGCAATCCTTCCAAGCTATGAAATTCAAGCTACCCTCCAGGGAATACTCCAACCTCAGACCTTTGAAAGACTTTCTCTCGACATTAAAGAAAAATTGTTGCACTGAAGCTGCTACTTCAAAATTCCTGAGATACAAGTTCAAAATATTGGATCTAATGTGATTTCAGGGCTTTGATACCATGTAGAAATTTGATATAAATTGAAATTGCTCAAGATTTCAACCTGAAAAACAAGAGACACAATTCTACTCTACTAATCTAAGGAATGGAAATCACAATGTAGAACAACATGCTTATAAATGCAATAAGAAAAACCAAAAAATACACAGTGATTTCTGGGGGAACCCAACTGGGAAAAACCCCTCAATCTTTTTTTCATTAATTAGTTGAATAGAGAAATTATTACAATTGTTAGCTCCACCTCTGAGCTCAACCTACAAAAGAATAATTATTATCTCTGCTCAATGAAAACTCTGTGCAACACTTAGCCAATTATTTTTTCACCAAGCCTCCTGTCTCCTTGTGCAAATCCTAAGGAAATTGGTCCCTAAAAGATAGGAATTTCCTCCAAATTTATTGCACAAATCCCAAGGATTGATCATTGACTGCATACAATGCTTGTACACTTAGAACTAGTTTAAAATTGATGTTACACTACCTTGTTATTTCCACTTCAGCTATGGAATTCAAATTCCCTGTATGCATTAGCTATTTTGGGATTTTTGATCAGTTAACTAACAGATATCTGAGTTATAATGTTGTTCCACTGCATAACTAACCTTCAACTGACTCCAACAATAGTTAGAGGTTAGTTAACTGAATACAAATGAAAATAATTAAACTGGATTACTAAAATTTAGTAATCACACATGCATAACTGAACTCCAAGTCCTCTAACTCAAATTTACTGGAAATAAATAGGGTTCCCCAATTTATTTCCTACATCCTTATAAAATCCTTTACACCAACAAAAAGAGGGAGACAAAGAAATATGATCCACGCATGTGCATATGAAGTTTCCATCAAGGGATTAAATTCCATAGACCAAAGAGTGAGAAACATATCTCTGTTACCCATGAAATAAGGACATGACTTATAAATAACGTCTCTATATGTTTGGTTTTCAAAAATAAATAGATAATACCCATTTCCACAGTAACAATTGTTTGAGGGTTCATGATGTGTCTAATTGAGAGAAACCGAATCTACAAAAATTTCATAACTAGGCCACAACCCAATAATCCTTTTTCCTTTGGAGTAGCCACATTTTATTTTGCAGAGGGAGAAAACCCAAAATCCAAAGAGGGGGTTAATTCTTCCTTCTTCATGAATTTATTTGGAGCACTCATTGTGTATGCAACAAAAACAACACTTGATTATTCATTAAGAGTTGTCCACAAGCATTAATCTGCAAGGGAAATCCATTAAACAAGAAATATTCTTAACCCTTCAAGATCTGGAAAGGAAAATATGAACACAAAGGCAATGATGATGACATAAGCTTGGATCTGACACAGTGGCAGCGACCTTATTCTCAAATCCCACAACAAATATAGTTGCCTTTGCATAAAACTACAAAGCGACCATGAGCAGGCAGACAATCTGTAGGCAGAAAGTTGAGAGGAGATTCTAGACAGGCAGCAATGAATTCCACAAATGCAGACATGATTCCTTGGAAATGACTATATATGAAGGCCTCTGCGATGACACTTTCAAATGAAGGATTTAACAGTGGCTAGGGAAATTATAGCCCTCATGAGTTGGATGCAACAAAGCTTTAGGTCATATCTCTTCCTATAATTTTCTTTGTTTTTGTAATTCATTCATTTTTTAACATGGAGTTTACATGTAGAAATTTAACTATTAATAAAACACACACACAACATTTTAAAAATGATTTATAACGAAAATAATTATGTATAGAAAGAGTCCTATGGATGATGCATTAACATTTTAATGTGTAGAATGTGAAACATATATATCTTTTTTTCTTCTAGAGACATCCTAGTACGAGGGATATGTTGTCACATAATGTTACATTTAAAAATAATAAAATAATGTTTACAATAACAAATTAAAAAAATAGTAATAACAAAAAGAAAACAATGTTGACCATAAATAAAGTACTTCGATTTCCACCTTCATTTTACATCTATTTTATACAGAGATAAAGTAATTGAAAGGAAGCAAAAAATTAATTTACCTTTTAATATTAAAAAAATAGTTAATTCCTTCACTACTTAATTATTATATATAAAGGGAGACCCATGGATATATGTTTTTTACTTCCAAATATGATTTGGGACATGTATTAAAAAAATGTTTGCATGTTGAGAGAAAAGATGCTTTTGGGAACTTGGTAGATTCAGAGTTACGATAATCTATGTTGCGGTTAGATCAATCTGAACTTAGAATCTACCAAAAATAACGAAAATAATTATGTATAGAAAGAGTCCTATGGATGACGCATTAACATTTTAATGTGTAGAATGTGAAACATATATATCTTTTTTTCTTCTAGAGACATCCTAGTACGAGGGATATGTTGTCACATAATGTTACATTTAAAAATAATAAAATAATGTTTACAATAACAAATTAAAAAAATAGTAATAACAAAAAGAAAACAATGTTGACCATAAATAAAGTACTTCGATTTCCACCTTCATTTTACATCTATTTTATACAGAGATAAAGTAATTGAAAGGAAACAAAAAATTAATTTACCTTTTAATATTAAAAAAATAGTTAATTCCTTCACTACTTAATTATTATATATAAAGGGAGACCCATGGATATATGTTTTTTACTTCCAAATATGATTTGGGACATGTATTAAAAAAATGTTTGCATGTTGAGAGAGAAGATGCTTTTGGGCACTTGGTAGATTCAGAGTTACGATAATCTATGTTGCGGTTAGATCAATCTGAACTTATATGTTATGAAACTAGCTCAAGAAAAGATAGAAAAGATAGATCAACGCCTTAGAATTCAGCCTCTTCGAGGGGGCAACCTCCTTTACATTACATAAATGAACAATTCTTGGATGATTCAAATGACAAAACCTCCTTTCTATATATAGGAGTCTAAGGAGTCACAATATAATCCAGCCGACCTAACAATAATAATATAAAACCACAAAAATAACAATAGAGGGATTCTATGGGGCACAGAAATAACAATATGGGGGTAATAGGGGCACAACAATATAAATAAGGGGTATAACTATAATAGTAATGGGGTAATCACTAGTATTATAGGGACCCAACATGCCCCTCTCCTTCAAAAAAGTGTTGTCCTCAACGCTTGAGTAATTCTGGATACTTCTGCATAAAATTCTCATCCTCCCATGTGGAATCTTCAGCGGATAAGTTCTTCCACTTGATAAGATACTCTGAAATTGATCAATTTCGTAGCTGTCGAGTTCTTGTTTCTGTGACTGCTTCCGGTTCCAATATAATTTTTCCTTCCTCGTCAAGTTCTGGCAATATTGTTTGAATTGGGAGCTTGTCGCCTATAACCTTCTTTAAACATGAAACATGGAAAACTGGGTGCAATCGAGAAGCTGCAGGAAGCTCCAATTTGTATGCCATAGTACCAATCTTTTGCAACACCTTGTACGGACCATAATACTTTGGTGATAGTTTATTATCCTTCTTAGCTTGCTTTAAGGACATTTGCTTATATGGTTGTAGCCGTAGGAATACCCAATCACCTACATCAAAACTTCTTTCACTGCGATGTTGATCTGCCTGTTGTTTCATTCTATTTTGTGCCAACACGGGGTTATCCTTTAAGAGTTGGAGGACTTGTTGTTGATGTTCAATGTGATGTTCCACTGTCTGAACCTTAGAATTTTCTCTTAAATATGATGTGATGGATGGTGGTTGATACCCATAAAGTGCCATAAATGGGGTCATTTTTGTTGTTGTATGGAAGGAAGTGTTATACCACCATTCAGCCAGAGGCAACCATTTGACCCATTGTGTCTGTTTATCAGATACAAAGCAACGAAGATATCCTTCCAAACATTTGTTTACTATCTCAGTTTGCCCATCAGATTGAGGATGATAAGATGAGCTATGAGCTAACTGAGTACCAAGACAAGAAAATAATTCTATCCAAAAATTTCCAGTGAAAATGGGATCTCTGTCACTTACAATAATCTTTGGGTTTCCATGTAGCTTTTGAACTGTTTCCATAAATGTAGTAGAAACTGTACTGGCTTTAAATGGGTGTGATAATGCACAAAAGTGTGCATACTTGGTAAGTCTGTCAACTACCACCATGATGACACTCTTTCCCTCAGACTTGGGTAAACCTGTGATAAAATCCATTGAAACCTCCTCCCAACGTTGGCTTGGAATGGATAAAGGTTGTAATAGACCCGGTGTCTTAATTGTTTCAACTTTATTTTGTTGGCAAACCAAACATTCCGCCACAAACTTTTGAATATCTGATTTAAGGCCATCCCAAAAAAATTCCTTCTTAACCCTGTGGTAAGTTTTTAAAAATCCTGAGTGCCCTCCTAAGGGAGAAGTGTGCAATTCCATAAGAATCTTTTGTTTTAGCTGGGAATTCTTACAGAGGTATAAGCGATCTTTGTACCATAACGAATCATTTTGCCAGCTAAATGTATCAGAAGTACTGGAATCTTGTTGTAGCTTTCGAATAAGTGCCCACACTTCTTCGTCATTCTTCCATTCCTCCCTTGCTTCGTTTATCCAATCTGGTTGGATAATAGAAATGGCACACAACAATGCTTCCACATCCTCATCCTTTCTTGAGAGTGCATCTGCCACCACATTTTGCTTCCCTTTTTTGTAGATGATTTCAAAGTCATAACCCAACATCTTTGTGACCCACTTTTGTTGCTCTTCAGAGGATAATCTTTGTTCTAAAAAGTATTTAAGGCTATCATGATCCATTTTTACCTTGAAGTGTCTTCCCATTAGGTAGGGTCGCCATTTCTTAAGTGCATGGAGTATTGCCAACATTTCCTTCTCATAAATAGCTTTGCTTAAAAACTTTCCCTTGATTGGACGACTTTCAAAAGCAATGGGTCTTTCATCTTGCATTAGAACAGCACCAATTCCATTTCCTGAAGCATCACATTCCACAATAAAGGTTTTTGTGAAGTCCGGTGTAGCTAAGACCGGTGCTTGGCACATTGCCTCTTTAAGATGTTCAAAGGCCTTTGTTGCTTCCAAAGTCCATGAAAATGAATCTTTCTTCAATAATGTTGTTAGAGGTGTTGCTATTCTCCCATAATTCTTAACAAACTTGCGATAATACCCTGTCAACCCAAGAAATCCTCGCAGATGCTTTATGGATGTGGGGATTTTCCATTCCTTAATGGCTTTAATTTTGCTAGGGTCTACCTTAACTCCTTCATGAGATACAATATGACCCAAATATTCCACCTCCTGGACTCCAAAGAAACATTTGGATCTTTTTGCATATAATTGTTTCTCCTCCAATAGTTGTAGCACCCTGTCAACATGTTCAACATGATCCTTCCAAGACTTGCTGTAGATTAGTATATCATCAAAAAATACTAACACAAATTTTCTAAGGAATGGTTTGAAAATTGAATTCATCAAACCTTGAAATGTTGAAGGTGCATTGGTAAGGCCAAAAGGCATGACCAAAAATTCATAATGACCCTCATGAGTTCTAAATGCCATTTTCGGAATGTCTTCAATCTTCATTCTGATTTGATGATATCCCGAACGAAGATCCAACTTGGTGAAGTAAATTGATCCATGCAATTCATCCAGTAATTCATCAATGACAGGAATGGGGAACTTATCTTTAATAGTGAGCTTGTTGAGCTCCCTATAATCCGGACACATGCGCCATGATCCATCCTTCTTGTGCACCAATACTACTGGAGCTGAGAAAGAACTTTGACTCGGTTGAATTATACCAGCCTCTAGCATTTCTGCAACCATACATTCAATTTCACTTTTTTGGACATAGGGATATCTGTACGGCCTGATGTTTGGAGGAACACTTCCTGGAATCAGATGAATAGCATGATCATGATCACACATAGGTGGGAGACCTTTGGGAGTCTCAAATACCTTGGAATGATTGTCCAGGACTTTTTGGAGATCTGGAGAAATAGATGATTCCAATGTGGAAACATCTAGCGAACATAATTGTGCAATTACACCTCTTTGCTCCTTTTTTAGAAGCTTTGTCATGCCATTAGAGCTGATTATCTTTCCTGGTTTCCCTGCAATACCCCTTAATTCAACTTCCTTTCCTTCTGTAGAAAATTTGATGAAAAGTTCTTGAAAATTAAAAGCTATTGTACCCAAGGATTGTAGCCATTGGACTCCTAGTACAACATCGGCACCTCCCATTGGAATGGAAAGCATTGGGCTAGTCAATACATATTCTCCCATGGATAGCTTGATATTATGGCACTTTCCAGAGAAATTTATTGTTCCTCCATTTGCAATCATCACTTGACACTCTGGTGCTGGATATAGGAAGCAATTCAATTCTTTTGCTACCCTACAATGAATAAAATTGTGGGTGCTTCCTGAATCAATCAACACTATTACCTTTTTCTTCTTGATTTGTCCTTCTATCTTGATGGTTTGAGGAGTGGTAATTCCCGCCAATGCATTACAAGATATGGTCGGATTTATTTGTTCTTCATCTAGGCTTTGTTCCTGGAATATATCCTCTTCTTTTGACCTTTCTTGCTCCTTTTCTTCTTCCTCTTCACAATCTATGTAGAATAATTTCTTCTCAGCACACTTATGACCTTTTGTGTATTTTCTATCACAATTGTAACAAAGCCCTTTTGCTCTTTTTTCTTCCAATTGTTGTGGTGTCAACCTTGTAGGTTGTGGAAGACTAGGGGCAACAACACTTCCGTCTTTATAGTTGTGAGTGGTATGCTTCCTAGTTGCCATAATTTTGCTTTCCATTTTTCTTGCTAACCTGAATGCCTTCTCTAATGAATCAGGTTCCCAAAGGCAAACATCATGTTGGATATTATCCTTTAAAGACCCTATGAACACATCAATCCTATGCTCCTCTGGAATATCTTTTACCCTTATGTTCAATTTTTGGAACTCCTCAATGTGCTCCATTATTGAACCCTTTTGTTTGAGACTTATCAATTGGCTAAAAAAAGTGTTGCTTTTTGTATCCTCATAATGTGCTATCAATTCTTCCGTAAAAATTGCCCAAGTGATAAATTGTTTACAAGAACAAAGCCATTGATACCATACAAACTGATTTGGTTCCAAATATACAGTTGCCATACGTACCTTTTGTGCGTTTTGCACATTATTGAGATCAAAGAATTGCTCCATTTGTAATATCCATGTGGTGGGATCCTTGCCATCAAACTTCCTCATATCGATTTTTGGAATATGGTGATTCTTCGATCCAACATTAGCGTCTATGGAATCATGATTAACATTTCTTTTGTTCTCATCATGAGTTTCCTTTACTACCTTTTCACCATTAGTAAGTATTTCTTGTAGAAAATTTGTCAAATCTGTCTTCAAATCTGCCATGCCTGTCTTCAAATTTGTGTTCAAATCTATCTTCAAATTGTCCATCTTAGCTTCCATGCCATTCATCTTAGCTTCCACGCCATTTATCTTAGCTTCCACGCCATTTATCTTAGCATCTGTTAACTTTTGTGAGCGTGACATTTGTTGCACTTGTTCTTGTAATTTTGATATATCATGTAGCATTTCTTCCTCTTCTTCATGAGTCATGCTAGAGCTTTCAGGTTCCTTACTAGGTGTTTGAATTTTCTTTCCTCAGGGCATCAGTTACCGATAATAATGCTCTAATATGCCCTTTGAATTCCTTCAAAATAAATTTTCAAACCAAGCTTAAGCAAAAATTTAAAAAAATCTACACACCTTTTTTCACTTTGTAGGAGCTCGATATTGCCTCTGATGTATCTCTGTACTTTCCAATCATCTAGTTCTGAATTTGCGACCTGTAGTAGCTGTTTGTATCCTCTTTCCAATGCCACCAGTCTGATCCAAATTGGATTCTCCAAGAAAGAGTTATGCACAATCTCCCAAGATGACCTGATTATAGACCTTTCCAGAAGAGCGAAGTTGTATGAAGTGCCACGTGTACAATTTTCGATATTTGGTTCTGAAAAAGATATACAAGAAACTAAAGTCCGTCCTCTTTCTGTACCTTCTTACGAAATTTCAATCTGATTCCCAGAGAGAAAGTTATGACAATTTTCCCCAGGTCACCTGTTTTGAATGTAATTCAGGAGTCTGCAAAAAGACCAACTTCCTCAGATCATATCTCCGAAAATATTGTGCGAAAAGCTCTAAAATTTGGACCCAAGGTTCAGCGCGATTTCTTCTCAAATGGGTTTTTTTGCGACTTCTGAAATGTCACAGAAAAAAAGTTATAGCGAAAATTCCACGATGACCTGTTTGGAGCAGTGAAACCCTACAATCCAAAGCTCTGATACCAAATGTTATGAAACCAACTCAAGAAAAGATAGAAAAGATAGATCAACGCCTTAGAATTCAGCCTCTTCGAGGGGGAAACCTCCTTTACATTACATAAATGAACAATTCTTGGATGATTCAAATGACAAAACCTCCTTTCTATATATAGGAGTCTAAGGAGTCACAATATAATCCAGCCGACCTAACAATAATAATATAAAACCACAAAAATAACAATAGAGGGATTCTATGGGGCACAAAAATAACAATATGGGGGTAATAGGGGCACAACAATATAAATAAGGGGTATAACTATAATAGTAATGGGGTAATCACTAGTATTATAGGGACCCAACATCCACCTTCATTTTACATCTATTTTATACAAAGATAAAGTAATTGAAAGGAAACAAAAAATTAATTTACCTTTTAATATTAAAAAAATAGTTAATTCCTTCACTACTTAATTATTATATATAAAGGGATACCCATGGATATATGTTTTTTACTTCCAAATATGATATGGGACATGTTTTAAAAAAATGTTTGCATGTTGAGAGAAAAGATGCTTTTGGGCACTTGGTAGATTCAGAGTTACGATAATCTATGTTGCGGTTAGATCAATCTGAACTTAGAATCTACCAAAAACCAAGAGAAATTAAATATTTCCATGTGCAAACATTTCCTTAAATTTTACACTAAAAAAAAGATTTACTTATTGAGAGAATTAAACCCTTAATATAACATCAATTTAATATAAAATCCTCGTAGAAATTAAAATTTAATCACCAAAACTATTAAATATTAACAAAAATTGATTAATCACTTTTTTTAAAAGGGCAAAGCAAACCACATAAAGATGTTGTTATAACACATATATCATATAAATCTTACTAAATAATTAATCTATCATTATCATTATCACAAAAACAAAAAATCAAATCATTTTAGTTTGGATTCTTGTTTGATATAAAGTTGATCTTTCATTGAAAATGATATTATACCACATTTTAGTCTCACGTCCTTCTCAATATAAAGTTGAACTGTATTGAAAATGATATTACACCGTTTTGACATCCTCACTTATATAAAAATTGTTATCTGATTTTAGTTTGGCCACTTTGGTTCACATAAAGTTGATCCTGCATTGAAATTGTTGCGTGTCCAGATTATGTTCAGTCCATAATGCAGAAAGGGACAAATCTACCATTCAATGGGCATGTATTGAAAATTGTTTGTGTACCAAATATGTTATGTTTATCAGTGATCTTTTGTAATTTCCTCTTCGCTCTCACACAGTCTCCTCTCTCTTTCTTGCTCAGAATACACATACATCTAGTCGCAATACAATTCCCTCATATAAATCGAGGTGTCGCCTTCTAGGTAAAATATACCCTAAATTAAACATAACTTCTACCATCAGATCATCCGCGTAATGGATGACCTAGATTGAGTACAAAATTACAATATTCTACAGGGAATTTTACATCTATTTTTAGCTTCGCGAGCACTGCCCCTGAATCCCTGCCAAGGGGGTGGGGGCTCATAAAATCATCATCCACACCCCCCCCCCCCACCCCCCACCTGGCCCCCCTGGACCCCCTTGATGGCGATTAAATGGGAAGCGTTTTCGCCCTATTAGGAACTGGGATCCAACGTAATGATGTTGAAAATGGCAACAAGAAATGCTAAAAATAGCATTGCTATAAATAGCATTTCAGGAAATACTCCAACTCTGTTGGAAATAGCAAAAAATAGAAATGCTATAAATAGCATTTTGAGATAGATTCCAATTTTAATTAGTCCCTAAATTAAAATTGAGAATTAAAATTCGAATTTGGTCTCAACAGTTGTTTGAAAAATAATTAATTAATTCATCTTGAGTTAATTAGTTGGAGAAAATCAAACATGAAGTTTATGTGAAGACATGCAATAATTATCCCTTTGATTGAGGAAGTTATCCCTTAATTAAGGAGATAAGGATGAGTTGTATTTGAATTGTAATTAGTTAGCTCAGTTAATTGAGTTAAGTCCAGTTAAATTAGTTCCAAACAATTGGAGGAACTAATTGTGAGTTCACTCAGTTAATGAATGCATGCATACAACTAGTGTTCTCCAGATAACTAAATATTCTCTCATAAATAACTCATGCATGTCAGTTCGAAGAAAGACCCAATTGAGATTAAAGGAAGGGACATTGTACTATCAGTTGGAGGAATTTTCGTATAAAGGAAACTCATCCATGTAGAAGGAATTATCTCCTTCAGGATTGCATAGTTATTTTAGAGGTCAGTGTTGTGTGTGAGGTGAGAATCACACAGGTTGTAGCTGGAGGACCTAGGAGAAACTGCACAAGGAAATAGGAGGCTTGGAGGACTGAAGGAAGGCAATGTGTTGTCTATTCTGTCTATGAGCAGTAGTGAGGAATTGTACTGAGAGCTGGATAGCTTGTGAGCTAAAGCTTTGTGTAATCCTGAGATATTTCCACTTGTATGATAATACAGATAGTGAGATTTCTAGCTGAGGCTTTCCCTCGAGTATTCTTCTGTGTTTCATGTATATGATTTCTTCTTTTTCATTGTTATATGTGTTCCAATTGATCTTGCTCAAATTGATTAAGCTTCCGCAAAGTTTGATAGTAGAAGTAGATCAAGTATTTTGCTTTAGTATATTGCATTATCAGGTGATCTACGATGAAATTTCTACATGGTATCGGAGCGAGGTTTTGCAGAAAAAGTTCTACAAGGTATTGGAGAAATGGTGAGTCTTGCTCTCCTCAATCTTCCTAAGAGCTGGCATAGCTACCAGGACTCAGTGAATGGAAGAGAGAAACTGCCAAATTGGGAATGACTGTGGTCAAATCTGATGCAGGAGGAGATCAGGAGGAGCACCAAAGATGGTTCTTCATCCAAGGAGGATGAAGAAAATTTCACCTTGGCGAGTAAGGCAAGGAAAGGGAAGGAGAAGGATTCTCATCCCAAATTGAGTTCTTCTCATGGAGGGAAGAAGATTGACAAATCTAAAGTGAGATCCTTTAATTGTCATGAGGTAGGCCATTATGCAATTAATTGTCCATTGAATAAATCCAAGAAGGGATCCTTGGAAGGATCTGAAGGTAAGGCATTGGCCTCTCAGTTTGAATTGGATTTTACCCTCATCACATGCATGGTTTCATCGATGATGGGTTGTGGTTGGTTTCTTGATAGTGGAGCCTCATTCCACATCACTGGCGATAAGAGTTTGTTTAGTACCTTGGAGGAGAAAGACCTCAAGATACTCATAGAGATGGGTGACGATGAAAGGTATCGTGTTTCAGGTGAAGGTACAGTTTCTTTTCAGAGGGAGCATGGAGCTCGCATCACCTTGAGAGATGTGAAGTATGTGCCAGGACTGAAGAAGAACTTGGTATCGATCGCGATGTTGGAGGACAAAGGCTATGATGTAGTCTTCAGTAAGGGAAAGGTTTTCCTTAGACACGTCACCACGAGACAGGTGAAGCAAATTGGTTCATGAGTCAAGAACCTGTATGCTCTTGAGGTTCAAGATGCATGCAAAGCCTTGAGGAGTAAGGCAATTGTTGGAGACTTGGTGGTTGAGAGGGAGAGTACATTACCTCTCAACATGCAGCGCCAGAAGAAGTCTCAGACAATTGTGGAGGAGCCATAATTGGTGAAGCAGTTTCAAGAGGTTGTGGAGCAGCCACAACTGGAGAAGCAGAGGGGAGGCCAAGTGGAGGCATCCACTCATGCAGAGACCTCCAGTAGGGGGAAATTTTGAGCCAAGTGGGCAAAGGGATCACATGCAGCCATACCTCCTGGTGTGAGGTGGGGCGATGTGAAGTGATAGTCCCAAGAAGGCTGAAATAGGGGCACGATCCTTGAGGTACCCAGCCTCTTTGATTAGACCTTGCTACGGGAGCCCCGACGAGGAGTAGCAGGACTGGCTATGTGGGTAGAGACAGATGCGGATGGAGCGATAGAGGAAGCTTCAACTTTAGAGGATGTTTCTAGCCCAATAGGGAGGTCAGTTGGGAGATCAGTTAATTACTTCTCAGTAACTAAGTTGCAGTGCAGCAGTGGGCAACACAATGCAACATGATGAGAGGAGGTACAATGTGGATGTAGTGCTGGGAGACAGGACCAGCAGCAACACGAGCAGGAGGAATTAGTGTGATTGATGCAGCTAGAGATCAAAGTGACAAAGGCTAGAGCAATCAGATACTGAAGAGCATAGAGGTGCAAAGTTATCAGTCGACAGAGGCAATATCAGTGAAAGAATTTGATGACAGAGGCATCATTCTGATTTAGGTTGGATATTTTTTGTTCCTAGAGTTGTTGGAGCAACAACACTTGAGAGAAGTGTGGCATGCAGAACATTCCAAAGGTTCGGGATCAGGTTCAAGTTGAATGCCTTTCTTTTTGAGAGGGAGTGTTGAAAATGGCAACAAGAAATGCTAAAAATAGAATTGCTATAAATAGCATTTCAGGATATACTCCAACTCTGTTGGAAATAGCAAAAAATAAAAATGCTAAAAATAGCATTGCTGTAAATAGCATTTCGGGATAGATTCCAATTTTAATTAGTCCCTGAATTAAAATTGAGAATTAAAATTCAAATTTGGTCTCAGCAACTGTTTGAAAAATAATTAATTAATTCATCTTGAGTTAATTAGTTGGAGAAAATAAAACATGAAGTCTATGTGAAGACATGCAACAGTTATCCCTTTGATTGAGGAAGTTATCCCTTAATTAAGGAGATAAGGATGAGTTGTATTTGAGTTGTAATTAGTTAGCCCAGTTAACTAAGTTAAGTCCAATTAAATTAGTTCCAAACAGTTGGAGGAACTAATTGTGAGTTCAGTCAATTAATGCATGCATGCAACTAGTGTTCTCCAGATAACTGAATATTCTCTCATAAATAACTCATGCATGTCAGTTCAGAGAAAGACCCAGTTGAGATTAAAGGAAGGGACATTGTACTATCAATTGGAGGAATTTTCCTATAAAGGAAACTCATCCATGCAGAAGGAATTATCCCCTTCACGATTGTGCAGTTATTTCAGAGGTCAGTGTTGTGTGTGAGATCAGAATCACACAGATTGTAGTTGGAGGACCAAGAAGAAGCTGTGCAAGGAAATAGGAGGCTTGGAGGACTGAAGGAAGGCATATGTGTTGTCTATTATGTCTATGAGCAGCAGTGACAGATTGTGCTGAGAGCTGCATAGCTTGTGAGCTAAAGCTTTGTGTAATCCTAAGATATTTCCACTTGTATGATAATATAGATAGCGGGGTTTTTATCTGAGGCTTTCCGCTGAGTATTCTTTTGTGTTTCATTTCTATGATTTATTCTTCTCTGTTATATGTGTTCCAATTGATCTTGCTCAAATTTATTAAGCTTCCACAAAGGTTGATAGTAGAAGTAGATCAAGTATTTTTCTTTAGTATATTACATTATCAGGTGATCTACGGTGAAATTTCTACAGGTGATACCTCTAAATAAAGAAGATAATCAAGCTCCGCACCCAACAACCCAAAGGGGATACACACAATAATAATTACGTAGATTACGTCTACAATTATCAACTTGGACTTGTTTAAAGAGTATGATAGTGAAATATAGATGCATTTAAGAATGATGTTGATTTACTTGGGGTTCATTCTTTACTTTCTTAATTGGTTAATGAGCTGTGTGACCTCTATATTTTTTACAATTTTAATTAATGTTTTTTCCTTAGAGATTTTGAGCCCAATTAAAGGCTTGATGCAAGGATTTCCTATCTCACCATGAATATTCATTATCGTTGCTAAAGGTTTGAGAAAATATCTCATTGACGCAAAAAGAACTAGAGCCTTTAAAGGTATCAAAATTGGAGATGGTGTTTTCCTATCACATATTTTGTTTGTAGATGATATTCTATTTTAATAGAATTGTAAAACGAGGGATTCTCTCAAACTAAAAGATATATTAGACCTATATTACCCTACTACATGTATTTTGGCTAATGTCCAAAACTCATGAATCTCCTTCTCTAGTTTAAATGAAGATGAAGTTAGATTTATATTTCATCTATCCCCATGTCAATAGAGTGATGTTTGAAATCATTAAAATATATAAGGTTTTAACTCAATCCCATTGGCAATAGTAAAAGAGATTGGCACTATGTTATAGCTAAGGTAGAAAAGAGATGGTGTGTGATGCATTTGATAGCTTACTCAAGGAGATAGATTTACATTAGTCGAATAATTTGTAGAAGCTAATGTCATGCATTTTTATTTCTAAAGGGGTATTGTAAAATATTATAAAAATAAAATACATATTTTTGTGATCTAAAATTAGGAGGAGAAAATGAATTATACATTTTTTTACTTATGACCTAACATCAAACATGGATGTTCTTCGCTCAAACTTTCAGTGTTGTTGGGTGAAAAGGTGTTCAAAATATTCAATTCTTTAATGATTCCTTAATTGTAGTTAGTTAGATTAATGGGATAAATGACTTCAATAATTATTTCATACAACATATATTTAAGGTGATATAACTTGATTGGATAGCTTTTAATTCTATTGCTTTCCATCGTCATGTGTAGAAATAGAGGAATGTTGATGTGCATGGCTTTTCGAATGTTGGGTTACATTTAGATATAGGTGTTTGGATTGTTTGATATATTTGACCACTATAACCCCTAGGTGTAACCACTTCCCCTTGGGACAACATGCAACTTTGAAAGTCAGGGAATTTGAGCATAGGACCTTCATAACACATAACTTTACATATCATGGGCTTGCCAAGTGAGTCGCCCCAAGAGCTACTTTAATTTGTATTTAAAATAAAACATATAACAACATGAAAATTGATAAGTGCATGGTTAAAGGTAGTACGACTATAGGATTGGCAGGGATTTATGATTGTATTTGAACTATTATAATTTATTTTAAAAGTGATTATATAAATTTCAATTATAATTATACATTTTTTTATTTTTTTTATTTAACATTTTAATATCATATTTTTTAATTTTATGATTATTATATTATTTTTTAATTTGTAATTCAATATGTTTCTCCCCTAAATTTTTATAGTTAAGAAATTATAATCATATAAATAGTGTTATGCATATTCATTTAGCTTCTTTAATTTGAAATTAATATTTTATTTGTTTTATCATTTTTATGGGAGAAAATGTAACAATTTCTTTTATTGTTAATTGAATCATTTCTCTTATAAAATAATAATAATCTATTTTTAAGGTTATAGTCAATCTAGACACCAAATTGGTGTATAAGACCCCCTTGTTTATGGAACAAGGAATACATACATACTCTACCATTCTCTGGATTTGAACCTGTGACCTCTTATGAGGAAATACATGTTCTGAATCATTAGACTCACACAAGTTGTTCAATAAAACTTGGACACCCCTTGGGATAGTTTAACTCCCCAAAGTAGCTTCCATCCTCAACCACACCCAAGCCCACTAATATACACCTAGTGGATTACATAATAATCTAATTTTAAGGTAACCCCACTCAAGTGAATTTCTCTACACCTAGTGGATTACATAATAATCTAATTTTAAGGACACAAATAAGTCAGACACCAAATTGGTGTATGAGACCCCATTGTTTGTGAGACAATAGACCCACCTCCATAGAATAACTTGTCTTTTTAATTTAACCATTTCTATTATAAAATAATAATAATCTAATTTTAAGGTTATAATCAAGATAGACACCAAAATGGTACATGAGATCCCCTTGTTTGTGCAGCAAGGAAGGTGTACATACTCTACCATCCTTTAAATTTGAATCTATGACCACTCACAAGACATGTTCTTAATCACTAGACCCACACAGGTTTTACAATAAATCTTGGACACCCCTTGTGATAGTTTAGTTCCAATAAAAGTGGCATTCATCCTCAACCCCACTTAAGCCAACTAGTGGGGACTAAACCACACTCAATCCAACTGGTCTACACCTAGTGTGTCACATAAAAATCTAATTTTAAGTTTACCCCATTCAAGCCCACTGATCTACACCTAGTGGGTTACATAATAATCTAATTTTAAGGTCACAAAATTGGTGTAAGATAATCCATTATTTGTGAGGCACTCAACCCACTTTAGCTACACAAAAATGACTACTAAACTCTATGAATGTGTACATACTCTACCTCCTTTGGATTTGAACATGTAACCTCTTACAAGGAAACATATATTCTTAAATCTTAGGCCCATTCAAACTATAATATGTAAGCCATGCGGAAATGTAAAAATAATGTTATACAATTCCATTCACAATTTTGTTGCACCAAGAGGCGTTTACATCCTAGTATGAGAGGGATGTAGTCATGTAATGTTACATTTAAAAATAAAAAAATAATAATACAATAACAAATTTAAAAAATAGTAATATCAAAAATAAATCAAATTCGACTTCAATTTCCAACTTTAATTTAAATCTGTTTTATATAGAGATGATGTAATTGAAAGTAAAAAAAAAAAAATTACTTTTTAATATTAAAAAGATATGTAATTCCTTCACTACTTAATATGGAGTTGGCAAGTGCCATGTAAAAACTATATAATTGATCTTACATGATATGTAATTCATTTTATGTTTAGTTGGTATGCATAACAATTAAAATAAAAATATATCGATGACAAACAAATATTTTATTGTTGCCATAAATAAAATATTTCAATGTCCTTATTAAATAACATAGCTTTATATCAAGTTTATACAAAAGAAGAGAAAAGTAATTTAAATTTAAAAAATTGTGATATTTTCACTTTTCATTGTAAGGGATATCTGCGTTTATTGCATTCTTAACATTGAGTTGATATATTATATTTAAAAAATATTAATAAAAAAACACTCTATATATATATATATATATATAGAGAGAGAGAGAGAGAGAGAGAGATAATTCCATTAATATATTCTTTCGAGAGATTTGTAATTTATTTATTTTTTAATATGCACTTGACTTGCATTGGAGAAATTTTGAGATCTAAAATGGACCTCCTAAAGAATATTATAAAATAATATTGGAAATAATAAAATAAGATTAGAACACATCATCAAATTTTAGAGGGAAAAAAGAAAAAAAAATTCAACTCATATTTTCAACTTATCTCCCTATGCTTTTGCTCAAATTTGGAGAGGGAGAACCAATTAGATGTGAAATTTAATTCTTCATCCAATGACTACCCATGTTGCATACTTTCGATGGACCCTGCTACCTAAAAAATGAGACATGCATGAAAAATGTTATTGCAATCACGTTTTTCATGTATTTCTCATTTGTTGTGTAGCAGGGTCCATCAAAAGTATGCAACATGGATACTCATTGGATGAGGAATTAAATTATGCATCCAACAAGTACTCTTGCTCAAAATTTGAGTAAAATCGTAAGGAGATAAGTTGAAAATACAAGTTGAAAAAATAGTTTTTATTTTTTTATTTTTAAATCTTTTTTTTAACTCCAAAAATGGTGAATCACCCCCCATGATTGAAATCATTAGTTCGGCCTGGAGTATGCCGTAAAACTGCTTCTGCTTGGCTAAGAGCTCGTCTTCCTCAGACGTAAGGAAACAGGTTAACGGCCCAAGACCCAGAGGCATCTGGCAGGAGTGATGAGCCTGCTCCCTTACGGACCACCAGCGGGTTATTTCAGGTGGCGTGGTTTTCCTATCTAACTGTGATGAGTCAAACCGACATTCGCGGATAGCAGCCAGAGATGGCTGTCCTCACTGTTGGTTTTGACACCTGAGTTGATAGGTTTTTCCACTTAGGTGAAGATTGAAATCATTATATTGAACCTTATTGGTCCTTATAAAGTTGATTTTGGTTGTATATTTTGGTTTTGAGATCCATATTTGATTTCAAAATTTCTCTAATGTAAGATTTTAAATATTAATAATAAAAATAGTATAAATATATAAAAACATGTAACAATTTTAAAACTATTTATAACAAAGATAATTATATAGAGAGAGTCCTATGAATATATGTTTTCTACTTACAAATATGATTGAGACATGCATTAACAGTTTAATATGTAGAATATGAATCATAAATAATCTCTCTCAATATATATATATATATATATAAATGAAAATTCTTATTATATTAATAGATTTTTTTAAGGAAGATTTGTAATTCATTCATTTTTTAATATGGATTCGACATGTAACACACACACATATATAGAAAACATATATCTATAGAACTCTCTCTATATATTAAAAATAATTAGAGAGAGTTCTATATATATATATATATATATATATATATATATATATATATATATATATATATATATATATATATATATATATATTAAAAAAGATTATGACTACAATAATTTTACATAGAGAGAGTTCTATAGATATATGTTTTCTATTTCGATATATATTCGGACACGTTAACATATTAATGTGTAGAATGTGAATCATGAATAAAATATTTCAATATATATATATATATATATATATATATATATGGAGAATTCTTATTCCATTAATAGGTTTTTTTAGAGAAATTTGTAATTCATTTTTTTTAACAGAAATTAAAATAGTTTGTATTAAATATGTGCTCAACCATAGTGAATACATGGGAAAATTTACAGTATGATCTCCTTCCTATGAGGTCTTTTGACTAATGACACTTTTGAAAAAAACTAAAAAACTAGCTTCCTCCCAATAAGAGAAAATAGGGAAAAGTTCCGAGACTAAATATTTTGATTTTTATTCCTACTGCTTCATACTACCAGGAGTAGATTCTAACAAATTACTTGCACAAGAAAATTTAGAAACAAAACATTTCTATGAATTTCTAGTAGACATCCTATTTTTGGGTCCATGGGGTGCAATATAGTTCTCACGATCAAAGTTTTTTTTACCACGATATTTCCTACTTCTTATTATTAGAGGGAAATAACACTATTTTTTAATCACTTCTTAGTAGGAAGGGGAAGATGAGGAGGGTGTGACCTTCTTCTCAGTCCCCTTACTTGATTCTTCTTCTTTCGATGTTGAAGGAACTTTTGAAGAGTCCTAATCTAGGCCTTCTTCATTTTTGTATCAAGAATAATTTTTCACAGGACCTGATATGGCACTAACAAATCCATTTGGAACTCAAGATTCTCGTCTTCTTCCTCATGGACATTCATGACTTCAAAGTTATTGCTAGAGAGGGGAAAATGTAGAGATTCAGACTTACATGTTTGTTGTTGCCTATTTCCTTACTTCCTGTGTTTCCTTTTCACTAGAGTGAATCCTTGCATGTTTTCTTCTTACTCCTCTTTAAGAGGAGGCGGTGGGTTTGGATAACTTCAAGATACTGGAGAATTTGGACAAGTTTTTGTAAAATGTCCATGCTCATGACATGAACCTATTCATATTCCAAATCCTGTTGGTGGGACTAACCATCCAAATTTAGTTGAATTTCCTAAGGGAGGCCTTTTGAGAAATAAATTTCCACATAAATTTTGGCACATGAAAGATGGTTCCTATGTGCCATGTCACTGGAAATAAATAGGGCTGCCCAATTTATTTCATATAGCCTTCAAAATTCCTTTATACAAACAAAGAAGAGGGAGAGAAGGAAATCTGATCCACACAGGTGCAGCTGAAATTTCCATCAAGGGATTAAATTCCATAGAAAAAAGAGTAAGAAACAGAGCTTTGTTACCTATGAAATAAGGACCTAGCTTATAGACCAAGTCTTTATATATTTGGTTTTCAAAAAGAAATAGAACAAATTTGATAGAAATTTCAATTGCTCAAGCTTTCAACCTGAAAACAAGAGACACAATTCTAATCTACTAATCCGCGAAATGGAAATAACAATTTAGAACAATATGTATAGACATGCAACAAGAAAAACCACAAATACACAGTGATTTCTTGGGGAACCCAACTAGGAAAAACCACTCAATCCTTTCTGCATTAATCAATTGAATAGAGAAACTATTACAATTGCTAGCTCCATTTTTGAGTTCAACCTACAAAAGAATAATTATTCTCTCTGCTCAATGACAAACTTTGGCAAACACTTAGCCAATTATTTTCTCACCAAGCCTCTTATTTCCTTGTGAAAATCCTAAGGAAATTGGCCCCTAAAAGATAGGAATTTCCTCAAAATTGATTGTGCAATTCACAAGGATTGATCACTAACTACATGCAACACTTGTACACTCAAAACTAGTTCACAACTAATGTTACACTAGCTTATCATCTCCACTTATGCTGAGGAATCTGAATTCCTTGCATGAACTAGCCATTTTGGGACGATTGATCAATTAACTGACAGATCTCTAAGTTAGACTGTTGTCCCACTGAAAAATTGACCTTCAACTGACTCCAACAATAGTTAGAGGTCAGTTAACTGAATACAATTGAAAATAAATGAATTGGATTCCTCAAATTTAGCAATCACACATGCATAACTAAACTCCAAGCCCTATAACTCAAATTTACTGAGCTAAGTGTCAAGAGCCATGTCACACTAGTTAACTGCCTCCAAGTTGTCTTGCTGATGTGGAAATTCGATTTACTCAATTTGAATAAGACTAAAGTCAAATTGAGCCTTTCTTGCTACATTTTTTCAACACTCCCTCTTAGCAAGAAATGGATTTTCCACCATCCCTATCCTGCACCTCTCGAATTAGAATTTACCTCTTAACAATGCCTTAATCATGATGTCAGCGTCTTTCTCCTAAGTTGGAATGTACTGTAGCAACATAATTCTCCTCTGCACATAGTCCCGCAAATGATGATACCATACATCAATGTTCTTGGACATGTCATGAAATACCATATTATTAGAGATCTTAATACAACTTTGATTATCACAATATATCACTATCAAATCCATCTCCTGACTGAATAGTCCCACAAGTATTTTCTTCATTCATATTGCTTCACATGTTGCTTGGCTTATAGCCATGTATTCAACCTCTATTGAGTTGAGCACCACGAACCTCTACTTCCTGTTGTAATAGGAAATAGTTTCAGACCCAACATTGAAGATAACACCTCATGTACTTTTTAATCCAAAATGGATTTTGGATAGACTCCTAAGTCTAAGTTTTCCTCACTTAGGAAAATAAAAGTCCAGGGAAGTTCCTGGAACTAGCCCCATTGCAGAGATCGTCTCATTCTGAATCTACTGCAACTTGAATGGGCAAAAATGGAGTTAGGATGCAGAAGTTATCATAAAATGAAGTTGCCCCTTATCCTTTGGAAAAAGGGGCAAAATCCCCTAAAAATGGGTCCTAAAAACCCTCTAAGTCTTCTAAAGACCAAAACTATCACAAAAGGAGAACCTTCAAAAAAGGCAAAAAACACTATCAGGACCCAAAAATATGAAGAAATAGTGGAAAACAGGCTTATCGGTGGTCAAAGGAGCAACGCACAGGAGCTGTCAGATCTGGCCGATCAACGGTCCAGATCTAATTGGAATATCGCAATCGGCGGTGACAGTCGGAGGATATCAGAGGCAGACATGCGATAGGACCGAGCCGATGTGATATCGCGATCATTGATATCGGTGGATCGCAATCGGCGTTGGCATGGGCCATACCATATGGAAAGACCTCGGGCTTATGCAATATGCAATTGCAACAAGTCACATTGCAATATCGTGTCGAAGCATCACAAAGGAGCGGGGCCATAGAAAACATTTGATATATTTTGAGATCCGTCAAATGGCAGTTTTCTATGCATTTTCGCGTATTTTGTTTATTAAACAAAATACAAAGGGAAGCGCTGATGTGATGAAACCAGACCCGAAAGGGTTTAGGAATGCAAAATATAATATTTCAAGTCCGTCTAAATCCATTTTACGGGATTTTACAATGTTTTAATGTATTTTTAAAATACAAAGGGAAACCATGGAACAGGGCAGTTACAACATGCGATAAGCGATTAAAGGTGGACCTGATAGAAGTATAAAGTGGATCTATGGATATTTGAGGTCTGATGAACAATGTTTCTGTGGATTTTTCCCGTTTTTGAATGTATTTCTCTGTGTAAACAGAGAATGGCTATTTCGGGGATTTCAAAGGCCCAATGGACTCTTCCATTGCAGAACAAGTGGCCACCTCCCCTGAAGGCGTTATGCCATGATTGCTAATGCTCAAAAGGGAGATTCAAATGGATAGAGACCAGGAGCCAGAAAGCTTGAGAAGAGGAAATGAACAGATAGCACTGATTGGCTTAAAAGCCATAGACCGATAGAGAACAAAAGATAAGCAGGAGTTGTTGCTAAAACAGAGAATAAGCAGGTAGCACAGAAGCAAAAAGAGCCAGAGAGAGTGAAAGCTAATGCGCAGAGCAGCTGAGGGAGTCTTTGGAGTCACTTGGAGGTCAAGTGAAAAGCTAGAGAGCTAAAGGTTGCAGAAAAGCAAGAGCCAGAGCTGAGAGCTAGAAAGCCGAAAGCTTCAAGAGCCAAGGGATAAGATGGTGTTCTGAACCCATTATTGTTGTGTAAAACAATGGAGTTGAGCTAAGAGCTTGTAAAAGGACTTTTCCATAATCCCAAAGAGCCTAGTTGAATTGACTAGAGCTCAAGGAGATGTAGCCTAAGAGTTTTGGGTGAACTCCACATTAATTTGCTGTCTTATGTGTTTGTTTTACTACTGCATTATTTACTGTTATATGTATCCATAGATCAGTTTAATTACGTCAACTTACAGCACAAAAACAGATTCTAAAGCATATAAGCAGTTAAAAACAAATACCAACATACACCTATTTTCAAGCATTTTTAATTCTGCATTGGTTAATCATAAAGACTTCGGAATATTTAAAGCTTTGGAAGTGAGAGAGGTTCTTGTAAGTTAGACAAGAAGCCTAAGTGCCCCATTTTCAGATAAGGTCGTATCAGAGCCTAAGTTTGATTAAACCCACCTTCAAAGGAGGTTATATCAAAATGCTTGATTGATAGAGCAAAGATTGCTTGTCTGAAAGGTGTTTAAATAGTCAGAGGTTGATTGTATGCTTGTTGCAGACTGACTATTGTTTGAGTTTGCAGAGGTGAAGGGAAAGTTGTTGATAGCTCAGTCCAAGAAGGACAAGAAGGAAGAAGGGCTAAAGGCATTCTTCTATTCCCAAGGACCTCAAAGCAATCCTTGAAGCACAAGAGGTTTGTTGCAAAAGGTTGCTCAATAAAGCACTTTATTAATCTTTTTTGAAGTTCTTTTGTTCATTGGTATAATGACAATTTCTACAAGTGAATCCTCAAATTCCTCCTTCATCACAAGACTCTATGATGGAGACTTGAAGCAAGACTTGTTCATCATGATGGACAAGGTGAGAGAAATGTATGAGGATGGAAGGAAGAGTAGCATACTTAGAGAGCAGTTGAATTCCATGAAGGAAGAGAAGCAGTTGCTTTCTGACAAACTGCAAGAAATGGAGAGGCAACTTCACATTGAAAATATGAACCTGAAGAGGATGCATGAGTTGGAGTCACAACTCTTTGTTGCCAAAGAAGCCTTGGTCAAGTATCATCTTGAAGAAGAGATAAACCATTCCAGTTTGTCTTCAAATTCTTCTAAGAATGCTTATATTGGTTCTTTAGAAAAACATACTAGAGGCATAGGGTCCAAGCTAATGTCCAAGATGGGCTATGAAGGAAAGGGCTTGGGAAAGCATGCACAAGGTATTGTTGAACCAATAATGGTTGAGGAAAGGCCTAAGTACTTGGGTCTTTGCTATGGATAGTCTTATGGAGAGAGTTCTAAAGCTACCATGAAGGCCATTGAAATAGCCCCAAGAAGGAGTTGAATTACAGAGTGTGAAGATTGTATTCAGGAGGAATGCAATGGCTTGAAACATCACTTGCAGGATGCAGGTGTTCAGAAGCACACACTTGAACCAGAGAGTTGTGGAAACTCTAAAAGCATTGAAGAGATTGAGGGTGTTCCAAAGGGAGCCACTTCTTCAGTTGCTTCACCTCCTCATGAAGGCAATAAAGGTGAAAGAGGCAGGTATAAATCTGGTTATAAACATATTCATTTTGATTTTGCAAAGCATGGTAAATTTCCACATAAGCATGGGAGAAGAATTGCATGTTCCTTTTGTGATTTGGATAACCATAATGTTTCCAGATGTTGGAAGAGAATGGCCACATACAGGAAACTTTTGAAGGAAAAGAAGCAAAAAGCCAAAGGTCCATTGGACAAGGCAAATCATGCTGTCAAGAGGATGCACATGCATTGCACTTACTACCATAAGCAAGGGCATCTTGCTAAAAGGTGTTGGACTTTGAATCCAATAATGCTTCCACAAAAGCTGAAGAAAGTGGAAAGAAAAGATGGCAGAAATGGAAAGGAAGATTCCATGAATAATGTATCTCAGAATGATTCACATGTTGATGCTGATGTGCAAACAAAGGAAAGATCTTGGAACTGGATTGGTAAGAAATGGCTAGAGTTCTTTTCCAATTAAGGTTGCATGTCTATTGATGCATCTATTCGCATTTTTGTGGTAATTGAATGCAAGTTGCAGGTTTCTACCAAGAAGGTGAATGGAAAAAGGTTGAGTAGGAGACTCACTTTGTTGTTGCAACATTATATTTCATTTCAGCTTCAAAAGTACAGTGTGCTTAAGTGAAAGTTGAAGGATGAAATGCATGCATAAGCATGATGTGCATGAACACAGGGATGTTGATGTTTTCCTTGTATTTAAACATGTATGTGTAATTAACTTGAAGGGTTGATTTCTTTGTTGTAAACATGCATGTAATGCAATATTAACTTGGAAAAATTTGATTGGTCTCCAAGATGGAGGTAATAATGAAGTGTTTCATCTTTTGAAAAAGAGTCCAAATGGTCTTTTTCTACATGCTTGACTTGAAGGGTCATTTGTTTTAAAGGCATGTTTTGTAGGCTTGTTACCTAGTCCATCATTTGTATGCAGATGTAAGGCATGGAGGTGTTCGCAAGATGTGAAATATGTTTCTTTTATTGAAGAAGGAGTTAGACCATCTAGTTGTTTTCTGTATTTCTGTTGTTATTAACAGCTGTTGTTGACATCTTGTCAAACAAGTACAAGTGAAAGTTTTGTGGAGCAGGTGTACTTCACATTTGTTTGAGCCACCTTGGATCAATGATCAAGGGCAGAGAACTTCAAACTACCTTCTGTGACCATCGAAGCAGGAGTTATGTAGGAAGACAAAGAAGAAGGCAGCTCTTCCCAGGAAGACTAGCCCATCCAAGAAGGGAAGTGGTTAGAAACTTTGGTTTAAAGGCACTATGCAAGGCAAGTGTAGGGGGAGGCTGAAATAAGAGGGTGAGTCACTCTCATTTACTGTTTAGATCAGTATATCAGTCTTTTGGAGACCAAAAGTTCTTTTAGTGGGAAGGCGTGATCCAAAATGGATTTTGGATAGACTTCTAAGTATAAGTGTTCCTCACTAAGGAAAATAAAAGTCCAAGGAAGTTCCTGGAACTAGCTCCATTGCAGAGATCGTCTCGTTTTGAATCTACTACAACTTGAATGGGAAAAAATGGGCTTAGGATGCAGAAGTTATCATAAAATGAAGCTACCCCTTATCCTTCAGAAAAAGGGGGAAAATCCCCTAAAAATGGGTCCTAAAAACTCTCTAAATCTTCTAAAGACCAAAACTATCGCAAAAGGAGAACCTTCCAAAAAGGCAGAAAACACTACCGGGACCCAAAAATATGAAGAAATAGTGGAAAACAGGATTATCGGCGGTCAAAGGAGCAACGCACAGGAGCCATTGGATCTGGCTAATCAACAGTCCAGATTCGATCGGCATATCGCAATCGATGGTGACAGACAGAGGATATCGGAGGCAGACATGTGATAGGACCGGGCCGATGCGATATCGCAATCGCCGATATCAGTGGATCGCAATCGGCGTTGGCATAGGCCATACCATATGGAAAGACCTCGGGCTTATGTGATATGTGATTGCGACAAGTCGAATCAGAATATCATGTCACAACATTACAAAGGAGCGGGGCTGTTATATATATATGTGATGCGATAGCCAAAACCGACGGGGCTATAGACAATATTTGATATATTTTGAGATCCGTCAAATGGTAGTGTTCTATGTATTTTCGCGTATTTCGTTTATTAAACGAAATATGAAGGGAAGCACCGATGCAATGAAACTGGACTCGAAAGGGTTTAGGAATGAAAATATATAATATTTCAAGTCTGTATAAAGCCATTTTACGAGATTTTGCAATGTTTTAATGTATTTTTAAAATACAAAGGTAAACCACGGAACAGGGTAGTTGCGACATGCGATAAGCGATTAAAGGCGAACCTGATATAAGTATAAAGTGGATCTATGGATATTTGAGGTCCAATGAACAGTGTTTCTATGGATTTTTCCCGTTTTTGAATGTATTTCTCTATGTAAATAGAGAATGGCTATTTCGGGGATTTCAATGCCCGATGGACTCATTCGTTGCAGAACAGGTGGCCACCTCCCCTGAAGGCATTATGCCATGATTGCTAACGCTCAGAAGGGGGATTCGAACGAACAGAGGTTGTTTGCCAGAAAGCTCGAGAAGAGGAAATGAACAGATAGCACCGATTGGCTTAAAAGCCATAGACTGATAGAGAACAAAGGATAAGCAGGAGTTGTTGCTAAAACAGAGAATAAGCAGGCAGCGCAGAAGCAAAAAGAGCTAGAGAGAGTGAAAGCTAATGTGCAGAGCAGCTGAGGGAGTCTTTGGAGTCACTTGGAGGTCAAGTGAAAAGCTAGAGAGCTGAAGGTTGCAAAAAATCAAGAGCCAGAGCCAAGAGCCAGAGCCGAGAGCCAAAAAGCCAAGAGCTTCAAGAGCCAGGGGATAAGATGGTGTTCTGAACCCATTATTGTTGTGTAAAATAGTGGAGTTGAGCTAAGAGCTTGTCAAACGACTTTGCCATAATCCCATAGAACCTAGTCGAATTGACTAGAGCTCAAGGAGATGTAGCCTAAGAGTTTTGGGTGAACTCCACATTAATTTGTTGTCTTATGTGTTTGTTTTACTACTGCATTATTCACTATTATATGTATCTATATATCAGTTTAAGCACATCAACTTACAGCACAACAACAGATTCTAAAGCATATAAGCAATTAAAAACAAATACCAGCATACACCTATTTTCAAGCATTTTTAATTCTGCATTGGTTAATCATAAAGACTTGGGAATATTTAAAGCTTTGGAAGTGGGAGAGGTTCTTGTAAGTTAGACAAGAATCCTAAGTGCCCCATTTTCAGATAAGGTGGTATCAGAGCCTAAGTTTGATTAAACCCACCTTCAAAGGAGGTTATATCAGAATGCTTGATTGACAAAGCAAAGATTGCTTGTCTGAAAGGTGTTTAAACAGTTAGAGGTTGATTGTATGCTTGTTGCAGACTGACTATTGTTTGACTTTGTAGAGGTGAAGGGAAAGTTATTAATAGCTCAGTCCAAGAAGGAAAAGAAGGAATAAGGGTTGAAGGCATTCTTCTATTCCCAAGGACCTCAAAGCAATCCTTGAAGCACAAGAGGTTTGTTGCAAAAGGTTGCTTAATAAAGCACTTTATTAATCTTGTTTGAAGTTCTTTTGTTCATTGATATAATGACAACTTCTACAAGTGAATCCTCAAATTCCTCCATCATAAGACTCTATGATGGAGACTTGAAGCAAGACTTGTTCATCATGATGGACAAGGTGAGAGAAATGTATGAGGATGGAAGGAAGAGCAGCATACTTAGAGAGTAGTTGAATTCCATGAAGGAAGAGAAGCAGTTGCTTTCTGACAGACTACAGGAAATGGAGAGGCAACTTCATATTGCAAATATGAACCCGAAGAGAATGCATGAGTTGGAGTCACAACTCTTTGTTGCCAAAGAAGCCTTGGTCAAGTATCAGCTTGAAGAAGAGATAAACCATTCCAATTTGTCTTCAAATTCTTTAGAGAATTCTTATATTGGTTCTTTTGAAAAACATACTAGAGGCATAGGTTCCAAGCTAATGTCCAAGATGGGCTATGAAGGAAAGGGCTTGGGAAAGCATGAACAAGGTATTGTTAAACCAATAATGGTTGAGGAAAGGCCTAAGTACTTGGGTCTTGGCTATGGACAGTATTATGGAGAGAGTTCCAAAGCTGCCATGAAGGCCATTGAAATAGCCCCAAGAAGGAGTTGCATTACAGAGTGTGAAGATTGTACTCAGGAGGAATGCAATGGCTTGAACCATCACTTGCAGGACGCAGGTGTTCAAAAGCACACACTTGAACTAGAGAGTTGTGGAAACTCTGAAAGCATTGAAGAGATTGAGGGTGTTCCAAAGGGAGCCACTTCTTCAGTTGCTTCACCTCCTCATGAAGGCAATAAAGGTGAAAGAGGCAGGTATAAATCTGGTTCTAAACATATTCCTTTTGATTTTCCAAAGCATGGTAAGTTTCCACATAAGCATGGGAGAAGAATTGCATGTTCCTTTTTTGGTTTGGATAACCATCATGTTTCCAGATGTTGGAAGAGAATGGCCACATACAGGAAACTTTTGAAGGAAAAGAAGCAAAAAGCCAAAGGTCCATTGGACAAGGCAAATCATGTTGTCAAGAGGATGCACATGTGTTGCACTTACTGTCATAAGCAAGGGCATCTTGCTAAAAGGAGTTGGATTCTGAATCCAACAATGCTTCCACAAAAGCTGATGAAAGTGGAAGGAAAAGATGGCAGAAATGGAAAGGAAGATTCCATATTGATGCTGATGTATCTCAGAATGATTCACATATTGATGCTGATGTGTAGACAAAGGAGAGACCTTGGAACTAGATTGGTAAGAAATGGCTAGAGTTCTTTTCCAATTAAGGTTGCATGTCTATTGATGCATTCATTTGCATTTATGTGGTAATTGAATGCAAGTTGCAGGTTTCTACCAAGAAGGTGAATGGAAAAAGGTTGAGTAGGAGACTCACTTTGTTGTTGCAACATTATATTTCATTTCAGCTTCAAAAGTACAGTGTGCTTAAGTAAAAGTCGAAGGATGAAATGCATGCATAAGCATGATGTGCATGAACACAGGGATGTTGATGTTTTCCTTGTATTTGAACATGTATGTGTAATTAAATTGAAGGGTTGATTTCTTTGTTGTAAATATGCATGTAATGCAATATTAACTTGGAAAAAGTTGATTGGTCTCCAAGATGGAGGTAATAATGAAGTGTTCCATCTTTTGAGAAAGAGTCCAAATGGTCTTTTTCTACATGCTTGACTTGAAGGGTCATTTGTTTTAAAGGCATGTTTTGTAGGCTTGTTACCTATTCCATCATTTGTATGCAGATATAAGGCATGGAGGTGTTCACAAGATATGAAATCTGTTTCTTTTGTTGAAGCAGGAGTTAGACCATCCAGTTGTTGTCTGTATTTCTGTTGTTGTTAACAGCTATTGTTGACAGCTTGTCAAACAGGTACAAGTGAAAGTTTTGTGGAGTAGGTGTACTTCACATTTGTTTGAGCCACCTCGGATCAATGATCAAGGCAGAGAAGTTCAAACTACCTTCTATGACCATTTAAGCAAGAGTTCTATAGGAAGGCAAAGAAAAAGGTAGCTCTTCCAAGGAAGACTAGCCCATCCAAGAAGGGAAGTGGTCAGAAACTTTGGTTCAGAGGCACTATGCAAGGCAAGTGTAGGGGGAGGCTGAAAGAAGAGGGTGAGCCACTTTCATTTACTGTTTAGATTAGTATATCAATCTTTTGGAGACCAAAAGTTCTTTTAGTGGGAAGGCGTGATCCAAAATGGATTTTGGATAGACTCCTAAGTCTAAGTGTTCCTCACTGAGGAAAATAAAAGTCCAAGGAAGTTCCTAGAACTAGCCCCATTGCAGAGATCATCTCATTCTGAATCTACTGTAACTTGAATGGGCAAAAATGGACTTAGGATGCGAAAGTTATCATAAAATGAAGCTGCCCCTTATCCTTTGGAAAAATGCGCAAAATCCCCTAAAAATGGGTCCTAAAAACCCTCTAAGTCTTCTAAAGACTGAAACTATCGCAAAAGGAGAACCTTCAAAAAAGGCAGAAAACACTATCGGGACCCAAAAATATGAAGAAATAGTGGAAAACGGGTTTATCGATGGTCAAAAGAGCAACACACAGGAGTCGTTAGATCTGGGCGATCAATGGTCCAAATCTGATAGGCATATCACAATCGACGATGACAGGCGGAGGATATTGAAGGCAGACATGCGATAGGACCAGGCCGATGCGATATCGCAATCACCGATATCGGTAAATGACAATCGGTGTTGGCATAGGCCATACCATATGGAAAGACCTCGGGCTTATGCGATATGCTATTGCGACAAGTCGCATCGCAATATCGTGTCGGAGCATTACAAAGGAGCGGGGTTGTATATATATATATATATATATATATATATATATATATATATATATATATATATATATATATATATATATATATATATATATATGCGATGCGATAGCCGGACCCGACAAGGCTATAGACAATATTTGATATATTTTGAGATTTGTCAAACGATAGTTTTCTATATATTTTCATGTATTTTGTTTATTAAACGAAATATGAAGGGAAGCGCCGATGCGATGAAACCGGACCCAAAAGGGTTTAGGAATGCAAATATATAATATTTCAAGTCCATCTAAAGCCATTTTACGGGATTTTGCAATGTTTTAATGTATTTTTAAAATACAAAGGGAAAGCAAGGAATATGGCAGTTGCGACATGCGATAAGCGATTAAAGGCAGACCCGATAGAAGTATAGAGCGGATCTATGGATATTTGAGGTCCGATGAACAATGTTTCTACGGATTTTTCCCGTTTTTGAATGTATTTCTCTGTGTAAACAGAGAATGGCTATTTCGGGGATTTCAAAGGCCTAATGGATTCTTCCATTGTAGAATAGGTGGCCACCTCCCGTGAAGGCGTTATGTCATGATTGCTAACGCTCAGAAGGGGGATTCGAATAGACAGAGACTGGGAGCTAGAAAGCCTGGGAAGAGGAAATGAACAGATAATGTCGATTGGATTAAAAGCCATAGACTGACAGAGAACAAAGGATAAGCAGGAGTTGTTGCTAAAATAGATAATAAGTAGGCATCGCAGAAGCAAAAAGAGCCAAAGAGAGTGAAAGCTAATGCGTAGAGCAGTGGAGGGAGTCTTTGGAGTCACTTGGAGATCAAGTGAAAAGCTAGAGAGCTGAAGGTTTCAAAAAAGCAAGAGCCAGAGCCAAGAGCCAAAGCCGAGATCCAGAAAGCCGAGAGCTTCAAGAGCCAGGGGATAAGATGGTGTTCTGAACCTATTGTTGCTGTGTAAAACAGTGGAGTTGAGCTAAGAGCTTGTAAAAGGACTTTGCCATAATCCCGAAGAGCCTAGTCGAATTGACTAGAGCTCAAGGAGATGTAGCCTAAGAGTTTTGGGTGAACTCCAAATTAATTTGTTGTCTTATGTGTTCATTTTACTACTGCATTATTTATTGTTATATGTATCTATATATCAGTTTAAGCACATCAACTTACAGCACAACAATAGATTCTAAAGCATATAAGTAGTTAAAAACAAATACCAACATACACCTATTTTCAAGCATTTTTAATTCCGCATTGGTTAATCATATAGCCTTGGGAATATTTAAAGCTTTGGAAGTGGGAGAGGTTCTTGTAAGTTAGACAAGAAGCCTAATTGCCCCATTTTCAGATCACTTTTCCTGTCGGATGGACTCCGTGACTAATCTGCATCGGTGAAGCCTTGCAACTTCTCTCCCTCTGTCTGTCTATACCATAATCCACACTAGGTAATTCCTCTGAGGTACCGTAACACATACTTTGCTTCCTTCCAATATAATTTTTTATGCCTCACCATAGCTTCAATGAGTTGGTTAAATGCATATCACATGTCAGGTCGTGTGTTCACAAGATACATCAGTGAACCCACAAGATTTCAGTAAATGGTAGCATCAACCTCTTCACCTGAAGTGGCATTCTCCTTCATCTAGTTTGTAGCTAGAGGTGTTTCCATGGGCTTACAATTCTCCATGCGAAATATTGTAAGTATGTCGGTAGCATACTTTCCTTGAGACACAAAAAATTCACCATCACCCTGCCATACTTCCAACCCAAGGAAGTAATGCATGAGGCCCATGTCTTTCATATCAAATTCCCTTGCAATATCCTCTTTGCAAGAGTGGATCAGCTACTCATCACCCATCAATATTAAATCATCGACGTACAAAACAAGAATGAACAACTTACCATCTACCACAATGTGATAGAGGTTAGCATCGACTTCACTTTTGGCGAAGCCCAATCCAATGAGATAACTGTCGATCCGAACATACCATGCTCGAGATGCCCATTTGAGACCATACAATGCTCTCTTGATTCTGCACACATGTGGCTCTCGATGATATGTCTCAAATCCATCTGCCTGCTCTATGTAAATTTCCTCTTCAACAACATCGTTGAGAAAGGTGGTCTTCACATCCATATGGTGGATTTTCTACCCCATATGTGAATCCAATGCTAGAATGGATCTGATTGAGGAATATGTTGCAACTACTGCAAAATTTCCCTCATAGTCCACTCCCTCTATCTAAGAGAATCTTTTGGCCACAAATCTGGCCTTGTACTTCTCGATGCTCTCGTCAACTGCATGCCTCACTTTGTAAATCCATCTCAAACCAGCCATTGATTTCGCTTTTGGTATCGACACCACCTCCCATACACTTTTCTTCATGATGGATTTGTATTCTTCCATCATGGAATCAACCCAAACAGGTTAAGAAACTACTTCCTCAAATGAAGAAGGATTTGTCTCAATGAGCTTTGTCATGAGAGCCATGTAACCAGTGTACATATCAAGTAACCTCCTCTACCTGCATTCTGATGTAATGGCACCCACACTTGTTTTAGTATCCTGTAACAATCTATCAACTTATCTGGTTTTATTTCTCCCCTCCCTAGAAGATTATGGTTGAGTGAGTGCCTCCACTCTACCTTGTGTCTGCTCCTCTACAAGTCGCTGATCCACAACCTCCTAAAGCTCATCCTGAGGCTCCTCCTTTGGAGCTATAATCTCCTGCTTCAATGGGATACTCAGCTCTTGTTCCAGAGAGCATCTCATAGCCTTGTCCTCGTCAAACTTGACATCTCTCCTTACAATTGTCATCCTCAGTGAAGGAAAATACACCCAATAATTGTGTGGAGCTTCGGTGTATCCTACAAAACTCCCAACCCTGTTGTAGGCTCATGTTTCTTCCTTCAATCCTTGGAGACATGACAATAAACTAAAGCTCCAAAAATTCTGAAATGAGACACATCAGGCTTTCTCCCAGGTAAATCTTCCTTCGGTGTGATCATACTATTGGGTGTGGAGCCTGATTATCTTGTTTATTCAGAGGTATTGCCACATTGGACCCTAGTTTGTAATGGGGCGGCAACGTCGCCCGTAATATTTGCGTTGCAAGGGGGGTCTAGGGGGGGTTGCTGCAACCTTTGGGAGCCCCCCTGGTGGGGGGATCGGGGGTAATGCCCCTAAAGCCAAAAATAGATGTAAAATTTCCTGATAAAATATTGTAATTTCGTAGTCAATCTGGATTGTTCATTAGGCAGAAATCTGATGGTGGAAGTTATGTTTAATTGAGGGTTTTTTCCCTAGAAGGAAACCCCTCACTATATATGAGGGAATTGTATTGCGTCTATGTATATCTGTATTCTGAGCGAGAAGAGAGATGAGATTGAGCGAGAGAGAAGAGGGAATTACAGCAGATCTTCTGTAGGTTGTATCTCTTTAGTTTGCTAGATAATATAAAAGGAAGGACTGGTTGTTTCTCCGTGGATGTAGCCCAAATTGGGTGAACTGCGTATAAATGTGTCTCTCTTGTTTTATGCATTTTCTATATTTATATTTCTGCAATATTTTATGTGTTCCATTGCTCTGTAATATATAATTTTCTAGCACATACCCAATATTCTATGTGGACTCTGATTCTATAAGTAGACTATGGTGTTGCATTCTTTTTCCCATAAATGTAATGGTAGCCCCTAATCATGCAACATGGCCCTTATTTCTACCACTACGCTCTTGTTCTTCCTCTCAACTACCCCATTTTGTTGTGGGTTATGGGGTGTTGTCAGTTCTCTTCGAATACCTTCTTTAGCATAGAAATCCGTGAATCCATGCGAAACAAATTCACCTCCATTGTCACTCCTTAGAGCTTTCACCTTTTCCCAGTCTCCTTCTCAACTAATGCCTTGAAATCAACAAATTTTGAGAAAAGTTCATCCTTCTTCCACATCAAGAAGATCTAGAATTTTCTAGAGAAATCATCAATAAAAATAACATAGTACTTATGTTTTATTGTGGAGACTATAGAAAAGGGTCCACATACATCAGAGTGGACTTGCTTCAAGATTGCATCTTCTCTTCTATCTTGGCCATTGAAAGTGGATTTGACATATTTCCCCAATTTGCAACCCTTGCAGACATCCTATGGTCAAGGGAGCCTTTAGGGAGACCGATGGTAATTTGATGCATGACTTTTAAGGCACCATGGTGTAAATGACGTAATCTCCTATGCAAAAAATTTCCAACATCTCGACTATGCACTTTTTTAGACTTACTACTCGATGCAGTGGAATCTCCCCCTCAAGTTTATAAATGTTCTTCACTTAAACACTTATCTGCTTCACTTGCCTCATAGTTATGTTTCTTAGAAAGGCTTTCCCTTTATTGAAAATAACATCATAACCACGATCCTCCAAAACTGATACAGAGACCAGGTTATTCTTCAGCCCAGGTACAAACATAACAAGCGAAGAGGAGAGGTTTTCTCCCTCTCAAAGGTGACAGTACCAATTCCTATAGCACTATACCTCCCATCATCCCCCATTTCAATATGCATCTGGAGATCCTTCTCCTCCAAGCTACTAAAAAACTCCTTGCACCCTGTCATATGGAACGAGGCACCAGAATCATGATACCACACAGTGCCCATAATAGTGTTGGCCATTCATGCTATTAGGGTGAATTCTAATTGGAATAGTGAAACCAGTGCTTCACCTGCTACTCCTCCTAAAGGCTTCTTGTTAGACTTCTTGTGCAGACATTTTTTTTGCATAATGCCCATGGCAGTGGAAGCATTTTATCTTGCTCAAGTCTTTCTTCTTGCCATTATTTTTGTTCGATTTTGGTTTTCTCTAGGTCTTCTTTCCTTTTCTCTTCTTCCCCTTTCCAACCAATGCAAAATTCTCTTCATCCTCAGCTTTGGATGATGTTACATATCTATTATTTCTCTTGAACTCTTCTTGAACCAAATTAGACCACAAGTTGTGCCAAGATTTTGGAAGGCCTAGAAGAGCTACACTCACCAGGTTATCTTCTACTACATTCACCCCGACCCCTCCAAGATCATCTTGAACTTATCTAATCCTAAAGAGATACTGCAAAATAGTCTCATTCTAATATTTCAAAGTTTGTCTTTTAGGGCCAATTTTCTATGGTCATTATTATTTTCGAATAGCTTACTCTGTGTATTCCACATAGAAAATGGTGTCTCTTTTCCATGGATATTTGAGATAACATGGTCTCTCACACCTTCTAGAATAATTCTTCTCACCTTTGCAACATCCTTCTTCCACTAGGATAACTGTTGTGCATCCAACTGTGGAGGTTTTGCAATATTAGTCTTCACATATTCTAAGACACCATTGTCATCAAGCATTACTTCTATGTGATCCTTACAAGCTATGAAATTCAAGCTACCCTCCAGGGAATACTCCAATTTCAGACCATTGAAAGACTTTCTCCCGAGCTTGAAGAAAAAATGTTGCACTGAATCTATTACTTCAAAATTCCTGAGAGACAAGTTCAAAATATTGGTTCTAATGTGATTTCATGGCTCTGATACCATGTAGAAATTTGATAGAAATTGAAACTGCTCAATATTTCAACCTAAAAAACAAGAGACACAATTCTACTCTACTAGTCTAAGGAATGGAAATCACAATTTAGAACAACGTGCATATACATGGAATAAGCAAAACCAAAAATACACAGTGATTTCTATGGGAACCCAACTAGGAAAAACCCCTCAATCTTTTTTGCATTAATTAGTTGAATACATACACTATTACAATTGTTAGCTCCAGCTCTGAGCTCAACCTACAAAAGAATAATTGTTCTCTATGCTCAATGAAAAACTATGGAAAACACTTAGCCAATTCTTTGCTCACCAAGCCTCATATTTCCTTGCGCAAATCCTAAGAAAATTGGCCACTAAAAGATAGGAATTTCCATAGACCAAAGAGTGAGAAACATATCTCTATTACCCATGAAATAAGGACTTGACTTATAAATCAAGTCTCTATATATTTGGTTTTCAAAAAGAAATAGATAATACCCATTTCCACAATAACAAGTGTTTGAGGGTTCATGATTTGTCCAATTGACAGAAACCCAATCTACAACAATTTCATAACTAGGCCACAACCCAATAAATTTTCCCAATAATCATTTTTCCTTCGGAGTAGCCATATTTTATTTTGTAGAGGGAGAAAATCCCAAATCCAAAGAGGGGGTTAATTCTACCTTCTTCGCAAATTTATTTGGAGCACTCATTGTGCATGCAACAAAAGCAACACCTGCTTATTCCTTAAGAGTTGTCCATAAGCATTAATCTGCAAGGGAAATCCATTAAACAAGAAATATTATTAACCCTTCGAGATCTAGAAAGGAAAACCTGAACATGTAGGCAATGACGATGACATAAGATTGGATCTGACAAAATGGCGGGGACCTTATTCTCAAATCCCACAACAAAGATAGTTGGCTTTCCATAAATCCACAAAGCGACCATGAGCAAGTTGATGATCTATGGACAGAGAGTCGAGAGGAGATTTCAAATAGGGGACAATGACTTCCACAAACGCAGACACAATTCCTTGGAAATGAATATATATGAAGGCCTCTACGATGACACTTGCAAATGAAGGATTCAACAGTGGCTAGGGAAATTCTAGCCCTCATGAGTTGGATGCAGCAGAGCTTCAGGTCATATCTCTTCCTATAATTTTCTTTGTTTTGTAATTCATACATTTTTTTAACATGGAGTTTACATGTAGCAATTTAAATATCAATAACACACACACACAACATTTTAAAAATTATTATAACGAAAATAAATATGTATAGAAAGAGTCATATGGATCATGCATTAACATTTTAATGTGTAGAATGTGAAACATATATATATATATATATATATATATATATATATATATATATACATATATATATATATATATATATATATATATATATATATATATATATATATACACACACACACCTTTTTTTGCTTTTAGAGACATCCTAGTACGAGGGAGATGTTGTCACATAATGTTACATTTAAAAATCATAAAATAATGTTTACAATAACAAATTAAAAAAATAGTAATAACCAAAAGAAAACAATGTTGACCATAAATAAAGTACTTCGATTTCCACCTTAATTTTACATCCATTTTATACAGAGATAAAGTAATTGAAAAGAAACAAAAAAAATTAATTTACTTTTAATATTAAAAAGATAGTTAATTCCTTCACTACTTAATAATTATATATAGAGGGAGACCCATGGCTATATGTTTTTTTACTTCCAAATATGATTTGGGACATGTATTAAAAAAATATTTGCGTGTTGAGAGAATTGATGCTTTTGGGCACTTGTTAGATCAATCTGAACTTAGAATCTACCAAAAACCAAGAGAAATTAAAATTTAATCGCCAAAACTATTAAATATTAACAAAATTTGATTAATCACTTTTTTTAAAAGGCAAAGCAAACCACATAAAGATGTTGTTATAACACATATATCATATAAATCTTACTAAATAGTTAATCTATCATTAACATTATCATAAATGTAGGTTTTAACCCCTACAGAAATTAACTGCATATGAATTTAAAAACAGAAAATAAACAAGAGCGAGAGCATAACACATAAAACAAACATACACAGATATTTTTCCCTGGATCCCACTAGATTGATTTTTCATTATGTTCCTTTCAATGTTACAATACATATATATACATGTCAAAGCATCCAATACTATGGACTAAAAATCATCGCACCCAAAACCATGTGTGAAAACCATGCACAAAATCATGGACAAAACCATGGATCCAAAAAAAATTCAAGGGGAGCTACCCCGAACCCCGTAATCACCCCCTCAAACACCCTATAACCCTACTGCACATCTGTGGTACACATCTGTGGTACAGGAAAGAATATAACACAACCAACCATAAAAAGAAAATATCAAACCATTTTAATTTGGAATCTTGTTTGATATAAAGTTGATCTTTCATTGAAAATGATATTATAGCATATTTTAGTCTGACATCCTTATCGATATAAAGTTGAACTGCATTGAAAATGATATTACACCGTTTTGACATCCTCACTGATAAGAATTGTTATCCGATTTTAGTTTGGCCACTTTGGTTCACATAAAGTTGATCTGCATTGAAATTGCTGCGTGTCCAGATTATGTTCAGTCCACAATGCAGAAAGGGACAGATCTACCATTCAATGGGCATGTATCGAAAATGGTTTGTGTACCAGATATGTATGTTTATCCCTGATTTTTTCTCCTGGTTCAGAAAGTGACAGAAAAGAACAAATCTACCATTCAATATTATAGCTGACTTAGTGTTTCACATTCCTTCGTGACATGACACCTATATCAACCTTGCCCTGCAGGAAGTTCAGACATTACATGACAAAGAAGACTCTGGTACGAAAACGCTGAAAAAGCACCTTTGCAATGGCGACGGGCAGAGCAATAGTTCAGACGGTGTTCCCGGGATCGAATCCCGCTGAGTCGGTGTCTCTTGTGAGAAAGGAGAAGCCACGGCCGTCGCCCCACAACGTGGTGGTGCGGATGATTGCCAGCGCAGTGAATCCCGTCGATCTCCTCTACATACGCAACAGCTTTCTTGGGCGCTTCGAAGACAAGGGCGCAGTGCACGGTTCAGAAGGAGTAGGCGTTGTGGATGAGGTGAGTAATTTGTTTATTAGGTAGGTAGGGAAGTTGAGTAATTTTTAAAATAGTGGTGAAGAATGATTGTTATATTTTTATTTTTATTTAATATTATGGGTAAGATTTTTGCAAATCGATTTCAAATACCAAAATTTCAGAAGCAGAAAAGTAGGGAGTTGGTGATGAGACAAAATGATTATCTTTTTTATAATTTGTGAATAGAATAAATCTTATAGATAAAATAATTAATTTGTTTATTATGTATAATTTTGTTATTTTTTTTAAATGATTGGGCAAGATGATCCTTTTTTTTCCATCTTAATTCCTATCTTAATTCAATTTACCCATAATGATTTTTCTAATAATATTTAGAAAAATAATTGTTATCCTCTTTCTAATTTGCCATAAGATTGCATTCAATATTCGATATGTTCTTTATCACTCTTATATAATTTGTGTTAAGATTGTAGCCAATTTGTTCTTATAATTTGGGAAGTTTGTTGCCAATTTCTTAAGCCAACAACAATTAACACAAAACAAACTAATCTATAAAATAATTGCTATGCCCACAGATTGGCGAAGGGGTGACATCCTGCAGAGTTGGGGAGCGAGTGATACCGCTGGTTTTCTGGAAGTATTACTGCGGTAGAGGAGAAGGGGCGTGGCAGGACTACGTGGAAGTAGCGGAGGAGGATGTGGTGCCCGTCCCTGACACGATCCCGGATGCCGTGGCTGCCCAATTTGTGATCAATCCGTGGACTATTTATGGGATGTTTCACGACCTCCAGATTCCCAAGGGCAAGTATCTCTTGCAAACAGCGGCCGGGTCTGTTCTCGGAAGGTATGTCTTCCACCGCTCACCCTCCGTCCAGCAGAAATTAATGGCTCTGAGTGCTACCTTGTTTATTAATTAGAGCAATTAAATAATGGAAGAATGGATAAACTCACTAATCAACCTTATCCTTTAAAATAGTAGTTATAGATAAGTGAAAAGATGATATTAATAATAATATTGGTGGCTTTTTAAGAATTGATACAATTTGAGTGGTTCTAACAGTTCAAGCATGTGTTTTCTCCTAAAAGGTCATAGAGAATTGGAAGGATTTAGAGTATGTATGTCTTCATAGACTTTAACAGTAAAATTATTATGTGATGGTCATTTGTCCCATAAAAAAGGAGATTTCATACATCAATTTGGTGTAATTTTACAAAATTTTACAATAATTATATATTGTTATATTTTTGTTTAGGTTTGTTTTTATATATTATATTTCATTTTTTTGTTTAGGGTTGTAACTTTAATTAATTGGATCATGTTTAGTATGTATGTCTTCATCGACTTTAACACTAGTTAAATTATTGTGTGGTGGGTCCCTTGTCCCATAAAGAAGGAGAATCCATACACCAATTTATGTGGTGGGTCCTTTGTCCCATAAAAAAGGAGATTTCATGCATCAATTTGGTGTAATTTTACAATAATTATATATTATTATGTTTTTGTTTAGGTTTGCTTTTATATATTATATTTCATTTTTTTTTGTTTAGGGTTGTAACTTTAATTAATTGAATCATGTTAAGTGTGTATGTCTTCATAGAATTTAACACTAGTCAAATTATTGTGTGGTGGGTCCCTTGTCCCATAAAGAAGGAGATTTCATACATCAATTTGGTGTAATTTTACAATAATTATATATTATTATATTTTTGTTTAGGTTTGTTTTTATATATTATATTTCATTTTTTTGTTTAGGATTGTAACTTTAATCAATTGAATCATGTTTAGTATGCATGTCTTCATAGACTTTAACACTAGTAAAATTATTGTGTGGGGGTCCCTTGTCCTATAAAAAAAGGAGATTTCATACACCAATTTGGTGTAATTTTACAAAATTTTAAAATAATTATGTATTATTATATTTTTGTTTAGGTTTGTTTTTATATATTATATTTCATTTTTTTGTTTAGGATTGTAACTTTAATTAATTGAATCATGTTTGTTAATGATAGTTTTTGGAGTCGTGTGTGAATTGTTTGAAGAGCCCAACATTTGGGGTGAACACTTTGAAGAGCCCAACATTTGGGGTGAACACTTTGAAGAGCCCAACATTTAGGGTGAACACTTCACCCATCTTCAGGGGCAGGAAGCAAACTGATGATAGGAAGAGTGCACGACCATAATATATAGAGATTCAGGAGTAGGAAGCAAACTAATGATACGAAGAGTGCATGAGCATAATATATAGAGATTGAGGGAATTAGCCATTAGCGATAAACGTTAAAGTGACTAATTCCTTCAATCTCTATATATTATGGTCCTGCACTCTTCCTATCATTAGTTTTCTTCTTGCCCTTGAAGTTGGGTGAAGTGTTCACCCGAAATGTTACTAAATGTTACTAAATGCACTCTTCAAACAATTCACGCAGGACTCCACAAGCTCTCATCAACAATATGTTACTAAATGTAGAAACATTCAGGCTATTATTAAATCATGTTTGTTGATAGAAAAATAATAGGTTACAATTTTAAATTTAGTCTAATTCCTTGAGATTACTAACCACAATTATAAATGATAGTTAGAAACTTGTATGTATGTATATAAATGATAATTAGAAACTTGTATGTATGTATATGTATAAAAATTTATATATTTTTTCAATTAGTTTTATTTAATTATTATATTTAATCGAGTTATGTAATATCACCATTAGACTTCTCTTTTATTCTTTAGAAAGGACCCTTACCACTACAAAAATAAAAAGTGTTGTTTCACATTGATTCAAGAAGTTTCCAGCCTAAAATTGTCATACTTGTTTGTTTAATTTTTACATAAATGATACGAATTAGGATTTTAGTTTTTATACTAACTGTTTGGCGGAGTTCAATTGCAAAAGAAGTCATGGTATACGTGTTGACATGTAAAAGGCTACATGAAAACCTTTCTTCTTCACTTAAGCCAACGTTAGTCATACCGTAGTTCTTTGGCGAAATTCGTAGGAGTGGCAAACAACAAGGAGATTATATTATACATGTAAGACCACCCACGGTTGAAAACTAGATGTAGAGATTGTTTATATTATAAATAACTTTCAAAAATGATTTTTCATTAACCAAAATGGTGATTTATTATACAAATTCAACCCTTCCATGGTGACACATGTGAACATCTTCAAAATAAGATGTTGTACATGCTTTATGCAAACCCTCTTGTAAATAGTTGGCTAGTTAAAGAACTAGAGACAAAGGTAAACCTTCATAGAGTAGTGGAGGATTGCTAGAGCAAGATTTTTTACTCAAATGCAATTCTCTTTGTATACAAAGTGCTTGATTTCACACAAGTTCCCACACACTTATACGTGCTAACATAGGTCTTTTTCCTTGACAAGCACCATCCTAGAGTTTTCCATATGTTATGATGTTCCAAGATCATTATGAAATATACTTTAGGTCTTATTGATGATTGTTATGTTCAAAATGGAGTAATAGTTGATCTATGTAGTTGTGTTCCAAAGGGTGCAGACTAAGTGTTTCATGAAATACTTGCATTCTAAGTATCTGAAGAAGTGTTTGTTTGTTAAGCATTTGATGAAATAATTACATTTTGAGAGAACCTCATTCTTGTGTGTGAATTCCACAAATTATTTTGTGGATATAAAGAAAAAAATTGGATATTTTATAATATTTTTTTGTACTAGCAACACCTTATTTTTTAAGGTAAACAACTTGAGGACCAATATTCGATGTTCAATTGTAACATCTACAAAGTCTCAAACATCATTTTGGTATTATAATTATGTAGAGGAGAATTGGGACATGGAATGTGTTCAATTTCATAGTATATTTCCTTCAAGAATACAATAAAAAACAAACCTTCCAACTCTGTTTTTCCAAAAACTCATTTGTCCAATGTGTATATTGTGTAGAACTTTGAAGCAATGACAAAGTTCAAGGTCCCCAAGCCAAATGTCAAAGATTTCACTTTTATTTTACAAATCCTCTATGTTAATATGCAAAGTCACTAGTTTATGGCCTTCTACTTCAAATTTGTGATAATGGATTTATTAGACATAGACAAAGGATTGTGAGATTTATCTATGCCCCAAGTATTTCTTTATTTTTTAGTTTTACAATCATGTTGATTATTAAAAGTGTTGAAAGAGGGCCCTAGTATTGGGGTTGAGGGGGTCTTTTTGTTACCCTATGGTTTCCCTATCTTTATTCTAGAACTATTTCTATAACAAATATACTTGCTTGTGTTTGATTCCCAAATCTACACTTTCATTTTTGGCATTTTGAATTTCTTAAATATCAACAATACTTTGGGTAGTTACATAAAAACAAATCTAGAAAGGGTTTAATTGGGTCTGTACACATGTGTTAGAATAGGTGTTGGGATTGAAATTATGCTAGGGTCTCCAAGACAAAATGCTCTTACAATAGGACAATTTTAGCTAGGTTCAATTTCTAAATTATGAGAATAGAACTTTATGGTGTCAAGCCTTCCAATAAAAAAAAAAACATCTCCATGTTTCTTATCCTCAAGCAAATGCTTTCTTTGAAGGAAATAGAGTACACAAATCTAGATAAAAAAATGTGGCATGAATGTGAGCAATTGATCTGAAGGGTGATAATGTACAAACTGCTACAAATTAGCAAATCATTAATTTAGAGAAGGAGAACATTATTTGTTCATAATTTTTTAATGAGGAATCCTATTCTTCCTCAAAATATATAGAAGAATACATAAATGTCATTCATTTATCCTTGAGGGTGGTAGTTGTACATGTTGCCCTTATGGAGACAATGAAGAGACTTCATGAAACTTACTCCACTAATTTTGATAAGGAATGAGTTCCCTCTACGAATCCTTATCTCCCACCTTATGAATTATCATTAGTCATTGTGGACCCTTCTTCAATATAGTGACATTAGGTTAGAAACAAGGAGGAGAAAAAGGGAAATAATGACGATTACTTTTAAAGGGATAGAAAGTGTACAATACTTATGTAATTGTAAGTGTAGCATATATCTAAGTAGTGCTATTTCCCTTCAAATTTAAATAGATTTCATGCATTTTTCTTTGGAAAAACATAGATGTATCTTAACATCAAATATTATAGTTAATAAAAAATTCAATGCTTGATTTATATGTGAACGCATATACTAAAATTGGTAATTTAAACATGGAGGGTGCAAAGGGTGGGTAATTTAAACACATACTATGGCCAAAATTGTCCATAAGGTTCTCGTTGTTTACAAAGCACTATGGAACCTCGGCCACAAGTTGGTTGAAAGCTTCATGCACCAAGAATGGTTCACAACAATATAATAAAACACCCCATACTTCTATCTAGGATTTTCCATGCACATACCATCCGCAATGGTGAAAGTAACCATTAAAAAATTGCAAAGATATCATCTCATAAAACACAAACTCCTTATACTAAACCATAAAGGTTTCATTTGTAAAACACAAAGGTTGGTAATATCTAGTCATTACTTGAATTAGAAACATCCCATTTGCTTTGATTAATTAAAAATTATCAAAAATACCATCAACATGCGGTGAATAGCTGAGTAGAGGAAAATCATTTTTCCATTCATTGGCATGCCCACAAAATGGCATAATACATCCTTCACTAATTAGTAATGCAAAAAAACATAGTAATCGAAGGTTTCAATCCATTAACTATTTATTTCATGAGAATTTTGATGTAAATGACAACTATAAGCATTGTGTTTACTCATAATGTTTACAAACCATAAGCCTTCCATAATAGCCATTCTCATATATATTGCAAATTTTTGAAGAGTGCAACTAAATATATACCTTTTTATTTAGATATTTTTACAAACAATCTATGAGATTTTTTTTTATCTATTGTTATATCAATACCTTCATACATAGAACACTACTTTACACATAACAAGTTGTCTATATTTTTCAAAATCATAACAAAACTGACAAATCATTTCTCATTCTTATGTTCCTACTCCAAGCTCCCATATTTTTAACACAAACTAAGATGGTTGAATTTCCACCATACTCTTCTTCCCATGGTCTCTGAGCCATGAAAACTCACCAAAAGATGAAATTTTCTATAAATAGCCTATGTCTCTCATAGAAAAGTTGTAGATAGATGATTTTGGTTGAAAAAGCACATGACGAGGGCTTCACACAGCCAAAATCATTCTCCTCAAATCTCCGTGAAATCCATTTCCATAAACTTGTTAATCCAAAATTTGTGTGTCCCTTCTTATGTACTCTCTATTACTTTATTTATATAGTCATAATGCAATATATCACATGTGCTTCATGCATCATTATTAATTTTATTAATTATATAAATTGCATATTACTCACCTATTTTTCCACCTTTTTCAAGTAAACCTACTTATTGAACACAACTAAATTCCATTTTCTATTTAAAATGTAAAACTAATGCACTTTTAACTATACTAAGTTTTAAATGAGAAGTAGTTTAGAATTTTGCTACAGTGAGTGTTATTTTCAGATGATATACTTAGTAACTGCATTTTAAAATCCAAATAATAATAATACTACATGTGAGAATAAACACAACTCTAAGTTTATTGTACACATTCGCATGGGATGTGCAACAATATCACTAGGAGCAAGGGTGCACCCAATGCTAACCTTGGTAACTTTCTATGGGTGTCTCATGGTTTATTAGTGAGTAAGGATTCTATGTTCTTAGTGTGCCACTCCTCTTTATTCTGCATTGGTGATTTGTGTAGCCTCATGATATTGTGCAATCCTAATAGTGAGGGTACACCTAGATCCAACCCTAGTATGTATGGATGGAATTGCTAGTAAGTGATAAAATTATCCTCCACCTCTCCTCAGTGGAACATTTGTTAGATATCTTTAAATGAGTCCCCTCCCTTATGAAGGCTTAGCTAAAAAGGACACCCAACCCCTACATACAAATAAGAGCCAAAATATTAATATAATTATCAAATAATACGAAGATGCATAAACACATGCATTTAATTACTAATATTAATACTTGTAGTCTCTCAATCTCATATTGGGTCCACATATGACATAATTTTTGGATATATGTTTTATCCTCTGCAAGGACATTTAGTTCATTACAAGGAATGTAGCATGCTACAAGGGTCTCCTACTATAAAATATCCACATCTAAAATTAAATGCACAATTAAAGCCTGAAAATAAAAATGATATTATACCTTCAATCCTCCAACAAACTCTAAGTACATTTTGTACAAAGGAAGTCCAAGGGGCGAGTTCTTCAATCCCAAAATTTCCAGAAACCCTTAGAATGGAGATACATATATTTTTTATCAAGAGTCCTTTTGATCATACAATAATGAATTTTTATCTATTAACTAACTCCATTACAGGTTAAGGAAATAATATAAAAATGTAGTTGGATCCATCTTCAATCCCTGGTTGGCCGTGTCACAATATGTGGACATGACACTTGTCAAAGGAGTTGAGCTCAATCAGTAGAGGCACATATTGTGCCTATGGCTGTGGCGGGTTCAAATCTCTAGAGACATGCTCTACTTGGTGAAAATTGTGAAAAAAGTTGTATAAATATGTTCTAATGGGTAGTCCCATAACTGTTTCGTTGAACAAAAATATGTGTACATGACACTCTTGAGGATAAATTTCCCTTTTCATGATAGGGCATACAAATAAAAATAGGCATGAAAACTACATCATCATGCAATAGGTCCACAAGGATTCACCTTCAAAGAATAGATGCATGAGAAATATAATTTAATAATGTTCAACCTAGGAGGATTTTCTCAAGGGTCCACTTCGAAAGATAACAAAGTGCACCCTCTAATGTGCACAAGAGATAAAACAAGAAAACAATCCTCCTAAGAGAATACTCCATAATCAATCTCCAAAAATAGAAACTGGTACACAATATGCATATTACCAATCCACTCAATGTGTGAATCCCAAGGCAACCAACTCCATGGATGAATGTGCAATATGCCAAATAGATGGAGCACTTCACAAGAAAGGAGGCAATCAAACAAAAAAATAGTAAGTTAACCATCTCCACAAGTGCACCCTAGAAAATTAATCCATTTAACTACCTCAAACACCCATAAAATCATAAAATATATCCTTGTGAAGTGTTCCCTAGAAAGGAGTTCCATAAGTGGTTAGAATCCCTTAATGCTCATGCCAAAAGCATATGTTATTTCTCAATATCTCAAATGAAAAAACCAAATCATATGCACATGAGAAAGTGTTCCCTATAAAAAATTTCCAATCATTCTAATAATAAAATAATCATATAAACATTGGAAACTATGCCCGAGAGATGAGCACTCCATCCAAGAACCTAGGTAACCTCCAACTAAATCCCTCCAAGTGTGAAAAACAACCAAGTTAGGTAGGGTGCTCAATCAATTAACCTCCGGGGTAATAAAATGGCTTAAATTAACCACTAAATGGTTAAAACAACCTAAACATGTGTGCACAAAACTTATTGTTGAAACAAAACCATATTCCAAACTCGCAATAGCCACCAACTAATTAAATCAACATGAAGAATTGTTCCAATGAGTGGGGGTGTGTTCCATTAATAATTGTACCATGTAAACATGTTATCCCCTAACAAAATCCAACCTGATAACAACATAATGACAAATAGAAGATCCACCTAGGTTTGAACCTAGGGTGCACCACCAAAGGATCATGACATCATCAAACCTTAGAAAAGGCTTGACCGCAAAAAATGTATCTAATGCCCCACACTCCAACTCTAGCTTATGAAAATGTACATCGACGAGGGTATTAATGTCACCACACACATTCCACCTAAGTTATATCCAACAATTGATACAAAATTAAATCATATAAACTAAGGAAATCCCACCAAGGAAAAAGTGCACTACCATAATACATCCTCCAACCACATAAACATCAAAAGAGAAGAGGATAATTGAAATGCTAACCCATTCAATCATCAATTATGTCCCACCACATGTCCAACACAATAGGACCTTGTAGAACACTTCTTCCTAGTGACAAAAATAATGCAACATCACCATCCAAAAGTCGTTAGGAAACTCCAACAAACTCATGAAACATCTACCTCCTAGCATCATTGATGAGCTACAAAATTGACATTATTTTTTCCACCAAGTTATCCCTTTTTTCTTCCATTTCATACCTCCTCCTTGATATTGAACCCATAAAATATGTATTTTTTGATCTCATAGTTCAAGGTATAAATATTTGTTACATCTCTTTCACTTTATTGTTTGGATTGGAACTAAGGCGTCTTTATCAAGGTGTAGGTATACATAAGTGTGATAACTAAATTGAATTTGGTTGAAAATGATCTTAAGTTAATGCAATTATTAAAACCCAAGGATATCAAGTTACATGTGTAAAGACATGTGAACAATAATTGAATATGTGTTCATTTTTTCATTTTGACACAAGGATCCTCTAATGTTGGAACAATGGAACCCTTCCACCCCCACCATGCCATGATAGTTCATCTAGAGTTGCGTGGGTTATATAGGTGCCACTTTTAAAGGACCAACAAAGCCAACTTGAAAAATAGATCTACGAATTTTGTCTACAACAGTCAAGCATTAACAAGTATGTTTTTACATAGACTGCACATGTAATATTATTACTTTGTGAGTATCCCCAAACAAGCATCAAAATCTCAGAATAGTTACATGGGAGGTGCATACATTTGGAAAAAATACCAACCAAAGGTTTTCCTTATGTCTTGACATGCAATGCCAGTGGAAATGCCATAGAGCTCATACAGTCAACATATGGTTAATGCTTCCCATGAGGAGAATTGCCTCCCATGGTAACTAGAATGGAAGCGATGTTCTCTTGCCCTCTACTATAAATCAATATTAAATATATTGTCTTATCTTTTAATCAGCTTGGTTCAAATAGGAGGAGAACTCGCTAAGTTTCTATGTGATGACCCCTCTTGTTTCCTTATATATGTGTAAGTTTTGATGCACCAATAAACAATTTGCAAGTTTAATATAAATTGTTTAGTGTTCATTGTAAGATTGTTGTCACTCTTTGTTTTGATTAAAATTATTTATTGTGTATGGTTTCAAATTGTATTTGAGCATGTGATGGTAGTTTTGTAAGATCATAACACAAGTTGACCTTGAGGAAGGACCCAATCAAGGTAAGGATTTGTGCTTACCAATCATTTCCTTTTGCTTTGGGTATGTTAGCTCATTAGCAATAAGATATAAATAGCTCTATTCCATTCTAGTACTTTTTATGCATGTGTTCCAATTCCAAGGTATGGTTTATCATAGTTTTTCAACAAGGAAATTCAACATAGTTATTTATCATAGTGATTTGTCATAGTGGTGTGTGGTTTTCAATTTATGAATGTTGGTAGTTGATAGTACAAGGTTTTATTTTCAAAAAAATTCCTTCAACGTGATGACACTTGTGGCCAATTTCCACATAATCAAGTTGTTACCAAAACTATAACAAGAGTTTTTGTGGAATTGGCGTGTTGTGGAATTTCCTAGATTTGGCCTATCCAGTGACACAAAGCCAAACACCAAAAAAAATAATGTGGGTATGTGGGGGGACAATTTAGATGAGTTGTGGGAAAACACTAGGATTATCCCTCATCCAGAACCTATGTCCCCATAGGTTTTACCTTCTTAGTAACTGAGGTCATTTAGTGCAAGTGAGGAACCTACTTCTTGTGTATACTGCATAGAGTGCCTCACATGTCACACAAAACCTAGGTTGAAAAAATAATTGAACAATGTACCCTTGAATTTCCTTTAAAATGTGAAGCATATAAACACACCATATATTATAACCTTATTTTCCAGTTCATTATAGTCAGAGAGACCCTAGTTCAACTAACCTTAGTTGTTGGCTAGAATGCATCCCCTTTCACTCTTGTTTTTACTAATATGGGTCTCAGAAGGAATTTATTCGATGTTATAGGGATTAAATTACATAATTCATAATTATTTTGTCACAATTTCATATTATGAAATGAGAGTTATTTCATAATTAAGAATAAGGTTCTTTGTGAGTTGGAAAAAGCTCATAATTGAGCACGAAACTTGTGCACGACTTGTAATTGCTCGATTCACATGCCATCAATTCTATCCATGAGTTGTATCTGCCCAATTACATTCCATTAAGCCCAACATCTAATGGCCCTAGGTGTCCAAATACATCCTCCTGAGTTCAGAAAAATTCCTATATGATAAGACCATCTTAAGGGGGGAGATAAGGAGAAAGTATTGCTCAATTATGTTGGTAGAATTATACCATCCTTTCCTTGCACATGAGATTATCCTAGTCCATAATAAGTCAATGAGAGGAAGATACTGAGGATCAAAAAGGAGGCCTCACCATCTAAAGGTATATCATGTATTATACTTTTGATTAATATGAATGAAAAGTTCTTTCCCTTCTAATGTATTGTTTCTAATATGGATAATTTGATCATGTTTATGAATTAAGTTGAATTTATAAGCTAATCTACCTTCCATGGAGGAAAGCATTGTGTTTGTATGTTCATCATTATGTAGGAGATTAGGTCTAGCAATTGGAGTAGGATCTCTAGGTAGGTGCAATATCTTCAACAACCAAGGATTTTAAAAATATACATCAATCTGTGAGGGCTAAGGTATGCACTTCTACCTCACTTTTATCTTTTATGTATGTGGATGGTAGTAGCATAAGTTATTTTGGATTGGATTTGAACATTTACACTCTATCTGATGGATCTAAGGGAAATATCCATGGAGAAACAACTCCTTGCCTCTTGAGGATTTCTTGAGGTAACAGAATTAGCGACTCCATTGGGGAGTAAATTCCTAGTGTTTTGATTTCTCTTTCCTTGGTTTTGGGATTTTGATTTATGCCTATTGCTGATTTTTCCTCTATTATTTTTTACCTTGTCTAGGCCTCTTATAGGACGAGTTTGTTTTCATTTAATTAGATCTTAAATCTATTTTAAAATTTTAAAAAATAATGAGGAAAAACCAAGTTGTGGGTTTCAAATCGAATTATATGATTTTATGTACAAAATTTTAGTGAAACAACTACATATTTGAGTTCTTCTCAGAATTTTAGCCAAAATAAAAATAAAAATAAAAAATAAAAAATCATCTAAAATGGTGTCCAGATGAGGAAGATATGGCTTATTGAAAGCCAACTTGTTTTCTGATTTTTCATGACGACCATGTGAAATTATTTTTTCCATATATTTTCATCAATACCTTTGTCTTACATAAAAACAAAACCATTAGATCAAGAATTTTCATAGATTTATTTTGAAATACAATATGATATATTTATAATATGTATTCATTAACTAATAGCCTTTGAAGATTTTTGCTCTATTTTATTTTTTTATTTCTTGCAAAATTTGTTATATTTTTTGTTGAGATATAATTTGAAAAATTAGATCTATAATTTTCTATTGTTGGGGGGTCAAAACTAAATCAAATCTAATTCACATATAATCCCCTTCAAGAGATTTGATTACATCTTGTACCTTGTTCTAGTTTGTGTGATATGTTTTGCGTTGGTTGCTTAATTGGGTGATATATATTTTAATCATTTTTGTGACATTATAAACTAGATTTGAGTGCCACAATATTTATTTATGATATACTTGTGTGGATGGATTGTGAAGAAAGTTTATTTGTTTTAGTCTCTCTAGTCTTGTTTCCTTGTCTAATGTTTGGTTTGTTTTCCTTGTAGGCCATTGTAAGTAACCTCTTTCTTGCAGTTTGCATTGAGTTGAAAATATAAAACTTACTTTGTATTTAAACTTATTAGTTATATAACATGAGATGGACCATTGTTCATGATTTCTTTTACAAATCCTTAGTTTTGAGCTTTTGAGTGCTTGTTGGTGCAATTGCTTTAACTTTGTTTAAGAGTTTATTTTTTTATTTTTGAGTTGTTTTGTTGGTCATATTCATTTTTGGATATAGTGAATTTCAGAGTGAATATGAATTTGTTTGTCACTAGGAAAAAGAAAATATACTCTCTACCCTTCCTTAATTAGTTTTCATCAAAATTGAATGTGAAAATTTTGCACTTCATATAGTTTGCATTGTGATTGGTGTTGATCCATTTCACACCATATCAGTTACACTCCATTACCCCTGAGTAAACAAAAACCAGAAAATAAAGCCTTAATAAAATTAAATAGACTTTTTGGTTATAGAAAACCAAAAATATCTTAGGGTTGTAGAGCCTTGGAGTAGGGTTTGGAGAGAAGATTCTTTAGGGCTATTAAACTGAAACTTAAAATACTAAGAGTGTAAATCCATTATCATAGCGACATCACTAGGAAATCTCCTTTTGCAAAGGATTTAAGAATGTATTTACATCGGGAATCTATAGGTCATCCCCACTCTTAGGCTATTGGTGTCCTTGAATTGTGTTTGTTATAGGGTGATCTCCTTAAGAGGCATACGACTCAATTTGAGCAATATCTTTGGAGTTTTTAGGCTTAGATACCCTGCCTACATGTATGGTTTTGATCACACATGTCCCCTCAACCATTTGACTATGAAATGGTAACCTTGGTGGTATATATTCTAGGACTCTTACATAGATGACCATGGGTGGGAAGTTCCCATGGTACCTAAGGTGGACGTGAATCATCATATCAGTGCTCTTGGAGGCCCGACGCTCAACCCCATCAAGTTCACTATCACTGATTAAGGTGGATATATGAATTTCAAGGTAATTGCTTCTCTATTCCTTTGTTATTCCAAGGTAATTATGGGTTTCATTGGCTTAAGATTCTTGGATTTCAAGAGGTACCTTTACGATGATTTTCTTGTTGTATCTCTTAGGGATTTTTATAGTCTATGTTGTTTAGTATGAGTCTAGTTGGCCATGGTGGAGCCTCAAATTAATTGATTAAAAAAAAAGATTATATTCACCATGGATAACCAAACTATCCGATGTTCTTGAATACTTTTAAACCTTTCTCCTATAGAAGAGGGTCCACAATCTAGAAAATGTAGGATAGTTATGACATCGAAAGACTTAGATCAAACCAAGTTGGGGTTTATAACCATGTTTTTGGGGAGGAAGACTTGGTTTCTATTGAGGTTATAGAGGAGAGTCCGAAATTGCACATCAATCCACCTTTAACCAACCTTTTTGACCTTGTACTTGTACAACTAAGTGCCTTTACTTCTGAACCTTTCTCCTTTTTCTCTCATCTAAAGTTTGGTGAGAGTAATTCCTCTACTATTGGGGAAATGGGTCCCTTATCTCCGTCTATGTTAGGATTGTCATTTTTTATGTGCATGTTACCATTGATCAATGTGATAGGGCCCATTGCTCTGACACTCGAAACATTGATATCCTCTTCATGGGGCATTCCACCAGTTTCTTTGGCAACCCCAACAAGTTTTTCAAGTTTGTATGTACCCATACCTTCATCCACCTTTGTGTTTGGAATGGGGAAAAACCTAATCCAACCAATGGAATCCAAGTGGTTTCCATATAGCTCAGTGATTTTGACAATTTTGATGCCTAATATGGGTTTATCTTCTTTGGGAAACATGTAGAGGTGGGGGATCTATGTTTATCCCTAATTAGTATGGGGTAAATAATGTTTTTGGAGAAACATATCATACATGGGGTAGTTCTATGTTAGGAGGAATGACCTTCTCTGTAGTTATTATTTCCTTTGGAGGGATTGGCTTACCTTGGGGCTTCAACCCCACTATACCACTATGACAACAACTTCTTATGCTTATGGCAGTGCTTTTACATCGGGAGGTCCTCCGTACAGTGTCGGGTACAATCCCATTTGTAATCATGCTTTTGGGATTTCTTTTATCGTTAGGGGCATTCCCCCGAGGGACCAAAATAATTTCACCACACCTATTGGTCTAAGGATCCAATTCCATGGGTCGACATATCCTATTTTTAAACCCTCTTCCTCCATTAAATTTTTTATTGGGGATCACAAGGTCCATTAGCAGTCCCATATCTACTAACTAATCCATTCAACCAACATTAACTTCCATTTCTAACATGATTTGATTTTCCAAACTTGGACAAACTTACCAATGACCCCATATTCCATGATCCTAGGTGGCCACATATGCCCACCAAATTACGATATGATATTCTTAAATTTGAAGGGAAGTTAGGAAAAAACCCATCCATACATATTACCACTTACCATATTTTTTGTTCTTCAAAGTCTCCAATGGATGATTATATATGTGGCCAATGGTACATCGAACTTTATAGAGAATCCTATAGTGACTATGCTTCCTTGGCATGAACCTTCTTAAACCATTTCCAATTACTTATGAGGTAATAGCTTAGTAAATAACCTCCTGTCAACGTTCAAACAAGACACCTCTACTCATATTTCTTATCATATAAATGAGTGGAAGCAATGAAAGAGGTTACTTAGTACTAATCTTCCTAAAAAATTGATTAAAAATTGGTTCACTTGATCCTTGCTTACACCTATAGCCAAAGATGTCACCATGGATGAGGCAAATAATAAGGAATAGGACATTTTACATGCCCAACATCTTGATATGATTTATTCTTAATGAGAAACTGTGTATGATATCATCCCTAATGCTCCTTAACCTTTATCTCATCAACTATAACCTAAACTAGGATTGCATTATAATAGTGTGATTGGTTCCATCTCTTATAATTCCACTTAGCTTCTCATTTGGGGAAATTGATAGTCACTTCACAAGCCTTAGCAACTACATCAAGTTCTCAACAAACATCATCTTTTGAGACAAATTCCAAGGTTCATATAGTGCATTCCACATAGCCTAAGAATCCTTTGAAACCTAGAGACAAGAAGAAGAAAAGAGTAGAAAAATACTTCTAAACCTACTCAATATACCAAACAAAACCAACCCAATCAAGGCGGGGGCATGAATGAGAAACATGGCCAGGTCAAATTCATTTATAATATTTTTCAAGGAGATCACTTAACTCATGAGTGTACACATATGGATGAGATTCATCATTTCCTCACACTGCCAATAGCCACATAGTAGTCAACCATGTTGACCCATCCATTCCCTGGCTAGCCATAACAATAAATGGTTACACAAGCTCCTCCACCTTCACTAATGGGAAATGGAGGACAACATAATTTTCCTAGAGGCCATACACATATTATTGTGTGATGTGAGTATATTAACTTGTCCATGAGAGCCAAATATTATGATATTCCAAATTCAAGTTCTCCCTCTAAGGACCTGGTCACCCCCACTATGCCCAATTAACCTCTCATGCTAGATAAACCTTTGGAGCTAGTTGTTCACCACCTAAGGGTGCTCTCCAAATGTCAACACAAAATCCTAATGCATGAGTTTCCTAGAACTATAATATCATTGAGGATTTAGCCCAAGTACCAAGTTCCATGTTTGGTCTATAGGTTTTATAGAGTTATCTTATGCAATGCAAAGCCTTGTTGACTATTATTAAAGGTTTTTATCCCTTAGATTCAACTTTAATTACATTTGACATTGATGCCCCTCATTTTAGACTCTCCCATCAGGTTTCCTTCCATATCATGATGTGTGTCTTCAATCGAGATGTACACCAAATGCTTGTGGATGAAGGGTATTCCTCCTATGTTATAGTTGTGTCATGCTGGAAATCTCGTGGTTCTCAAATAATTGTCAAGTCAAGTACAATGCTTCAAGCCTTTGATGGACATACCGTTATTCCTTAAGGCATTATTCCTTCATTTTCCATCAAGCTAGGTAGAAAAACCATTACTGTAGATGTTGAATTTTTCAAAGCCCCATAGGATTATAACTTTCTACTTGGTCTTAGATGGTTTTATGCCATGACTATTTTCATGTTGTCAATGTTTCATGTGCTTCTCTTTCCTCATCGAGGAAATATTTTTCATGGTCGATCAACTTGACTATTGTGTACTATTTACTGCTATAGGCACTATTATGTAATTTGTTGGAGTTAACCTTCTAGTGTATTAGAGAATCAATATGGTACTTATTAAAATCCCATCACTTATTGTTCTTTTCCCTATGCCCCCACCTAATAACCATCTACCTCTATCACTTCTATGCATATGATCTTTTCCATCGCTAGTGGATCCCATCAATCTCCTGACCCTTGGGTGGTTCCTTTTCCTTTGTAGGTTGATTAATATGGTGATCATATGCTACCTTTAGCAAAATATATTTCATCTCCATTAGTTCCCTTAGTGCCTCTTGATGTTGGTTAGAAACCACATCCTAATATCAAACCTAACCAGGAATCGTTTCTCACACAGGATGTCACTTTTTGTATTCCACATGACTCCCTCAATGTCAAGTATTCATCTTAGCGAGCCATCTTGGAAGTCATGGATCAACTTTTTAATCCTAGAGAAACTTTTCCTTTTTATGCCTCTATTATTCTTGACGAGGAATTAGAATAGATTGGAAAAATAAATCTTGAATCAAGCCAAGGGGAATTTTCTAGGCCACTCCTAGACATGCCACCCTTAGGCTAAGTCAAGTTTTGGGTTTTTGATACTGAACATTCCGATGAATTTACCAACCCACATCATCCCACTGACAAGTGGCCTTGTACCCCCTTTATGTATAATATCCCTTGTCGATGAGTTATACTAGATCACAAGATCACTCATTCTCTACGTGCTTGAGTATTTCCTAATAACAATGTGGTTGTAGGTTTTTCCTAAGATCATCAACCTTTAGGAATCAAGAAACTCAACTCTCTACAACATGGCCCCATCATGGTGTGGAATATGTGATGGGTCTCTAAATTAGACATAAATTAAGGCCCATATGACCATCCTTCAACACATTAAACCTCTCTTTTTGCATTATATAATGTGTTTTTAACTTTAATATGTTCATTATGAAGGTTTATGGATAATTGCATATTTGTGCCTAATATTATTTATTTTTGTGGAATATTGTGATAATGATGGGTAGATTATGGAGATTTGGAGGAGGAGATATTCTAGGGACCCACTCCCTACTACAAGAGGACCAATATTAAATAATAAATCAACAAGATATTCTAGAATTATGGCACAAATTGTGGAGCTCCAATGATTGAGAAAATCTAGGAATGTGTTCCCTGTCATTTAATGCAGATTCCTAGTATTGTGAACCATATCCACTAATCAAGGGATTTTGGTGGGTAAAGCTTCCTCCTTTCATGGGGAATGATTCCTAATAATTTTGTATAAGTACCAAGTTGAATTTTCCTCTAGGGGTTGATTTTTCTTAGTCTTATTGTGGAGAGAACTCGTATTTTTGTAGCTCCACTGTCATTTCTTACATGGATGTAATTGTATTGATGGAAATAATGAAGATTGGTGACATGTTCAGCTTCTAGATCTTGCAATCCTTCATAGGACTTTGAGTTTCCTTGGGCTTGGCCATCCCATGAGCCTTCGAGCCCTTTTGTATCATTTTATTTTCTTCCTTTCACTTCTTATTCACATGCATCTCTTGTTCTTGTCTTTTTTCTATTTCTGCATTTAATATTAATAATTTCTTGTTGTAGTATTGGGTTAAATGGTTGAAGTAAGTTATTTTGAAGGATAACAAGCATCATTTCATCATTGGAACAACTTTGGAAGGTCATAGTAATCATTGAGTTACTTGGATTAGTTTGTTTATTCCCAAATCTAGATTTCTGGAAGTCCTTTGTGGAAAATAACAGTAAATTTATGCCCTTTTTTAGAGCATTCTAACGAGCTTCAATCGAGTTTATTCCACTTGAATTATATCAAAAAGACATTCTAGTTAATAACAAAAATTACCCCATTTCATTTGCACTTTATTAGGTTAGGAATTTGATAGATTTACTAACTCACTAGTTCTCGAATTTCTAAATTTTAGACTAGTAATTTTCTACCATTTTTTAACATGGGTTAACAGAGGTCTTTTTGAGTGATTCCACTTGGAATGAAGACCTAAGATATCCTAGTCAATAAAAAAAAATTGTTCCATCGAATTTGGATTTGATTTGGTTGGTCATTCGGTGAATTATAACTCCTTATAGAAAATTTGTTGTTTCCTGTAGTAAACTACAGGAAACCCTATAGTTGGAACTACATGAAACCCTGTAGTAGCCTTCCAACATGAATATACTTACCCAGCTTCACTCAAGAAACTTGGTTGTTGTCCCTTAGGGTTGAATTAAGACCCCTAGGATCTAAATAAATGATTATGGAAGACTAAATACCACTTAGGACTTGCCTCTTTACCCATGCAAAACATTTCAGCTAATGGATAGATTTATAGATTGGATAATATAATGATGCTTTTCTTGATTGCCACATCCAGTGAACTCTGTTAATGGGTCTAAACTCTTTAAAATGTGATGGTTTACATTTAATTCATAATCTTTACTTTATGCAATTAGAATAATTTTCTTTCCTTGTATTTTCTTTCTTTCATTAGGTTAAGGTTTCCATTTCGAGCATTTCATTTTCTACAATTAGTTTAGGATTTGACTTCAGTACATGCACTCCATTACATCATGACAATAAAGGAAGGACATATTGTTTGCTGCACATATAGTGCCGATATCTCTTAATTTTGCACGAATCATGGGTTGATAATTAAATTTGGTAGCCTTGGGATTTGCAACATTCTTGTTGCAACACTGAGGCTCATAACGTGTTGCGTCGTTGCCAAGGAGGTGTCAAAGTATGCATTGTTTTCTTCCTTTAGTTGATTCATTTCTTTTTACTTTTTGCAAAACGAAAAAAAGAATTGCATTAGGAATATTTCATTTCAAAAATAGAAAAGTGCATTTGATTATTGTTTTCATTCAATCATAAAAAACAAAAAAATTGTCCAATACCAACCCACTCCCCCATTTGATCACGTGGTGTAGTAAGAGCCACATCACCATCCACTTTTGCAGGTAGAAGATGAAGGGATGGCAAATAATGTAGAAGAAATGGATGGAGATGATGTCAATGAAGAATATCCTCTTGGATTTCTCATTCAAGATACTGATGGTAGTGTACACATGAAGAACATCCCTCCATCTTTTCTTCCAAAATTTCATGGTCTAAGGTCAAATGGTACGGAAACCTTTCTCTTTTAATTTGAAATTGTTTGTAGATCTTATGGTTACTTATTAAACACTAAAAAAGTGAGATTGTTTCTGGCAACATTGAAGGATAGAGCTCTTAAATGGTTCATGAGTTTAGGGACTAATTCAATAAGATCATAGAATGATATGAAGAAAATATTTATAGAAAAATATAAAGATCATGATCTTAAAGAAGAAATCTTTAGAATGAATCAAAAAGAAGATGAGAGCCTTGAAGATCTAATAGATAAGTTCATGTATAATGTTAAAAGGGAAAAATTACATCATTTAGGATCTAACACACTAAAAACCCTCTTACTTAGAACAATTAGGGATGAGTGGATTGATCTCCTTGATCTCATGAGTAGAGGTAATGTATACCAATTATCATTTGAAGAAATTGTTGAAACATGCAAACACATATCAAGAGGAAGGGCAAGAGTAAGTAAATCAGCATTAAGATCAGTAAGTCAATCTAAACTTGGAAATTGGTTTGATGACTTTAAAACAAAAATTCTTAGCAATCTAAGCAAACAAGTACAAATGTTAAGAATGCAAGATGAGGAAAAAGAAGATGATGATATTTGTGTTGTCCATGTAGAATCACATACTAGTAAATATTGCCCCTCATTACCAAGGTTGAAGGAAGTTTACCAAGAGGACAATGGAGCAAGTCAATTGCCAATGCAACTATGTTATGTAGCTCCAAGAGGACCATGGCAGCCTATTCAACCTGATATGATGCAAGATCCTAATTCACAATTTCAAGCTTATGCGCATCCATCTCAAAGTAATTGGAACACACCATTTCCATGGCAACTTTGGCCATCTCAAACCCAAAAAGGAACTTATGTGAGCAATCCACAATATCCTTAATATTTTCGTCAATATCCTCTATACCCATATCCATGTTATCCATACCATCCACCTCCACCACAACCCCAACCACATCCATCTCAAATCTCCACTCCCACTCAACTACCTGTACCACCATTTCCAAACCCACACAATGAAGTAGCTCAGCCCACTTACAATGCTGAGGTACAACACTTCCAAATATATCCTCTTGATCTCAATGGTATTCATCTCAGCTCAGAATAATATTAGAAAAAAGAGATTATCTTGATATCATTAAAGGACCACATCTAGAAGAAGAAGATTCAAATGAGAATACCAAAGGATCATGAGATGCATTTGATGAAGAGAATACATCAAAATTAGAGATTGAGAAAGTTCCACCATGGTTACCATCAAATCCGCCATGTGTTCAAGAGAACAATCAACAAAAAGAGGAAGATTTGAAGGTCATAGTAGAAGAATACATCCAAGATGATCCAACTAAGCAAGTGTACTAGGGGCATCACAACTATATTGGAATATGGTTCCACACAATCATTAAGTTGTAGCAACACTCTCTTGTTCAAATATGCTTGATATCATCAAAGTGAAAGTATTTGATCTCTGAAATTCAGGTACATGTCAAAGCATACATTTCAAGTCTACACATTAGTTTTTCTGTCATCTTGATGTGCACATGGATCCATTAGAAGAATTCTTATACTTGAAAGTGATTTTGTTTTTCAATTAGAGTAGGGTAGAAAAAATAAAATAAAAATGAAAAATGAGAGAAAAAAAAATCTCAAGTGAAAACCTCCTTTGAGGTTCCTAATATTGACTTACTTATTTAAAACCTCCATGAGGCGGTCAATGGGTTGGAAAAAAGAGAAAAAAAAAAGATCCTAGGTGAAAACCTCTTTTGCGACGCCTAGGCAGATCTACTAGTTGAAAACCTCATGGAGGCGACGAGTAGGCCTAGAAAAAAAGAGGAAAAAAATAAAAAATATTTGCTCCATCTATCTCTCTGATGAATGCAAGTGTTTTCCAACATCTGCAAGCAACAAAAACAAGTTGGCACCAAAATAAAAATTAGTCAAAGGAAGTCAAACTTTGAATTTTTCCTCCTTTGCTAAAATGCTCCAAGAGGACCAAGGCCATGCCAATCCATCACTCTCATCTATTTCTAGCATCCACCCATCGTTCCCAAGCTTTTCCCATTTAGTTTCCTTGTTGTCCTAAAATACTATAGGAATGTTCTATTTTACTATAGGAAACAGAAATACGTAGAGCAGAAATTTATTTTTGTCATATCTTGAAAACATGCATCCATTTGCCAATATGTTTCAGTTGAGATGCATATGGATGATGGTAACATGGTAAAGCGATTTCAGCAAATTCGAGTGCACCGTTTTCGAAAAATCGGCCTCCATCATCTACAACCATTTTTTTTGTTTTCTCGATATTTGTGCATCCGTTTAAAACGTTGTTTCATGGGGAGATGCATATGGATGATGGTAACATGCCCAATCAATTTCAGAAAATTCTAGAGCACAGTTTCCAAGAAATCGACCTCTATCAACTTCAACCATTTTTATTTTTTTCTCGCGATTCATGCATTCATTGGCCAAACTTTTTTTATGGGAAGGTGAATAAGGATGATGGAAACATGCTAAGAAAATTTCAGGTCAATCCATTCTACCATTTGGGAGATATGGACAAAACAAGGTTGCTACAAGGTTTCTTGTAGTACTATAAGAGTCCTAGTTTACTACAGGAAACAGGCTGAAAGCTATAGGAAGGTACAAAAGGTGAAATAAAGTGTGGGAAAGGTGCCTAATGGTGGAATAAGGTATAGGGAGGGTGAAAATCACCCATGACCAAGCCTAACACTCCAAGAAAGTCGGATATGACTAAGATAGCTTGCTCATGGTAACTGGAAGACAAAAGTTTAGAATCACCAAGATATGGAGATATTTGCAGAAGAAAACAAAGGAAATTATCACCTTCAGAGGACCATGGATCGATCATCAACTCAGCAGCAACATGCATGCCCCTCCAACAACAGATAGGTACAAGTATGCAATATTCTTCACCTCTTCTTTTGAGCATATTATAGTTAGAAATTTGTTTTCAATGCTTGAGAGATGAGGTTTTATAAGCTAAGAATGGGTCGACAGTCTCAGACGCCTTCAACTAGTTAATTGCAGCTCAGTCCTTCACTCATGAAATGTGGAAAAGCCAAATTGGGAAGGGTGATGATTTTGAGGAATGGGGACAGCAGTGAAAATAAGAAATTTCTGCAAAGGCCAAGTCACCACAACACTCCAAGCCCTCCATCCAATTCATATCCACTATCTATCCATCATTCATCCATCCCATTTCATAATAAAGAAATAATATTTTTCAAGAACAAACCCTACACCCTGTCTCACCTTGAAAAATTCTTGAAAAAACACATTGAGCACATCCTCTCCATTTTCACAAACCTACACTACTCCCTTTGAGCCCTAGCATCATCCTCCAAACCCTCTACATCATTTCTCATCTCCCATACAATTATAAGACCTTGAAAGAGGAGGAATGACTGCTACAGGAAGGAAAAATGTCGCTACAAGAAGGAAGAAAGGAACAAATTGTGTTAAAACCCAAAATGTCATTGCCTAAGAGAGACATAATCAAAACAGAGAACTCCAAGGCCATTAGGTAATCATATAGGCCACAAAAGAGAAGAAGAATGCAACAAAAGGAAAGAAGGCATTCACCATCAAAATAGAACTCAAACTGCAGTGGCGAAAATAGGCTTTCCAAGAAGTCTCTAATCTGTATGATAGAAATATTTTCGGAAAAATCACATCAGAAGAATTTTGTCGACGTGTTTCAAACCAACTAGTGTGGTTCATCATCAGGAAAAGTTGAAAAATCAGATCATGGTTACATGTTAAATAGGGATAGCAGAACTTCCAATGGCTAGATTTGACTGGAAAATGGCTATATTAGACTAGACTGGACAAATGGCTATAATCTACCATGAAACGGCTAGATTTGACTAGTCAAATTATTTTAGTTAAAAAGAGGATGTTAGCTATGATAAGATAATGATTTTAATTTAATAGTAAGTTTAAGTTCCCTTTAGATAGCTTAACTAATAAAAATTTATATTAATAAGTTAACCAAACTTTAATAATAAGAATAATACTACAGTAATAATAATAATAATATTTAATATTATTAAAATCCATAACATTACTAATTGTTATTATCCCTAGATCTTTTAATATATGTTACATGTTACTTTTTATTATAGTCCCCAGTTTTATTATTTTTAAATCAAATTTGGTTAACATTTTACTTAACCAACCAAAATAATAAAGTAATATTCGTATTTAACTTTAATGACAAACGTTATAAAAATGTATTAATATTAAACACTAATACATATATTAACTATTCTAATAATATTATTTTAACTAAATAATTTGACTAGTCAAATCTAGCCATTTCATGGTAGATTATAGCCGTTTGTCCAGTCTAGTCTAATATAGTTGTTTTCTAGTCAAACCTAGCCATTGGAAGTTCTGCTATCCCTATTTAACATGTAGCCATGATTTGATTTTTCAACTTGTCCTGACGATGAACCACACTAGTTGGTTCGAAACGCGTCGACAAAATTCTTCTGATGTGATTTTTCTGAAAATATTTCTATCATATAGATTATGGATCATAGAAGCTTAAATTCGAAGTCTCTAATCTCTTTCTAGCTTTTGTCCAAGGCCTAAAAGATGTTATAGAAATGGGAGAAAGGCATGGAAATCAAGTTGAGCACCTACCCTAGGCTGAGACTATCATGTCTGCTCAAAAAAAGTTTAAACAGGGTTTCCTGTAGTACTACAGGAACTACTACAGGGTTTCCTGTAGTACTATAGGAACCGCTACAGGATTCCTGTAGTTTACTACAGGAAACACAAATTTACTACAGAATGTCCTAATTCTCATCTAAAGGCGTTTTGAAGGTTTCATAGGTGTCCAAGTGGTGAAAAAGGTAGCAAAAGGTTGGAAAAGGATGTGGAAGACCTTGCCAAACTGGAAAATATTCCAGAACCCATCTTGAATAAGGGGAATAAGGCAAGCTAATGGTCTCAAGAAACATTGTGATTTTTTCTATGTACAAATAGAATTGGAAATATGAGTGAAAATGGAATGAAGGTTTCAAGGGAGAGGATATGAATTAAATGGATGTACAAGCCAACAGAGTTCACTTACAAAGAGGAAAGTTATGTTTTTTTTGCTTGAAAGACTATTAAACAATCATGAAAAGAACAACTACTTTTTTTTGCTTGTCCTTGCAGAACTTACAACCAAGATTCTTACGAGAAAGGACTAAGGAATGCACAAGAGAGAGTACACTAGGGCCATGAATGCGGCACAATGAGGTCACTAAGTTGCTCAGAGGATGAGCAACACTTTCAGCGGTGGGGAAGGACAGGCATCTAAATTAGACATAAATTAAGGCCCATGCATCTAAATTAGACATAAATTAAGGCCCATCTGACCATCATTCAACACATTAAACCTCTTTTTTTTCATTATATAATGTATTTTTAGCTTTAATATGTTCATTCGGAAGGTTTATGGATAATTTCATATTTGTGCCTAATATTATTTATTTATGTGGAATATTGTGAGAATATTGGGCAGATTATGGAGATTTGGAGGAGGAGATAATCTAGGGACCTACTCCCTACTACAGGGGGATCAATATTAAATAATAAATCAACAATATATTATAGATTTATGGCACATATTGTGGAGCTCCAATGATTGAGAAAATCTAGGAATGTGTTCCCTGTCATTTAATGAAGATTCCTAGTGTTGGGAACCATATCCACTAATCAAGGGATTTTGGTGGGGAATGATTCCTTCTTTCATAGGGAATTATTCCTAATCATTTTGTATAAGTACCAAGTCGAATTTGCCTCTAGGGGTTGATTTGTTTTAGTCTTCTTGTGGAGAGAACTTGTATTTTTGTAGATCCAATGTCATTTCTTGCATGGATGTAATTGTATTGATGGAAATGATGAAGATTGGTGACATGTTCAGCTTCTAGATCTTGGTCTTATTTATAGGAATCTGATTTTTCTTGGGCTTGGCCATCCCAGGAGCCTCAAAGCCCTTTTGTATCATTTTCTTTTCTTCCTTTCACTTCTTATTCACATGCATCTCTTGTTCTTGTCTTTTTTCTATTTCTGCATTTACTATTAATAATTTTTTGTTGTAGGATTGGGTTAAATGGTTGAAGTAATTTATTTTGAAAGATCATAATCATCATTTCATCATTGCAACAACTTTGGAAGGTCATAGTAATTTTTGAGTTACTTGGATTAGTTTGTTTATTCCCAAATCTAGATTTCTAGAAGTCCCTTGTGGCAAATAACAGTAAATTTCTACTATTTTTTAGAGCATTCTAACGAGATTCAATCGAGTTGATTCCACTTGCATTATATCACAAAAACATTATAGTTAATAACAAAACTTACCCCATTTCATTTTCACTTTATTAGGTTAGGGATTTGATATATTTACTAGCTCACTAGTTCTCGAATTTCTAAATTTTAGACTAGTAATTTTCTGCCATTTTCTTAACATGGGTTCACAGAGGTCTTTTTGAGTGATTCCACTTGGAATGGATACCTAATACATCCTAGTCAATAAAAAATTTGTCCCATCTAATTTGGATTTGATTTGTTTGGTCATTCGTTGAATTACAACCTTGTAATAAACTACAAGAAACCCTGTAGTAGCCTTCCAACATGTAGATACTTACCCAGATTCGCTCAAGAAGCTTGGTTATTGTCCCTTAGGGTTGAATCAAGACCCCTAGAATCTAAATCAATGATTAGGTAAGACTAAATACCACTTAGGACTTGCCTCTTTACCCATGCAAAACATTTCATCTAATGGACAGATTTATGGATTGGATAATACAATGATGATTTTCTTGATTGCCACATCCAATGAACTCTGTTAATGGATATAAACTCTTTAAAATTTAATGATTTACATTTAGTTCATGATATTTACTTTAAGCAATTATAATAGGTTTATTTCCTTATACTTTTTTTCTTGCAATAGGTTAAGATTTCCATTTCGAGCATTTCATTTTCTGCAATTAGTTTAGGATTTGACTTCAGTACATGCACTCCATTACATCATGACATCAAAGAAAGGACAGGTTGTATGTTGCACATATAGTGCCGATACCTCTTATGTTTGCATGAAAACTGGGTTGATAATTATAGTTGGTAGCCTTGGGAGTTGTAGCATTCTTGTTTCAATATTGAGGCTCATCAATATGTACCCACAATAGCCCATGACTTCATATGTGGGAATCCTTGGCTTTTTCCTTGTAGTGGGCATAACTTGACAAGACCTACTAAACATCATTGTACCTTGTACATATGTATTTTAGCTTTAATTCAGTGTGTAATGTGAGCACTCTTTTAGTACATCATATATGCTAAAAAATCTTAAAAAATATAAAACTCAAAAAAATAAAAAATATATTGTCCTATTTTTACCTCGGCCATGTTTTGTTTCTTTCATTATGTGACTTAATCATGGGTCTAGTCTTTCTAGATGGTTTTTACAGGATAGGGTGGAGTTTTTATTGTGACATCCATTGAACCTTAGGTTTATTTCTCTTGAACCTGACATATAGGGGTAGGTCTCTTATTACCATCTTTTTTGCATCATTGACCATGATTTCCATATTCATTGTGCCTTATGTCCAACCTTATCAAGTTGTGATACTAACCTGTCTCTCTTTACAAATTGTAACTTGTGCGATATAACCTTCACCCACATGGATCCCCCAGTTTAGCACCTCTTTGTTGTGTTGGTTTCCATGATACATATTTTTATCACTTTCTCATCCCTCCTATTGACCCACCATGACTTTGAATCTGAGCCTCATTTTATCTTCTTTGTTATCTTCTAGCCATACACTGATAGGATTCAAAACTCTGTTTACTTTCTGATTTATACTACCTTTAGCTTCAATTATGCATGTTGATATGATTTAGTCTTATCTCATCATAAAAATCAAATTTCCATTTCCTCTTCTGCTTTCTTTCACTTGGTGTTCTAATCCTTCCTAAAGGGACTGCTACGATGAGTGGTCTACCCTACTAGTCTCTTTACTTCACTCTACGTATAGTAGTTCCATCAAATTAGAACTAGTTACTACCCATTATACCACTTGTTCCTTCATGACAAGCTTCCTTTATGTCCTCCTCATGCTTGTTAAACACTAAAGGGTACCGAGCATCCTTTTATCTCTTTTTTTGGCTCATTAAAACCTCACAAAAAATACACCTTGTATCATGCACATTACTACTTCTTCTTCAAGCTCATTAAACCATGAGGAAGACACCTTATCAATTATCCTTTTATCTCTTTTCTTGGGCTCATTAAAATTGAATGAAAAAGACACTATCAAGATTACTTGTCTTCTCTTTCATGCTCGTTAAACTATGAAAGAGATCCCAATACATAAAAGAGAAAAAGGGGGTGGGGATCACTTTTTTCCATTATATTCATCAAAATGGTAGTGTCACTCACATTTCCCTTAAACATGGCACTTGTTTGCATCATTACCTTATAGCTAGTTTTAGCTTACCTAGGAGTCATACCATACATATGATTTTGTTCACTCCTCTGGTTGATTACTCTTTGAGTCAATATGGATCAAGCTTCAATGCCTCCAATGTCGATGTGTAGTATCATGTGATGCTCATTAGTCAATGATACCAAGTCCCTTGTGTGTCATGTTGTTTCATGTTCAAGGGGTGTCCAATCCTAAGTTGGCCAACTGCAATCTTTGTAGACCTTTTTTTTGGCCACCCATATGTCAATTGTACCTCATGACTTCATCCATTCATATCAACTCTCAATCTTATCCATGTTGATTGACATTAGAGAAATTTTGAGGTAAAAAATAGGCCTCAAAACAAAAGTGTACAACCAAAATCAACTTTATAAGAACCAATAGGATGCACGATGATGATGTCAATGATGGGGGATGATTGACCATTTTTGGAGTAAAAAAGTAAAAATATTAAAAAACAAAACTACTTTTTCAACTTGTATTTTCAACTTATACCATCTATAGTTTTATTGAAATTTCGAGTGGGGGGCACTTGTTGGATGCAGAGTTTAATTCCTCATCCAATGAGTACCCATGTTACATACTTTAGATGGACCCTGCAATACAAAAAATGAAAAGTACATGAAAGAATGTGATCGCATCCAATGAGTGCTCCCCTTTGATGAATCTCCTCTTGTCAACTTCAACTCATTATCTAGAAGTTTGATCTAGGAACTAGGAGCACCATGGAGCTTGCAAACCTCAATGGAAATGTTCCTTGTGATTGAAAATGGATTTGCCTCATTGAATCCTAATTAGTTGATTCTATGAGTGCTTGACATCAACTCAATTACTTACACTTAGTGAACTATGATATGTACCTTTCAGTCCATTTTCATCATTGATGGGTCCCCTCAAATATATTAATGGTCTACCTTAATTACTAGTAATTAGATGGTTTCTACCATGATAGGCATCAACTCATTTATTTGCATTTTGTAAATCCGTACCATCGAAGTTGAGTAGAAGACATAGGGATAGGTATATCTCACTCTTATATATCACCATTACCAAGTTTCATTAGAGTTATGTATCATTTTATGTATTTTGAATACTACTTTAAGGCAGGTACCTTCTATGCATCCATATTCCTACTGATGTATATTGTGACATAGATCCACATTGTATCTTCTAATGGCTATGATATTTTGGTTTATTGCATGAATCCACTGTGTATGTCTCATGTCCATGTACTAGAATTTCATATCATGGATATACAACCTATGGTTGGTGGCCATGTTCAATTTCTCTTTATGCCAAGTATGGATATGTCCACTTTGGGGATGATTATCTTATAATTAAGAATTGGGATCAGTATGGATCTGATATTATTGCTTGGTGTCAAATCCTTCCTCAAATTTTCATATATGTCTTCATAATGCATTTCAACCTTACATTACGAGGCGTCTATTATAATCCTATTTTCCACTAGACTATAGTGTGAGAGACCGAAGTTCAACTTACCTCAATTATTCGCTAGAATGGATCCCATTTCACTCTTGTTTTCACTTATATGGGTCTTACAAGGAAGTAATTCGATGTTACAGGGATGAAATTACATATTTGAGTAATTTCTCATCATTATTTTGTCACAATTTCATAATTTTGAAATAATAATTATTTAATTCATAAAAAAATTCATAATTGAGAAGAACCTTCTTAGCCAGTTCGGAAAATCTCATAATTGACCATGAAACTTGTGCATGAGTTGTAATTTCTTGGTTCACATACCATCAAGTCGATCCATGATTTATATCCACCCAATTCACATGCCATTAAGCCTAAATTATCATGGCCCTAGGTTTCTATATACATCCTCCTAATTTTGAAGAAGGTCATATATAATGAGGCCCTTTCAAGGGGGGGTATACGAAGAAATTATTACTCAGTTGTGTTGGTGTAATTCTACCATACTTTCCTTGTACATGATATTTACCTAGTATATAGATAAGCCAAGGAGAGCAAGATACAAAGGATTAGAAAGAAGGTCTCACTATCTAAAGGTATATCATGTATTGTACTTTTGAATAATATGAATGCAAAGTTATTTCCCTTATAATATCTTGTTTATGATATTCATAACTTTATCATGTTTATGTATTAAGTTTACTTGTTAAGTTAATCTTCCTTCCATGGAGGAAAATATTGTCTTTGTATGTTCATGATTATGCATATGAGATCAAGTCTAGAAGCTATAGCAGGATATCTGGGTAGGAGAAAGATCTTTAGTAGCCAAGGATATGCAAAATCTACTTCAATATATGAGGGTTGAAGTATACAGTTACTCCTTTCTTGTATGTTTTACGTATGTGGATGGTAGTAGCATAACTTGTTTGGGATTGGATTTGAACATTCACACACCATCTGATGGATATAAGGGAAATATACATGGAGAAACAAATCCTTGCATCTTGATCATTTCATGAGGTAACACCATCATTTTTGGCATCGTTGCCAGGGAGTCACTCAAGAGAATTAGGATTGATTACTTGGTTAGGGTAGGAAAATTTCTAGCACTAGAAGCGACAAAAGGAAACTGTTGATTACCCCTATTGGTAACCTACATCCTCCATTAAAATTACAAATAAAAAACCCTAGAAAAACTTTGTGGTGCAATAGTATCCATTCATATTAACATATTGGCATGAAAATAAAGGAAAGGAACCTTGTTGGGACCCACTAGACCCTAGCCAAAATAACCTCATAATACCATAGGTTAGTATCGTAATGAAGAACCCCTAGTATTGGACGAAGTAGTTCTATCCACGAGGGGACCCAAAAGCTCTGAGGGTTCCAATAAGGTTCCATAACACAAACATTCAAGTGAAACTGAATAGTCAAAAGAATCATTTGTAGGAATGGAATATGAAGAAACAAATGACCCTAAGGAACCTAATCCATTTGAATTCCCTATCCAAGAACATGATGGAATGGTTCTCATGAAAAATATCCCTCCCTCTATTCTTCCCAACATGTGTGATCTCACAAGTGAAAACCCAAATAAGGTCCTTTTTCATAGCTATTGTTACTATACAGATGTACAAAAGTTAAATTATTCCTAGCTACTTAAAATGATGCAACTCTTTGTTGGTTTATGGGACTTGGAGGAAACTCTATCCAAACTTGGGATGAGATGAAGATTAAATTCTTGATGAAATATCAGGACTAAGGTTCAAGACATTGAAGAAGAAATATTCAAGGTGTCACAAGCAAATGATGAAATTTTAGAAGATTGCATAGACAGATTCCAATACAATCTATAGAGGACAAAACAAAATACTTTAGATAATGAAACTCTATGTATCCTTTTCCTTAAATGAATATGGGAGGATTGCATTAACACCGTAAACCTTATGGGAGCAGTGGATGTTTCCAAATTAACCTTTGAGGATATTTATGAGCTATGTAGATGTTATTCTCAAGGAAGTTATAAATATGGAAGCTATTCTCATAATATTATCTTTAGAGATAACATATTAGAAGGGATAGGATTAAACAAATATCAAAAGGGAAATTTGTTAGACAACTTTAAGACTAATATCATTAGCACATTGATTTCCAAGATAAATACTCTACAAGTGAAAACGAATATGGTGGAAGATGAGTTAGCCTTGGAAATATTTTGTCCCATATTTTGGAAGAAACGCCTTCTCTAAGAATTTCCCCCAGATGGTGTGGAAATATGTAACATTTCTGATCAAAAACATGTCACTCAAAATTGTCCATCTCTAGCATGACATAAGGAAATATTTCAAGGGGCTAATGAGGAGACTGAGCAAATTTATTTTCTAACAAAAAATAAACCTTAGCCATCCAGACTATTTGGCTCAACACAAGATACTCCTTAGTATTTTTCTCCACATCAAAATCCATTATCTAGTTTGTATCCCCTAGTAGCATGGAAACAATGGCCTACTCAAGCATAGAATCAAACATAGGCATAGGGTTGAAGGGACCTCCTCCTTTTGGAAATATGCCATCACAAGTCTCAAAATATTATCCTCCTCAAACACATCCACAAAACTTTAGTTACCATCTAAAAATATACCCCAAATACCATAATTTCTTTCCCAACTCATGTCTAGCCTGAACAATAAAGTAATACAACCTACCTACATTGTTGAACTACCTCACTTTCCCACTTATGTTATCTCTCCAATGGATTGTTAGGATATTCATCTATAATCGAGGAAGGTGATTCATGATTCAGTTACCCCGAGCATTGAAGAATGGGATGATGAGGAATATCTTTTGGGATTATATAATTTAATTGATAAATCCTCCCCTCTTAAACCTACACAAGAAAAAAGAGTTATTTCTCCCATACCTAGAAAGGTTATGTTTAGAAAAACATCCTTCATGACTAGAATTTTATTTTCTATGGGAGCTTAAAAACATGTGTTAAAATTCCATTATTTCAATCCATAAAGGATGTCTCTATCTATGTTAAGGATGTCAAAGAACTTTTTCTTAAGAAGACAGGAAGGAAAAAGAAGGACCACAAGATAGTTCAAGTGATGGGAAAGTTGGATGACTTAATGTTGGGAAAAATTTTCACAGCAAAATATATGGACCTTGGATGTCTATTTGTAACCATTAATAATAATAATAATAATACTCCCATAATTAATATTTGATATATTTGGGGGAAGCTATCAGTTTTATGACAAAATATATTATGTAAAAGCACCAATTATTAGCATTATGACCAACTCCAACATTGCTATAATTAGCTAGTAGGTCCATGGTAAAGAGAAAAGGAATCCTAGAGGATATAGTTATTTTTGTATACCCATGGGAACATCTATTTTATTTTATGGTTTTAAAACCTAAATCTAATCTTGGGAAATATCCATTGATTCTGGGAAGACCATGGTTGGGTATTATTGATGTGTACATTCGTTGTAGGTCTTTGAATATGACTATCTCTCAGGGGAAATTCTACCAAGAAACTTATTTTCTACCCCCCTACTAAAACTATTTCCAATCATGAAAATCCACTTTGGCTCAAAGATAATGATGAAGAGAAACTCCAACCTCCTAGTAACACCCCTAATATGCTCCCCCTAACTTCTGTAATGTAATTGTATTATGACTATGAATGATTATAAACTTAATTGAATAGACTGGAGGTTGGGACCATAGGGAAAAGGAAGATAAATATGAGTGGTGATAATTGGTTTCAATGCTTAATTAAATATTCAACTAGCAAGAAAGATCTAGAAAAGAAGAAAAACATTCCTTGAGGAACAAAAAGGGACACACAAGATAAAGATAAAAATAGACTTGAGCAACATGAGGGGGGTTTCTCTCTTGTTGGTCCTTTGTTGGAAGGAATGGGAATTTGGCATTGAGAAAGAAATTTTTGAGCACTAGTTGAGTGTTAGTATGACATACTAAGGCTAAGGGAATGGTGAAGTTGTTGACTATGTGTGTGTGGTGGAGGTAAATTCTTAGTGTGGACACAAACAATTCCTCTAGCCCGAGAGAGTGGGTCTAGCCACAAGAAAATAATCTATGGAAAATCTCCGTAATCTAGAATCAATTAAGAGGCCTACCTCTTAGAACGCTATTCCACTTCGTGATGATCCTACTTCCTCACTCCAACTATCTTTTGTTTCCTTCCTTCGAATACCTAAAACAAGAAAACAACAACAACAACAAACGTGACATCATGCAATATTGTATTCAGCCTACTTAATAGGTCAAGGAACATTAAGCCATAAAGATGTAAAATGACACTTCATGTAGGAAATCAATCGATAGTTGCATTAATATAAATCAGAAAGAGATTACAATTGGTGCCTTGACGTTGTTGGTCTCCTCCAACATATCCAGGTTCCCACACTTCTGCTAGCACTTCATGGATAGCCCCAACAAATGGAAGTTTAAGGCCTCTTTCCCTCTAGTCTCAAACCAAACCAAAATCACACTATTCTCCCTCAAACACACACTAGAAAGCTATAAGCTATAAATGACTTGCTGGTTATTCACACTTGCTCCAAAACTCCAACTAGCTTTTGCTTGGGAAAAAGAGAGGTTTATATAGCTTGGATGGATGGGAGATGGTTCCTCTCGTTATGGGATAAGGTATTATCTCTTTAGGTTGTTCCATCCTTGTTGACCGAATAAATCGATCTTGCGGACAAAACCAATCTCCCTAGTATTAGAAGATAGTCTAGCAACAAACAGACAAACAAACCTATCTTTCTCTAGACATATGTGATTTATAAATAAATACTACAAAGGTGTTAAGATCCTACCTTAGATCCAATGCTTGTTCGTAGTAGTCATCCTTTAATCGTTCGAAAGAGTTACCCTCCAATCATTCGAAAGAGTTACCTTTAAAGACCTGCAATCACAAACAAGCAAACATTAAATAGCACCTGCATAGAAAATATCATAAATAATGTCTATTATGGTGATCAAGGAATCCATAAAATAAACCATGAATCAACAGCTTGTTGAGAAAAACAAATTTATTTGTATTAACTTTGAAGTAGAAGAACCTTACAACCTTTTCAGCCTTAATGCTGAACAAGCTCTTCCTGAGGTCCGAAACAGGAATTTCCTTTATTTTGACAAGCCCTGCACTCTTCCAAATGAGATCTTAGAGGTATGTAATCTCTCCTCATAAAAACTCAACTAAAGAAGACTAAGTTCCAGCAGCATTTCACCTCAAAAATATTCAGCTTCTAACCTCTTAAGTAACCAGCCCAATGATTCTTCTTATAGTGCAGAAGAGGAGGATACAGGTCCAGCTATGAAGGGATAGAATCCTCCTTCAAAGGGATAAGCTCCTCACATCAAGGGGTTATCTCCTTGAGGTATGGGATACATGAACCTTAAAAGAGCGAACTTGCCACCTCAAGATTCCTTCCAGAAGCTTCTAGAAATGATTGAAAGTGAGTTGTTCAGAGTATACTCATGCCTTTCTAACTTTTACATGGGTCCACACCTTCAACACAGAGATAGTGTGGTCAGGTGCGTAGGAGACTTGACCATTAGGTGCGGGACCGTAGGTAAGACAAAGAGAAAGTGCAGAACCAGAGTTTTAAATACTTTTCTCTTATTTTCAAGGCTTGATATGAGGAACTGATGTTTTAGACTTGCAGAGGAGGAAAGTATGAGTGGTAATGAACTCACACAGATAGCAGAATGTCAAGGTGACAATTTTTAGTGCAACAATCCTAATAGGGGAAAGGAGCCCAAACTGATTTCATTGGCTCTATCTGACCCAACCATCTACTAGACTTCTGTTATGAAGCTTCTAGACATTGAAGCTTTAGCTCCTTATTTAAAAAACCTTCCAAAAGAGGATTGGTGCGACTAGAAAATGGCTCATTCGATTCGATCGGCGCGAGGGTTAGTTTTAACCTCTGTAAATCAGCACGAGGAGAAAACTGGTCAGTAGCATCAGTCTTGTAAATAGGGATAGAAGGAAGATTCTTGAGAAATGATGCAAACGGAAATTATTCTGCTCATGAAGAGGGACATACTGGGAGTTTCTTCATGATGGGAAAGCATGTCAGGTACACTGTAGACGTCCTCCAGGATCACAGATGGGGAGTACAGGGACAGTGACAAAATGTTGTGTAATAGATGCCCCCTAAAGCGTGAAAGCCAAACTAGAGTGAGGGGTGAAATTATTTATAAGTGGAAGCGGGGAACCGGAGTCTGTCATTGGAAAACCTGCAAGAAAGCATATATACATATACATCACTGAAAACTCTGAATAATGATACATGAATTGTGGTATGGACGCAGCCATCCAGAGAATGATCATGTGGATCTAAGGAATGGGCGTAACCATCCAACATGAAGGATCATAATGAAACCAAGGTATGGTCACAGCCACCCAATAATGAGAAGGATCACATATAGCAACTCATGGTATGGTCGCAACCATCCATCTAAAAGAGACATCTATATCAACATGGCCATGTCACATCACCTTGCAACCTGGACTTGTGTAATCTTAGCCCAGGGTCTTGCGCTCCAAATGACCCAATCAAAGTACAAATCCTAACATGTGAATGAATGTGTTGAAGTCGAACATGCTAGGAAGTCGCTTGATTACCGGTCAATGATGTGAACCATTAACAAGCGCAAGAGAGACCACCAATAATGAAAATGGCTCTCAAGGTACTGGCAGCATAGTTCACGGAATGTGAATAAAGAAACTGATGTCGAACACCCATGAAATCACCCGATCAAAAGCCAATGATGTGAACTTATCATCGAGTGCAAAGAACTTGCCATTAGGGCATGCAAGCTCTAAGGTACTGGAAGGGAGTCTCTCAGCCAGCTTCCTGGATAATGAGCTGAAGTCAACAGGAAGTGACCATGTCGAAGGAGGGCCATGATGTATCCCACATCATCGACATGAGAGAAAGGGATGCAAATGATTTCAGATGATAAAGAGAATTAGGAGTAAGTGTAACTGCAGAAGGACTGAGTCTTGAACATATCGGCGACACGATTCCGAAGTTTGGCAGCTGTGAACCATAAGATCGGTGGTCATAAGGACATGGCAGAGATAAAATGGAAGGTAAAAAATAAGTAGCCCAACCCACGAAGGTCAAATGAAAAGGAGGATATCCCATCCCGACATGAAGCAGAAAGTGTCATGTTCAAGAGTTAGCTGCCGACACGATTGATCGAATTTCCAAATTTTCCCCCACCATTTCTGGCAGGTACCCCAATTATCTTTTATTGCAAGCTTGAATGGGATAGCATATGCTTGCACTATAAGTTCATCCTTTGCACGAATCCGACCTAGTAAGTTTAATGAGCCCTAGGAAGGAGAAGCTCAAGTTCATCATAGCAACGAATCCAATTTCGTTTAATGTTTTAATGAGTCTGGCAAAGGTGTAATTCGGTATATTTTTCATGTTTAGAGAGTTTGAAAAAGACACGGAAAAGAAAAATCCACATGGTCCATTTTCGTACATTTGTATCTCTCGAGCTCGAAAAGGTAGAAAAAGATACCTGAGAGAGACGCTTGACCATTTCAGTCAAGGAGTGCCTTTTTCGTAAATAGTGCATCCCAGCCCGAAAAAGGGGTAAACGTATACTAAGTGCACGACATTTCACATCCTTTAACGAGTTCAAAATGACAAGATCTCAACAATATTTTCATATTTAAAGAGTCAGAAAAGAGCTTGAAAGCAGACCCCCTGTTTTTATTCTCTTTAACGAGTTGAAAAAGGGAAAAAATACTCAGCAATCTTTTCATGTTTTACGAGTCAGAAAAGAGCTTAAAGGTGGCTTTTCCAGGAGGAACGAGTGGTATAAAGGTAGAAACTGGTTCCGGTTATGATGGAACTACTCAAAACATGTAATGGTCAAGAGGCTAGCTAATAAAACCACTCATTGTTGCTTTCCTCAGAAAAGGAAAGAACAACCAAGTGAAAGCATATGATCGGCCAAAGAGACGGTGGCGATGGAATAAAACAACCAAGGATCATCTAGCAGAAATTAGCTGATTAAAAAAGGAAATCACGAGATGTAAACCGGGCATGGGTTCATTTTTACACAAGCTTGAACCATGGGGAACTCTGATTGGATTCGGTTTCATGTTTGCACAAGCTTGAAATGAAAGACTATGCTTGAGTTTGGTTTCATTTTTACACAAGCTTGAAACAAAGACAAAATATGCTTGAGTTAAGTTTGCATGCCCCCAGCATAATGACTCAATTCGAGGTACATGCCCCCCAAGCTTCATTTCATTCAACTAGGTGAATGGAATGAAGGTTCACTTTCAAGATCCAAGAAAGAATCGACTGGAATTTTACAAGATCTTAAGAAAAGACTCGATTGGGAAAAGGGTTGTGCTTCATTTTTTAACGAAGTTGACATAGTAAAAGAACTATCCTCGAGACCCTTGTTTCATTTTTTAATGAGCTTGACACAAGACAAGGAACTATCCTCTTGACTCATTGTTTCATTTTTTTAACAAGGTTGACACAAGACCAGGAACTATCCTCACACTCCTTGATTCATTTTTTAACGAGGTTATCACAAGACAAGGAACCATCCTCATGACATTTTTTCATGACCCATAAGAGAACATGGCTCCCAAGAGGTCTTCACTAGATGGAAGAACCACGCTCTGGGACGAATACATGTCACTTGGTACCAAAGACAGATCAGGTTCCAATGCCCCCAATACATAATGTACAATACCATCTGTATGATCATCAGCAGATGTGGAGATGGAATGGGTAGCCACATAATTGACCTATGGTGTGGAAGGTACTACTTGCAAACAAGAGCCGATAAGGGACGATGGTTGCAAAGGAGGTGCCTCGTGACCAATGAACGACAGTTGATCAATGGTCACAATTCTCCCTCCGTGCGGAAAAAAAAGCACATGGAAAAGTGAAAAAACAAGAGCTCCCATGACATAAGCATAGTCACCTTCAAGTAGAAGATTGAAATCTAAGGGACCTTGGACTACCATCATGTCCATATAGACGGTCTTTCCTCCCAAAGTAATAGGGAACTTTAGAAGGACCCCCAAGGGTTGACTGGTTCCTTTGTTGAAAGCCAACAGATTCTAAGTGACAGGCACAAGCTGTGGGGAGCCCAAATCTTGCCAAGTAGTAGAAGACATGATGCTAACAGATGTGCCTTCATCTAATATAGTTCCATGTACTACCATATTATAGGCTTGTACTGTGATCTGGAAAGGCACATTAGATGGGAGGTGTAAAGCAGTCAATTGACTCTAAACAAAAGAAATGACAGAACTACTTAGCAGGGGTATCATATGATTGCTCCCATGCCCTACAGAAGAAGGAGAAGGACTCTCCTAAACAACTGGGACAGGAGGGTCGCTCTTCGATTCATGAGAATCTGAGGAGACGAGAAGAACATGAGAAATATGATCACTACTCTCTTCGGGAACAGAGTGAACAACTGAAGGTGGAGCCAAGTCAACACTCTTTTCAACCAATGGTTGGTCGGGAATAGACACAAGAGAGTCATGCTGAAGAAGAGCAGGATGGGCAAGAGATGAATGCAAGTTAATCTCTTTACCAACTAGGAGAGGGTTAGAAGAAAGTCTCTAATAACCAACAGGAAGTTGGGGTTGAGGAGCTGCAAGGTTTTCCAAAACTTTGGAAGCTTTATCCATAAGAGGACAAAGGTAAAGAAGATGCTCTCCTTCACATAACCTACAGGGGAATCTAATTTTTCCCTTCTTCTTACCATCATTAGTTGAAGGTGTAGCATCGACATGATCTCTAGAGGTTGACAGGGATGGTCGATTTAGGTCTTGAGACCATACCTCTAAGACTTTGGGAATGCCAAGCAATCTCGAAGGAGATGGTCACCCTTACACAACTTGCAAGGGAATCTAACCTTCCATGGAGGATCAAAAGGTTTGTCTACGAGAGGTGCACTTGGAGTAATAGCCGCATGGTTGGCCTCTCGCTTATCTGACTTCTTCTTCTTCTTAGCCTCCTAGTTACTAGATTTGAAACTTTCACCAGGCGAAGTAGAAGAGGAGGGTGAAGAAGTGGGGGAAGAAGGAGAGGGGTCAACCTTAGAATCATCATGATATGATTCGAATGAAGGAGATGTTTGGACAAGATTCAGGACGCTCGAGACCACCGAGGTCAAAAACAACCAAACAGGTAGACCAATGGTTAACCTAGGAAGGGACAATGTCACCATATAAGAAGCACCAACGTTTCCAATAGAAGGAAAAGGACCAAGATTCCCATCCGAGGGGAACCCTTGACTGGTAGACTTTGGGAATGTTGCCATTGGAATCGACTTTTAAAGAAACACTAAGAAAGATAACTTTAACTAGGAATATTTCATGGGGAGTTGATTTTAAGACACTGAAACAAAGCTTTTCCTTTTCATATTTTAAGAGTCGATAAAAGGACAAAAGGTGACTCTAGCTGCTTTCATAATTAACGAGCTCAAAAGGACAAGTGCTCGATAATCTTTTCAAATTTAAAGAGTCAGTAAAGATAAAAAATGACTACTCATGGTACTCTACACATAAAGGATTACAAAGTGACCGTGAACTGCAGAATACCTCCTGGAAAACCGAGAAGTACGGGCATGCAATCTCCCTGAATGTTGTGTTCGGTGTATCACATTTACAAGGTGGCAGACTCAGCTTCCAACGGATAAAGGATTGCAAACCTAGTGGGGTCTCCCTTTATATACATGATGGTATGGGGAGCACAAGTCCATACTAGCGATGTCTAATGCTGAAGTGAACAACAACTGCTAGGTTTAAAGACGTCGGAACACGTCTGTAGCCTAGACCACTAAATGTGAGCATTAAGTTTCAATGCTTCCTTAGGTTAATTCAATAAATTTTAACGGTTGATCTTGAATTAGGTTTCAATTACATGGCCCTACCGCTGTCATCTGACAAAAATCCTACATGCAGCTATATGAGAAAAGAGATATTTCTTCGATGAAAGTTAACACTAATTGAGGGATAGAGAGCACACAATAAATGAAACAATCAAATAATGAAAATTTTCACTAATACATGTCCTAAATGCACTTAATCTTCTCTTAACAACAAAAGAAGTTTCATTTCATTTCCAATGCTTATGATGATGCAATTCTAGCTTCTCAATAACGCTACTAACGCGATATTTTCACTTAAGTAAACTAAATGATGTTCTTCTTTTCATAAAATGCAAAATGAATCTTTCACATAAAGCATTTTAATGAAAATTTTCACAATTCCAAAAAAACAAGCATCGATCAAATCCAAAGCATAATAAATGAAACTAAAAAGAACTTTTTCCCTGAATCGAACACACCAAACACATAAATGCTTCAATTGACAAAACAAGAAATGTAATCTATGCTCGGAACGAGGAAAAAGACACATGAAATAAGAGAACAAATGAGACTCTTTCACTCATTCAATTGAAATGAAGCAATGGAGATGTTGCGACTGAAAGATGGATTAAATGAAGCAGTAAATCAGAAACTTGACACAATGAGTAAACAAACAAATGAATGGTAATTGACCTAGATTCCCTAGGGTCATAGAAACCATCCCAAAAACTCAAAAAATCAAGCAATGAAACTTCAATCCAATCAATCAATCAAAACCAGCAAACAAAGCATCCTATTCACTTCTGGGTGGAGGAAGAGAGTTTGAGGGTCAAGACACACTGGCACTGGAATGGGAGAAATTCTGATTTTTTCTTAACTCAGACACCAACATGACTGCCTAATTGACAACTAGCACTGATCAGCATGACCAACATGACTGGGCAGACTAAAACTAGCATTGATGGGTTGATCGACATGACTGGCCAAGCTACAGGTAGTGCTGATCGAGGGATTCAAAGAAAAAATAAAAAATAACTTCACATAGGGCCAGGCTTAACACATCAAAGGGTGGGCTAAACCAAACAAGCACACAAACCAAGCTAATGAAGCTTTCCAGTCAGGGAGAACACAGTCAAAACATGTTGAGAGACAGAAATCAGAAGGGCAAGACGCACTAGCTATGATCTAGGGTAAACCCTGATCTTCACCTACAAGAATCGACACAACTACCTAACTGACAACACACGCCAAAAGGGGGCCAGTGCGACTATTTTTGAGAAACTCACACTGATCGGTGCGACTGTAAAAAAAAATAAATGCTCTGATCGAGGATTCAAGGAAAAAAATAAAAAATTTCAAAGGCTAAGACCAGACTGGCCACTATAAATTTCAGGCTCAGAGCAGTAAACCAAGCAAAGCAAAGAACACTAAAAGGAAATGGTGATACTAGAAAAGTTCACACAAAACCATAAAATGACAATCAATCAAATAGAAGGATTAGCTCCCCAACGGAGTCGCCAATTTGCGGTGCAGGTAATTCTTAGTGCACACATAAATAATTCCTCTAGCCTGGAAAGCGGGTCTAGCCACAAACAAAAAATCTATGGAAAATATCCTTAATCCAGAATCAATTAAGAGTGCCTACCTCTTAGAATGCTATTTTTCTTGGTGATGATCCTAATTCCTCACTCCAGCTATCTTCCGTTTCCTTCCTTCGAATACCTAAAACAAGAAAACAACAACAAACGTGACAACATGCAATATTGTATTCATCCTACTTAATAGGTCAAGGAACATTAAGCCATAAAGATGTAAAATGACACTTCATGTAGGAAATCAATTGATAGTTGCATTAATATAAATCAGAAAGAGATTACAACTGGTGCCTTGACGTTGTCGGTCTCCTCCGACATATCTAGGTTCCCACACTTCTACTAGCACTTCATGGATAGCCCCAAAAAATGGAAGTTTAAGGCCTCTTTCCCTCTAGTCTCAAACCAAACCAAAATCACACTATTCTCCCTCAAACACACACTAGAAAGCTATAAGTTATAAATGACTTGCTGGTTATTCACACTTGCTCCAAAACTCCAACTAGCTTTTGCTTGGGAAAAAGAGAGGTTTATATAGCTTATATGGATGGAAGATGGTTCCTCTCATCATGTGAGAAGGTATTATCTCTTGAGGTTGTTCCACCCTAATAGGGGAAAGGAGCCCAAACTAATTTCCTCGACACTATCCGGCCCAACCATCTACCAGAATTCCATTACAAAGCTTCTAGACATGGAAGCTTCAGCTCCTTATTTAAAAAACCTTCCAAAAAAGAATCGGTGCAACTGGAAAAGGGCTCAGTCGATCCGATCGGTGCGAGGGCTAGTTTTAACCTCTGTAAATCGGAGCGAGGAGAAAACTAGTCAGTAGCGTCGGCCTTGTAAATTGGGATAGAAGGAAGATTCTTGGGAAATGATGCAAAGGGGAATTATTCTTCAATGAAGAGGGACATACTGGGAGTTTCTTCATGATGGGAAAGCATGTCGAGTACACTTTATAGGTCTTATAGGATCGTAGAAGGGGAATATAGGGATAGAGACAAAATGTTGTGTAACAGTGTGTGTTTCCAAGCTTGGAGAAGATCAAGGAAATCTTTGAGGAAATGGGTGATGGGTGTTTGTAAGAATGATGATAAACCACTCAAGTTTCTTGAAGAAGAGCTGATAAAACACAAGGCAATAGGGTGTTTGATGAGAGGGTTGATAAACCACCCAGATTGCTTGTCATCGAGTTGATAAACCACTTTCAGAGTGCTTTCCATAGCTGATAAACCACCCAAATGTGTGAAATTCCTATGGTGCTTGCCTATATGATAAACCACCTGTGTATATAAAATTCACACACTCCTAAAGCTGAGTTGAAGGAATCCCCTTAAATCGTCGATATGGCTCGAGGGTGATAGTTGCAAGTAATAATGACTGCAATTAGTCTATGGTTGGGTGGAAAATCAAAGTCTCGCCTTTAGTTTCATTCATCATTATACATACTTTCAAATAAGTGTTAAAAAAAATTGAGTTGTGAACATGTTGAATGTTTCTTTATGAATGTAATGTAATATACCTCAGTATTAATCTTGCATGGTTGTAGGATACTGATGCATGAATGCAACAGGCCTGAAACTACCATGAATGTGTTATGAATTTTAAATCAGTGTTCTTCCTTGTAGTTATAAGAAAGGTGTCTTGATATTTTATCCACAAAGATAATGTTAGGCCCATATACTACTAGTGTAACCCCTTAATGTTATTAGTACAACCCCCTTATTATATTGATGTACCCATGTAGTGCCCATATTGTTACTATTGTGCCCCATAGAAGCCCACTATTGTTATTATTGTGCCCTTACATTATTATTGTTATGTCGGCTCTGATTATATTATGACCCCTTAGACTCCTATATATAGAAAGGAGGTCTTGTCATTTGTATCATCGAAGAATTGTTCATTTGTGTAATGTAAAGGAGGTTTCCCCCTCGAAGAGGCTTATTTCTAAGGTGTTCATCTATCTTTTCTATCTTTTTGTGAGTTGGTTTCATAACATTTGGTATCAGAGCTTTGGATTTTAGGGTTTCACTGCTCCAAATAGATCATTGTGGCATTTTCACTATAACCTTTTTTCTCCGATGTTTCAGAAGCTAAAAAAAAACCCATTTGAGACGAAATTGTGCTGAACCTTGGATCCAAATTTCAGAGCTTTTAGCACTATATTTGTGGAGATATGATCTGAAGAAGTTGGCCTTTTTGCAGACTCCTGAATTACATTCCAAACAGGAGACCTTAGGAAAATAGTCATAACTTTTGTTTTGAGCATCAGATTGAAATTTCGTAAGAAGTTACAGAAAGAGGACGGACTGTAGTTTCCTGTATATATTTCTCAGATCCTAAGGTCGAAACAGTGATGTGGCACTTCCTACAACTTCGCTCTTCTGAAAAGGTATATAATCAGGTCATCTTGGGAGATTGTGCATAACTCTTTCTTGGAGAATCTAAATTCGTTCAGACTAGTGGCATTGGAAAGAGGACACAGAGGGCTACTGTAGGTTTTAATTTCAGAATTGGAAGAGTCAAAATTATAGAGTTATAGTCATTTCAATATCAAGCTCCTAAAATCAAGAAAAGGCGATATGAGAAAGTTTGATGGCAAGGATCCGGTAAATTGGATACTTCAGATGGAGCAATATTTTGATCTACATGGTGTACCACTGTTACAAAAGGTATGTATTGCATCTTCATATTTATAACCGGATCAATTTTTATGGTATAAAGGGCTTTGTTCTCGTAAACAACTTGTTACGTGGTCAATTTTCATGGAGGAAATGATAGCACATTATGAGGATACAAAGAGAAACACCTTCTTTAGAGCAACACCACAACAATTGGAAAGAGTAAAAGGGCTTTGTTACATAGTGGAAAGTAAAATTATGGCAACAAGGAAGTCTACCCCTCACAATTATAAAGATGGAAGTGTTGCTTCTCCTAGCCTTCCACAACCTACAAGGGTTACACCACAACAATTGGAAGAAAAAAGAGAAAAAGGGCTTTGTTACAATTGTGATAGCAAATGCACTAAAGGTCATAAGTGTGCTGAGAAGAAATTATTTTACATAGAGTATGAAAAGGAGGAAGAAAAGGATCAAGAAACATCAAAAGAAGAGGATATACGCTAGGACCCAACCCGAGAGAAAGAAGAAATGAATCAGACCATATCTTGTAAAGCATTAGCAAGAATTACCACTCCTCAAACTCTCAAGATAGAAGGACATATCAAGAAGAAAAAGGTGCAAGAAGTGAAAGATCACATCGAGAAAGAAGAAATGAATCCAACCATATCTTGTAATACATTAGTTGGAATTACCACTCCTTAAACTATCCAGATAGAAGGACATATCAAGAAGAAAAATGTTCAAGAAGTGTGTTAGGCCCCTATAATACTAGTGTAACCCCTTATTGTTATTAGTATAACCCACTTATTATATTTTTGTACCCATGAAGTGCCCATATTGTTACTATTGTGCCCCATAGAAGCCCACTATTGTTATTATTGTCTCCTTACATTATTATTGTTATGTCGGCTCTGATTATGTTATGACCCCTTAGACTCCTATATATAGAAAGGAGGTCTTTTCATTTGTATCATCGAAGAATTATTCATTTATGTAATGTAAAGGAGGTTGCCCCCTCGAAGAGGCTGAATTCTAAGGTGTTGATCTATCTTTTCTATCTTTTCTTGAGCTGGTTTCATAACATTTGGTATCAGAGCTTTGGATTCTAGGGTTTCGCCGCTCCAAGTAGGTCATCATGGCATTTTCACTATAACTTTGTTTCTGTGATGTTTCAGAAGTCGCAAAAAAACCCATTTGAGAAGAAATCGCGCTGAACCTTGGGTCTAAATTTCAGAGCTTTTCGTGTGATATTTACAGAGATATGATCTGAAAATCGTCATAAATTTCTCTCTGGGGATCAGATTGAAATTTTGTCAGAAGGTACAGAAAGAGGACGGACTGTAGTTTTTTATGTATCTTTTTCAGATCCAAAGGTCAAAATAGTGACATGTGGCACTTCATACAAGCTCGCTCTTCTGGAAAGGTCTATAATCATGTCATCTTGGGAGATTGTGTATAACTCTTTCTTAAAGAATCCAATTTGGATCAGACTGGTGGCGTTGGAAAGAGGACATAGAGGGCTACTACAGGTCACAATTTCAGAACTTAAAGATCTAAAAGTACAGAGTTATAGTCATTTCAAGGTCGAGCTCCTAAAATCAATAAAAAGCAAGATGAGGAAGCTTGATGGCAAGGATCCGATAAATTGGATACTTCAGATGGAGCAATATTTTGATCTACATGGTGTATAACTGTTACAAAAGGTATGTATTGCATCTTCATATTTAGAACCAGATCAATTTTTATGGTACAAAGGGCTTTGTTCTCGTAAACAACTTGTTACGTGGCCAATTTTCACGCAGGAAATGATAGCACATTATGAGGATACAAAGAGCAACACATTCTTTAGAGCAACACCACAACAATTGGAAAGAGTAAAAGGGCTTTGTGACATAGTGGAAAGAAAAATTATGGAAACCAGGAAGCGTACCCCTCACAACTATAAAGATGGATGTGTTGTTTCTCCTAGCCTTCCACAACCTACAAGGGTTACACCACAACAATTGGAAGAAAAAAGAGAAAAAGGGCTTTGTTACAATTGTGATAGCAAATGCACTAAAGGTCATAAGTGTGTTGAGAAGAAATTATTTTACATAGAATATGAAGAGGAGGAAGAAAAGGATCAAGAAACATCAAAAAAAGAAGATATACGCCAGGACCCCACCCCAGAGAAGGAAGAAATGAATGAGACCATATCTTGTAAAGCATTGGCAAGAATTACCACTCCTCAAACTCTCAAGATAGAAGGACATATCAAGAAGAAAAATGTGCAAGAAGTGAAAGTTCACATCGAGAAAGAAGAAATGAATCCAACCATATCTTGTAATTCATTGTTCGAAATTACCACTCCTCAAACTATCAAGATAGAAGGACATATCAAGAAGAAAAATGTTCAAGAAGTGAAAGATCACATCCAGCATCAAGAAATGAATCCAACCATATCTTGTAAAGGATTGGAAGAAATTATCACTCCTCAAACTCTAGAGATAGAAGGACATATCAAGAAGAAAAAGGTTCAAGCAGTGAAAGATCACATCGAGCGTCAACAACAAGTTCTCCAAATTTTAAAGGATAACGCCACTTTGGTGCAAAATCAAACGAAACAACAGGTAGATCAACATCGTAGTGAAAAATGTTTTGATGTAGGTGATTGGGTATTTTTACAGCTACATCTCAAGCAAGCTATTTATGAGAAGGAAATGTTGGCAATACTACATGCACTTAAAAAATGGCGACCTTACCGAATGGGAAGACTCTTCAAGGATAAGGATGTGGAAGCATTGTTTTGTGCTATTTCTATTATCCAACCAGATTGGATAAACAAAGCAAGGGATGAATGGAAGAAGGAAAAAGAAGTATGGCCACTTATTCAAAAGTTGCAAAAGATCCCAATTCAAACAATATTGCCAGAAATTGAAGAGGAAGGAAAAATCATATTGGAACCTGGAGCAGTCACAGAAACAAGAACCCCACAGCTAGGAAATCGATCAATTTTAGAGTATCTCATCAAGTGGAAGAACTTACCCACTGAAGATTCCACATGGGAGGACAAGAATTTTATACAGAAGCATCAAGAACTACTCAAGTGTTGAGGACAACACTTTTTGAAGGAGAGGGGCATGCTAGGCCCCTATAATACTAGTGTAACCCCTTATTGTTATTAGTATAACCCACTTATTATATTGTTGTACCCATGTAGTGCCCATATTGTTACTATTGTGCCCCATAGAAGCCCACTATTGTTATTATTGTGTCCTTACATTATTATTGTTATGTCGGCTCTGATTATGTTATGACCCCTTAGACTCCTATATATAGAAAGGAGGTCTTTTCATTTGTATCATCGAAGAATTGTTCATTTATGTAATGTAAAGGAGGTTGCCCCTTCGAAGAGGCTAAATTCTAAGGTGTTGATCTATCTTTTCTATCTTTTCTTGAGTTGGTTTCATAACAAAGTGAAAGATCACATCGAGCATCAAGAAATGAATCTAACCATATCTTGTAAAGGATTGTAAGAAATTACCACTCCTAAAACTCTAAATATAGAAGGACATATCAAGAAGAAAAAGGTTCAAGCAGTGAAAGATCACATCGAACATCAACAACAAGTTCTCCAACTTTTAAAGAATAACACCACTTTGGTGCAAAATCGAATGAAACAACAGGTAGATCAACATCGTAGTGAAAAATGTTTTGATGTAGGTGATTGGTTATTTTTATTACTACATCTCAAGCAAGCTATTTATGAAAAGGAAATGTTGGCAATACTACATGCACTTAAAAAATGGTGACCTTACCGAATGGGAAGACACTTCAAGGTAAAAATGGATCATGATAGTCTTAAATACTTTTTAGAACAACTATTGTCTTTAGAAGAACAGAAAAAAATGTGTCACAAATATGTTGGGTTATGGCTCTGACATCATCTATAGAAAATGGAAGAAAAATTTTGTTGCAAATGCACTCTCAAGAAAGGATGAGGATGTGGAAGCATTGTTTTGTGTTATTTCTATTATCCAACCAGATTGGATAAAGAAGCAAGGGATGAATGGAAGAAGGACAAAGAAGTATGGCCACTTATTCAAAAGTTGCAAAAGATCCCAATTCAAATAATATTGCCAGAAATTGAAGAGGAAGGAAAAATCATATTGGAACCTGGAGCAGTCACATAAACAAGAACCCGACAGCTACTAAACCGATCAATTTCAGAGTATCTCATCAAGTGGAAGAACTTACTCGTTGAAGATTCCACATGGGAGGATAAGAATTTTATACAGAAGCATCAAGAATTACTCAAGCGTTGAGGACAACACTTTTTGAAGGAGAGGGGCATGTTAGGCCCCTATACTACTAGTGTAACCCCTTAATGTTATTAGTACAACCCCCTTATTATATTGATGTACCCATGTAGTGACCATATTGTTACTATTGTGCCCCATAGAAGCCCACTATTGTTATTATTGTGCCCTTACATTATTATTGTTATGTCGGCTCTGATTATATTATGACCCCTTAGACTCCTATATATAGAAAAGAGGTCTTGTCATTTGTATCATCGAAGAATTGTTCATTTGTGTAATGTAAAGGAGGTTTCCCCCTCGAAGAGGCTTATTTCTAAGGCATTCATCTATCTTTTCTATCTTTTTGTGAGCTGGTTTCATAACAGATAATATGTTTCATGTGGCCATGTAGGGCTTAGTAATTCTAAATTGTTTTCATACTTGGATTGCATGCTAAATTCGAAGACTATTGGACTTGTTTAATACTATTATAATATGGTAAGGGCTTGGTTTAATGTGTGTTGATACATGTTATATAAATACGCTCTTACAAGTATTTAATTACCTTGTATGTTTGCTTTTCTTTATGCGCTCTACCTAATAATGAATTGTTGAGAAGGATTAATATTCATACAGTGTTAAGTGCATTTATATTGGGGATAAATCCCTTGCCCCTAAATGTAATGGAAAATGGACTCTAGCTCTATTATTTTCCTCTCATGGGCTGAATCTGGGGGAAGCCCTGAAGCTCTTATTTATTTATATAACTTAATTCTTCTTATCGGAGAGGAGGTAATAGGGAAGGCTTGAGAACAAAATAATCCAATGATTCTAATCATATTTCATTTGTGTCAGGAACTTTGAGGCATACATTTTTTATATATTAAATTACACTAGTATAAATTTATAATGACTATGTTGGGTCCCTATAATACTAGTGATTACCCCATTACTATTGTAGTTATACCCCTTATTTATATTGATGTACCCATGTAGTGCCCATATTGTTACTATTGTGCCACATAGAAGCCCACTATTGTTATTGTTGTGCCCTACAATATTATTGTTATGTAGGCTTTGATTGTATTGGGACCACTTAGACTCCTATATATAGAAAGGAGGTATTTTCATTTGTATCATCCAAGAATTGTTCATTTATGTAATGTAAAGGAGGTTGCCCCCTCGAAGAGGCTGAATTCTAAGGTGTGGATCTCTCTTTTCTATCTTTTTGTGAGCTGGTTTCATAACATTTGGTATCAGAGCTTTGGATTCTAGGGTTTTGCTGCTCCAAACAGGTCATCGTGGCATTTTCGCTATAACTTTTTTTTCTGTGATGTTTCAGAAGTCGCCAAAAAAACCCATTTGAGAAGAATTGGCGTTAAACCTTGGGTGCAAATTTCAGAGCATTTCGTATGATATTTTCGGAGATATGATCTGAGGAAGTTGGCCTTTTTGCAGACTCCTGAATTACATTCAAACCAGGTGACCTGGGGAAAATCGTCATAACTCTCTCTCTGAGGATCGGATTGAAATTTCGTAAAAAGGTACAGAAAGAGGACGGACTGTAGTTTCTTGTATGTGTGTTTCAGATTCAAAAGTTGAAACAGTGACTCGTGGCACGTCGTACAAGTTCGCTCTACTGAACAAGTCTAAAAGCAAGTCACTGTGGGAGATTTCACATAACTCTTCCTTGGAGAATCCAATTTGGCTCAGACTTGTGGCATTGGAAAGAGGATGCAGAAGGCTACTACAGGTAGAAATTTCAGAATTGGATGATCCGAAATTACAGAGATACATCAGATTCAATATCAGGCTTCTATAAAGTGAAAAAAGGTGTGTAGTTTTTTTTTTAATTTTTGTGTAAGCTTGGTTTAACGGAATTCAAAGGGCATAGTAAAACTTTATTATCGGTAACTGATGCCCCGAGGAAAAAAAATGCAAACACCTAGTAAGGAACCTGAAAGCTCTAGCATGACTCATGAAGAAGAGGAAGAAATGCTACATGATATATCAAAATTACAAGAACAAGTGCAACAAATGTCACGCTCACAAAAGCTAACAGAAGCTAAGATAAGTGGCGTGGAATCTAAGTAAATGGCGTGGAATCTAAGATAAAGGGAATGGAAGCTAAGATGGATGGCATGGAAGCTAAGATTGACGCTAAAATTGATGGCATGGACGCTAAAATTGATGGCATGGATGATAAGATGGATGAATTGAAGAAGTTGCTACAAGAAAGGGTTACTAATGGTGAAAAGGTAGTAAAGGAAACTCATGATGAGAACAAAAGAAATGTTAATCATGATTCCATAGACTCTAATGTTGGATCGAAGACTCACCATGTTCCAAAAATCGATATGAGGAAGTTTGATGGCAAGGATCCCGCCACATGGATATTACAGATGGAGCAATTCTTCGATCTCAATAATGTGCAAAACACACAAAAGGTACGTATGGCAACTTTATATTTGGAACCAAATCAGTTTGTATGGTATCAATGGCTTTGTTCTCGTAAACAATTTATCACTTGGGCAATTTTTACGGAAGAATTGATAGCACATTATGAGGATACAAAAAGCAACACTTTTTTTAGCCAATTGATAAGTCTCAAACAAAAGGGTTCAATAATGGAGCACATTGAGGAGTTCCAAAAATTGAACATAAGGGTAAAAGATATTCCAGAGGAGCATAGGATTGATGTGTTCATAGGGTCTTTAAAGGATAATATCCAACATGATGTGCGCCTTTGGGAACCTGATTCATTAGAGAAGGCATTCAGGTTAGCAAGAAAAATGGAAAGCAAAATTATGGCAACTAGGAAGCATACCATTCACAACTATAAAGATGGAAGTGTTGTTGCCCATAGTCTTCCACAACCTACAAGGTTGACACCACAACAATTGGAAGAAAAAAGAGCAAAAGGGCTTTGTTACAATTGTGATAGCAAATACACAAAAGGTCATAAGTGTGCTGAGAAGAAATTATTCTACATAGATTGTGAAGAGGAAGAAGAAAAGGAGCAAGAAAGGTCAAAAGAAGAGGATATATTCCAGGAACAAAGCCTAGATGAAGAACAAATAAATCCGACCATATCTTGTAATGCATTGGCGGGAATTACCACTCCTCAAACCATCAAGATAGAAGGACAAATCAAGAAGAAAAAGGTAATAGTGTTGATTGATTCAGGAAGCACCCACAATTTTATTCATTGTAGGGTAGCAAAAGAATTGAATTGCTTCCTATATCCAGCACCAGAGTGTCAAGTGATGATTGCAAATGGAGGAACAATAAATTGTTCTGGAAAGTGCCATAATATCAAGCTATCCATGGGAGAATATGTATTGACTAGCCCAATGCTTTCCATTCCAATGGGAGGTGCTGATGTTGTACTAGGAGTCCAATGGCTACAATCCTTGGGTACAATAGCTTTTAATTTTCAAGAACTTTTCATGAAATTTTCTGTGGAAGGAAAGGAAGTTGAATTAAGGGGTATTGCAGGGAAACCAGGAAAGATAATCAGCTCTAATGGTATGACAAAGCTTCTAAAAAAGGAGCAAAGAGGTGTAATTGCACAATTATGTTCGCTAGATGTTTCCACATTGGAATCATCTATTTCTCCAGATCTCCAAAAAGTCCTGGACAATCATTCCAAGGTATTTGAGACTCCCAAAGGTCTCCCACCTATGCGTGATCATGATCATGCTATTCATCTGATTCCAGGAAGTGTTCCTCCAAACATCAGGCCGTACAGATATCCCTATGTCCAAAAAAGTGAAATTGAACGTATGGTTGCAGAAATGCTAGAGGCTGGTATAATTCAACCGAGTCAAAGTTCTTTCTCTGCTCCAGTAGTATTGGTGCACAAGAAGGATGGATCATGGCGCATGTGTCCGGATTATAGGGAGCTCAACAAGCTCACTATTAAAGATAAGTTCCCCATTCCTGTCATTGATGAATTACTGGATGAATTGCATGGATCAATTTACTTCACCAAGTTGGATCTTCGTTCAGGATATCATCAAATCAGAATGAAGATTGAAGACATTCCGAAAACGGCATTTAGAACTCATGAGGGTCATTATGAATTTTTGGTCATGCCTTTTGGCCTTACCAATGCACCTTCAACATTTCAAGGTTTGATGAATTCAATTTTCAAACCATTCCTTAGAAAATTTGTGTTAGTATTTTTTGATGATATACTAATCTACAGCAAGTCTTGGAAGGATCATGTTGAACATGTTGACAGGGTGCTACAACTATTGGAGGAGAAACAATTATATGCAAAAAGATCCAAATGTTTCTTTGGAGTCCAGGAGGTGGAATATTTGGGTCATATTGTATCTCATGAAGGAGTTAAGGTAGACCCTAGCAAAATTAAAGCCATTAAGGAATGGAAAATCCCCACATCCATAAAGCATCTGCGAGGATTTCTTGGGTTGACAGGGTATTATCGCAAGTTTGTTAAGAATTATGGGAGAATAGCAGCACCTCTAACAACATTATTGAAGAAAGATGCATTTTCATGGACTCCGGAAGCAACAAAGGCCTTTGAACATCTTAAAGAGGCAATGTGCCAAGCACCGGTCTTAGCTACACCGGACTTCACAAAAACCTTTATTGTGGAATGTGATGCTTCAGGAAATGGAATTGGTGCTGTTCTAATGCAAGATGAAAGACCCATTGCTTTTGAAAGTCGTCCAATCAAGGGAAAGTTTTTAAGAAAAGCTATTTATGAGAAGGAAATGTTGGCAATACTCCATGCACTTAAGAAATGGCGACCCTACCTAATGGGAAGACACTTCAAGGTAAAAACGGATCATGATAGCCTTAAATACTTTTTAGAACAAAGATTATCCTCTGAAGAGCAACAAAAGTGGGTCACAAAGATGTTGGGTTATGACTTTGAAATCATCTACAAAAAGGGAAGCAAAATGTGGTGGCAGATGCACTCTCAAGAAAGGATGAGGATGTGGAAGCATTGTTGTGCGCCATTTCTATTATCCAACCAGATTGGATAAATGAAGCAAGGGAGGAATGGAAGAATGACGAAGAAGTGTGGGCACTTATTCGAAAGCTACAACAAGATTCCAGTACGTCTGATACATTTAGCTGGAAAAATGATTCGTTATGGTACAAAGATCGCTTATACCTCTGTAAGAATTCCCAGCTAAAACAAAAGATTCTTATGGAATTGCACACTTCTCCCTTAGGAGGGCACTCAGGATTTTTAAAAACTTACCACAGGGTTAAGAAGGAATTTTTTTGGGATGGCCTTAAATCAGATATTCAAAAGTTTGTGGCAGAATGTTTGGTTTGCCAACAAAATAAAGTTGAAACAATTAAGACACCGGGTCTATTACAACCTTTATCCATTCCAAGCCAACGTTGGGAGGAGGTTTCAATGGATTTTATCACAGGTTTACCCAAGTCTGAGGGAAAGAGTGTCATCATGGTGGTAGTTGACAGACTTACCAAGTATGCACACTTTTGTGCATTATCACATCCATTTAAAGCCAGTACAGTTTCTACTGCATTTATGGAAACAATTCAAAAGCTACATGGAAACCCAAAGATTATTGTAAGTGACAGAGATCCCATTTTCACTGGAAATTTTTGGACAGAATTATTTTCTTGTCTTGGTACTCAGTTAGCTCATAGCTCATCTTATCATCCTCAATCTGATGGGCAAACTGAGATAGTAAACAAATGTTTGGAAGGATATCTTCGTTGCTTTGTATCTGATAAACAGACACAATGGGTCAAATGGTTGCCTCTGGCTGAATGGTGGTATAACACTTCCTTCCATACAACAACAAAAATGACCCCATTTATGGCACTTTATGGGTATCAACCACCATCCATCACATCATATTTAAGAGAAAATTCTAAGGTTCAGGCAGTGGAACATCACATCGAACATCAACAACAAGTCCTCCAACTCTTAAAGGATAACCTCGTGTTGGCACAGAATAGAATGAAACAACAGGCAGATCAACATCGCAGTGAAAGAAGTTTTGATGTAGGTGATTGGGTATTCCTACGGCTACAACCATATAAGCAAATGTCCCTCAAGCAAGCTAAGAAGGATAATAAATTATCACCAAAGTATTATGGTCCGTACAAGGTGTTGCAAAAGATTGGTACTATGGCATACAAATTGGAGCTTCCTGCAGCTTCTCGATTGCACCCAGTTTTCCATGTTTCATGTTTAAAGAAGGTTATAGGCGACAAGCTCCCAGTTCAAACAATATTGCCAGAACTTGACGAGGAAGGAAAAATTATATTGGAACCAGAAGCAGTCACAGAAACAAGAACTCGACAGCTACGAAATCGATCAATTTCAGAGTATCTTATCAAGTGGAAGAACTTATCCGCTGAAGATTCCACATGGGAGGATGAGAATTTTATGCAGAAGTATCCAGAACTACTCAAGCGTTGAGGACAACACTTTTTTGAAGGAGAGGGGCATGTTGGGTCCCTATAATACTAGTGATTACCCCATTACTATTGTAGTTATACCCCTTATTTATATTGTTGTGCCCATGTAGTGCCCATATTGTTACTATTGTGCCCCATAGAATCCCTCTATTGTTATTTTTGTGCCCTATAATATTATTGTTATGTAGGCTTGATTATATTGTGACCCTTAGACTCCTATATATAGAAAGGAGGTTTTTCATTTGTATCATCCAAGAATTGTTCATTTATGTAATGTAAAGGAGGTTGCCCCCTCGAAGAGGCTGAATTCTAAGGCGTGGATCTCTCTTTTCTATCTTTTTGTGAGCTGGTTTCATAACAGACTAATGGGCACACTCATGGTGGGGTCTAACCCGAACCAAGGATTTAAAATTTTTGGGTTGGCTGTCATAGTTAATGACTTGAATGGCCCAAAGGCCCAAATGTGGGCTTAGGTCCAATTGAGTTTGGGAGTTTAGGGGTTCGACCTTCGAGAGTGAAAAGTATATTTAACATCCTGAATGGCCTAAAGACCAGAAGATGGGCCCACACCCAAATAGATTTGGGGTTGTGTATTTTTCGTATACGATATCATGTTCACAGTAGGGGGTCTGAATTCCCAAAAAATCATTGTAATGGGAATTGTTCACAAAATGTGTTAAGAGGCTAGTCTTGTGGAATCGCGTCATGAACTAGCATGGTTGGAGCCACATAAGTTTAACTAAGGATGCACTAGCACCAAGGGGTGGCAAGGCACTATAAGGGTGTGAAGTGGGTGCCATGTGGCAAGCCCTTCACTATGTTGTGGGGTTTTAATGCTTAAACATTAAAATGCTCATAAATTTTGACCTAGGTATCGAATTGAGGTAAACTTTATATTGTCAGAAAACTCTTGAAAATTTGGTTGCGATGGTGGTGTTTTTTTTGGATTTTGAGAAAGTTGAAAATTGAGGATTTTTGAGATCCCATTTCCATAATGAGACCATGGAAGTCATTTTATCTTGATGTAACACCTTCTATTGCCTGAGAATAACTCAAGGGGATGAGAGGGTGTGTTAAAAAGTGGTAATAGAGCTTGATTCACACATTGGACATAGAAAGGATCACATGCACACACCAAGATTAATGTTGGAACTACTAAAGTTCCCTTCTTGTTTACATAAGTGTATTGTTGTGGTTGGTGTAATGATTTGTGGAAAGAACTATTGATTTAGTGTTTTATCTTTGTATTGACCAAGATTTGTTGTCATAGATAACCTCACCTTAAAATAAGCCAAGGTGATGGATATTAGTGCGTATTTCTCCTTTTTAGTTTTTGTTGGCTAGCAGTTGTGTGTATGTAATAGCATATAGGTATACATTAGGGTACAACAGGGATGTGAAAATATGCACAATAGATTATAGTAGTATGGTACGAACATATCTCAACATGGTTTTCTATAGGGATTAATGCACAAGTGATTGTGGTGGAAATACCCTCACAAATCTTCCTGGGATCCTTGGCAGACAGATCAGATTAGCTGCAGCTGGCACAAAGAGACATGTACATATCCATATAAATGAAATGATAATCAAAGTAGGAGGGAAGAGTTTTACCTCAGATCTTGGTGCAGTGTTGTTGGAGAACCCAATGTAGCGGAGTGGAAGACCTCTCAGCTAGCTCCTAGATCAATACCTACACATAGACAAGACGAGAAGTAATACTACAACATATAACCTTGATAATCAAAACAAGAATACATAAGGATATCTAACTACACATATCTAAGCTACTCATAATCAATGGTATTGCATAAACATGTAAATGAATCATAAAATCAACACCATGGAGTAGACAACACAATTGCAGTTCTCTATTAATGATAGGAAAGAGTGAATGCAACCATTAGTCACATCAAGCTTCCCTTACTCCTCCAACTCCTCTCTCTCTCTCTCTCTCTTTTTAACCTCTTGGTGAACCAATGTCTCATGCAAAGATTCGAAAGTAAGTAGGCAATCCTTTCAATTCTTTCAACCTCTTTCACAATGCCCCAAGCCTCAAATATATAGAATGAGAGGCTAAACCTTTCCAACTCTTTCATGAGCTCCCTTTGGAAAAAGTTTGGATGTTCCATGATTTATTGCACTTTCCATTTTCATTAGACTCCATTAGAAATAACAATATCCTCAAACAGGTCGAATCTAGATGTTTCCTGCTTTTCGGGCTGACATATGAGTAAATAGTGGGATATTATTCAGTCAACCCACTCCTTTGACCTCTGGAAACTCACCAAAGTTGACTAATGCTGCCCCTAAGGCAACACAGAGAGTTACCCTAGGGATTAACACCCCTAGTTCATGGCTGAGGAGCGTTATAAATCTTCTTGCTAGTTCCTGGGGAGTGTTACCCTAGCAAACAAGACTGTGAACTTGGTCAATATTTCAATCAAACTGCCTTTCTCCTCTGAGCTTATGAGGAGGTCATTTTCCTATATAATAGATTCCCCCTAAAGTGTGAGATCAGAGACAAAGACGATGGCTGAAATACTTTAGAATTGTCGTGTTGGAAAAAAGAGAGAGAGGATCAGAGCTTTGGGACTATGAGAAACTTGATACAACCACATGTTAAAATCTAAAATCATGTCCTGAGTTGGGCATTCCCACGCTTAGTAGCTATGTTAGAGTGATTTCTCAACAAAGAGATATGATGATCATGTCCACCGATAAGCACAATGTGGAACTTGTGTCATAATAGGATCATCCTGACGAGCTATCTCCGAAAAATAATATACACAGCTTGGGAGAGGAAACAAGGCTGAGTGATGTAAGCCTCTACCCAAGGTCTTGATCATCGCTTCTTCTTAACAACATATTTCGAGACATGTGAATAAATTCATTGAGGCCGAACATGTATGAAATCATCTGATTACCAATCGATAATGAAAATTGTCAATACACGCAAGGATGGCCACCGATAATGATGATGGTCTCCAAGATGCGCATTACAATCTAGCGAGTGTGAATAATGATGTTGTCATCAAACACTCATAGAATCATTCAACCAGGAGCCAATAATGAAAACCCCTGATCAAACACAAGGTAACCTGCCACTAATGTTTGCAAGTTCCAAGGCACTGATATGTTTCTGGATCTGCTTCCTAGATAGAGTGTTGAAGTCGATAGGAAGAGACCTGTCGAAAGGTAGGCAATAATGTGTCCTACATCAGTCGACACAAAACAGGACAAGAATGATTGTTTTTTGAAGATAAATTTTGAGCAATGGGTCAAATCGACAAAGGGCATGATGGAAGTATATGATTGACGGTTGATATAGGAAACAAAGGATAAAGGGATCCCTTGAACAATAGACGGTACGACACAAAGTTTTAACCAAGCATCTCTAGACTCATGAACACCAAAGAGTGTTAGGATACAGGGATGTAGGAACATCAGAGTATATAGGCTAAAATAATAGGATGGTCAGGTTCTTTTGAGAGGTCGACAAAGGAGGTTGTTCTGAGGGAGTGCCATGTTCAAGGGAACAACTGCTACCAAAAAATCTTTCCAAATACAGACACAAAGCAATTGTGGTTTCCAATTTTCCCCATCTAATTAAATTTAATGAGTCCAGATGGGTAAACTCTGTGGTCTTTTCATATTTAGAGAGTCTGAAAAGATCGTAAAGAGCAACTCCAGGGGGGTCCCTTTGTCATAGTTGTTAATTGGGTGCGACGAAGGTTTAATAGTATACCCAACATAGTTCCTTTTCTGTAAGTTAGTCTACTGAGTTCAGATAAATTGATCAACCTATGCTCAATAGACGTTTGCCTCATTTTGTTACGAGTACGAGGGGACGTAGTAAACTCGATATTCTTCGTGAAATTTTAATGAGTCACACAAAGACAAACTCAGTAGATCTTCATCAAATTTTAACGAGTCAAATGAAGAAAACTCAAGGTATCTTTTTAGTTTAATGAGCAAGTAAAAAGAGATAAAATAACTGCTCGTGCCTTCTTCGTAGATTTAACGATCCCAAAGAAGGGAAAAACTCAGGGAATTTTCAATTTAAGAGCAAGAAATAGTCCCAAAAAAGAAAGCGCTCATATCGTCATCGTAGGATTTTTATGAGCCCGATGACAAAAACTCGGGGTTTTTTCAATTTTATGAGCGAGAAAATTTTCCTAAAAAGAATGCTCAGAGCTTCTTCATAAGTTTTTAATGATGCTGAAGAAGTATCTCAAGGTTTTTTCAATTTTACGAGCGAGAAAAATTCCCTAAAAAGAATGCTCATACTATCTTTTTCAGTTTAATGAGCTAGAAAAAGAGAGAAAAAGAGTTGCTCATATCTTCTTCATAAGATTTTAACGAGCCTGAAGAAGTAACTCGGGGATTTTTCAGTTCAAGAGCGAGAAAAAGTCCCAAAAAAGAACACACTCATATCTTCTTTGTAGTAGTTTAACGAGCCCAAAGAAGTAGACTCGAGGTTTTTCAGATTAACAAGCAAGAAAAATACCATAAAAAATAAATTCTTGGAGCTTCTTGATATCATGCTTGACAATAAAAGGGTTTATTCCATGCATTTCCTCATAAGACCAAGTGAAAACATCGCAGAAGTTCTTAAAAGGGGGGATGAAGCTCACAATTTCGTCAAGAGTGCAGTTAGCTCCAATCTAAATGCTTTCCACAATACCTGTTTTGACTGAGATAGTGATGGGCACAGTGTTTGAAATATTTCCCAAGTTTCCTTCTGAATCCATAGTTTGGACAGTCGAATAAATCAAGGGAACAATCTCAGGTGGTTCAAAAGGCAGGATTTTTACAACTGTCGCGTTTGAATCGGATATCAAAGCGCGATGTCTAGATTTTTCCCAAGTTCGCTCCTCTAAACACATGATCTCTCGAATAACTTCATCCATAGGTGGAACTTCATCAAGGAGATCGTTAAAAGGAGCCATGATGGGAGAGGTTTCCCAAGGTTGATCCTCTAAAGACAAGATCTCTCAAATAGCTTCATTCGTAGGTACGACTTCATTAAGGAGATCATTAAAGGGAGTCATTATGGGAGAGGAGATGGTACCATTGGTCTTGACCAAAGTGATAATAGAATCTGATGTAGATTGAATGGCTTGATAAGCCAATTCTATTGGTGACAGCGACATTTTTTATCCATAAGATTCAATGTCTGAAGTTTCCGAGAGGATCCAGGGATCGGTTGGGTTATGAGGAATGGTGGAGACCATATAAATTGTCTGTGGAACCTCAGGTGATGGGAGAGGAAAGCAACCCATCACGGAAGAACCCCTTAATAGACCAGTACCAATACTGACTTAAGAGTTAGGTATGCCACCCACTAAAGGTATAGTGCCGCTAGGCAATGGGGAGTAATATGGGGTGCAGAAGGATAACTGGTCCACTGTGACAATTCTCCCATCCAATCGAAAGAGGATGAGGCAGAAAATTGAAGACACAATGGTAGTCATGGCATAAGTCCAACTACGGCCGAAAATTAGATTATAGTCGAGTTTACAATCTACAACTTCAATGTCCACCATTACTATTTTCCCACTCAGAGTGATGGGGTAGTCGAAAAGGTAACCTTTTGGGATGAATTTATGGCCATCGAATGCTTCAAGCAGATTTGACGGTGAGAATAGGGTTGGAGAACTGAAGGCGAGCCAACTTGAAGTGGACATGACGTAGGTCGAAGCACCTTCGTCAATGACAGTCCTATGTACCCCTCGTCCTTTCGAAAAAATTTGCCCCTGAAATGAAAGCTGGTGTGAAAGGGGAGGTTTAAATTTCTCCATGTCAAATATTGCTAGCATGGAATCATGAGGGTCAATCACACCAATAGCCAAAAGTAGAGCTTTCCTTTGTTCTGGACAAGTTTGCAATATTTTGAGTGTAGATATAGCTAACGGTGCTTGCACCAAATCTTCTACAATATTATAGTTATGGGTAGCTTATGCAGATGTATTATGTGTTGTGTGATGAAGTGCCCCTTTTGGGGGGTGAATTACAAGATCAGCAACTAGCCTTTCGATATGAAGATCGTTGGGCGGCAGTGGGTTTGAACTCGAGGCAACACCTTGAGCGTTAGCAACTGGATATCCATAAGTTTTGGGTCGCGTTTGAAGATTGACCATTTCAAAAGTGTAAATGGTAGATGGTCGTTCACCAGTAGAAGGATGTTGTGAACCATTGTTTCCCCCTTGTGGGGGTTGTGGCGGGTTCGAAATAAGATGTTGTTTCTACTGAGTGGGGAAAGGGTTGTTTAGGACCACGGGGGTTTGACCAGTGTCCTTTTGAGCAAGAAGATTTGTGCATTCTTCGAGGTGTGGACAACGATGTGTCATATGGTATTTTGCAACGAAACTTGACAGCTTTGTCCTTACCGCTATCAGGTGTCGCAGCAGCTTTCTGCTCTGGGTTAGATTGCTTAGTTGGTTGCTCTTTAGAAGGAGCGGTATTTTTCTTATTCTTCTTATTCTTACCGCTGGATTTTTGTGTATACTGCGTAGAGTTTATCACAACGGTAGGAAGAGAAACTGATTGGGTAGCAAGATCAACAGACAACTAGGCAATGTGTCCGCTAAGTTGTTTTATAGCAGACCCAAAGGTAGTGCTGATAATACCATCAGTGTGCGCACTGGGTTGCTGAGTAGCAGGAGAATTGGAAGTTCCCAGACTGTGAATAAATAAAATTTAGGTGTTGGGCACGATGAATGGATTAGTCTTCAGTGACAGCACCACTTAAGGAAACTTCCTTGGTGATTTGGGGAAGAAGAGATTTACAGAACCAATCTGCTAATACGTAATCTGAAAGGGGTGCTTTGACTAGCCTCTGCCTACGTCTCCATTCATGAATCTGATTGGAGATGTGGGTGGAGGTGTCTCGGCATAAAGTAGTAAGGAGTTCCGTCCCAATTTCATAGCGAATGAGTAACTGAAAGTGCTTTAAAAAATTCCATTCCAAGGCCCCAAAGGTATTAACTGACGCATGTGGTAACTCGATGTACCACTTGGCATCATTGTCAATAAGGATGCATCGGAAAAGCCAAAGCCGGTTACTATCGTCCACCATGGAGTTTGATACGCACCATAGATGATAGGTGGTGATATGTGTACCCATATCCTTCCCTTGTTTGCCTTCAAACTTTAGGATGTCAATAGGAATTTTGTGTGGGATTGAAGGCCAATGTATGTTATGGTAGATGGGGTCATTGGTCAATTTGTACAGATTGAGGATGTCGAGTGTTGAAAAAAAAGGAAAAGCGTTTGGTGCCCCCAATTCTGACTAGGGTGATAACAAATGACTTGAGGGTCCTTGCGATCTTCCCATCATATTGTTCCCAACATTATACATAGTATTTGTTGAATAAAAGTTTCCTTGAGGAACAACCATATATTGTTGTTGTCCATATGGGTTGTTATTCTAGGTGATATAAGATTGATTTCCCCTAGGATAATAATTTCCCCCTTGACTCAATTAAGGTTGATAATGGGGTGCCCAAATGGATTGAGCAAGACCGGGTTGAGGGATCCCGCTAGCTACATAGTTGGTCGTCAGCACTTCAATGACATGTGGAGGATTCATGTCAATCAATGATTGTCCAGTTTTTCCTATAAATAAAGGGGGAACTATAATGCCACTTGTCAGTATGTGCATGTTGGGAACAGTGCCCCCTCGCATTTGAACCTAGGGGTTTGAACTAAACAAAGGATTCCAACCAAAGGGGTTGCTGAAGGGACCCGTGATAACCACGCTATTTGGAGCACTTGGAAAAGGTCCAAGAGCTGACACAAAAGAGGCAGAAACCAGCTTGTACTGGGTTCCACTCATGTTGGGTGTAACTAAGGTGATTAAACTTGGCATAGTTTGGATAGCATGGTTCACGGTCAGCAGTGTAGTACTGACTATCGACTGGGGAATTGGAGGTGGAACAAAATTGTCCACAAAAGCCCATGACCCATTAGTTGTCGATGGAATGGTGGGTGTACGAATAGTGGAAGACATGGCAGGTACAGGTGCAACCTGAATCAATAACAGTCCTAATGGATCAATGATAATTTTAGTATAAGGAGGTTCAAAACCTTCAATAAAGAAATCTTCTAGCAGTATTGAGTTTTGGGATGTATTGGTTGATTTAGTGTTATATATTGGAGACTGATTACCCGAAGATGGGTAATCTGGCTCACTGAGGCTCGACGGATCCTCCACAGTCTATAGAGGAAGGCCTTGTTGTTGCCTAAATTGGCGACAAGGGTCATATGTAGCCATGGTGACCGATATATTTTATTAAAAAAAAATTATAGTGATATTTATTATAGTCTCAGTGATAATAAACTGGCACCTAAAAAATAAAAAATACTCTAAAAAGACAATCAACAAGCAGGGGATATGACTCTGTCTGACAACCACCATTTGCTGGAGATGAAACTCGGTATCAAAATGGATAAAAAAGAGAGCTGGCCAAATGTACAGTTATGATTACTCTTGAGCTTCACCTGAACCTCAGATTAAGGGGCCAAATACTCTCATGAAGATGAGCACCCTCCCAAAAATCGAAGACAAAGTAGGTTTGTCTGTTTAGGTACTAGGGCAGCCCACCCTAATCACCTTATGTTCGTCCCTAAAAAGTATGGCCACTATGGTTACCTCAAATCACAGACACTACTAGGGGGGGGCATGGTCGCAGACAGTATGCTGTGTGGGCAGGATACCTGAGTCCCCGACTTAGCTCTGATATCCCCGAAGGGATCCCTGATACACAGAATACCCAAAGGAGATGTAATCAAAGGCAGGCTACCTTCTTTCACATTCCAATGTTGTCTCACATTTAGCTCCTCTTTGACTGGAGTGGTCCCGGATAGTATGAGTGTAGTAGGATTTTCCCTCTTTAACAACACTAGTCTCGATTTTACGATCTTGGGCAGTTAACTCACAACTGCCTAACCCAAGATCCTAGCCTAGACTAATATGTGTGTTTACTCAAAAAAGAGTTGCTGATTGATTTTATTACGAGATAAATTTTAAATGTACTTTGTTAATGTCTTTGGAAGGGGTGTTGATGTATGGAGTTTTGTGGGACTCTGACACAAACCATGCAGAAAATGCTTTTAATTTCACTTCGATGAATGAGTTATTTCTACAAGGAGAGGATCATTTATACATAAATATGTACCATGTATCCAGTACAGTAAAACAAAAGCACAACTTGCAGACATGAAATGCTCTCTAACAACTTTTAAAACCAAATAAATGCATAATATAACCAACTAAGCAGAAAAATTGTAAAATTTTTGTATTTTTTTCTTGAAAAACATAAGCAGTTAAGATATTTTCCTAAAAATAAAAAATGCTTAGGAAATAGGCAATCAAACAAACATGCACAACTACAAATCCTTGATCAAACTACAGGTAGCTTCCCCAACCCAGGAGTTCACAAAATTGATTGTTTATCAAGATTTGGCTAGCTAACACACTTCAGAAGAGGACACAAAGAGTTAGTGACTGCACTAACGCCCTGTCTACAAACTAGTAAAGTGTTATAAACCTCTGGTTACACTGTTGGGGTGCGTTAGGGAGGTAGAATATCTAATGGAGATATTTTGGGATTAGATCAAAAGTTGAGCACAGTGAGGAGGGTGTTGAATAGTCTTGAGTGGTTAGAAAGGGAACCAAGAAGTACAAGAGGGCCTGGAAGAAAGAGAGATCTGGGAACTTGGTAGGAGAAAAGCGGGAACTAATTATATTCCCCAACGGAGTCACCAATTCTGCTATAGGGATTAATGCACGGGTGATTGCAGTGGAAATACCCTCAAGGATCTTCTCGGGATCCTTGGCATACATATCAGTTTAGTTGAAGCTGGCACAAAGAGACATGTACATATCCATATAAATGAAATGATAATCAAAGTAGGAGGGAATAGTCTTACCTCAGATCTTGGTGCAGTGTTGTTGGAGAACCCAATGTAGCGGAGTGGAAGACCTCTCAACTAGCTCCTAGATCAATACCTGTAGATAAACAAGACAAGAAGTAATACTACAGCATATAACCCTAATAATAAAAACAAGAATACATAAGGATATCTAACTACACATATCTAAGCTACTCATAATCAATGGTATTGCATAAACATGTAAATGAATCATAACATCAACACCATGGAGTAGACAACACAATTGCAATTCTATATTAATGATAGGAAAGAGTGATTACAACCATCAGTTGCATCAAGCTTCCCATACTCCTCTAGCTCCTCTCTCTCTCTCTTCTTAACCTCTTGGTGAACCAATGTCTTATGCAAAGCTTTAACAGTAAGTAGGCAATCCTTTCAATTCTTTCAACCTCTTTCACAAAGCTCCAAGCCTCAAATATATAGAATGAGAGGCTAAACCTTGCCAACTCTTTCATGAGTTCCCTTTGGCAAAAGCTGGGATGTTTCCATGCTTTATTGTTCTTTCCCTTTTCATTATACTCTGTTAGAAATAGAAATATCCTCAAACATGTCAAATATGGATGTTTCATGCTTTTCAAGCTGATATATGAGTAAATGGTGGGGTATTATTCAGTCAACCCGCTCCTTTGACCTATGGAAACTCACCAAAACTTACTAACGTTTCCCCTAAGGAAACATAGAGAGTTACCCTAGGGATTAATGCCCCTGGTTCATGGCTGAGGAGCATTATAAAGCCTTTTGCTAGTTCCTGGGGAGCTTTACCCCAACAAACAAGACTGTGACCTTGGTCAATCTTTCAGCCAAACTGCCTTTCTCCTCTGAGCTGATGAGGAGGCCATTTTCTTGTATAACAAGGTCCTAAGAAGATGTAATTAGAAAGATGAAATAGGAGTGTACTCTTGAATTTATGGAGACCCTTAGAAGTCTAAGAGCTTAAATAAAAACTTGCAAGAAAAATAACGAAAATATTGTTAAAGAAGAATAATGTTATGTTATTATAGATTTTATTATATATGCAATGACGAGGCAACAATTATTTGGTACCAGCCACCATGAGAGGTATAAGCCCAAGTAAATTTCATCAGATATTCAAGATTATAAGTTGGATACTAATAGAGCAAAGGGAACCCAGTCGAGAAAAAGACAAAGACATGCAGAAGAAGGAACAATTCTTCTCAACACTCTAGAAAGAGAATCAACTAGTCCTAACAGCTGATTAGCAACTACAACTAAGAGAAATCATTATCAAAGGAAGAGAAGAAAGAATCCCATGCAAGAAGAATTTAAGAAATAAAAACCTCTTATCTTTGATGGAGAGATGAAGAAAGAGGAAGATGTAGAGGCTTGGATCTTGGGGATGAAGAAGTACTTTAAGCTGCTTGAATATTCTGAGAACATGAATGCTAGGGTGGCTATTTTCAACCTAAAAGGAAAGGCTAATGTATAGTGGGAGGATCTCAAGAACATAAAGGCTTGGATCTTGGGGATGAAGAAGTACTTTAAGCTGCTTGAATATTCTGAGAACATGAATGATAGGGTGGCTATTTTCAACCTAAAAGGAAAGGCTAATGTATAGTGGGAGGATCTCAAGAACATAAAATACATCGGATATAAGGATTTGTCATGGAGGAAGTTTGAAAAGTACTTATGGGAGAAGTACCTATCCGAAAAATATTATGATAGTAGGGCCAAGGAATTCTATGAACAAAAAATAAGATAGTTGACACCTGAGTATACCATTATATTTTTGGAACTAATGATTTATGTACATCATATTAAGGATGAGAAGACGAACATAAAAAGTTACATTGGTGGATTATTAGATGCATACTAAGACATAATAGAATTTGATGAACCCGGGACTCTGGAGGAGGTTATTCAAAAGAACAAGAACTATTATGAACATTCTAAGCATAAGACTGATGTTTGGACTAACTAGAAGAAGAAATATAAGGGAAATTTTAAAGGAAAATGGTAGAGGAGCTCAGGATACGAGAAAGGGGGAGAGAATGAAAGGTTTAATACCTCCATTGAGAATGAACATCAAGAAAACTCCATAATCAGTAGAAATGAACCTTATAAATCAATGAATGAAGAGGTTGAGTGGTCTAAGAGAAGTCCCATGCAATGTTGGGAATGTGGAGAGAACCACCTGTAGAGAAGTGTTGGCGGAAAAAACTAGATGGACTTGTGAGAAAATTTACTAGCTCAATGATGATGGAATAATGTTGTTCAAAAATAGAAAATATGTACCTAATGCAGTTGATTTAAGATATATTTTTATGGATGAGTTCCATAAGAGATCTTCTATAAGTCATCATGGTTACCATAAGATGATATCAGTCATGAAGAAAGCATATTATGAGCTACGAATGAAGAAGGATATAGCTGAATAAATTGCTAAGTGTTTGGAATGTGAAGAAGTGAAGGCGGAATACAAACATCCGACTAGATTGTTGCAATCAATCCTAATCCTAGAATGGAAATGGGAAGTCATATCCATGGACTTCATCATGAGAATATTCAAGATAGCTAGGAAACATGATGCTATCGTAGTGGTAGTGGACAAGTTGAGCAAGGAAACTCACTTTATAGTTGTTAACTCTACTCATAAAGCAATTGGCATAGCTCATATCTTCATGAAAGAAATATTTAGGTTGCATGGAGTACCTAAACATATAATATCAAATATATATTCTAAGTTCACTTAAAATTTTTGGAAGTCATTATTTTTTGGTTTTGGAACCCAACTAGCTTTTAGCACTTCCTACCATCCTTAAATAGATAGTCAAACAGAAATAATGAATAGATATTGGAAGACATGTTGAGGATGTACTTCATGTATCAACCAAGGAAGTGGGAAGGATACTTTCCACTACTGAAGGTTGCATATAACAATGGTTATGAAGAGGCATTAGGAATGAGTCCATTTGAGGCATTATATGGTAGGAAATGCAACACTCCTATCAGCTAGGATGACCCAGTAAATAAAGTAGTCCTTGGACCTGATATGTTGAACGAAATGGAGTAAGAGATGGTCAATTTCAAATAGAAGTTAAAGATAGTGGAGGATAGACAAAAGAGTTATGCAGACTAGAAAATAATGCATAAAGAGTTACAAGTGAGAGAGCATTTCTATCTTTGTGTTAAGCCAAAGAAAATATCATTAAAAGTGGACTCATGTGCAAAGTTGGCAACCAAATATTGCAGACCATTTTAGATCTTAGAAAGAGTGGAACCAGTGGCTTATAGATTGGCCCTACCACCCATAGTGAAAGCACACGATGTTTTTCATGTTTCATTGCTTAAGAATTATGTTCATGATGCTAACCATGTTGTTCATTGACCTGTGATATAGGTGGAAGCCGAGGGAGAGTTCCAACTAGAACCACTATGCATCTCAAATTAGAGGAAAATTATGCTTCAAAATCAAGTATTAGAGTAGGTTAAGGTTCAATGGAAGCACTTTGGACTTGATGGAGACACCTAGGAGATGGATGAGAAAATAAGGGTGATGTACCCATCTTTTGTTAGCTAAATAAGTGAATGTAAGGGTTGTTTGTAAATCTCATTTCTACTCTATCATTTTGATGATAAGAACATTAAGGATAGTGTTACACTTAAGGTGGTGGGGATTGTAATAATCCTGGTATGCTCCCCCTAATTTTTTTAATGTAATTGTACTATGAATATGAATTATTATAAACTTAATTAAATAGCCTGAAGGGTGGGACCACAAATCCACGCTCTAAGAGGGAACAGGAAGATGAATATGAGTGGTGATAGTTGGAACCACTACTTAATTAAATGTTTTGCCAACAAGAAAGATCTAGAAAAGAAGAAAAACATTCCCTGAGGAACACGAAGGGACACACAAGAAAGAGATAAAAAGGGACTTGAGAAATAAGAGGGGGGTTGGTCTATTTTTGGTCTTTTATTGGAATGAATGGAAATTAAACATTGAGAAAGAAACTTTTGATCATTGGTTGAGAATTGGTGTGACCTACTAAGGCCGAGGGAATGGAATTCCCTGGTGACGATGTTGTTGATTGTGTGTATGTTCAATCTTGGAGAAGCTCAAGGAAATCTATGAGGAGATAGGTGATGGGTACTTTCAAAAAGGTTGATAAACCACTCAAGGTGCTTGTTGAAGGGTTGATAAACCACAAGGCAAGAGGGTGTTTGCTGAGAGGGCTTATAAACCACTCAAGGTGCTTGTTATCGGGCTGATAAACCACTATTAGATTGCTTACCAGAGCTAATAAACCACCCATGTGTATGAAATTATTGCAGTGCTTACCTAGCTGATAAACCACCAGTGTATAAAATTCCCATACTTCTAAAGCTAAGTTGAAGGAAATCCCCATGGATTATGGATTTGGCTTGGGAGTGACAACTGCAAGTAATATTGGTTGCAATTTGTCTATGGTTGGGTGGAAAATTGAAGTCCCACCTTCTGTTTCATTCATCATTATACATACTTTTAGATAAGTGTTAATAAATTCTAAGTTATGAACTTGTTGAATGGTTCTTTATGAAATTAATGTATAGCTTGGTATTAATCTTGCATGGGTGTAGGACACTGAGGCATGAATGCAACAAGCGAAAAACCACCTTGGATGTGATATGAACTTAAATTGGTATTCTTCCTGTTATCACCTAGATTGAACCTCAGGCTTAAGGAAGGCAAGCCAAGGTAACCACAAACCACGCTTAGCCAAGTAGCTATCCCTACTCGACCGAGAGAGGGCTCTCTCCATGAGGATCTCAGCCAAGATTACTAGATTGGGAAAAGGATTTTAGACTAGGTATAGTAGCAATAAGTTTTGATTGGATTTTGAAGTGGTTTTTCCGGATCAGGAGGAGCTAGACAGTTTAGGTCTAGGGAACTAGGTCAGAATTGTAGGGTGTTCAATGGGGAAACGTAGGCATAGGATTTAGCACTCAAGGGCTTGATGGGGTGAGATGTTTTAGACTGGTGAGAAGCTAAGAAGGGCATGTGAAAACCATGGATCCTTCCTAGACTGCAAAAAACATGAAATGGTGAATGGTTTCCCAAGGCAGAGCACTGATGTAGTGAATTTAGCCTATCAACTTGAAAACATTCAACTAGAAGCAATGAAATGATTAAAGAAGCATACAAAACACATTAACACATGATCACAGAAGAAGAAACTGTACTAAAACTCATACCACATGGATCCCATAAAAATAGCTACAATTCTTATTAATCTCCTGCCAAACTGCTTACAAAAGGTGTACAATCAAGGTTTGAGCATCCAACTGAGTCCAACCCTTTACAATGAGAAAGAAGAAGAAGATATAGACATGAATTCAACCTCCTCCCATCCTCAGGGGTCAAATCCCTAAGATGAGGAGCTAATCTAACTAATACTGAACAAGAAACAGGAATATAGGCATCATCAACAACTTGCCTCTAAAAGTGAAAAACTAATTCATTTGAGCTCAAACTAACTTCTAAGGCAATGAATCTACCCTATATTACTATTTATCTATCATAATTACATGCCAAGTCATCATTTACAATGGTGAATCATCATCCATGAGAGAGAATCCATGATCATAGTCAAAAATTGGAAAAATAGCAACCCTAAGCAAAAACTACCCTACGCACAGTACCACTTTCAAGTCCATTTTGGAGGCCTTCCCAGCATCAAAATTGAGCTCATGATAGCTCATTAGAAAGGTCTTCAAGTATAATTTCCAAAACACCTAGAATGTCTAAATTTGAAGCTCATTTGACCCCTCAAAACTAGATTCTCCCAAGATTGCTTCTATGTGTCCAAAAAGTGGCAGAAAGTTCATTTCTAGGGTGTTTTTTGACCTTTTGGTGGACCAGTTCTGCCCCAAAAACTTTGAAACTTGCTAGGGTGCATGTCCTCATCGTTCTAAATCCAAAAATACAAACCATTTCTTCATTAAGTGTATGAAATTTCAAAATGTTGGGAATGACAAAATTTCCTCCAAAGTTGCCCAAAATTGGTGAGAATCACCATCATCAAGTGTCCTGATGAGTTAAGGAAGCTTCAACAAGCATCCTAAGCCTATCCTCCTCCTTTTTTCCTTTCAAAGCCTGCTAAGCCTAGTTTTCATTTTCTTGACCCTCATATTGCCAATCTTGTTTCGAGTCCTGTAATGATAAGCCATGTGTCTGATCATCTGATTGTCTTTATTGGCCTTTTGTAGCAGCTTCTCAAGGTGCAAGTTGACTCTCTCAAGCCAAGTCTCTCTATCGTCTTCAATCTCCTTCTCAATAGGAGTCAAAGTGACTTATGCCTCTTTGCCACTTTGTCATTTTACCTTGAGAATTTCCAGCTCCATGAGGACTTGTTTGTCACTCAACTGCTTGTTTTCTTGCTCCAAGTATGTGATGACATACTTAGCCCTCTCAAAATTATCTACCAAAGCTTGTACTTGAGCCTCTTTTTCTTGTATGATGATGTCTTTTATGGTTTCTTCATCCTAGGCCTCTAAGTCAATGATTTCCACTCCATGATGAGTATAACGCTGCTCCGACTCATCATGCTTAGTCAAGTCAAAGTCTCTTTCCTCCTCATCATCAAAACTCTCCTCCGGCATATTTTCCTTCCCTTTGTGTAGCTGCTGCACTTGTACCTGTTGTGTCGATGAAGAAGGCAAAGCCCCTCCCACATCCTGTGGAGCTAGCATTTTCCTATGAGTTGATGAAGAAGGCAAGGTCCCTTCCACATCCCGTGGAGAAAACACTTGCCTATCAGCTGCAAATAACCTCCTTGTGCCCCTTTGATATGTCATGTAAACGGGCAGCTCAGTAGTTCTAGTCTCCTTGGCCTCCTCATCTATTTTCACTTGGGCACTGCTAGAAGGTCCCCGTGCTTCTTGAGACACTGGTGGAGGAATTTGAGGACCCCTGAAGATATCATGAGAAATAAAGGTCTCCCAAGAGATGTTGAGGAGACTGAGATGATAAAGCACAATGATCTTGATAAGGGAGTAATGATAGAGACTGCTCATCTGCTAAGGGTATGGCTTCTTCTGGACAAAATGAGCCATCTTCTCAATATTCCTGAACAATAAGTAAGGGAGGTTTAACATCCTCACCCTAGTAAAATGCATGAGGAGCCTGATGTGATAGGTGTACAACATGGAGAATCTGTCCTCACAAGTGAAATACTTTATGATGATTTTCATCATGGGGACATACTTGTCCTTGAGAAATTTGAAAGGAAAAAGTCTCTTCACTTCATTTTTGCACTGGGGTTTGACATAAGGCTCATAGTAGTGTTCATTCAAGTCCTGGGCCTTGTACCATTTCTCCCCTACATTTGGAATCGTGGTGGCATCTAAAATGATGGAAGGTGAAACTGTGAATGTTACCCCAGCAAGAGTCACCCCATTGTCTCAAAGATGAGCTACAAAAAGTCTAGTGAGCTCAGGGTGGTGTTGAACTCTCTCTACCTGCTCACAGAACTCATAGCAGCCAAGGTATTTGAAACATGTGACAGCCAACTGAGAGGCCTGCAATTCCCTAAGGTTTGATGGCTCTTCTCTGATAATCCTACCTCCTTTGTGTGGTTTTCTCTGCTACCTAGCTATGTCTGCTGAGGTGTCATTGCCTGTGTTTGCCTCTTCCTCATAGTCTTGGTCCTCTGTGTCCATGTTTGCAAGACTAGAGATTGTATGGAGGGAATGAATGAAAGTGTTTTAGGAATGAGGGGATGGGAAATGACTTTATGGGCTAAAAATGAATGAGGGAGTAGGAAATGAGAGGGAGGGCTTGCTTTGTTCGAGAGACTACCCTTGGGGAAGAGGGATAAAGGGATAGGAAAGAGTTTAGAGCTGTAGGAATAGGTGATAGGATGAACAATAAGGGTTTAGGGTTTTAGGCACCACTAGGGAGAATTTTAGGGTTTCATGTTTATCACGGAAAATGATGCTCATAAGTTTGATTTGCAAACCAAAACTGAAGTGAGGGATGTCAACTTACTTGCAATGATGGAAAGAGAGAGAAATTTGAGGTTGGTATGAAGATTTGAGGCTTTTCTAGCCTTCCTGTTCAACGCGCAACATTGGTGCATAAACGTGCAATACCACCCTAGAAGCATAGCGCCAGTGTAAAATAACACTGCGAAAATTTTCCAAACATGCAGCACCGATCTCAACACGCAATGCCAAGTCCTCAATGTGCAACGCCAAGTCCTCAACATGTAGTGCCACTCCTGGATGCTTGAAACGCGCAGCTCCACTCTACCAACACGCAACACCAATTCAATCTCACTTTTGATTGCCTTCGCAATGTCCAAATTGAGCATGGGATAGCTCATTGGAAATATTTTTGAGTCTAATTTCCAAAACAGCTTGCATTTTTCAATTTGGATCTCATTTGACCTATAAAAAGCTCAATCTCACAAGACTGGTCAAAATGTGCTGAATGAGGCTGCCAAAATGCAGTGTTATTTCAGTCAACTTTTGGAGGCCTTCCTCAACTCCAAATTGAGCTCATAATAGCTCATTGGAAATATATCTTTGTCTAGTTACCATTTCACTCATCAAACAAGTCATTTGGTCACTCCATCTAGGAGAAAGTTGGATTTTCCCAAGGTCACTCCAGAAGTGCAGCAACTCTCTTGTAGCAATTGTATTTTTGACATTTCTCTAAAACCATGATACCTGTGTAAAAATTGAAGGAGGTTTTTCTTCCTTGGCATATTGTGAACAAAAAACTCCCTCACGTTTTCCAAATTATTCCCTGTTTGGTCTAAAACATAGTTTGAATAAAAACCGGCCCTATGTGTGGAAAATGATTTGTCCCTTGGAATGACTGATCGAAAAATGATGGGGACATGATGTGTATGAGTTGGAATGGCCTCATACTCGCTGAAATGACCTCCCTTATGCCTCATATACTCAGATGTCTCTGATTTCATAGCCAACCCTAGCTCAATTGGTGATGAAATTAGGGTTTAGTGGTTGTGGAAAATGATGATTTGGACACCCTTAGGAAAAACAACTTCCTTTGGCATGCACTTAACCCTTTGAAACTTTACCCTTTCGCTTGACTATTTCCTTTGAAAAATTGATCTTTTGATTGTCTGGCATCTTTGGAACACTAAGTTAACAGCTTGGGATGGTGAAATTATTACATTTGAAAGACATAAAATTACATAATGAAATAAGCATTCCTCTTTACAAATCATCTTCACATGGTGAAAGGATGTTATTTGATCACCCTTTACTTGCTGGTCTTATGCAATGGAATGGAACCTTGGCAACCCTAATGACCTAATGAAACCTTGAAAAACCCTAAAGACCTAATGAGACCTTGAAGGATTGAATTTCAAGACGACATAATGACCTCATGACTGATACAAATGGCATGATAAAAATAACTTTATGGATGATGTACAATGAACAAGATATGAAACTAGGCCAGCAAGTAATCACATTTAGGGAAGAGTGATGTTTTTGGATTAGGACTACCATTAGTGACTAATTGTTTTGCATGACCTAGTGGAATGATAAAAAAATTTAGTATGGGACCCCTAAAATGACAATGCAAAGAGCGACTTTTGATCCCTGATGGAAATATGCAGATACTAACACTAACACTTCCTTCTGATTATAAGAAATGTGTCTTTGTTTCTTATATGCAAAGATAATTTATTGCATGTGGCCATGTAGGGCTTGATAATTCTAAATTGTTTTCATGCTTGGATTGCATATTGTTGGACTTTTCAAATATTGTTATAATATGCTAAGGGCTTGGCCTAATATTGAGACCTGTTACATAATTACGCCATTAAAAGTTTTTAATTTCCATGTATGCTTGGTGTTCTTTGTGCACTTTATATAATAATTATTTGTTAAGAAGGGTTGAGATTCAGGTAATCTTAAGTGCATTTAAATTGGGGATAAATCACCTACTCCTAAATGTAATGGAAACTGAACTGGAGCTCTGTTGTTTTCCTCTGATGGGTTTGATTAGAGTGAAGCCTTGAATTTCTTGTTTATTTATATAGCTTAATTATTATTATTGGGCAAGGCCTAAGAAGTTAATTATTGAATGATTTATAATCATATTTCATTAGTGCAAGTACCTTTAGGGAATACATTGTTTATATATTAAATTACCCGAGTTAAATTTATAATAAATAATGGATGTGCCCATGGTAGTGTTTAAGCCAGACCAAGGGTCTAGAAGTTTGGGGTTGGTTGTCACAACTAATTGCTTGAATGGCCTGAAGACCCAAATGTGGGCCCAAGCCCAAATAATTTCGAGAGATCTGGTGTTCGACCTTTAGCTGATTGTAAATTATGTTTGATAGTCTAAATGGCCTAAAGAATCAAAGGTGAACCCACACCCAAATTGATTTTGGGTTTGGGGTTTGGTAGATACGATATGTCTTCGCATCAGGGGACCCAAAGTACTGAAAAATCATTGTAACAGGAATTGAGCATAGAACACATTAAGAAGTCAGTCTTTTGGGTTTGCATAGTTAATTTATGTGGTTGGATCCATGTAAGTCTAACTAAGGACATGCTAGTACCAAGACGTGGAATGGCACTATGAGGGTGTGAAGTGGGCTCCACGTGGGAAGCCCTTGGCTATGTGATAGGGTTTTAATGGTGAAATGTTAGAATGCTCATAACTTTTTATTTGGCTATCAAATTAAGGTAAAATTTATATCATTGGGAAGCTCTCAAAAAGCAGGCCGCAATGGTGGTATTTTCTTTGGATTTCAAGAAATTTGAAAATTGAGGATTTTAAGAACCCATATCCATAACGAGACCATGGAAGTCGGCTTAGCTTGATGTAGTACCTTCCACTGCCCAAGAATATCTCAAGGGGATGGGAGGGTATGTTACATTATGTTTGTGAGATATTATATTTTATCATGTTCTCTATTTTCCACATTTTAAATATTACATGCATAAAACAGTAACTTAATAAAGCTAGGTTTCTAAGGAAAATAACCTTCGTAGTATAGATTTCATATTGACAAAATGTCTAGTGGAATATCCATGGAAGTTTACACATAAATAGTGCCACATAGGTGAGGGCCATGAATATGTCTAGATCATGGTTGTGTGGTTTTAACCATCTGACTTGGATTCAACAACTTCCAACAAAGAAAATTGGTATTTCGTCCTCATTCAAATAAGAATGAAAAAAGAAATGACAACACATGTGTAGGATGACTAAGTAAATTAGCAATAGCTTGATTAGCCATATCCATGTTAGAAGTTATAACCACTTCATAACTAATTTAATATTTACATAACCTCTTAGTATAATCATCTCATCTACCTTTTCTATAAAGTGAAGATAGTCCTATTAAAAATGTATGAAGAAATTGAAGTAATCTAATTGAGAACAAGAACACAAAGTTAAATAAACAATCAAATTGGGATGTTGAAATCTTGAGATATAGAAAAGAATTTGGCATCAACAACACGATTTCTTCTTGCTCATCCTTGCTTTTGTAATATATTCTCTTTTTCACATACTATTTTGGCTATATAGATTACTGATTGTAAAAGTCCTCAAAATAGAGACATAGCGGGATAACAAAAACTCCCCCACTTTGAATGTTTTATTCTTTACCAAGGATTTCATAAAAAATGGGGAACATCGTGGCACTCAAAATTATAATATTAATTTATCTCACTTATAATAAAATTTTTAGCTTGGAAAATATATTCACATAGCTTGGGTTCACTATGTCTATGATGTGTTAATTGAATTAACTAGATTCATTTCATTATGCCCAATGACTTTTCTATCTATAATGTTGGCTAATGGAAATTATTTCTAGAACTCTCACAAAAATTATCATTTCTTGGTTTGACATTTCTTTTGTGTTTTCCACATTCAAATATCATGTTTAGATGGGATATGCATTACTCTTTGACAAAGAATTTGAATGCCTAGAAAAAGTTTCTTGTTCTTAATCTATTCTTGATCATTTAGTTTTAACATTCATCTATAAATGTTTGGATACCTAAGAGAATACAAAGATATATCAATTGAATTTGAGCTTAAAAGAGGTTTTTTTTCAAATCTAAATATTTTCCTCTAGACTTTGTGTGGAAATTTTTTTACCTCTACGTATGCCTTGGCACAGTGCCTTTGAGAAAAGAAGGGATAAATCATGGTCATTCATAATTTGCATAATTCATATAGTTAAAGATCATGGTTGTAAATCTTGTGAAGGGAGTTTTAGATGTTTGATTGAATCGACATATTTGATAAAATTTTAAAGAAGTTTGTATTTTAATAACTTGATGTTATAATATTATTATTTGATGATTAATAGAATAATATGAATTCATTATAGATCTTTGTTTTTAATAAGAATTTAATGTTAGCTAATGTGATATAGATATGTCTTATTATGACTAATAGGCAATGCATTCAATTGGCGAAGCATTGGGATATCAAAACCATTAACATTGTTCGACGAGATGAGTTAAAGGATGAGCTAATTGCCATCGGTGCTGATGAAGTTATAAATTCAGAAAAAGAAGGTAATTAAATGATTAAATTTAAATGAAAAATCGATGTGAATAAAAGTTGGAGAATTATATTCTTTGTGTCAATATCTCCTTGCATCAAAGAATATATTCAATGATTGTTTTCTATTTTGTAGACATTGCAATGAGGGTCAAGAAAATTACAAATGGTGAAGGTGCTTATGCAGGCATCGATGCAGTTGGAGGCATGTTATCCAAGGTCAGTATAAGATCACCCTATCAAATTTCCATTCCTATTACATTAAACAATTCATTTAATATAATACTTTTATGTTATAATAAATAATAAATAAATGTTATTATACTTTAATACAGAAAAAACACAAACAAAACTATTACAAATTGATTCCAAACACCAAAATTCCAAAAACCAAAATGTAAATATAAAAAAATTTATAAATAAAATAAAATTTAAAATAACTAAAAATAATATTTAAAATTCATTTCTTTTTTCAAATTACACATACTACTTAAAACATCAAGTATAATATTTTATAATCTACCTATAATTTATAATAATTATATTTTAAACACATATTTCCCCACTCAAGCCTATACACATACTACTTAAAATATCAATAATGACATTTTATAACCTACCTATAATTTACAATATTCATATTTTCAACAAATCTACCCCCCACCCGGCATAACCACTCAATCGTATCAAAGATAATACATTTTGATATCAAGAATTCTGCAAATTGAAGGAATATGACTTTCTTTTTAAAGGCTTGCAAGACCAAATGAGCTTATAGCATAATTTCTATAAACCTAATTGTAAACAATATTACTCTCTTCATGCACAATCAATGCACACAATATGCCTTTAGTAATGTGAGTTGTTTAAACTAAAAATCCCTAAGAAAAATATATTTTATAAACATATATTTTATATTTATATTTATATTTTTTTTATAATTAAAAGGGTTTAATAATTGTGTTTTCATAAATAAAATGTACATTACAACAATTATGTTTGCATCAATAAGAAAAGTTTCTATGGAATAGAATTGAAATAACTAGTGACTATTATGAATAATTAGAATTCCATTTAGATTTAGTGGTGGAACACTTTCTATAAATTCATTAAAAAAATATTACGTCCCTTTATTGGAGACATTGAACATTGGCATTTTTACTTGCTCTCTTTCTTTGCAACATATTTACACTCCTTCCAATCATGCAAGGATGGGGAAAGCCTAATAGACTTTATCAACATCAATTGAAAGGATTGTTTTTCTTTTATGTTAAGAGTCGTAAAAATCACATGGATACTTCATCCCTTGAGAGAATGTCTATATGAGTGCTTCATACACTAGTTCTTGGTTTAGTTTGCATGATCATAGCTTATTATTTATCCCTTACCTTAAAGGGTGAGAATAGGACCTTTGTGAATGCCCTTGTTTTAAAGTGAAAGAATTCCTTTTTTTGAAGTTTTGTGGGATCATGGCTTTAGGACTTTCACTATTGAATGGTATATTTATTGATAGAATTTTCTTACAAAATTATGTATTCTCATAATCTAGTTCTTAGATCCAACCAGAATCGTTACAATGCATAATTATCTTATCTAAAAGATCTAGAATCAAGTCATATTTACATAAATGTGGGCATAAGTAATGATGCCCTCTTTTATTTGGTTGATTAGAACCTTTAAAAATCACCTTATAGTATTTCAACTATATTTAGTCTTGAAAGAATCCATATAAATGGGGGATATTCAACATCTAGATCCAAATTATTGTGCTAGTAGTAGACATGGTCAATGGGTTGAACTTTGGAAACTAGTGTTTGATGAAGAGGATATGTAGGCCTAATAAACATGATCCCTCATTTAATATATTTATATGATCATTAATGTAGTTAAAGAAACATAATAAAAAGGCCCTTGGAATAATAAGAGATTGATGTGTTCCATGTGGACTTAATTCACTCAAAAAGAGGAGATGGTGGGAAATTTGATTTCCAAATTAGTCCATTCTGGTTGTATTTAATTATTTAATATGAAGTATAATATCATTATATGACAATTTAATTTGTATTGATTTATTTAATAGTGCAATAATGTTTCTTCAACAAAAATAATGTAATATTTGACAGGAGAACCATAAGTTAGTGTCTTTTGATTGGGCATATGGGGTCAACTAGCTCTCCCTTTATAACGTATGAATGGACTAAGGGATATCACTAGGGTTGTGCACTAATAACCACACTATATCCTCCTATTGGAATTTTACAAGATTTAATATAGCTTCAAGGGAAGGTTCTCCACTAGAACTTTTCCTAGGGTTTACAAGATAGGATCTATCCAATAACAATACAAAGAAAATGCACACTCACCACTATATAAGCACATTGCACTTAATATATTTAATAAATAAATATGAATGACTTAGAGAGGCCACTTACTCAAGAATGCATTGTTCATCCATAAACCCTAGCTTGAAGGGGCTCAACCCCTCATAAATGACAAACATTTGTAAATGAGGGAATGAAGTGGGTCCAAGGTGTAGTTTCAAGCCTTTGAAGGCCCTTCAATGTCATCAAGCATTCCAATTGATTAATTCATCCCCCAAATCTTCTTAAATAAACATCATCATTTAAGACCATTCAAGACATATAGGTCAACTCTAACCCCTATACAAATGAGACCTTCTAATTAAAATATCATTTGTAGGTCACCCCTACATCATATGTGTTAGTTGTTCTAGTCCTATTAGCATTGTAGTTCAGCCCTATATCATATCATATAGGCTGGCCCAATCAAGTATCAAATGATTCCAACATCCAAGATCTATATAGACACAATTTTGCTTACTTAATTCCCTCTAGTCCTCCATATTAGTGCAACCCTATGTCCATTGTTACATCATCAAGTTGAAGTTCTATAATATTTAATGATCTTATTTGTCTCCCCTTTCTTACCTTTACTAGCATCACAAATATTGTAGCATATTTAACAAATATGTTTTAACAACCCTTTTTGTTGCACCCGATGTAAATGTCACCATGTAAATTTGTTTATTTAATTTATGTAAAAATTAAATTGATGATTGAGCTTAAGGATAGGATACTGATTTAGAGATATAAGGAGGAAAGGTTGTTTGTGATTTGTTAAAACCAAACCACACCCACCTCATTTAATTCTATTACCTATCACCCATGTGAATTGAATGGCCTACACAAATAGGCAGTAATGTTTTGATATGGGTCACCTGAGTGGAGGATGGTGCCCATACTAGCCCCTTCCTCATGGGATATGATGGAGAGGGGGAGGAAAACTATCCAAGTGGAAGAAAAAACAACATGAAAGGGGGATAGAAAAAATAAAAAATGCGTAGATCACAAAGGGCAGGAGGAGAACACACAAAAATGCAAGAAGAGAATGTAAGGGTATGTGAAGAGGAGAGATGTGACTGGTAGCAACACATGGAAAAAGGAAATGCTCAAGTAGATATAGAAAAAGAAGAAATATCCCTGACCTAGTGCTCTATGTTTTTGAAAACGAATTACCTATAATTGTGTTGAGGCTTGGGATGCGTGCCTTTGTTTGATTGGCTAGTGGTCGAGTGAAGATTTCAATCACTTAATGCTTGCTGAGTAAGCTAATAAACCACTAAGTGCTTATTGGATAAGCTGATAAATCACTTAGTGCTTATTGAATGGGTAGATAAACCACTTGGGTGCTTGTTGTAAGGTTGATAAACCACTAGGTAGGTGAGTTGATGCATTGTGGTGCTTGCTTAAAAGATTTGATAAACAACTAAATGCATGTTGAGGAATTTAATAAACCACTTAATGCTTGTTAAGTAAGTTGATAAACCACCCAAACATTGGTTTATAGACTCCTATAGTGCTTCCCTTGAAAATATAGCTTATAAACCACCCATATATTGTATTTAATCTCCTAGAACTGAGTATTACTTCAGTTGTGCCTTGGGTGAATCCCTATGATTGATTTCAAAGAGGCAAAGAGTCAATGTGGTGCTTATTTCCAGAGAGAAGTTGAAAAATCACTTGGACAATGGAATCCCTCTCTTGTTTTATTTGACTAAACATCATTGTGAAATTCCCTTGAGCAAGTAACTCCTCAGACTCTAATTTATTTTGGGGGTGGTTAGCTACAAGAAAGGGTTGCAGTGGAGCTAGCCTATGATTGGGTCGATATTTGAAGTTCCTCCTTCAGTTTCCAACCATTTCAAGTTAAACAAATAAGTATATTTATTCATATTCTTTTGAACTATGGATGATGAAAATGTCTAAGATGTGATATGTAAATATATGGATCAACACTACCTATGGAAGGTTTTTGAGATTATTGTATGTTCATGGTGAATAATTTTCTTTATATGCCTTCATAGTTATGTTGAACATCTAGATCTATGTGATTGTTATTATATTCATGAATTGCAAAGTTATTTACATAAATATGACTCGTTTCCTGAATCCCCTCAGTTAACATGTTATTGCAAGTGTTCTCAATTATTTGATATGTTTATGAATCTAGTGGCTCAATTCCTTGTTTAATACCATAAAATACTTCACATGGCAAGGAGATAATCCATGAAATATATGTTGAAGAAATATTCAGTTAAGAATTGATAGTCACTTATTTTAAGAGAAATGTGGGAATGTTATGGATACACACACATGTACATTGTTGTAATGTCTTGAGCTTCACATATAAAGCATATTCTATGGTTCTCATAAAAAATCTAGTATTTGGAGCCACTTCTCCATTTTCTTAGGATTTGGTGTAAGTTAGGCTTGTTGGTTCTATTAAATCCTTTGTGGTCATGGCATAATACCTTTAGAGGCTGATTTTCAGAATTTTGATCTTATCCCTGGAATTTGTTGTTCTAGGAAAATGTTTTGTCATAAGGAATTCTAATAAAATTCCTTGATTTCTTCCTCTTACAACTTTTTGTAGAAATATGGATGATGTATCTAGGACCGGATTGTCTCTTGGTAGACTTGTATCTAGGCAAAATACCATTTCATATCCCAAGAGCGAATTGGATTTGAATGTGTGAGGGGGGGATATCTTGTTAACTCGTAGATGCACAATTAGTCTAGGGCATCCAGATGGTCAAGAATTGTAAACTTTAGGAATAAACCTGATTTCTGTCAAACTAGATTTTGGTGAGGAGCATGGTTTAGGACCGAATATCCAAGGTGGGCCCCACTTGGAAGGAACATATGTGCAAGAAAAGATTTCTTTGCAATATGTTTCATCCACAATCCATAGCATTTAGTGGGTGTGGATTTTAATACACATGAGAAATTCCCAAGTGGGACTAGGACCAAAATTCCCCTATAATTTGTGAGTGATCTGAGGAATTGGAGATCTAGAGGTGGTGAGTTGTGCACACCATTGTGGACCCCAAAGGTTTGCAGAGATAGATTTTCCACAACATAACTAAGTAATCTAAAGGTTCAGTTTTTCGAGGGTGTGTTAACATTGGATAATGTGTGACATCCCAAATATCTGTGGAATGAGACATAATGAAGAATTACAACACAAAATGAAAAAGTCGGGCTTGGTGGGACCTAGTAGCTTGGGAGGAGGTGGTAGGTGCCATGAAGGCCTTGTAATGGCCATGTGGGTTCCACATTAGGATCATGAGTGATCGGGGGTCCACTTGGGGTGACATGAAAAGGCCACATGGGTCACATGTGAATGCCCTATGGAAGTCCCTTACTGATGTGGCACAATATAATTTGTCAAAATTCAAATGGTCATAACTTTCAATTCAAGTGTCATATTGAGATAAAATTTATTTCATTGGAAATATCTCAATGAGCTAAACATGATGGTAGTATTATTTTCAAGTTTCGATGAAATTGAAAAAAAATCATTAGAGATATTTTGGGGTCTAAACTGGGCCTCCTAAGGAATATTAAAAAATAATAGTGGAAATAATAAAATAAGATTACATTACCTCGTCAATTTTTAGAGGGAAAAAAGAAAAAACTACTTTTTCAACTCGTATTTTCAACTTATCTCCCTACAATTTTACTCATATTTTGAGTGGGAGCATGCGTTGGATGCAGAATATAATTTTTCATCCAAGGAGTACCCATGTTGCATACTTTCGATGGACCCTACTACATGACAAATGTGAAATACATGAAAAAACGTGATTGCAATCATGTTTTTCATGTATGTCACATTTTTCGTGTAGTGGGGTCCATCAAAAGTATGCAACATGGGTACCCCTTGGCTACAAAATTAAATTCTGCATCTAGTGAGTGCTCCCACTTGAAATTTAAGTATAATTGTAGGGAGATAAGTTGAAAATACAAGTTGAAAAGTAGTTTTTTAATTTTATTTTTATTTTTACCTTTTTACTCCAAAAATGATTAATCATCCCTCATGGTTGACATTATCAAATTGAATCTTATTGTTTCTTATAAAGTTGATTTTTGTTGTAAATTTTTGTTTTTAGGCCCATTTTTTACCTTAAAATTTGTCTAATGATTTTTGTAAACCCATGTTCATAACATACCTTGGAGGTTAGGTTAGAGAAATAAGTAACACCTCCCACAGCCTAGTGCATTAGAAGGGGATAGGAAGGAGCGCTACAGATGTTATATAAATCCATCATTCTCTTATACCTTTTAAGGACTATAAATCTCTCAGTTTTTCCTTCTTGAGAGAATGAAACCATGTTTATATAAAATTAATCTCCTCAAATTTCTTAGATAATTTTAAGGTCATTCGATAGTCTTTTACTTAATCTCACATTGATCAACTAATATTTTCAAATGAGATTAAGTAACATGCAAGTCCAACATTCAAAAGTGTTGTTTCTAGCATAAAATTCAAGCATAGTATAAGTTCCAATAGAAAATCAAAATCTTGATAAATAAGGATATTATGTAATAGATCACAAACAAGATATTAACCTAGATTTCAAGGATTCAATTTCTTTCACGACTTCAGCTTTGTCTTAATCAAATTTTTAATCATCTTTCCCAACAATAAAAAATGAAGTAGCTTTTCCCAATTGGTTACAAGTATGCTCACAATTTCAAGATGTTTATTTTTATTTTACACAAAGAGATTCAATACATGGAAAGATTCAATTTTGGATGTTATTTTTAGATTCCGTGAGAAGGTTAATTAGGATTCACAATTCTTCTTTTGAGCTCACATAGCATGTCATGACTACAACATTTGAGTGATCTAGTAAAATGTTTCCAAGCAGCTTCATAACTTGCTAACTCGTAATGTAATTTGGAGGCTCCATTTGTTCCTTCTTGTATTCCACACAAAACCAGTCATAAATCATTTTTAGAAAGGCATCTACAATTGGATTATGTATTTTCAAAAATCCTTAAATGTAGTTGTTGCATCTGAAGCAATGCTTGAATTCAAGGGTTGTATAAAACCAAAGAATTTCCTCATAGTATAAGACTCCAAAATATACATTGCAATACTTTGATATCACCATATTTAAAAAATGCATGAGCTTAAAATATATTGAGCAAAGAGATCATAGTATCCATCGCAAGATAAATCATTTTTTCAATTTTGATTAAAATGTTATTTGGAATTCCTTTGTATTGTTGAAGAGGAGTTTGAACACTCCACATATGCTTATTAACTATATTGCATAGGTTAAGGTTTATTTCATCCAAATAAGCACATCATATTTTCTAGAAAAATCTCAAAAGTTCTCTCATGACGTGGACTTCACTATGAGCAATGAACATCATGTCAAATGTGAGAGAAAGTCCTTCAAGCATAAGTTGTGAACTATATGCCTGAAGAAAGACATTGATATTTTCACTGGGCTCTACCAAGCTCTCCTTAACTAGGATTGATACTCAACAAAAAGCTTTGAAAGTTCCATCTTCACATTTCTCAATCACATGTTTCCATAATTATGCTCTTTTAGAAGAATTACTCACCTGCCAAAACAAGGTAGCCTAATGGAAATGAGTGCCAATTTCCATCATATACACCATCACTGAATCACCATTCTCAACAAGAGTATAAATCGTCAAGAAAAACCCCTAAATACTTGCATTAGCATTTACACTCCCAATTTTACGAGGGGAACACTAAATGAGCTAGCAAGTTCTGCTTAAGTATAGTACCCAAGAAAATGCAAGAATCAAATATGCAATGTTCAACTGATCTAAGTTATCTAACGTTTTATTCCACTATCAATGAGTAAGTACTTTCTTTGTAGGGTTATTTTCAAGTAATATTACTTGATAATTCTAAGAAGAATTAGAATTCCTTCTTTTTGGAGTTTAGTTTGTGTATCTTCCTCATCAAGCTTTTCATAAACATACTTGTACAAACCCTTTGTATACTAGTGGATAAGAGACCCTAGGGATGCATTTAATGAACTAATTAGTTCTTTATTTAATGATTGGGTGTATGGGAGGATCATCATCTATGAATTTGTCAATATGATTAATATTTCGATTGTATTTTAAATCTATAAAAGGGAAGGATAGACCGTTCTAAAGATATGGATACTTGGAGATCATATACATGGGCTTGGGGTGCTCTATTTTGGGATCCTTGGGGATTGTCTTGATGTAATTGAGCCTTCCATTTACTTTTATTATTTCACATATAAATTATTATAGGAAGTATTACAGTTGGAGGTTGTGTATGGGTTTAAATTTCTCTATTTTTTGATAGAGAGTTGAAATCTTCTTTTGGAGTTTGAGCTAGACATGATGCTAAAATAAGACTATTGCTAGGTCTTAGTGTTATCCTTGTAAGAGCTAAAATATAAATAATCATTGTTGTTAGATTACTATCACTTGATTAATATGAATACCAATATTGTTCCTTGATTTTGTTACATTATCTATGGAATTCTTATAGTTGTATGAGGATTTTATGTTTCACACTCTCTTCATTAAGAATTAAGACAATTTTAAATATCCTTTGTTTTCTCTTGTCATTTTTTCCATCATTTCAAACTCTATTTCCAAAGAAGATAGCCATTGGTCCTACTTAATCCACGAAATATACTATAAAAACACCTAAATATACCATTATTATCTAATCTAATATTATATGCTTGCACTTAATTGGGAGAACATGTGAATCATTAGGGAGCACCCCCAGCACCCCTCACCACCCTTCCCCCCCCCGCCCCCCCTCACACACACACACCACCCCCTATAATTTAAATTTCACTAGTTGTGAAGTGAGAGAGGTTATTTTTGTGGTGACAATGGATCATACTTTTAGTGTGGCACTAGGATTTCCCTAGATTATATTAAGGTCTTGATATTTTGATTGAAAAATTGAGGTGTAACTTAAAAGAAAGTTTGTTACATACAATACGAAACTTTGTCTTCAATAATATCAATGTATACTTCCCCATTTTGTTAGTTTATCAAAAAATTCAAGAATACATGACTTTTCTTCATGTTGAGGTTGGGATTGATCTATAAGAGTATTTATTAATTTATTTTTTGTACACGGAGAAAATATTTGTTGTGTGTAAGGCTAGTACCAAAGTATCAAGGTGGAGATGAAAAAATATTGTTTTGACTCAAATAAGATATTGGGAAATCGATCAACATGTAGATATGATAAATATGAAAACAGATATGCTGAATGAGTATTCTAATTCACCCATACTGAGTGTCCATTTGCATTTGTGGAGGTTGGAAGTATCATTTTATGATACTTATTATTATATATTTGTATTCCATAGAGCATGGCATTTTTGTTGAAGAAGATCTAGGGGAATGGAGATCGATGATTTCTTTTATGGTGTATGATTGTTTAAGATCATTGTTACATATAGTCATTGCCATAAAAAAATGGCATGGTGCATTTTTCTAGAATAAGGATAGTGTCGATTATCTTAAAGATGACAATGAGTATATAGAAGGAGATGTGTGGCAGAACATTGGGCATACCTTATCATATCAAAGAAATATATGTTGATAAGCATGATCTTGACTTTGGTTTTAGAGTCAAATATGGTAATAGAATGAAAGGTAGAGTCATCATAGGATATATTTCCCATTAATAGGAACTCATTGGTGAGATAATTATGATACAAAGAAAGAAATGCATTTATATAAAATCCATGTGAAAAGTGTCATAAACAAGAGATAATATGTATCTTGTATTGGAATACTAATGTCTAATTTTAAATCATTTTTTTCATTTTATTTGTTATGAACTTAAATTCATAAAAATTAATTAAAATATTAAAATATTATTTAAATAAGCAAATGATTAATTATAATCACTTAATTAACAATTAATTAGTTAAATGAAGAGACATTAGTCCCAAGGGACATGTCTCTTTGATTAGGCATGGCCAGTCAACTCCTATTTAAGGAGCACTGCCTCAACCTTGTAATCATCATTCAAATTTTATCAATTAAATATATATATATATATATATATATATATATATATATATATATATATATATATATATATATATATATATATATATATATATATATATATATATTACATTCAGAAATCATCTGGTGTATTTTTAATAGTCAAATAGCAAATTAGAAATTTAGATTTCTAACAGTGGTATCAGAGCCAAAATTAGTCTGGTGACACCCACGACGTTCTGCTAGTCGTCACGCCCTACGGGCCTTCCATCCGCAACCTGCATTTCATTGTTGCAAGATTGTTGCTCTAGGAATAGTAGTGTGTACACTATTGGGCGTGGAGGAGACATCTGCATTAGGCATGGAACAATGAACACTGTGGAAACAACTCGTTGTTTGTGGCATCTGCGTAAAAATAATCGGCAACACTGGCGTTGAGTGGCTCAGTGGCGTGGATACGCTCCCACTATTCCCTTTGCGAGGTCTGAGGCCATGACTGGTGTTGTGAGCTGTAGCGTGTACCTCGAACGGTTACGTTGCTGTTGATACACACCCACCATGTTCAAGTCGTCAAGCGATCTTGGTCTGGTATCAATCCAAACAGTAGGTATCAGCGGTCTGAATCGGTGGTGATAAATGGTCATGACAGGTCAGTAGCATAGTCATCGTTCGAACTATTGGCATTTACATTAATTTAACTTAATTAAAATTATTTATATATAATATATATATATATATATATAAAATAAAAAATTGGGTCTTCAAGAAAAAACGAAACAAAATGGCAAGCAACAATAATGACGATATAAATTCCAACACCAATCGATCTCCCACGCACAGTGACTGTGTCTGCTAGGTTTGCGACCACAGAGAAGCCACAGCCACCGCCATGAGTGCGCCTGGGGGTGGGGAGCCTTCTCCCACCCCACCAATCTCATCAGAGGAAGCTTTCCGAAGACTGTTAACGCAAAAAGGGAAGAAAAAATTGATCCCAGAAGTCCTAAAATTTATCAAAAAGCTGGAAGAAATTCCTGAGATTGCCCTGCCAGAAGACCAACCGATAAAAATCGCCCTAGCCCTAGCTGACAGAGGTTTGGTAGGACAATTTATGGGACACTGGCCCTCTACAAAAACAATAGATGACTGGATCCAACGCAATTGGAGACCTCAGCTGAAAAACAATGTGATCTGCTATGCTATCGGAAGAGGGTATTTCATTTTTGAGTTCACATCCAAAGAAGATCGAGATCTGGTATTCAGAAACGGTCTGTATTTCATGGGAAATCAGGGTCTGTATCTTAATAAGTGGACTCTCGACTTCGATCCCTCAGTCAATGCCCCTAAAGAGGTCCTAGTCTGGGTCCAGCTTCCCAATCTTCCGATCCATTGCTGGAGCTATCACACCCTGCAGAAGATTGGAAATGGTTTAGGTTGTTTCATTGACAAAGCAAATAACAAGGGCCAATATACCTGTGCAAGAATCTGTGTGGAAGTTGATCTGGAAGCTGGACTGCCTGAAGCGGTAAAACTTACAGTCGGAGAATGGCATCACTATCAAAAATTGGATTACAAGCAATTGCCTTTCAAATGCAAAACCTGTCACGAACATGGACACTTCCAATGAAATTTCCCAAAAGCTCCAACCAGGGACAAAGTGGACGAAGAAGGATGGAAAGAGATAAAAAAGGGCAAGGCAATCCCAAAACCAACTGAGAAGAAAAATTCAGGGCCATTGGTGAAGCCCCAGCCTAAACCAAAAGCCAAAGAAGTTCCAAAAGAAGGCTCTTCCTCTGGGGAAAAGACGGATGCCATTGGGATCCAAGAGGAACCAGAAGACCCGTCGAAGAAAGTGAAAGAAGCTGAGGCAAAGTCAAATCTTCCTCCATCAGAGGATGATCAAGGGGGAAAAGAAGAAAACGAGGAGCACATCAGTCTGGGCACCGATTCTGAGGGAGATTTAGAAGATGGAGTCTCTGAATCAGACAGCTCGCAAGTCACTCCTATCAAGTTGGCTAGGGGTCAAAAGTCCAAGAAGAAACAGAGAGAGGAAAAAACTTATCTAGATGTACTCCAAGGCTCTCAGAAAACTCTCAAAGGAATGATGAACACCAGATCCAGGTGCAAGCACGGTCAAGTTCCAAAAGGAGCCACAACCTCCCAAGCCAGTAAATAATGAAATATGTCTCATGGAATTGCAGAGGGTTAGGCAGCAGGTTGAAAGAAGAAACTCTGAAAGACATTGTGAGGATGTACTTTCCTAAAATCCTTCTCATCCAGGAGACAAAGCTGGAGGAATTTCTACTCCTCCAAGCAAGCAAAGCATTCTGGCATAAAGGCCAAGGGAGAGCAGTCAGTGCCAAAGGTGCCTCTGGAGGGATTGCCTCCTTTTGGGATAGCTCCAAATATGATCTGATTTATGAAGAATATTGCCGCCATTGGCTATTCACTAAGCTCCTCCATAAAGAATCTGGCCATAAAGTAAGTATGTTCAATCTATATGCTCTGGTCTTACCATCTGAGAAAAAAATTTGTTGGGATTGGCTCTAGTCCTATCTTTTCTTGCAAAATCCAGAAAATATTATTATTGCAGGTGATCTGAATGTTATGCTAACCGCAGAAGAGAAAAAGGGGAGCTCGCTAGTCAGGGACCCAACTAGAGAATGGATTGAAGACCTCATTTTAGGTTGGGATTTCGAGGATATCAAGCCCTCGTCTGGGAAATTCACCTGGTCCAACAAAAGGATAGGCCCCGGCCATATTGCTGCTCACTTGGACAGATTTCTAATCCAATTCTCCTTCTTGACATGTGGTCTAATGGCCACCTCTAAAATCCTGCCGAACTACACCTCTAACCATAAACCCATTCTGCTTGAGCTCTCCTTGGATGGAAATCTGGGCCCCATTCCCTTTAGATTCAGTTCTCTATGGATTCATCAAGAAGGCTTCCAGGAGGTGGTCTCCGAGCCCTGGAACCGGCAAGTTCAAGGCTCCCCTTTCTTTGTGTGGGAAGAAAAATTGAGGGGACTTAAAAGAGAGCTCAAGGAGTGGGCAAAAAGTTTGAAAACGCCCACCACCAAAAGAAAGGAGATGCATGACAATTTAGCAAGCCATCAATTAACAATGGAGAATTCCGATGTAACTCAATCCCTTCTTCAAAAAGAAGTAGAGCTACAAAAAGATCTCCATAAAGTAAGCAGGGATGAAGAAGAGTTTTGGAGACAGAAGTCCAGAAATCTTTGGTTACAGGTCGGAGACAAAAATACAAGCTACTTCCATAAGCAAGCTGAAGCATCCAAGCACTTCAAAACAGTAAATGAAATTCATTATCAAAACACTGTGATTAAAGACTTTGAAGGCATAAAGCGAGCAGCCCACTCCTTCTTCAAAGATCTTTACTCGGCCCCGGAAGACCCTCCCATCGATTCTCAAGCCTATCTGATTGATCTAATTCCTCAATGTGTTCAAAACTCTGACAATACTATGCTGACTGCTCCGATCAATATGAATGAGATTAAAAAAGCATTGGATTGCATGGAATCGGATAAAGCTCCGGGCCCTGATGGGTTCATAGCAAGGTTCTACCTGACTTGTTGGCCTACAATTAAAAAATATCTTCTGAGAATGGTCCAGAAATCTCAGACATGTACCAAGATTGGAGGCAGTACCAACTCAGCCTTCCTTGCCTTGATTCCAAAAGATAAAGGTGCCACCGACTTTAGCAGAGACCGACCCATCTCTCTATGTAATACAAGTTATAAACTGGTTACAAAAACAATAGCCAACCGTCTTAAGAAAATTCTTCCAGTAATCATCCCTGAAAACCAAGGAGGATTCATCAAAGGGAGAAAGATTCTTGACAATATTGTGCTGGTGCAAGAAGCAATTCACTCAAGTTGTCATCGAAAAGAGAAAGGCATGGTGATTAAGCTAGATTTGACAAATGCCTTTGTGTTATAGACATTTTTGGGCACTGCAACCCCAATCATAAATGTCCATAAACCAAGGGCTCTTAAAGTCCCTAAAAGTGTTGTTCCAACCTCTAAAAGAACAAGGTCAACTGATTACATCTTCTCCCAGAAGTTCTCCACAAAAAACTGCTCAGAACTAGTCAAAACAGGACCATCTCACCTGCTCCATGGTCAAAGTGCACTGCATCCCACCTAAATACACACGGGAGGTGTGATGCATCTTGAAAATCCCTTCTATGGGGTGCGATGGGCGAGAGTGGACAAATGGCAGGGTCAATCTGCAAGGTGGAGAATCATGGAATCTTCCAGAAACTTCTCCTGTGACACTTGCCTCTCTGCATTCGCCCAGGGATGAGTAAGAGATCATCAATCTCCAAGTGGATTCAAGAACTATCAGAGAGAGGACACTAATCAAATCTCAAAAGCTGACTCACCCCCCTTGCAAACATCTATATATGGATCCCTCATCCCAAAGATCCAGAGGCTGGAATTTTGTATCTTGTAAGGAAGTGCTGCTGGTTTCTTGGTGCAATATCATAGTGTTGGGTGATCTAAGCTTTTCATGAGGTGAAGAAGGGCTCTCTTGCTGGGAGGATGACGCTGGGTCAGAACAATTGGTTGTAATCCTATTTGCTTTTCTTGATTATTAATAAATCTATTCAAGTTTTCCTCCACATTCTTGTATGATTAATGATATATGCATTTGTGTGGTCAATATATATCTGGTCCTATATTGTTTATGATAATAGATTTATGTTCTTGGATAGTGTTATGCTGCTTTGATTCTATAGGTGCTCTTTGAAGCTGGGTATACGAGGAAGCGAGTGGAAAAGATCTATCAGAAGGGAGAGGAATCAAGTAAGGAACCAATCACAAGACAGAGGTTGGTCTCCTTTATTCCCCTCTTATCTATTTCTCATAAAGGAAAACGAAAGTAGTTTTAGTTTGTTTGTTTCTAAGGTAGCTACCAGCCTTAGTGGGAGTAGCAGCTCTGCATAGACACTAGTTTTCTCGATAACAAAATGGCGACTCCACTGGGGAGTGAATAGATTGTTTGTTTATCTACATTTGTTTACTTTATAAACTTACAGACGGAGCCCAAAGTCAAGCTAGCTAGGCTTCAAACTGCATTTACTATGCAAGTGCAAAGTAGATCAACGTTGCTTCAGTCTATCTCTGGGTTTTGTTTATGAACTGAACAATCGATTTACAAGCTCTCTAATTGCCCTTGTGGTGGCTCTAGTAACCTCTTTAGATCTACCCCTGTGATTGATTTACTGATTACCACTTGCTCGGCCTAAATCCCTGAACTGAGCTGCAAACTGTGACCCGGAACCCAGTTAAAATCTCGTCCCTGGTCCAGCGCACTGTCTCTTCTATGAATTCTAGATGCATCGCACTTCCCAAGTGTAGTAGGTGCGCTACATCTCTTGTTCACTGTGTTACAGGTGCGCTAATCAGACAAGGCCTTTTCTGCTCTCAGATTTTGGTTTCTGTTTTCACTCTTTTCAGCTCTATTCAAGAGTTTTGTTGCCTGTAGTCAGTACACCTCTATTGAAACCCCCTTCCTTGCCATTATTCCACCTCCATTGTGCAAAGAACTGTAAATGTTTTATGTATTTTAAGCCATTTTCAGTTCTCTTTTACAAAGAAGTAGCGTAATTGAACTGTCATTTCTTGATTTAAAAGTGTCGCAAGTGTCGTTTTCAGTCATAGAAGAGAATCTGATTTTTCTTGATAGTCGATTACATTGTTACTCTTGTATTTTATTTGAATTAGTAGTTTTTCAAGTGTCGAAAGAAAGTTTTCAATTCCAAATCGCAAAGTGTCGTCATTGTCTTCATTTTGTCTTGAAAAGAAACTTGTTAGTAATGTTGCTTTGAAAAATAATTTAGATTTGCGCTTAGCTTTCTTTTTATCATTCACACATTAAGAAGGCTGAAAACAAATACATGCACGTGCATTTGCATTTAGACTGTTTGTTGGTTTGATTTAGGATAGTGCATATAGTGTGTGCTCTCTGCTCTATGTTGAAAGAACGTCATCTCTCTTTCCTTAGTAGCTAGGATTTTCATTGCAAAAAGAAGATTAAACGATTGTTTATCATCTTAGATTGAATTTTAGGAATTGTACATCTACATCACGCGGTGAACCTGAAAGGAAAATTTCTTAAGCAAGATCAACTGTAAAATAAATTTAATGAATCTAAAAACTCTTTGGAACCTAACGCACAACATTTAGAAGTCTAGGCTAGAGACGTATTCCGGCGTCGTAAAGCCTGGTAACTGTTGTTTTCATTGTTGGTTGGGTGATTCCTCCACTTTGAGACGATAAGTGCCAGTATGGACTTGTGCTCCCACGCACCGTCGAGTATATATTGGGAGACCACAATAGGCTTTATCCTTTATCCATAGGAAGCCGTGTCTGTCACCCTATCAATTGCAATGCACTGAACACAGCATTCGAGAAGATTGACTGCCATACCGTAAAAAGTATTCTGAAGTTTTGTGATTGGTTTGGTAATCCTTCTATCTAGATTTCCAGAGCAGTCTCTTTCGTTCCTTTTCAAACTCCTTAAAGGAAAAGGTCCATCTGAGCACTTGCAACTTCAGGCTCATTAAAAATCAAAGGCGACTAGAGTCATCTTTTGTTTTTTCTCGACTCTTAAAAACTGAAAAAGCAAGTTGTGTCAAAGCGTCTAATTTTTTTTTTAATCGGATTAAATATACCTTTCCTACGTTGGTCTTAGGTTGAAAAAAATGGAGTCCACCAACCAAGGAGTTCCCCTTGGGGGAAATCCTAGTCCTTTCTCCTCTTGGGGAGATGTTGGTGCGCCCCATATGGCCACATTGTCACTTCCAAGATTGACAATCGACTTGCCCGTATGGCTCTTCTCAACCTCTGTCGTTCAGAACACTGTGATTCCTGAACAATCAAGTCAGCAACTAAATGATACCAGAGTTACCCCCCAACCTTCTACTTCATCCAACTCTTCCTCTCCTCCTTCCTCTTCACTTGATGAAGCTGGTAAAGCCAAAAATCAAGTAACTGAGAAGAAGAAGGAGAAGAAAAAGAAAGAGAAGAAGAAGAAGGAGCCAAAGGCGAAAAGGGGCGACCAGGCATTGTCTAGCAAAAATCCACACATTGCACCATCCAGGCCTAAATCACCATGTGTCATTTGCAAAGGAGACCACTATCATCGAGATTGTCCTTGCATCCCTCGGATCTTAAGGGACTGGTCTCCTCGTTTGCACAATCTGGTGTCATCAACCTTTGATGATCATGTTGAAAGCACACCGTCAACTAGTGAAAGTGAAGCCCCTAGACAAAAAGGAAGATGTGAATTTCCTTGTAAACTGTGTGAAGGTGATCACGCCGTCCACCATTGTCCCTTCTTAGACAAGGCTAAAAGAGTTTTGTACGACCGTCCGGTTTCACCGTTACGGCTTCCTCCTGGATATAAGAAGCTCTTGCCGAGTCTGTCACTAGCTGAAAATCCAGTTGACATGCCCTTGTGGTCGGCCGAAGTGTCTATCATTGAAGATAAACCATCTGAATCCACACCAGACGAAAGTCAAAAGGTCGAGGCGGCAGTTGACCCAGTCTTGCCTTCAGAGGATCCATCTTCAGATGATACAGTCACCAAAGAGAACAAGAATGACACCGTTCAAATTCTCTTTGTAAGCACAGACTCCGATGAACATGGGGGCAGTCTACCCGTTCCTTTACCACAGGAAGGAAGTTCGTCAGAGTCATATCCGGCCGTCTATTCGGTCCCACCTCCAAGCAACCTAGTTGTTTCCTTCGATTGGAATCTACTAGGCAGACCCTACTTACTAGCTAGTGTACCATTTCGAAACATTCCTCAGATATATAGAATGGTCATGGCCGGTACCATCATAGATGAAGGGGCTTCTGTGAGTATCATTTCCTCAACTACTTGGAAAGCGCTTGGTTCGCCATCGCTTTTGCCTGAGATGAGAAATCTAACAGGCTTTGACAAAGGAACCAGTCGACCATTAGGGATCCTTCCCAATGTGCCGATAACATTGAGAGGGAAAACTGTTCACGTGAACGTAATGGTAGTCCAAGGACCCCTGGATTATAATCTACTCCTTGGATGAGACTATATTTATTGCATGGGAGCCATTGTCTCCTCACTCTTTAGAGTAATGTGTTTTCCGCATGAAGGAAGAGTGGTCAAGTTCGTAGACCAGCTTTCATTCCCCAGTTCACACATAGAAAATAGTCATATACCAACCCTGAATGGTCATTTCACGCAAGTAATGTCTCATCAATCCCCGGTCCGTCCTCCTGATGAGTGCGAGTGATTCGGAGGATATGACTAAAACCCAGGGAGCATGCACCCTGGCCTGTTTCGACAGGAAAACCTTGGGTATAGGGTAGGTTTCCATGGAGGATATATGACTGGCTGACACACCTGTCCATTTTGGAAAATGGGATTAGACCAAAATAAGATAGCTCTGTTAAGGTAGGCCATTCCCGATAGAACAAATGTTTTGTCTGCAAATTGAGGGGTAACCTGGAAAAGGTAGGCCTTTCCCGATAAAACAAATGTTTTGTCTGCAAATTGAGGGGTAACCTGGAAACTCTACTTCGCTATACCTGGGGGCATGCAAACCTTTTGGCGTGCAAGCGAAGAGCGACCATTTATTTTTTAAATTTGTAGGTCCTCTAACCCTTTAAACTTGTAGGATTGGTCGTTTCCTAACTTGCATAAAGAAAGGATGTGGGGCAAAGCTTTGAAAAAATGCCATTTTTATATGAGACATCCTTATTATACGACTGGATTATCGAGCAGTTTTAACGCGGAATTCAAGCTCGTTAAAAAATAAACATAAGCAATGAGCAAATGTTCCCCCAGAGTTTAAGCTCATTAAAAAATGAACCATTTTCTGGTAAATAACCATTGTGAATGTATTACCATCAGCCTTTGAAGCCTTGGTCGTGTTCTCATCATCACCTCCACTTTGTTTTGGCCGATCATTCACCTCCATTTGATTGTTTACCCTTTTTGAGGAACAGTTGCGAAGAGTGATCCTATTAGCCATCCTTGTGACACTGCCATGATTGGAAAATTCCAAACCTTACCTGGAAACAGCTGCTACCCGAATTTATCACTCGTTCCTCAAAAAACGAGTCTCCTTTAAGCTCTTTTCAACTGAATCGTAAAATATGAAAAGATTGCCGAGCCATTGGCCTCTCCAGCTCGTTAAAGCGACCAGAAGTGCTATCCCTCCTTTAGATTTTAATCTTTTTGGACTTGAGGGATTATTACACAAAAACATCGAGCGCTTGCTTTGTTCAGCTCGTTAAAAGTACTGAAAATTCATCCCTTTTGTATTGTTTTATACTTTTTCGGACTCAAGGGATTATATGATGAAAAAGGATTATTGGAGTTTTCTTTACGTCCCTTTTCAGACTCTCTAAAATTGAAAAGGATCGAGTTATCCTTGTCGTTAAACTTGTTAAAACCGAATAGCGACAAACTTGTCTATACAAACAAGAACATGTTTCACTATCGCTAGGCTCGTTAAAACATAGCGATGGGTTTTCCCGAAGGGAAAATTATAGAACAAGAATATGTTATCCTCCTCAAGCTTGACAAAAATAAAGAGGTACTGGTCAGCAATGACGGGGGAAAAATTGGGAAGAAAACTTGAAGAAACTTTATTGGTAGCAAGTCGCTCTTGAACATGACACTTTCACTCCGCATCCGAGTCGAGTTGGGTTGTTCCATTCACTGGTCACATCACCATGGTTCCGTCACACCATCCATATTTGGGGTTAATGCTACCGATCGCCGATATGTTCAAGAGAAGTCGCTCAGAGAATTCACTTGTGTCTCACCCACTACAGTACGTTTACGCTCCATTCTTTAATGACCGCCACCCTGAACCTTATATCACCAGATCGTTTTCACCTCCATTAAATCATTTGCTCCGTTCCGTGTCATTGATGTGGGATTCGCTAAGGCCCTCCTATGATGGATCGCTTCTTGTCGACATCAGCTCATTATCCAAGAAGTCTATCTAGGAACAACCCTTTGAGTACTTTGAAGCTTGCATGCCTCAATGGCAAGTTTCTCACTTCCGGCGACAGGTTTACATCAATGGCCTTCGACCGAAAGATTTTGTGTGGTGTTCAACACCAAGTCCCTTATTCACACCATGTGAATTGTACTGTAGTACCTTGAGGGTCATCATCATTATTGGTGATTCCTCTCACACCTATTAACAGCTCACATCATTGGCCGGTAATCAGGCGATGTCTTTCCATGTTCGACTCCAAAACATCTCTCACATGGATCGACTTGTACTTTGAGTGAAGATCGAACGAGATTGAAGACCCCGGATCTAGTTTCATCCATTCGGGCTGTGATATATATTCAGGAAAATAAAGACATCAAATGTACATCATTACTGCACAGATAATCATCCAACCTAAGGGATGATGGCTCTCCCAGAATCATCAGTCTACACTCAGACGATTGTCTGTCTTATGTACATGAAAATGAATTTATAAAGTTGAGCATGGGAATGCCCGCCTCAGCTAGATCATGAAAATATTATGAAGATAATGTATTGCATTGTATCTTATTACAGGTCGCCTTCCAGCTCGAAAAAACTTCATATCCTCATGATAAAGCATTTCACCTGACATCAAAACAGATTAACGACCTCATGCTTTAGGGGGCAACTGTTATAGACATTTTTGGGAACTGCAACCCCAATCATAAATGTCCATAAACCAAGGGCTCTTAAAGTCCCTAAAAGTGTTGTTCCAACCTCTAAAAGAACAAGGTCAACTGATTACATCTTCTCCCAGAAGTTCTCCATGAAAAACTGCTCAGAACTAGTCAAAACAGGACCATCTCACCTGCTCCATGGTTAAAGTGCGCTGCATCCCACCTAAATACACACGGTAGGTGCGATGCATCTTGAAAAGCCCTTCTATGGGGTGCGATGGGTGAGAGTGGACAAATGGCGGTCAATCTGCAAGGTGGAGAATCATGGAATCTTCCATAAACTTCTCCTGTGACACTTGCCTCTCTGCATTCGCCTAGGGATGAGTAAGAGATCACCAATCTCCAAGTGGATTCAAGAACTATCAGAGAGAGGACACTAATCAAATCTCAAAAGCTGACTCACCCCCCTTGCAAACATCTATATATGGATCCCTCATCCTAGAGATCCAGAGGCTGGAATTTTGTATCTTGTAAGGAAGTGTTGCTGGTTTCTTGGTGCAATATCATAGTGTTGGGTGATCTAAGCTTTTCATGAGGTGAAGAAGGGCTCTCTTGCTGGGGGGATGACACTGGGTCAGAACAATTGGTTGTAATCCTATTTTCTTTTCTTGATTATTAATAAAGCTATTCAAGTTTTCCTCCACATTCTTGAATGATTGATGATATATGCATTTGTGTGGTCAATATATATCTGGTCCTATATTGTTTATGATAATAGATCTATGTTCTTGGATAGTGTTATGCTGCTTTGATTCTACAGGTGCTCTTTGAAGCTAGGTATACGAGGAAGCGAGTGGAAAAGATCTATCAGAAGGGAGAGGAATCAAGTAAGGAACCAAGCGCAAGACAGAGGTTGGTCTCCTTTATTCCCCTCTTATCTATTTTTCATAAAGGAAAACGAAAGTAGTTTTAGTTTGTTTGTTTCTAAGGCAGCTACCAGCCTTAGTGGGACTAGCAGCTCTGCATAGACACTAGTTTTCCCGATAACACTTTGATAGGGTGAGACATGATTTCCTATTTTCTGTGATGGAGAAATTTGGCTTCTCAAAAGCTCTCATAACATTGGTGAAAGTCTGCATTACCTCTCCTTGGATAGCGCCTTTGGTTAGTGGTCACTCAATGGAATTCTTCCAGGCCTTGAGGGGGCTAAGACAAGGTTACCCGTTGTCCCCGCTTCTTTACACCATTCAAGCTTTGGTGCTCAGTTTCCAGCTAGACTACTGTCAACAGATCCAAACTCTGCCAAGCCTAAGGATGGCTTACAAGGTCAAAGACATAAATCATGCCCAGTTTGCTAATGATACATTATTGCTTGGAGGAGCTAGCACAAATTCTACTAGGAAATTCAAGAAGGAGCTGGACATTTATAGGGAGGTTTCGAGCAGCAAGATCAACTATCTAAAAAGCATGATCTATGGCTAGAATTGCTCAATCAAGGAATTGACATGCATAGCAAGGCTGTTAGAAATGGAAGGAACCTTGACCTGGGAGTCATTTAAGTATCTTGGGATCCCAATCTTCAAATCAAATCCTAAGGTAGCTCACTAGATGCCCCTACTAGAAAAGCTAAAACTCATAATACAAGCTTGGGGAGCCTCTTGGTTGAATAATGCTGGGAAGGTAATCCTAATGAAATCTGTTCTCATAAGTCTTCCGTTATATCAGAACTCCATTCTACTAGCCCCTAAAACCTTTATTAGTAAAGTGGATGGCCTCCTGAGAAGATTTCTGTGGGAGGGAGGGAAAAATAATGAAAGAAGGCTCCATTTAGTAAACTGGGACACTCTTAAGAAGTCATTCTTGGAAGGAGGTCTCCAAATGCGAGATCTGGCAGCCCAAAATCTTGCTCTGGGCTCCAAGTTCCTTTGGAACATTGTTTCTAGGAAACCTAGTTGGAGCAAGAGAGTTCTGTGGAAAAAATATTTTCATGGGCAGCGCTTGAGGTGTTTGGACCAGCCTCCAAGAATAACCAAAGGATCTTCGGTATTTAAACTCTGTCTCACAGCTATGAAACATTTCAGTCACAAGCTATACTGGATCCCAGGTAATGGGAAAAAAATAAGAATTTGGGAAGATTCGATCGTTGGAGATCAGCCCTTGAATCAGATAGAAAAACTTATAAATATCAGAGTTTGGCTTCAAGCCAGCAATCTGGAAACCCTTTGGGACATATCCAATTGGACAAATGATGCAGGAAGACTTTGGGATGGTTGGAATCTCGGGGAGGTCCTTCATTGGCTGGATGTTGAAGCCACTTTATTGCTGGATTTTCTCCAAGGAAAATCTCCCTTAAAGGCCTCTTCTAAGGACAAAAGAGGGTGGGGCTCTCTCTTAGGCTCATACTCAGTAGCAGAAGGTTGCAAAAGTATGTTGGCTATCCCAAACGCTCCCCCAGAGCCAACTCAATGGAAATTTATTTGATCCTTTCCTGCTCTCCCCAAAATTGACTTCTTTTGCTGGAATTTGGTGCATAAAAGTATCCTCACTAGAGATAACCTGAGAAGGCATTGAATGGAAGGTCCCTCCAGGTGCCCTCTCTGTGCTTCGGATGAAGAAACGGCTAATCACCTGTTGTTATTGTGCCCCTTTGCTCAAGAAGTTTGGAGGGGTGTCCTGATGCTAGGACCTGACAAAATAGAGCTTCCCGGAAATATTCTGAACCTGCTAAGAAACTGAACCAGGTTATCCTCATTCTATCTCTCCAAAAAAGCCTTCTCAAGACTGGTTGGATGTGGATTCCCAAATTCACATGCTGGAAACTGTGGCTGGAGAGGAACAACAGAATTTTTAGGGAGGAGAGTTGTAATCCAGTCAGAATTATCTCTAAGATCAAAGTTTTGTTGGGTGAGGCCTTAGAAGCCAAACCCGCCATAAGAAACGGTATGATTCTGGACAGTGAGGAAGATCAATGGCTAAAAGAGCTAGTTCCAAACCATCAAAATAGACCCATTCCCCCTGCTAAAGCCCCTTCTCATTGGGAAATTCGTCTGGAAGAACAGGAATTCATCAAATGGAGATCAGCTTTGGATGATCACTGCCTTTTCTTCGATGGGGCCTCTAAAGGTAACCCAGGAGCGGCGGGTGGCGGTGGAGTTATCTTGAGTCCAGGTGGCTCAACTGAGCTGCGATTTGCTTGGGGTCTGGGGCATGAAACTAACAACAGAGCAGAGGCTCTTGCTCTGTGGCAGGGTCTAAATCTGGCTATCAAGAGGAATCTCCTCTCCATCTCAGTCTTTGGAGACTCTAGACTAATTATCTAGGCTATGAACTTTCAAAAGATCCATTCTCAGGTTCATTTAGCCCCCACACTAAAAAAAATCAAACTAGTTTTGCCCAAGTTCCGCAAAATCTCCTTCTATCATATTCTGAGGAAGTTAAACTCATAGGTGGACTTGGCAGCCAATCTAGGCTCTATCTGTAGCAGGAGATCTCTATTAGTTAATGATGTTGAATCAAACTGCAACATTCCATAATTCTGGAGAAGACTGGGCCTTCGCTCCTTGGAGTAATCCACTGGTTCAGATATCTCTCCATCCCCGAGAGCTACGGGACCGAACCAATTCTAGCTGGCAGCTGTTAGGAGACGTGGACTCATCCACAAGGAAAAAAAGCAACCTCGTCATTTTCGATCTCTGCTCCATGCTGGACTTCACCGCTGCGTCTCTCTACAATCAGTTGGGTAGGTGCTGGGGGGTTCACGAGGGCTCCTTCAAAGCTAGATTTAAGAGCAAAAATGCCTCTACAGCATTCTATGTTGAAACGGCAAGCAATGTCGGCAATGCTGACACCTCTCTTAGCAATCATGAGTACAAAGTAACAATCCACCAGACAAATCAAAAGAAAACAATCAATGAGCCATTGGATGATCTAGCAAAGGAACTCCAGAGTGATGGGTCTCCTCTCTGCAAGCTAGGAAGCAGAGCTAAGACGCGACATGCAAAAGCAGCGGAAATCCAAGACGCCATTCTGAAACCAGATCAAGTGCATATTCAAGCCATTATCTGCAATCACAGTGTAATTCCTTCAGCGAACCTATCAAAATCTAAATGTACTCTCCTCGCCCCCTATCAAAACGAAAGCAAAATCTATAATAAGGAAATACAGAGTAGCCCTATTAAAGCCCTCGGCGGCTGTTTTTCTGAATCTTAAATAAAAACTAGCCGTTATTGTAAAAAAAAAAAACAACAATGAGAATATGAAAAAAATTCAAGAGGGCATCAACAAATTAAATAAATGCGTAGATAACGTCGAGAAGTCAGTTAGTAAGTAGGACCATATGGCGAATGATATCTCTTACTTAAAAAACTTGATGAGTCGGCTTTTCAGAGAGACGGATCCACCTTCAGCTACATAGAGTCCCAAGACTCCAGAAGATGATACTTCTCCAAAGCATGAGTTTCTGAGGCATGAGAAGTAGCAAATACCACAAATTCACTTCGAAGGAAGTCAATATTATACTAAATCTTCATAAAGGAACCATCTTAAAATGAAAAATGAATTACCTACGTATGATGGTAAGAACTATAAGGGCGTTATTGTATGGGTAAATAAGATGGATGCCTTTTTTATAGCAAACCCTCCACTTGGTGAGTAAGAAAGAGTCATGACTGCATCCAACTACTTAGAAGCAGATGCGTACGATTGGTTTTTGTGGCGGTCGTCTAAATTTACGAGTTGTTTATTTAATTGGAAAAACTTTAAAAATGCCTTGCTAAAAAGGTTTCATGACGAGGAGGAGGATGATGTCTACAAGAGATTCATTCGCCTGAAACAAAAAGGATCAGTGAGTGAATACACTCATGAATGGGAAGTATTAGCAGTAAGGCAGAGAGGGTTCTTAGATGAAGAGTTGTTAAAAATATATCGTTATGGCCTTAAAGATTACATTCACGAATAATTAAAATTGCATAAACCTAAAACCATTGAGGAGGCCAGACACTCAGCCATAATTATCGAGCAGAAATATAAACTCCACAGGCCACCATATGCCAGTAACGAGAGAACTAACAACTATTCCAAGGGGAAGGTGGGTAAACCATCATTAGAGAACACTAGCAAGTACATTCCACCACCAATGTGAAATGAAGGAAAACAACAAACTACTGTTGAAAGGAAAAATGATGGCAAATGTTGGAAGTGTGGAGACAAGTATTACGCAGGACACAAATGTGCAATTCAAAAATTGTATAACTACGAAGTTGAACGAGAAGAAGAATCTTTAGAAGACAGCTCTAATGAAGAGGACAATGAAGAAAATGCAAACCCTAGTCCGGAATCAGAAGAATATATGCCACGAATTTCTTTAGTGGCCATCACAAGGATAACTCAACCACAAACACTGAAGCTTAAAGGTCACATCAAGAAGCAAAGTGTTATAATTCTAATAAACTCAAGAGGTACATACAACCTCATAGATGTCAATGTTCCAAAAAGACTGAACATTTTTGCTTACTCGGTAGCAAATTTAAAAGTTATGGTAGCAGATGGAAAACGTATAGATGGAGTAAGCAAGTGCCATAAGGTTAAATTGCAATTAAGCGAATACACAATGGAGTCCAGTTTTTATACAGCTCCCCTAAGAGGAGTAGATGTCGTTGTAGGTGTACAATGGTTAAAAACACTAGGCACATATTCAGCAAATCACATTAAGCAGTTCATTAAATTCAAGTGGGATGGAAGGAAATATAATTTGTTCATGTTTCAGGCACCACTAACTCAAGTCATCTCCGCTCAATAGATGAAGAAACTTATTCGCAAGGGGGCATCATCGATTGTCGCATAATGTTAGTAGTTGGAGTTATTATCGAAAAAAGTGACTCATCAGCCATCAGAAATTTCATCCTTGATTCAGAAATACGAGAAGTTTTTTCAAGATCTACCAATGAAGTTATCCCCTGAGAGGCAAATTGAACACATCGTCAAAGTCAAACCAGACTCAACACCAGTAAATGCTAAGCCATATCGTTATCCCCATCACCACAAGACATAAATAGAATGCTTAATACAAGACCTGCTGAAGCATGGAATCATTTGGAAAGGTAGAAGTCCATACACTGCACTTGTAGTATTAGTCAGGAAGAAGGATGGATCCTTCAGATTATGTATAGATTACAGAGTTTTAAACAAAATCACTATTAAACATAAGTTTATGATTTCGTTCATTGATGAAATGATAGATGAACTACATGGAGCAGAATACTTTTCCAAATTAGATATAAGATCAAGCTACTACCAAATACGAGTAAGGTTAGAAGATGTAAAAAAGACAACATTCAGGACTCATGAAGGGAATTATGAGTTCAAGGTCATGCCATTTGGATTAACAAATGCGCCAACCACCTTCCAAGAAACCATGAATGAACTCTTTCACCCTTATCTATGGAAGTTTGTATTATTTTTATTCGATGATATTCTGGTCTACAATAAGACGTGGAAATAACATCTCAAGCATCTCGAATAAGTATTGTCTTTATTGGAGAAGAACCAGTTTTACGCCAAGCTATCAAAGTGTATGTTCGGGAAAAATGAAGTTGAATACCTAGAACATGTGATATCCAAGGAAGGATACCAAGTGGATCCCAACAAAATCAAGGAAATCAAAGAATGACCCAAAACCAAGAATGTATCCAAGCTAAGAGCATTTTTAGGTTTAACCGAGTATTACAAAATATTTATAAAAAACTATGCACATCTGACATCACCCCTAACCAATTTGTTAAAGAAGAATGCTTTCCAGTGGAATGACCAAGCAGACAAGTGTTTTGAGACTTTAAAGGAAGTAATGTCAACCACACCAGTACTAGCAACACCTAACTTCTCCAAATCATTCGTAGTCAAATGTGATGCTTATGGGTTCGTAATTGGAGTTGTATTAATGCAGGTCAACCACCCTATAGCATTTGAGAGCAGGAAACTTAATAAACAAGAAGGCTTAAAATGAACATACCAAAAGGAGATGCTCGCCATCATACACACTTTAATGAAGTGGTGCCAATATTTGCTTGGAAGTAAATTTTCAATCTGAACCAACCACAACAGTCTTCAGTTCTTACTTCAGGAAAATAAATTATCAACAGAACAATAGAAATGGATGGAGAAATTGTCATCTTTCAACTTAGAAATATTACACAAGAAAGCAAAAGGAGAATGTCGTAGCTGATGCACTCTCATGTAAGGATGACAACCACACAACATGTGCCGCCATGATAGTTTTTCCGGATTGGTTGGACGAAATATGAGCCGAATATGCCAAGGATGAGGATTGTGACTCCATGATTAAGAATATTAGTCAGTATACAAATTTCGAGTGGAAGAATCACATCCTATTGTACAAGGGTAGAATTTACCTAACACCTGCATCCAAATTTAAGGTGAGAATATTAAAAGAGTCTCACAATTCACCTGCAACCGGACATGTCGGATTCTATAAGACTTAGCACAACATCCGATAGTCATTCTATTAGAAGCATATGAGCAAGGAAATGCAGAAATATGTTGCAGAATGTGATACTTGTCAAAGAAACAAGAGTGAAAATGTACCAACTCCGGGATTACTACATCCACTACACATCCCCAATCAGAAGTGGGAAGATATTTCAATGGACTTTATTGAATGGCTACCTACATCTGACGGGAAGGATAAAATATTTGTAGTAGTTGAAAGGCTCACTAAATATGCCCACTTTATAGCTATTAAAAACATAGAGACAACTAAACAAATTGATGATGTGTTTTGTAAAAATATTTACAAAATACACGAGTTCCCTAAGGTCATCGTCAACGATAAAGATGTATGATTTAAGGGAAAATTTTGGAAGGAATTCTGCCACCAAGTAGGGATATCCCTCAACATGAGTTCGACCTATCACCCCCAAACAGATGGGCAAACCAAAATTGTTAATAAATTCTTGGAAACATATCTGCATTGCTTCGTTACAGATAAAAAAAAAGATGGACCCATACACCAGAAAGAATGGTGGTATAATACCATGTGCCACACGTCAGCTAAGATGACACCCTTATAGTTCTTATATGGTTACGAGCAACCCAAGTGGAAATATTTTTCACTCCTTGATTCTAGGGTACCAGCAGTTAATGACCACCTAGGAGAAAGTCAAAGGATCATCAACTTACTAAAGGAAAATATAACCATGGCTCATAATAGAATGAAACAACAAGCCGACCAACACTATTATGAAAGAGAGTTTGAGGAAGGAGAGTGGGTCCTTGTTAGACTCCAACCTTACAAGCAGTTATCACGAAAACAACATGGAGAGAACAAATTATCACCTAAATATTATGGACCATATCAGATAATCAAAAAGATAAGTAGTGTAGCTTATGGATTAAAGTTACCCGACAATTGTCGAATCCATAATACCTTTCATATATCAAGTCTCAAAAGAGTATTAGGGAAAAACTGAATAGTGCAAACAGAAATACCAGAGACTGATGAAGAAGGAAGAATAGTCCTTTAACCTGAAGGTATACTCGCTACCCAAGAAAAGGTTTTACGATCCAAGACAATAAAGGAATACCTCATCAAATGGAAGAGGTTACCAGAGGAAGATTCGTCTTGGGAATCAAAACGTTTCCTGCATCAACACCCAGGCCTACCTATGCTTTGAGGACAAAGCATCTTAAGGGGAAGGCAATGTTATGAACTTAAATTCATAAAAATTAATTAAAATATTATTTAACTAAGTAAATCATTAATTGTAATCAATTAATTAACAATTAATTAGTTAAATGAAGAGACATTAGTCCCAAGATACATGTCTCTCTAATTAGGCATGGCCAATCAACTCCTATTTAAGGAGCATCACCTTAGCCTTGTAATTATCATTCAAATTTTATCAATTAAATGTATATATTACATTCGGAAATCATATGGTGTATTTTTAACAGTCAAATAGAAAATTAGAAATTTAGATTTCTAACATTATTACACTTGTAATAACATGGGGAAATAATTTCATCAACTTTTCTATGAATGATGTATTGACATGGGAAAGTACCACTACTAAACTCACAAGTTCACAAAGCAAAATGACCCAATTATACCTTCCTCCATTGGAACGACAAACCCTTTGAGTATGGACTACATGTAATAATTTGAGTTTATGAACTAAATGAAATGTAGCAATGAATTTTAATTCAAAATGAAAATAATATAACAACATTGTAATCCTAGCTATGAGCATTTAAGAACCAAGTAACATGAAACAAAGGAAGAAATACAAAAATTCAAGGAAATATTCCACCAACCATAATCTACACTAACCCCAAAGCAAATTTGAGAAACTAAGGATAGCATACCAATTTTTTGCACCTACTTCACGTCAATTTTTAAATGCTACATAAAATAAGCATATAAATCATAAGCATGATCATATTCTACAAATTGGAAAATCCATTCTTAAAAGGCTCATGAAAAATATGAAAGGTGAGAATAGTCTACAATTATTCATAACTTTGCAAGAGTATAAACATACAAACTAATAGCATATCCTATTAACATATGAAGATATATTATAGTTCCAAGAAGACATACCTTTGAAGCACTAAAATGGCTTTATTTATAAATTTTTCATTTATTCTTGGCCTTTTAGTTGCATAAATCTTAGCATCGTACCATTCTAAATTGTTGGACTGCCTAGGCTACTTGTCTTAATAGACTTATATAGTTTTGTATTCATCCTTTGTACGAATATGAGAATATTCTTAAATAAAAATAGTAAATATCATACAATTTTCCTTAACTCATGTCACATTTTTAACCAACAATTTGTCTCCATGTGCTTACAAGAAAAATAATGCCCCAATTACTTTTGTCATCAATATAAATTGGTTTTCCTTATGTATTACATCTCGACTTGCAACTTTCTTTTTTAAATGATGGGATTTGTGTACACTTGGAGGTCATCTTTAATCTAGTGTCCATTTCCTAATCTTGTTTGGAGAGGGTTATTTGTTACCAAAAGCATTAACTTCCTCTTTCAATATGCAATTTCAGCCATATTAGTTGCATATAATGAATATGTATGTAAATTTCACATTGACATGGAAAAATCAAAGGTAAATAATAACAAAGATATCCTCACATGTGTTGTCATGAACCTTGCAACTTAAAAACCACAAGAAACCGAAAATTATAGTCCTCTTCAAGGTGGGAACCTCCTTTTAAAATGAATACAATGTAAAAGACAAGATTTGATGATCATAATACTAGGTATCCTTAGTATATATATAGAACATAAAGGGTACGATTATAATAAACTGGGACAATGAAAGGTTCTAGCCTGCATAAGAATACAACAACATAAATGTAATCACTCAATATCTAGGGCTTAATAAGGGATTTCATAGTTAACATGAGGATTGTATAGGGTCCAACATACCCCTCCCCTTATAACAAGTTGTTAACGGTGCTGGACCGGCCAACATGTCAAGGGGATCTCCCCGATAAGAAGTCCCAATTAGACCTCAGACCGTTTGGTGTAGGAGTTCCAGCAATGGGTCGTAAGGTAATGCCTTGACTACGATGTCACACAGAGGAAAGTAGAATAACTTTGTCAGCAACAAGGGTGTGACTGATGTAGTGAGTCAAAGAAGGTGTATGAGAGGTTCCAACACTATGAAAGGGGAAGGAGGTGAAGGTGAGTTCCAAGTTGAAAGGGATCAGTCCCAACTCGGCTAGGAACACACAACCCAAAGGACATGCACAGCTTCTGGTGGAGTAGTCCACTCGGATGCGGTAGTCACATCATACAAGGTAATATAACACGTAAAACACTCACGGATCAGTCCAAGATGAGTGTGATGGTTGCTATAGAAAGGTTCAAGTGAAAGGTATGTCTGATGTTCGGCAGAGCAGTCAACACAGACGGTGACAACATTAACAACATATGCAACACATTAACAAGAAGATTCATATAATTGCATGTGAATCAGTTCATACACAAGTACATAAGTTAAACAACACATATAATTAAAGCAACCGGAGCAGTCCAACTACAATAACAACATATGCATGAAAATGTGTTGTCTCTTATTATATAAAGAAGTGTAAGTCACAATCATACAATACATCCATGTAAACTTGCTAGCCCAAACAGTAAACATTACAGCCACATCTACCTTCTCCTCCAAAGAGATGTACTAGCTTTGTGCAATGGAGAAGCCAAGGCACGTTACAATATTGTCCAAGCCTTCTTCAAAATAGTCTTAGTAGAAGATTGGCTGACCAAAAGCCTATACAATGAGTTATGAGGGACTATTTATGGCAAAGGGTTGGGTGACCCTTGACATTCCCTTTTTTGACCATTCAACTACCCTCATGACTCTTCACCTACTCTATGACTGTTACATCCACTCTTGACACTTGACTTACACTTGACAAGACTCAACATTACAATGTGCATGTACCCATGTGAATAATGGCTCGGAGAAGCCAAACTAGACATCATTCGGACTTAGACAACCATAGAAGTCCAAATGCTCAACATCCTCATGCTGATCAACAGTGACATATTGATGCAAAGATTGGTAGCCCTTGAGAGTGTCTGTGTGTTCTGTTTTGACATCCTTCTGAAACCTGAACCTTGCCTCCATAGCATTTGGGTACACTACTTAGGCTCCTCTGTCCAACTATCTATGAGAATGTGCATCATTGTCTTTAGTGTGGCCGAACCAGCAACGTACATGCGCATGATGTCTGCACTGATAGGCAAGTTTGGGTTGGTGGCAATGCACGTCAGCTTGTTGAAGTACAAGTCAAGATCCTGTTGGACCTACTTCTTGGGATTCGCCTGGGTGAGGGTCCCAAGTGATGGGATCACATTAGTGTGAACTATAACCTCCATGCTTTTGAATACTCGTGCATGGGAAGCCTGTATGCTAGTGATGCGTTGTGGTAGGTCTTCATAGTTCCGAACCTGACTCTGGATACGTGCTTGCAACTCAACCGCATTGGCCTTCATCATCTTTGGCTAGTGAAGCGGGGCTCCCTTGTACTTCATCATCCATGCTCGCATGTTATCAGTAGCAGTATGTATGTTCTTCAAGATGCGTACTCTTCTTGCACATCGTTACTACCATCCGTGGAGATGAACAACTGCTTGATGCATGGTACCAAACTTGGAGTACAATGCTCGCATAACTATGTTCAAGGACAATACTTCATCCAGTATTGCCTTCTTTAGTTCAGCTCGGGCAGACATTGTCACCAAGTCTCATCCCTGCTTCGCCACCTATAGTTCCTTCGCCATTCACTCATTCTCATCTATGAGAAAACGGACACTTGAGCTAGTGGATTCGGCATACACTCTAGTTGCATCAGCCAATGCAGCTGGATGCTTCAGCACATCAATCACGATCACTTGATCTTCAAATTGTGCAGGGGATGTTTGGTCCTCCGAAGTCAGTACTCTCTGAGACTGCACAACTCTATGATGAGATTTGTCAAAGGAGATGGTGTGCATCTCTGCTTCCAGTTGACCACCCAGGATATCAATGCCTCCTGGGTCATCCGAGACTTGATCATCATTTGGATCCATTGAAGCAGGTGAGTCGACCTCTCTTTGGTGACGCATGAGGTCATTGTCCTATTCCAACTCCTGCTGCTCCGTGTCTACATCCCACTGTTCAAGAGCATGTTCTATCTCATGAGCAAAGTCTTGCCCCTGTGATGGTTCACCCTGTTCGCCTAATGACAGTTGTTCAGAAGAATCAACTACTTGTACGGGTGTTGCTTTGTATGTCTGCACGTGATGTGCCCCCTGCTGAATTTGTTGCTATTGCGTTTCCTTCTCTTGTTAGCGCAACTCTTGTTCTTTCGGGAGTTGCTCCCTCAACTCATGAAACTCCTTCTCTGCTTCTTCCATTCTCTTCTTATCCCTCTACCTTCACGCGATTCACTTGTTGCGTTGCTGCCTCTTTTTTTGAATAGCCATAGCTGCTTGTTCTACAAGTGGATATGCTTGAAACTTGCAACTTTTTTCCTCATCCATGTGATCAACAATCTTTCTCTTCCCTTTGTCACACATAGGTATGCTTGGCTCTGCTGCTTCTGCTACTACTACTACTACTGGTGTTCTCCATGATGTTGCTTCGTGCTGTTGTTCTAACCACTCTACAGTGAAACTGACCTATTCATTGGGTATGGAGGAATTGAAGCAATACCTCCATGAGTCCTCCTCGGCCCAATGACATGCCCCATGGATCCAATTGAATTGAACTCTCATTCAGTGATCATTCATAATGAAATGTGGGTCATACGGGTTGAAGCTTCGGAGGTTGAACGGGTACTTCTTCACCTGTTCAGCTTCGACATCTACTTGCTTGATGCTCTGGATCTCGTATAACCCAATCTGCAATGGAAGAGTGGGCCAAGGTGCCTTCTTCTTCCACTGCAGCCTAGCTGTTAATCCTACTGAGATATGATACACTACTTCCTGCATGACAAGCACATCCAACACAAACTTTGGCATAACATGCAGAGGCTTCTCCGCACTGAACACTCAAATGAACGTCTCATCTGATGAGGCATACCAATCTGCAATGCCTAACAATGCCTTCATCACTTCTTTTGACATGCAGGGTGGATCCTGTTCGAATATCAACCTATACACTGGGGTGACAAGCTGGTCGAACAGTCGTATGATCACTGCTCTGAAGCTGCACACGGAAAATAACTTGAAATATGTGCTCACAATAGTCTTCGCCGGTGATCATGCCCACTCTAAGCCTGGGAACTCATGTCAAGCATAGATTGCATCTAGAATGTAGGAAAACATGTAAATCTCTGCATGCATGCCTTTGGGTGACTGTCAAGCCTTCGTGACTTGCTCCTTCAGCTGATGAGCCAGTATGCCAGACCAGTTGCATGGTCTTCCTTCTCTAGCCAATTGGTCCAACGTGACCACCCAACTCTAAGGGAAGGTCTCAGTGCTCGCTTGGCCACTCAGTCGACATGCGAATATGACCAATTATTGGTATGCCTTCCTCAATATCTTTGTCTTATAGATTTGATTGGGGATCATCATGAAACGAGCTGGCTCCTTTACCCAATCCTTCAGAATGTCTCTAGAGTGGCCTCTACTATTGGGAAAGCTGAAGGGGGGAGTCATGATAGTCTTGGGCTCAGTCATCTGATACATCTCATCGCAATCTCATGCCCAAAAGTTTGCAATCTTCATCCCACTAACATAGCTCAAGGGCATCGTCTCAGGGTCAGTGTGAGAGACGATCCAGTGAATCATGTCCGCGAATGGGAACGCGTGGTATCTGCATGCAATCCGATACAAGTCAAACTTATGAATGTTCATGTACACCTGACAGTCTTCAAGGTCTTCCCCAAAAGTACCTGTGAATGTTTCATTCACCTCTTGCCACTTCAATTTGATGTCCTTGTCTAGATACAACTTTGTATCTTCATAAATCAGCAGACGAGAGGATACTTGTTCAGAAGCTGCTCCAGCTACCATACCATCAGTGTCTTGAGATCTTGTTCTCTTGGAAGCCATTAAGACAGATCAACACCCGAAAGATCTGGAAACAAGCAGCATGCATGGCAAGAAATATGTCAATGAAAACAAAGCAAATCTGGGGAAGGACAAAGCACATACCTGGGAAAATGATGAGCAAGATTGCGCAAATTTCACTGGGAGGCTGAGTGACTGGCTGCTAGAACTGCACAAAAGGCAGCCTGGGCTGTCTAGTAGGATGGACTGGTTGTTGGATCTGTGAAATACGCAATCCAGTTGGGTAGCTAGCTGTTGGGATTACGCAATGTGTAATTCCAGCTGGGAAGGGTTGCTGGCTCAAGGATAGATTTGCGCAATTTCCTGGGCCAAGTAGCCACTGTCCTTCAAGAATGCGCAAAACAATACAAGAGGCCATTTCTGGGCTAGAATGCACAAATCTAGAGAGGAAGGTGAGCCTTCCTTCCCCAAATTGCGCAATGCAGCCTTGGTGAAGGCAGAGACCGAGCCAAGGTTGGCCCGACTCGCCGACGGGCAACTGAAAGCAAGTAAGTTGATGAAATGCATGGAGACACTAAGTGATAGCAGAAGTGATAAACAGTGCATGCAAAACATGAATGGAAGATTGAGCAAACAGATCAACATGCATGTGGGTGAGGTCGTTTGTCGGTTGGGCGAACGTCCATGCAAAACAGTTTCATGCATGCGACAGCAGTGAGATAGCAACGAAAATTGAAACAAAGCTAGGACAAGCTAGAATATATGTAAACGACAACAGGCATTCAAAGAAATCAAGCAAACAACACTCACACAAGCAAATAGAGAAAAAGCGACAGAAATGTTGAAAAAGACAAGTTGAGGCCACTTACCCATGAATAGTTGAGCCGAATGTGTCGAAGAGTCCTGGATGTGTTGTGGGATGTCAAAGCTCCAAGATCGATGTGAATGAATGAGCTCTGATGTGTCGAATAAATAAGTTTGGTCTCATGACGCACATGCCACAAATCTAGGAAAAAGTGACACTTGGAGGGAAACTTCTAAAACAACTTTGCATGTAACCCCCGGCTGCTAAAAATAGTTCCCTAAATCATGGGATGCCTTTTTCATGTTGTATCTTTCTATGTCAGGAAGATCAAGTCATGCATGCATGCAAGTCAAGTTTCTTTGGTCCTAGGTGGAACTGGTCAACCAGACCGTTCATGCATGCGAGTGCTCAGCTGCTCGGAAAAAAATGTGCATTCCTGGCTTGGACCTGGGTTGACTGCCCAAGGGGATTGCGCCTGGGTAGAGCAGCTGACTGCTGCCCATATTTGCGCAAATCCTGGACTGAACAACCTGCTGCTAGGAAAAATTGCACAAATCCTACTAGGAGGGTTGGCTGCTAAGATTGTGCAATCCTAGAGCCCAACAGGCTGTCAGAGAGGATTGAGCAATTCCAGGAGGGAAGGTTGGTTGCCCTCCAGGAATGCACAATTTTCAAGCGGAATTTGCTCAGCCTACAGTTGGACCAAGTCCAGGTAAGAAGCCTGTGAAGGGAATGGATCGACTTTGATCGATAGGCTACCTTTGTGTGAGGAAAACACTAAGGCTTGAGTACTTGACGAAGCAAGACAAAGTGTTGTGTAAGGTTGGTAGGGAGGCTCCAAAACAGGCTAAGGAAAAATTTTGGAGGGTGGTTGTAGCCGCTACAACACTTGGCGACACACTGGTAGAACTCCACCGCTCTGCATAGACCTTGTTCATAAAAAGAAAGTCTAACACCTCCGGAAGTATTGTTCAGTTCTTAGCTCATCTTGGTTTCACACTCACTCGATTGTAAGATGTAGCATCTGCCAAGCCCCTAGTCAATTGACACACATTCCAAGCTAAGTCAACATAGTTGTTTCAATTGGGGTTGAGGGGTATATAGGTGCACAAGCAGTATAGTCGTCAGAGTCTTAGTTTCATCTCTAGTATTTGCTCCACTACCAGCAAGCCTGGACAGTACACTGGTGGAGTCACATAGGAACATAAGCATGGCTCTGTTGCCAGCGAGCCTGGTCAGTACCCCGATGGAGTTACTTGCATCACCTCCCTATGCAGGAAGCTTTTCTCTTCTTTTGCCTTATTTATTTTTCATTTTGAATTTTTTGACTTTCCATTTTTCATTTTCACTATGCATAACACTTATTCATTTCAGAGGCAAAAGAGGGATCCTGACTTATTGAGAGCATAAGAGGTTGTTCCAGCAGAGAAGTAGTTTATTATATCTTTGACATGCCTGTTAAGGTTTTCCCCCACACCTTACTCTACTTGATTGCACTGACAAGGGTTAACCCAAAAACAAATGACTAGAGAAGGTGACAATAGTTAGCGCACAAGCGTTGTGTTGACACCAAGGTTCACTTCGAAGAGTACATATTTTCCTTCGATGTATCATGGACTAAGAGTGACAAGTTCATCATATAGAGGCAAGATAACAGATAACCAAGTCATGATAGTTGTACAAGCCCTCTTGTACTTTACCCAGCTCGTTTCATGAGTCACACATGGTTTCATGTGAACTAACCTACGAATGAAACAAGCGAATGAACTAACAACAAAGCCAAGAAAAAGCAGAGGAAAAAGTGAAAGAAAAGCAATCAAACAAATAAGCAAGCAAACAATCAAGCAAACAAAACATGTAAGCAAACAAGCATGAAAGAAAACAACTGAAAGCAAATACTACTCCTACTCCTATACTAACGTTGCATGGGCCTAATCACGTGAAGTGATACTTCCAATGCATCCACTAGTGCATTGGTAGACCCATGGTCCGTGAGCAGCCCAGTGGTGTGAACCAGCAAGCAAGAAAGATATAAAAATGAATACAACCACACTTCGTGTTTCAAATTGCCCATGTGACGTAAGTGAGTGCAGGAGCATGATGAATAGTCTGTGGACTTCTCATGGTGTTGTGTGACACTACGTGCAACTTTGAAGCATAAGCACACTCTTGACTATGACATGCAAGCAAACGAAAGAAACAAAGACAACGTGCGTCACGGACGAGTGCTTGTAATGTAAGACTCTTCCAAAGCATGAACAATGGGGTCATGCAGTTCGAGTGGAGGAAGTGTGATCTATGTGTGAGATGGATCTTCAATGCATACAGATGAGTGATGAGGATCCTTGGGCGATTGAACGATTTCATGATCAGAAGTGAGACTAACCTCAAGAGAGCAAGGGCCTGACATAACCATCAACTTGGGCTAAAGTGCCTCGATAGTCTTGGGTGTCTCAAATTCATCATTAAGTAGATCATCATACACCGGTGGCTTCGAAAGATCAATTGCGATAGATTCGTGATCATGATCAAAATTGGAAGAAAATGGATCACGATCACCACGATCAGAAAAATCAATGAATTCTTCGCCATCCTCATGAACAAATGAAACAAACAGAGGGGTAGATGAAAAGTGAACGAAATCATCCTCTGTGTTTCCAGAAAATACAAATGAAGGATCAAGTGGATCTTCAATGAATAAATTATGCTCTCCATTGTCGAATGACGGACTAACATCGGGTGAGTCTTGCAAGTGATCAATAGTGGGTGCATCCATGGATGAAGACACAAATGCAAAATCATGGATGGAAGGTTCACCAAAGAGGCTAGGAAAGAACAGAGGGGGCCCAGACAGAAGGGAGTCATCCTTTGCCGAGTGTTGATGCTCAAGCTCCCACTCATACTCTTCATGAATGACAGCGCATGTTGGTTGTGCAAGGCCAACTCTATCAGTGTGTTGTTCCTCATTCACAACAAGTGAAGAGTCCAGAATGGATGAAGACAAGACGGCATCATCCAGAGGAACACCTGAGTGCAAATATGGAGGTCAAAGAAAAGAATGCATATGAGAACTTGAAGGACTCATAACCAAATCCACACGAAAATTGAGTGGAGTGATGTTGGGAGAGTGTGAAGGATGAACAGGTGTGCAAACATGATCCTTATCATCACTGGCCGATGATGGAACTGTTGAATGATAGGGAGGCAAACAGTCCATTGAGACGATGCCTGCTCCCCCATGAGATTGTGTAGTTCCATCAATGAAGAAGGTTGAGCGAGGCTTGATCTCAAGCTTTCTCTTGAGACAGGCAAATTTCTTAAGACAGTACTCGAACCGGTCCTAGAGAGAAGTGAACTTCCTCTGGCTCCTCAGAGCTTGAAACTGTAAGTCATGGAAGCGTTGCCAAAAATCAATAATGGATTCATTCGGAGCCCTCTGTTGCTGTAACAGTTTCCAGTCAAGATGGTCCGAATCAAAATGATAGAATGTGTCTTCAATAAGATCACAAAAGTTCTCAAATGATTGCATGGTGTCAGTTGTAAGCTGAGCACCCAAAGAAACAAATATTCATAAAGTGTCAATGCGAGCAGCAAACTGGCATGTTCATCAGTAAACTCATCTTTCCCATCAATCATGGAAAGAAAGTTATGTAAGTGTTTAGGCCAAACCACTTCGCCTTCACCATCATACGTGTGAGTGGAAAAGAGATCAAAAAGCTTCCCCGAGATGGAGACATATTCATGATTCAAAAAACACCTTCGGGGAAGAAGAATGCAAGGCTCCATGGAAGATATGCAAAGGTTCAAAACTACATGAGAGGACTCTGCTTGCTATCAGGCCCTTCTTCTAGCGCCAGAAATGTTGACGGTACTGGACCCGCCAACATGTCAAGGGGATTTCCCCAGTAAGAAGTCCCAATTAGACCTCAGACCATTTGGTGTAGGAGTCCCAACAATGGGTCGTAAAATAATGCCTTGACCACGATGTCACATAGAGGCAAGTAGAATAACTCTGTCAGCAGCAAGGGTGTGACTGATGCAGTGAGTCAAGGAAGGTGTATGAGAGGTTCCAACACTTCAAAAGGGGAAGGAGGTGAAGGTGAATTCTAGGTTGAAAGGGATCAATCCCAAATCGGCTAGGAACACATAAGACAAAGGACATGCACAGCTTCCGACGGAGCAGTCCACTCGGATGCGGCAGTCACATCATACAAGGTAAGATAACACATACAACACTCACGGATCAATGTGAGACGAGTGTGATGGTTTTTATAGCAAGGTTCAAGTGAAAGGTCTGTCTAATGTCCGACAAAGCAGTCGACACAAACGGTGATAGAATTAACAACATATGCAACGCATTAACAACAAGATTCATATAATTGCATGTGAATCAGTTCATACACAAGTACGCAAGTTAAACAACACATATCATTAAAGCAACCGGAGCAGTCCAACTACAATAAAAACATATGCATGAAAATGTGTTGGCTCTTATTATATAAAGAAGTGTAAGTCACAATCATACAATACATCCATGTAAACCTACTAGCCCCAATAGTGGAACGTTACAGCCACATCCGCCTGCTCCTCTAAAGAGATGTACTAGCTCTGTGCAGTGGAGAATCCAAGGCGTGTTACAATATTGTCCAAGCCTTCTTCAGAATAGTCTTAGTAGAAGCTTGGTTGACCAAAAGCCTATACAATGAGCTATGAGGGACTATTTATAGCAAAGGGTGGGGTGACCCTTTGACATTCCCCTTTGTGACCATTCAACTACCCTCATGACTCTTCACCTACTCTATGACTGTTACATCCACTCTTGACACCTGACTTACACTTGACATGACTCAACATTACAATGCACAGGTACCCATGTGAACAATGGCTTGGACAAGACAAACTAGACATCATTCGGACTTAGACAACCATAGAATTCCAACTGCTCGACATCCTCATGTTGATCTATAGTGACATTTGATGCCAAGATTAGTAGTCCTTGAGAGTGTCTGTGTGTTCTTCTATGACATCTGTCTGAAACCTGAACCTTGCCTCCATAGCATCTGGGTACACTGCTCGGGCTCCTTTGTCCAACTCGTCTGCGAGCATGCGCATCATTGTCTTTAGTGTGGTCGGGCCAGCAATGTACTTGCACATGATGTCTGCACTGATAGGCAAGTCTGGGTTGGTGGCGGTGCGCATCAGCTCATCGAAGTACGAGTCAATATCCTATTGGACCTGCTTCTTTGTCTTCGCCTGGGTGAGGGTCCCAAGTGATGGGATCACATGAGTGTGCACTATCACCTCCATGCTTTTTAATACTCATGCATGGGAAACCTGTATGCTAGTGATGAGTTGTGGTAGGTCTTCATAGTTCTGGACCTGACTTCGTATGCGTGCTTGCATCTCGACCGCATTGGCCTTTGTCATATTTGGCAAGTGAAGCGGGGCTCACTTGTACTTCATCGTCCATGCTCGCATGTTATCAACTGCAGTATGTATGTTCTTCAAGATGCATACTCTTCTTGCACATCGTCGCAGCCATTCATGGAGATGAACGACTGCTTGATGCACGGTACCAAACTTGGAGTACAATGCTCGCATAATTGTGTCCAAGGACAATATTTCATCTAGTATTGCCTTCTTTAGTTTAGCTCGAGCAGACATTGTCACCAAGTCTCCTCCCTTCTTGGCCACCTGTAGTTCCTTCACCATTTGCTCATTCTTAGCTATGAGAAAAGAACCACTTGAGCTAGTGGCTTTGACATACACTATAGTTGCATCGACCAACGCAGTTGGATGCTTGTGCACATCAATCATGATCACTTGCTCTTCAAATTGCGTAGGGGATGTTTGGTCCTCCGGAGTTGGTACTCTCTGAGACTTCACAACTCTTTGATGAGATTCGTCAAAGAAGATGTTGTGCATCTCTACTTCCAGTTGACCACAAAGGATCTCAATGCCTCCTTGGTCATCTGAGACTTGCTCATCGTTTGGATGCATTGAATTAGGTGAGTCAACCTCTCTTTGGTGAGGCATAAGGTCAGTGTCCTGTTCCAACTCCTGTTGCTCCATGTCTACATCCAGTTGTTCAAGACCCTGTTCTATCTCATGATCAAAGTCATGCCCCTAGGAGGGTTCACCCTGTTCACCTAATGCCAGCTATTTATAAGAATCAACTACTTGTACAGGTGTTGCTTTGTATGTCTGAACGTGATGCGCCCCCTACTGAATCTGTTGTGTTGTGTTTCCTTCTCCTGTTGGCACAGCTCTTGTTCTTTCTGGAGTTGCTCCCTTAGCTCATGCAACTCCTTCTTTGCTTCTTCCATTCTCTTCTTATCCCTCTGCCTTCCTACGATTTGCTTGTCGCGCTGCTACCTCTTCTGTTTAATATCCATAGCTGCTTGTTCTACAAGTGGATCTACTTGAAACTTGCAGCTCTGTTCCTCCTCCATGTGGTCAAAAATCTTTCTCTTCCCTTTGTCACGCATAGGTATGCTTGACTCTATTACTTCTGCTGTTGCTGCTACTACTAGTGTTCTCCGTGATGCTGCTTCATGCTGCTATGCCAACCACTCTATGGCAAAACCGACTTGTTCATTGGGTCTCGAGTAATTGAAGCAATACCTCCATGAGTCCTCCTCAGCCCAATGACATGCGCCATGGATCCAATTGAACTGAATGCTCATGCAATGATCCTTCACAATGCAATGTGGATCATACGGGTTGAAGCTTCAGAGATCAAACATGTACTTCTTCATTTGTTCAGCTTTGACATACGCTTGCTTGATGCTCCGGATCTCATATAACCCAATCTGCAATGAAAGAGTGGTCCAAGGTGCCTTCTTCTTTTGCTACAGCCTAGTTGTTAATCATGTTGAGATATGATATGCTACTTCCTGCATGACAAGCACGTCTAATGCAAGATTTGGTAGAACATGCGGAGGCTTCTCCACACTGAACACTCGGATGAACGTGTCATTCGGTGAGGCATACCAATCTGCAATGCCTAACAATGCCTTCATTGCGTCTTCTGACATGCAAGGTGGATCCTGTTCAAATATCAACCTATACACTAGGGTGACAAGATGGTCAGAAAGTCGTATGATCACTCCTCTGAAGCTACACTCGGACAATAACTTGAAATACATGCTCACAATAGTCTTCGTCAATGACCATGCCCACTCTAAGCCCAGGAACTCATGTCGGGCACAGACTGCATCTAGAATGCAGGCAGACATGTAAATCTCTACATGCATGCCCTCGGGTGACTGTCAATCCTTCGTGACTTGCTGCTTCAGCTGATTAGCGAGTATGCCAGACCAGTTGCATGGTCATCCTTCTCTAGCCTGTTGGTCCAGTGCGACCACCCAACTCTGAGGGAAGGTCTCAGTGCTCGCATGGCCACTCAGTTGACATGTGAATATGACCAAGGGTTGGTATGCCTTCCTCAATATCTTCGTCTTATAGATTTGATTGGGGGTCATCCTGAAATGATCTGGCTCCTTTACCTAATCCTTTAGAGTGTCTCTAGAGTGGCCTCTACTGTTGGGCAAGCTAAGCAAGGGAGTGATGATAGTCATGGGCTCGGTCATCTGATACATCTCATCGTAATATCCTGCCCAGAAGGTTGCAAGCTTCGTCCCACTGACACTGCTCAAGTTCATCATCTTGGGGTCAGTGTGAGAGACGATCCAATGAATCATGTCCGCGCATGGGAATGCAAGGTATCTGCATGCAATCGGTACAATTCGAACTTATGAATGTTCGCGTATGCCTAACAGTCCTCAAGGTCTTCCCCAAAAGTACCTATGAATGTTTCATTCACCTTTTTCCACTTAAGTTTGATGTCCTTGTTTAGATACAACTTCGTATCTTCATAGATCGGCAGACCAGAGGACACCTGCTCAGCGGCTACTCCAGCTGCCATACCATCAGTGTCCTGAGATCCTTTTCTCTTGGAAGCCATTGAGACAGATGAACACCTGAAATATCTAAAAACAAGCGGCATGTATGGCAAGAAATATGTCATGAAAACAAAGAAAATCCAGGGAAGGACACAGCACATACCTGGGAAACTGATGAGCAAGATTACGCAAATTTCACTGGGAGGCTGAGTGACTGGCTGCCAGAACTACGCAAAAGGAATTCTAGGATGTTTGGGAGGCTAGACTAGATGCTAGATCTACGAAATGCTCAATCCAGTTGGGAAGCTAGCTGCTAGGATTACGCAATGCGTAATTCTAGCTAGGAAGGACTACTAGCTTAGGGACAGATTTGCACAATTTCCTAGGCCAAGCAGCCACTGTCCTCCAAGAATGTGCGAAATAATCTAGGAGACCAGTGCTAGGCCAGAATGCGTAAATCTAGAGAGGAAGGTGAGCCTTCCTTCCCCAAATTGCGCAATGCAGGCTTGGTGAAGGCAGAGACCGGGCCAAGGTTGGCCTGACTTGCCGACAAGCAACTGAAAGCAAGTAAGTCGATGAAATGCATGGTGACACTAAGTGATAGTAGAAGTGATAGACATTGCATGCAAAACATGAATGGAAGATTTAGCAAATAGATCAACATGCATGTGGGTGAGGTCATCCATCGATTGGACGAATGTTTGTGCAAAACAGTGTCATGCATGCGACAAGCTAGAATATATGTAAACAACAGCAGGCATTCAAAGAAATCAGGCAAACAACACTCACACAAGTGAATACACAAGAAGCGATAGAAATGCTGAAAAAGACAAGTTGAGGCCACTTACCCGTGACTAGCAGAGCCAGATGCGTCGAAGAGTCCTGGATGTGCTGTGGGATGTCAAAGCTCCAAGATCGATGTGAATGAATGAGCTTTGATGCGTCGAATAAATAAGTTTGGTCTCATGACATGCATGCCACAAATCTAGGAAAAAAATGACACTTGGAGGGAAACTTCTAAAACAACTTTGCATGTAACCCTCGGCTGCTAAAAATAGTTCCCTAAATCATGGGATGCCTTTTTCATGTTGTCTCTTGCTATTCCGGGAAGATCAAGTCATGCATGCATGCAAGTCAAGTTTCCTCGGTCCTGGGTGGAACTGGTGAACCAGACCGTTCATGCATGCGAGTGCTCAACTGCTCATGAAAAATGTGCATTCCTGGCTTGGAGCTGGGCTAGCTGCCCAAGGGGATTGCACAATTTCTGGGCAGAGCAGCTGACTGCTACCCAGATTTGCGCAAATCTTGGGTTGAATAGCCTACTACTGGGAAAAATTGTGCAAATCCTACTGGGAAGGTTGGCTGGTTGGATTACGTAATCCTGGAGCTCAGGAGGTTTTCAAAGAGGATTGCACAATTCGTAGAGGGAAGGTTGGTTTCCCTCCAGGAATGCGCAATTTTCAAGGGGAAGTTGCTCAACCTATAGCTGGACCAAGTCTGGGTAAGCAACCTATGAGGGGAATGGATCGACTATGATCGACAGGCTGCCTTTGTGCGAGGAAAATACTGAATCTTGAGTACTTGACGAATCAAGACAAAGTATTGTGTAAGGCTGGTAGGGAGGCTCCAAAACATGTTAAGGAAAAATTTTGGAGGGTGGTTGTAGCCACTACAACACAAGTGTTATTCTCCACACTTGACTATCTATCAATGTTTCTACATGAAAAACTCATCTTCCCATGTCACTTCTTCCACTGATATGTTCTTCCATTTTATGATGTACTTAGTGATTGCTTAATTTCTCGGTCGCTTAATCCTTATTTCTAGGATTGTTTATGGTTCTAGTATAATTTCCCCCTTTCATTAATCTCTATCGAAATAGTTTGGACTAGGATATTTTCATTGATTACCTTATGTAATCAAGAAACATGGATGACTGGATGTACACGATGAATATGGAGGTAATGCAATTTTTTAAGCCATACTTAAAATGTTATGCAACACCTTATAGGTTCCATAATACCTCGGTGCTAATTTATTGTTCGTCTTTTGTTTCTTGAGTAACATGTGATTATATGGTTGTAATCTCACAAATAGTCAATCCCCAACTTCAAATTCCCTTTCACTGTGACATTGGTTTGCATGTCTATTCATCATATTTTGTGCTACAACCAATTTATACTTCAATAGTTTTAAAACCTCTTATTAGTGCTACATATGCTCCTCTATTGCTTGATCCTTTATAATCCTTTTCAAGGTTATTGTGATGTATGGAGTATGATATCCATAAAGTGCATGGCATCCATTTCATTACCAAAATTTTTGTAATGTAATTAAGAACATATAATGTTTGGGTGCCAGCATTGATGCTTTGATGTCAAACTCTAATATATGTTGTAATTTTATTTTTATTAATAAAAATTACAAAGCCAAAGAAAGGGGAAGCCAATAGATTATGATGCCTTGGGGAGGGGGGAAATATGACTTAAGAGTAAAAATATAACTTGGGTGAATATTTCCTTTTGAAATGATGGTTAGCCTTCCTAAGAAGCTAAAAGGTCGAGAAGTTAAAGGGTTAAGGTGTGATTATAAGAGTAAGAGGGATGAGAAATCAATGGGTTCTTCTTCATGGTTCTTAAGCTTCTATTTTTTTCTCTCTCTTTTATTACTCTCTCATACATATCTCTCTATCTCTCACTAATAAAATTTGAATTGGAAAAAGGAATGGTAATAGAACACAGATAGGTCCATACCTTATGACTAGTTAAGAGCTTTGAGTGATAGCTTATATAACAAGAAATGAATGTGCTGCAACACATTTTCTTTGGACTAGATGGCTCTAAGGACTAGGAATAGTCCTAGTTGTGTGTGGCACATAAATAAATAAAGAGGGGCGGGTTGAGGGACTATAAATATTAAATAAGGACTGTTGGCTTGTATGGGCCTGACCCAGGTTTAGAGATGATTTAGCCAAACAAATCCCGTTACTACTGGCCCTTTAGGCAACAGTCTGCAGAGCGCAGACTGAGGTCTCACCCGAAGTAGTATGGGAGGGTGCTAGAACCAGGTTTCCGCACCCTAGAGATGTTTGATGGCTTTTCGGTGGTCCGCGGTTTGAACCTGCGCGCATGTCGCTATGCACACCTATCTGCAATGCTGCCTTCGTGCAGTCTTTCTCGAGGCGCGATCCATGTTATTACTAAAGTTCCTTAATATTAACCTGATATTATCCAATTACTTAACTTATCTATATGAGCCCAATTATACTTAACAGTGTTCAGTATTCATATAAGTGTGCGTGATAAACAAAATAGTATAAATGCATAGAAGATCATACAAAAACATATACACAGTATTTGGAATCAAACTTCTCTTTATTATTCTTCTTCTTGGGTTACAGACTCAACTTCGCCCTGTGCACTTAGCTGCAGGGGTCCACGCACTCAGCTGCGGACTCTACTAGGCCTCTACACACTCAGCTGCAGAGCCTCTTCCTACTACTATGACCCAAGACACTTAGACTTCTTCTCTATCCGCTACTAGATCATTACATCAATCCATCTCCCCTTTCCTTTACAACTTAGAAACTCACTCTATTTATACAATCCCATGGTCCGTGGACCATGGGTAGGCTGACATGACATTACATTACATTACAAAACTTAGGGTGAACAACCCTACGACTCAACATACATTTTGGACTCCGCACCTGCAATTCACAGTCTTACAACATATTTGACCAAAACTTGGGCTTTGAGCCCCAAAACATGTTGTGGGAGGATTCCATGCCCAACAAGACCCCAACACAAACATCGTGACTCACCCTCAAGTCACTATGTCGGCGTGGCGATCTTGGCGTGGAGTCCCTCCAGCTGGCCCCGTGCTGCTCGAAGGTCCGCAGTGCACTACTCTGCGGTTTGCTAGACCTGCTTCATGTGCTCTTCCAAAGCCTCTTTGTCAGGAGAAAATCCCTACCTTAGCGCATACATCCCCTACATCTGTGCGAGCATGCCTTCGATATCTGCCGTGATGGTGAAGGCCTCGTCAATCCATGGCTGGACATGCGCTTTGAGAACTACCTCTTTCTATCACGCCACATCCACCTACTCTTTCAGTGCCTTAGCTTGCTGCATCTTCGCAAGTCGTTGAGTGAGGACTACAATTTCCGCAATTCCTCGGACATTGTCGTACTGCACCTGCAGTTCACGCGCCTCTATTTCCAGGTGTTGTATGTTGGGGTCCTCCTGCAAAGATGTGAGGACTGCAAATGCTTGTCCTAACATACCGGTACAATCTCGCACTGCATGTCTAATTTCTTCCAACCCTGTTTGGATAGCACTAGTGCACTGTTCTCTAACTTTCGGGGGAGTGGAAGGCTGCGCCTTCAACCGCAGCTCGGTGATTTGAAGATTCAGCTCCAGTTGAACCTTTGTCATTTCTACTTTGGCTTCGCGGACGTTGGTCGACAACCTATGGATCTGCTCTACTGCTGGTAGATCTACTGGGATGGCCAGCTCCGGGACACATTTGCAAGCGTCGTCTACCACCTGTTCCAACCGCTGAGTCTGTGATACCATTTCATCACACTGTAGGCTGAGCTGCTCGATGTTTATCTTTTTCTCACTCAGAACCTGTATCGTGCGGCCCTCCCTAGCGCAGAGTTCTGCTGTTATTCCATCCTATAGTTGCTACAGTGTTTCTCACAGAAGGGCAACCAAATTGAGGGCAACTCCTTTGATCTTGCCAACTGCAGCTCTGTTGATCTCATTTGCTACTGCTAGCGCTCCGTCCGGTAACACTATGGTATTGGCCATCCTTGCGCGTAGCATCTGTTCTGTTGTTGATGTACCTGTTGCGACATAGGTGGACAAGGAATCTTCCTGTGGGGGCCGCACCTGTAGTTCCTGGAGTTGTGCCCTTAGGGCCCCCAACACAGTCTGTTGCTCGTCATAACTTCTTAGGGCGCTTCCTTGGTGACATCGCAAACCGTCTCGCCAATGTCATAGAGGTCTCCTTCAGTTAATGTGATCGGGTCGATGGCTAGCTTCGAGGCCTTGACCTTTTTCCGTGGACTCGATCTCTCTAGGATGCATGACCATTTGAGTTGGGTCGAAGTGGTTCCTGGGTCCGCGCCCTCTTCTGCAAGGTCTGTGTCATCTGCCTCCTATCCTGCAGACACTTCCTGGCCCTCCTTTGCCTACGTTGTTGCGGCCTCTGCTATTTTCGATGTTGTTGCTGCTTCAGCCACCTTCTTTTGCTCCGCGGCTGCCTGTGCCACTTCACGGGCTGCCCTGACCTTGACTATTGCTTTTTTGTTGCGCCTTTTCTCGACGAGTTGACACGCTGTTGTCTTCTCCAACTCCACCAAATCCAGGGCACACCACTCGAGAGGCCATGTCTCTAACACTGTAAAGATCGCGTCGTTAGTGGATATGAATGGGAGCATTGTCCACTGCTGCGTTGGATCCTTTCATGCCCTGATGTGCATGTCCGCCTTGAAGTTTGTAAAACTCTGCAGACTGTTGTGCACTATGGGGGATAGGTGCGACCTCATATTAATCCACATCTGGATGCTCACCTCCATGAGCACCCAAAAAATCTTTGTATCGTGAATCCACTTCGCATCCTTGGTAGCCCAGAGCGAAGCGTACTTCGCGGCCTCTGGTAAGTCATGCTCAATGATCAGGAACTTACTATCCTCTAGCAGTTCTCCTACTACCAGCAAGATGGATAAGAGCAACCACACATAGTGGAAGGTCTTGCCCTACTCCTGGGCCTCCTTGCAGTTGATAAAAAATTCTTCGCAGAGGAATTCGGCCCAGTTGAACTGGACCCCTTCCGCACATTGTTTGGCCAACGCAACTACCGGCGCTGGTACTTCATCGCCGCAACATTTTCTCATTACTTTACCGGCCAAGAGTTGGGTGGCTACGCGCACCCCTTTATCCTTGATACTGCTGATGGTGTAACCCCTCTTTTTCTTCTCGAGCTTATGTTTTTTCTTCATGGCTTCTGTGAGAGCCAAATCGCCACTTTTTCCTGCTATCGTCACAGGGTTCATTCCTTACAGGGATGCCGAGAAATTCTATGGATGAGATCTGCCGTGATGGGAATAGGCTCCTCCATCCATCAATACCCGTCATGCACCAGGCAAAGCAGTTGCCTGATGACAAAAATGGCGATGGGCGTGCGGTGAAAGTGTGGTATCCACAGCAGATGAAGCAACCCAACCTTCTCCACACTGCATAGCCATTTTCACAGTTGTAATGTGATCATCATCCCCTCCTTATTTTTTTTCATTAGGCTCTCCATCTCTAAGTGTGGGAACTTCTCGCTATCCGCGGGGTCCCAGTCTTCAAATTTTAGGGTAGGCACATGTCCTAAGAGTGGACCCTCAAAGGTAATTTCATCGGGGAGGAGTGGGGTCTGGAGTGTACTCTTCGTTGCATCCAAATCCTTTGGTACCTTAGCTTTCCCTTTTCCTGAAGGGACATACTCAGGCAATTTTGTTGTAGGGCACATCAGTTGGATGTCCGCCTCCACGTCTTCTTCTTCCTCTACCTCAGTAATCAGAGCCTGTAAGTCCTCCTTCTCTTCATCTATCTCAATGCTGACAACCTTGCCCTTTTCCTCCATTGATAGCTTACCGAACCGCAGATTCCTCAGGGACATGCGGAGTGGTCCCACTACCTGCATATCTTTTTCGGTCTCGGTGTCCGAGGTGATTTCGGTATTTCTGGTGCATCCCTAGTATCTTCAGGAATATCGTGTATCGTGTGGGTCAGAGCAGCCTCGCCGGCAGTTCCTTCTTCAAAGACCAAACCTCCCCTAGTATCTGTCATCTTATCTATATTGTATGCGGTCTTTCGCAAAATTAGGGGCTCGAATATTGCTCGGCACTCAACACTCTGTGTTCTATTCAACCGCTCAAGTCTCAAGTGAACAAGTGTTGTCTCGTGGCTAACCCCTAGAGTTTTATAGCGCCTTTTAAATTCAAATTCGACCGTTCTTCCCAATTCTGGGCCATTAATGCTTTCTTGGCGGCAGATTTTCTGAAATCTTGCCCATAACTACTATCTTAAATGTCTATCGCGCCCGCTCCATTTGGCCTCAAACTGGACATCTCATCATGAATAGTGAAACCAACGGTCACTTCCTAGCCTACCCGCGCGGTAGTGCAGTCCTCCGTGTATGGGCGCAAACCTTGTGACATGATGACTCTGTGCACAGCTTTCCAGCAGATTATTTTATAGTCCCGTGCTGCCTTTCAACTGCCTAGAGCGCTGAGACTATTCTCCCTACGGCTAGTCAGGTGGTTGCACCACCTGTGTGAGGCTCCATCTCACCTTCTAGTATAGTCCATGAAAAATCCTCAATTTCCCTCGCGATAGTCGGTGTCGCACGCTCTACTGTATGCAATGCATTCCCCTGGTTACTGTGTGTGGTGATATGTGGCCCTAGCCATGGTAGCAGACTAATAAATTCTTGGCGATAGTCTTCTAATTCATTGGTATGATCATTCACACCGTACCTTGCCATCCTTGGTTTATCGACGAGACATGCTTGCTTGATCTCATTTTCCAACCTCTTGACCTCTGCGTCCATCCAAATGCTTTTCTTCCTTAGTCGTACCCGATCTTTTTTGAGTTCGCGAAGTGTAATGTTCCCTTGCCAAATGGCTTCTTGAAGCCTTATGTGTTCTACCTCGCATAGCTGTATGATTTCTTCGTTCTAGGCTTCGCGCACTATTGCACCTGCAGGTGCTATTATGTGTGGATTCATCATTGCATGTGCCTCAGAAATTACGGTCCCTACCCTATTCCTCAACCTTAAAATCATTCTCGCAGTCAGGGTTTTTTACATGGTCTTATAGGCCCATCGAACCGCTGGTACGTGCAGGTCCCAGTCAATGCATTTCACCTAGTGAACCTTGTTCAACACTTCGTACACCCGGTCAAATGCTTCTCTGTGGATAGTTCTTGGCGCACTTCGCCTTTCTTACTATTGTGTTTTGTTCCAATTCTCTATTCTAGGAGTGGTGTGTGCCAATGTGGGCTACATGTCATATGTCTATACCCATTGGGAAAGGTGGGCACACAAGTTATTTTGCCCCTGGCAACGGCTCTCATCCTTAGCTAGGGTTCTCCAAATCATAGGTGCATCATCCTCTTGCATCCGTGCCAGTTCTCAAAACTTCTCTGATGTGTACCCCACCATCTTGCAGGCGTCACGCACAGTGCCCATTTCAGAGCATCGAACCGCAGTTGTTTTGGTATTGCGCTTTCAAATTTATTCAGGAATTCATCCACTGTTGTCAACCCGTCATATGTAGGCAGATCCCTTCCCTCTATTGTCATGCAGCGCAGTGATCTCACCATCTATTGGCTTGATGGGGCCTGACCCAGGTTTAGAAATGTTTTAGCCAAACAAATCCCAAAACTACCAGCCCTTTCGGCAACAGTCCACGAAGCATGAACTGAGGTCTCACCCGAGGTAGTATGGGAGGGTGTTGGAACCAGGTTTCCGCACCCTAGGGATGTCTTCATGAGGTTTGGAGAGTTCACGAACTGATCTTTCACAATTGTACATTTTCGCACAGCTATCCAACCTTCACGTAGCCCCAGTACCGAGCGCGAGGCGGCGCTGTCTAGATCCCTTACCCTTAGTATGTTTTATTGGTATTATAGATCTTGGATTAACTTAAATGGCCCCAATGCATTCCTTTACTATTCAACATAAATAGACTTGTGCACAATCATAAATAGTAACAGATGCATAAACAGAAAGAGAGCAATATATATGTGATATTCCAAAACCAACTTATCTTTATTAACGCTTTTTTCAGTTACAATCCACTTCCTGCCCTATGCACACAGCTGCAGGGGTCCGTTCACATAGCTGTGAACTCTACTAGGCCTCTGCACACACAGGTGCAGAGCCTCTTCTACTATCACGACCCGCGACTTAGACTTACAGACTTAGATCAAATATTACTTTCAGAAACCCATATACTTTAGATCTAATCTTCACTTCCCTTGCCTCTACACCTAGAGCCTCGCTCTATTTATACATTCCCATGGTCTACGGACCATGGGTAAGCTGACACATTCTATATTAGATTACAATCTTTTAGGGCAGGCTACCCTTTGACTTGACTTATTACAACTCACGCTCTGTGCACTTCGCGAAGCCTTTACAGTACCAACACCCAAAATTGTGGGCGTTAAGCCCTAAAACTATTACGCAGGGGATCCACTGCCCAACAGGCCCCCAACACAAACATCGTGACTCATCCCGAGTCACTTGGCCGGTGCAGTGATCTTTGCGCAAAGTTCATCCAGCAATCTCTGCGCTTCACTTATGTCCACAGCACATTCTTCCGATGTCTGTTGTACCTGCTGCGTGCGTATCTCCGATGTTTCGTTGTTAGGTGCAAGTCCTTGCCTGAGTGCATATACGCCCTACATGTGTGCCAATTTTCCCTCGATCTTGGCAGTGACCGTGAATGCTTCCTCGAGCCAAGGCTGAATGCGTTCTTTAAGCACTGCTTCTTTTTGACGTGCGGCATCCACCTGGGCCTTTAGAGCCTGGGCCTCCCTCATCTTGGCTAGCCGCTGAGTAAGGGCGACCGTCTGTGCGGTCCCCTGAACATTATCATAAGCCTACTGCAACTCCCGCGCTTCTGTCTCTAACCATTGGAGCATTTGGTCTTCCTGCAGTGAAGTGACAGTGACGAGTGACTGATCTAGCAATCCAGTGCAATCTTGTATGGTGTGCTCCATGGCTTCCAACCCTACTTGAATGGCATGGTGTCATTGTTCTCGGACCTCCGGCAGTGTAGCGGGCTGCACCTTGAGCCTCAGCTCTGTGATCTGCAAGTTGAGATCCAAGTGGATCCTCGTTGCTTCCTCCTTCGCCTCACGGAATCTACTGGCCAATTTGTGGATCCGTATGCCTACTGGTAAGTCTACTGCAATCTTGACCTTAGGGGCACAGTGATACGCTTCCTCGACGATTTGCTCCAACTGCCGAGTTTGTGCTACTGCTTCATCGCATTGGAGGCTCAACTGCTTGATGTTGATTCGCTATTCATTGAGCATCTGTATTGCGCGTCCTTCCCTAGCGTAGAGCTCTGTCATTGCTCCATCCTGTAGCTGGTATAAGGTTTCTCATGGGAGGGCAGCCAAGTTTAATCCAAGTCCACTGAGCCGGCCTATTGTAGCTCTGTCCTCCGCGTTGTCTACTGTCAGTGCTCCTGCCGGCAGCACGACAGTATTAGCCATTTTTGCAGGCAGCAACTGCTCGGTTGCCGGCGTACCCATAGCCCCGTAGGTAGCTACCATTTCCTACTGTGGGGGTCGTACCTGAAGTTCCTGTAGTTGCATCCTGAGTGCCCCCAACATAGTTTTCTTCTCCATCAATGCCTCCTAGACCACCTCCCCGGTGACTTCACGAACTGTATCACCGATGTCGCATAGGTCACCCTCGGTTAGTGTGATAGGTTCCCCATCCAACTTGGACGCCTTAGTCTTCTTTCACGACCCTGTTCGTTCTATCGCACGTGCTGTTTTAAGGGTGTAGAGGTGGTGCTTAGGTTCGCACCTTCTGTCATATCATCCGTTCCTAGCCCTGGGGTCACGTTTGGGCCTCTTTCTTCTTCTGTCGAAGCGACGCCTCTTGCCGCTGCCTTTTTAGCGGCAACCTTCACTGCCTCCCAGGATGCCCGTACTTCCTCAGCAAGTTGTTCGTTCCGCTTCTGTTGTGCTAGAAACTTGGCGGCAGCCTTCTGTCTTTGAATCTCCGTCTCATCGCAAACCACCGCATCTGGTGCACGCCGTTCCGGTGGCCAGGTGTCAGGCATGACGAAAACAGCGTCATCTGTTGCGATGAAGGTGAGTGTGGTCCACTTCTTCTCTGGATCCTTCCGTGCCTGGATATACACATGGTGCATATCCGATTTAAAGTCTGCAAAACTCTTCACACTATCATATTGGGAATGCGGCCTACAGTCGTTCCTTCGAATAGAACCCCCTCGGGGAGGGATGGGGTGTTAAGTGTGCTTTTAACGACATCCAAATATTTAGGTACCTTTACCCTCCCTTTCCGCGGAGGGACATACTTGGGCATTTTTTCCATAGCACATACTGGTTGGATGTCTTCTTGCATCTCTTCCTCTGGTTCGATCTCTTCGACAAAGGTCGAATGGACCTCTTCCTCATCGTCACTCTCAATATTAATTGTTTTGCCCTTTTCTTCCATTGACAGTTTGTCGAACCGCGGAATTCGCGGCGACATATGGAGTGCATCCCCTACTGGCGGCGTAGGACTTTGCGTGGCTTCCTTGGTTGTTGACATGATTCTGATCAGGGACTCCTATGTATCCTTCGGCAACACTTCAAACCACGAACTTGCTCTTAAAACCTCCTCATTCATCATGTTCAGGCCCTCTTGATAATGCAACAACTTTATTCGCAAGATGCCAGGGGTTGTTCGGTGGAGGGCCATCTGCGATTTATAGGCCCGTTGAAATTCAAATTCGACCGCCCCCCCATATTCTGGCTCATTAATGCTAGAAGGTCCACCGCCCACTCCTTTTCGCCTTAACTCGGACATCTTGTCATGAACATTGATGCCAACAGTCACTTCCTTGTTTATTTGAGCAGTAGCATAGCCCATTCTGTGCGGCCACAACCCTTGTGACATACCAACCTTACGCGCATCCCTATTGTCGTACATCTCCTTAATAGACTGTTTTATAGTCCCGCACTCTCTCTCAACTCTCTGGAGCACTGAAACTGTCTCCTCTTCGGCTAGTCAGGTGGTCGTACCTCCTTACTGCACCGTTATCATGTCTTGGCGAGCATCCTGCAACACGCTCTCTATTGTCGCTACTACGCACACTGCCGGATGCGGCGCGCTTTCCTTATTCCTCCCGAGAGTGAGGCGCTACCTTAACCATGGCATTCAATCAATTATCTTGCGGTCATACTCCTCCAATTCCTCCTTAGGTTTGCACGTATTCGGCTGTGACTTTCTAGGTTTTTCATTCAGAAATTCCTCCTTTAGTTCCTTTTCCAGCTATTTAATCTCCGGGTCCAGCATCATATTCTTCATTCGCAGTAGTATCCTGTTCCTTTCCAGTTCACGAAGTTGCGCATTCCCTAGCCGAATAGCTTCCTGCATCCCTTTATACTCCTCTTTGTAAGGTCTTATGAGTTCTTCAGTCCAGACTTCGTACACTATTCTCTTCATCGACATTGTTACATCCACAGCCCTCTACGGAGGTTCTTCAAGGACCTCAGTTCCTATACCATTCAGTGGCCTCGGACTCAGCTTCGTGGCCAGGTTCTTACATAGCTCCGTATATGCCCCTCTGGCCACTGGGGTGCATAGGTTCCCTTTTCTACATTGTATCCTCGGATCCTTATTCATGACTTCGTGTACCTTGGCAAACGATCCCCCCCTCGCACTTGGTAGTGTGATCATGTTCTTCCTCCAATGCTTCCTGTTTGGGCCTGCTATTGTAGTACTACTGCGCACTGGAACAATTCATTCTATATACGTCTGGTGTGCTTACAAGTTGTTATGCCTTCTCCCACCAATCTGCCTTAGTTGGGGTCTGCCAAATTGTAAACGCATCCATCTTCTACTTTCGTGCCAATTTTCGATATTCTTCTGACATAGATGCCCCCATCGTGCAGGTGTCGCATGCAACACCCATTCGAGCGAACCGCACTGTTGCCGTTCGGATACAGTACTTTCAACCTTGTCTAAGGGTCCATCCATTCTTGGTACCCCATCATCTGGTGGAATTTCCCTTACTTCGGTCGTTACACACCATAGTGATTGAGTCATCATGTTACAATTCAGCGTTGTGACTTCATGCAACTGGTTTTGCCAGCGTTCTATTTCTTCATCTGAATCTGATGTACAGGGACTATCATGCTCCCATGAAATTCTCCCATCTTTAGTCGGGTTCACCCGATCTTGGTCTTCCATCGTTATCTGATAAATGCAATCCAGCTCATCATCGCTGTCATCTTGGCACATAGGTTCAGTGTAGCACGTTCCTTCAGTTGGATCTAGCGAAACTACAATGCGTAGGGACTTTTTCTCGAATATCATCTTCCGTTTTTTTAGGTTGATGACTCCATTCATATCCGTGGCCCAATTTATTCCTAGCAACGCAGGGTAAGGGTTACTGTCATCCATAATCTCTATTACCTCAAAGTCTGTCTGTGTGCTCACACCTTCGATATCCATTGTTACCCCTTGCAATCTTTCCATGGGAAAAATCTTTTGTTGGTTTGCCATCCATAATTCAATAGGAGACCAATGTAGCACGGGCTTGCACATGCGTTCCCATGTTTGTTTTGGTAACACATTCGCCTCCAAACCCAAGTCTAAGATCACCTGATCCATTTCATACTCGCCAATCTACACCGTCAATCTCATTTCCCTCCCGGTGCGCAATGCATGCCTTCCCAATTTTGAAAGTACGCGTAGTTCACCCGGTCCTACGCACCTAGCGATCAGCTCTTATAGTCCCTTAACTGCCTTATTGTCGTGTAGCAGCTTCATGCATGTCTCTAAAAAGGTAGTAAGCATAGAAGGATCCATTCCTGTCTCGGATTGATCCTTACTACCTAAAGTAGAGGCCTTCGCAAAGCTCTTTTTAGCTTCCATAAACGTTTCCCTTGTGCGCTCCAAGTAAAACTCAGGTTCCTTCGTAGGAGCCTTATGAACCCATGTATCGCCCTCGAGTTGCTTTCCCTTATCTTCCCCTATGGTTGCACCACTTCTGAGAACCATGTTCATGTTAGGGTCTTCTTCACGCGGTTCCAACCTCATCATTTGGATATTTTGAGTTGGAGTAGGCTGTAGTACCCCTTTCTCGCGTATTTTTGCAATCAGCGTCAGACAATCTACCATTTCATGATCAAACTATTCGCAGTATAGACAAGATATTCTCGTTGGGTTGGTACAATCGCGAGCGTAGTGCCGTGGTCCTTCGCAATTGTAACAAATTAGCTGCCCGCGCCCTCGTCTGCATCCCATTCCTCCTCATCCTCGTCCGTGTCCTTGGAATCCACCACGTGCTATTACTACGACTGGATCGCGGCCTCGCATTTTTGTCTTCATTCGATAGGCTGGAGTCTTATCCATCATTAGCTCATAGCTCCAACACGTCCGCTCATAGTGACCCACTGATCTACAGAAATTACAAAATAGTTGCTGCAGAGTCTGCGTATACTTCTGCAACAGGTGACAGTTGTCTGTAGTGTGCTTTCCTCCCACCTGACAGATCACACACCATAGCGCAAGTGTCACGCTTGGCCCTACCTAAGGCTCTGGTCTCAACGGCATTGGTCCCCCTCTCGCCAAATAGTTTTCAAATACTAGGTAGTGATCCTTATCATGACCCTGACCTTTACATTTTATGCACCACACTTCTTCGCGTGCTTCCGGCTGGGGTGCCCTATCCTGCTTCAAACTCTACATCTCCAAGCATAGGTTTTGTAGCTGCGCATGGATTTGTTGGACTCCCAACCTTGGATCCTGTATCGACGTCTCATGCAACCTCATCGCCATTTCCAATGCTTCTGCCTGGGTTGAGAGCTTCTGCTGTGACAGTACCGTCCTCAGGTGTGGTGTCAAAGACGCCACAAACCACGCGTGGTGCTACGCATCCGTTAGTGTCATATTAGCCTCACGGATCATACTTTTTAGTCTCTGATCCAGATCCCAGGGGGTTTTGCCTAGAAGCATCGCGATCTCCTTAAATCCGATGATCGACTGTGTTTCAGATTTCAGCTGACTAAATTCTCTATTCAACGCGATCTAGATCTCTACTATTCCTGCATTTGGGTGATCATTTGAGTGCTTGATATACCAAGTCAACACACAGTCCTGCAGTGCGCTTACCAATGTGGCCTTCTTAATGTTATCATCCGTAACCCCATGTGCTTCCCATACTACTCTTACTACAAACCAAAACTGATCTAGATCTTCGTTCCCTACTCCTCTGAATACAAGCAGCTTGATCGCACTCGCCATGCTAAACTGCTGGTTAGGTGGAGGTGATGTGGGTGGCGGCGTACGTGGGGATGGTATCTGTGGAATGCGTTGCTTGACCGCACTCCTTGGATAAACCCAAGCGTGCTCTTCCTCGCTCACTTACGGAGGTGAAATTAAAGGACTGTTTCCTAACCCTTCGATACCTTTCTAGACCTTTCCACTCCGCGTCATTCCACTCATTAATGTATTCGCATCACCCATTTTTCACATAGCAGCATCTTAATCTAGGTATTCAAATATTTGATGTACTTACCTCGCGGTACTTTGAGAAAACGTCTTTCTGTTTCGCTATAGCTTACAGTCATGTCTATCACAAATTCAGTGATAAACCCTCCTATTATCCGATCGAGCCAATGGTCGACGTCCTGCGTGATCTAGTCTTCTGAGGCCTCTAGCCTACGCACCAACTCTGGAGTCCACACTATCGGTTTATCGAGCTTATACCTTCCCTAGCTGTCAACTAACCTCGCGATTAAATCATACAACTCTGAAGAGAAGGACGCAAAGAAGATCTAGTGAATTTCTGTATATACATAGTGATCCAACCACCTCTTCTCATATATTTGTGCGGTTTTGTTTTCCTGTATCACGAACTCGTGAAGCTTCTGATCCAACCAATCTTCAATTTCTTTCTTTGTAGGGTTCCAGTGTTCCGACATCAGACATCCCTTAGGCAGATCCTGGTTCCGGCAACGGAACCATTTGTTGGCTTGATGGGGCCTGACCCAGTTTCAGAAATGTTTTAGCTAAACAAATCCAAAAACTACCGCCCCTTTTGGCAACAATCCGCGGAGCGCGGACTGAGGTCTCACCCGAGGTAGTATGGGAGGGTGCTGGAACTAGTTTTTCGCACCCCAAGGATGTCTTGATGAGGTTTGGAGAGTTCGCGAAACGATCTTTCACAATTGTATAGTTTCACGCAACTATCCAACCTTCGCATAGCCCTAGTACCGAGCGTGAGGTGGCGCTGTCTAGATCCCTTACCCTTAGTATGTTTTATTGGTATTATAGATCTTGGATTAACTTAAATGGCCCCAATGCGTTCCTTTACTATTCAACATAAATAGACTTGTGCGCAATCATAAATAGTAACAAATGCATAAACAGAAACAGAGCAACAGATATGCGATATTCCAAAACCAACTTATCTTTATTAATGCTTTTTCCAGTTACAATCCACTTCCTACCCTGCGCACATAGCTGTAGGGGTCCGCACACACAGTTGCAGACTCTACTAGGCCTCTACACACATAGGTGCAGAGCCTCTTCTACTACCACGACCCATGACTCAGAATTATAGACTTAGATCAAATATTACTTTCAGAAACCCATACAGTTTAGATCTAATCTTCACTTCCCTTGCCTCTACACCTAGAGCCTCGCTCTATTTACACATTCTATATTAGATTACAATATTTTAGGGTAGGCTACCCTTTGACTTGACTTATTACAACTCACACTCCGTGCACTTCGTGAAGCCTTTACAATACCAATACCCAAAATTGTGGGCATTAAGCCCTAAAACCATTACGCGGGGGATCCACTGCCCAACACCATCATGTTGTAGTTGAGTGTTGTTACTTCGTGCAACCGATTCTGCCATCGTTCTATTTCTTCATCCAAATCCGAAGTGCAAGAGCTTTCGCGCTCCCACGAAATCCTTCCATCTGGAGTCGGATTCACCCAATCCTATTCTCGCATGGTTATCTTGTAGATGCAATCGAGATCGTCATCACTATCATCATCGCGCACCGGTTCAGTGTATCGTGCTCCTTCGACTGGATCTAGTGATACTACTACGCATAGTGACTTTTTGTCAAAAATCATTTTGCGCTTCTTCATGTTTATGACTCCGTTCATATCAGTGGCCTAGTCTATTCCTGATAGTGCGAGATAGGGATTGTTGTCATCGACAATCTCTATCACTTCAAAATCCACCTACGCGCTCGCACCTTCAATATCCACCATTACCCCGTGCAATATTCCCATGGGCAAGATCTTCTATTGGTTCGCCATTCGCAACTGAATAGGAGACCATTGTAGCATGGGTCTGCCCATGTGTTCCTACATTTGTTTCGGCAGTACATTCGCATCTGATCCAAGATCCGGGATTACCTGATCCATTTCATACTCATTGATTTGCGCAGTCAACCTCATTTCCCTTCCTGTGAGCAATGTATGCTTTCCCAATTTCATAACCATGCGTGGTTCTCCTGACCCCGCGCACCTAGTGATAAGTTCCTGTAGTCCTTTTACTGCCTTGCTGTTGCGTAGCAGTTTCATGCATGTCTCCAGAAAGGTAGTGAGCATTGAAGGATCCCTCCCGGGTTCTAGTTGATCCTTACTATCTGAAGTGGAGGCCTTCGTGAAGCTCTTCTTAGCTTCCATGAATGTCTCCTTCGCATGTTCTAAATAGGGTAGAGATAACTTGATAGCCTAACAAGAAAAAATACTATGATGCTTGAGTTTGGGGAAACTATAGCTCAACAACTTCCACTTGATGCTTCTCAGTCACATATTGGTGCCAAGCTTGGTATTGTGTGATGACATCCCCAAACTATGTGATGGTGTCTGGATAGAAGTGGACTCTAGCCTCCATAGAATTTGGGTACAATGACTTGGAACCAAGTTCAACTTTCCTCTAAAGCATTAGCAACATTGTTCTAATTTGGACAAGACCATTGATGTAGTTATGCATGTTTTGTCTGTTCAACTCCAAATCTTCCTTGGTGGAAATTTGTCTCACCTACTCCAAGTACTCTTCGATCTCCTGCCAGACCTGGTTCCTAGGTTTCCCTTTAGTGAGCGAGCCAACTGATGGGATCTTGTGTGTTTTCACTAAGACATCCAAGCTACTGCAAAACCATACATATGAGGCCTTAATGTTATCAATAAATGAGGTGAGATGCTTGTTGTCTTGAATCAACATATGAACTCTTGCTCTCTCCAGCTCTACTTGTGGCTTCATTTTCTTCCCCAAGTCAAGTGGTGCCCCTTTGTATCGCATTGTCCATTCTTGCACATAAGTAATGGAAACTTATATTTTCTTAAGAGTTTTAAAAAAATATTTTCTCTATTGTTATAGGCCATTCAAATGGAAAATTGCTTTATGTACGGTCACAAACTCCGCAAAGAATTTCCACATGGTTTCTCCAAGTGTTGATACTTCAGCAAGTATCACTAGTCTCGTCTCCTCCAAGTAGACCTATGCAAAAATTGTGTTCTGTGTTACTGCACAAAGTTTTTCTTCCTCTTACCTGGAAACCTGTGCTAATTTCTTATTCTCGGCTCTCAATTACTAAATATTTGATCTTGTTACACTTGTGAAGGCCAAGTTGGCTTCGAAAATGGCATTTGGATTCTTCCTAGTGTCTACCAATATCACCCTTTCTCTAACAAATGCAGGTAATGCATGATCATCCAGAAAATTAGTTCTCAGCGATTGTACAATCTTCTTTTGGAACTCATCAAATGACAGATTGTACATATTCATTACCATATCATCATTGTTGGGTAGGGTCCCCCTAGGTCAAAGTTTTGTAAAGAGCCCACATTTTGAGGAGCGGAGTGCAATTCACGCAGTATTTTAGGAGTCATGAGGGATTTAGGACAGGTCAAAGCCCCTTATTTTATAAAAGGATGGGATCAAGTTGTATGTTTTGAGCTTCGCCCATGGTTTGCAGACCATGGTATTGTAAAATAAAAATATATATAAAGGGTGTCTTAGTAAGTCAACGAACCAATCAATTGATGGATGATGAATATGTTTTGATGTTTTGAGTCTGTAATTGTCTTTCTATGTTAGAGTGGAGAGGAAGGCTCCTACAGAGATTTGTGCGGAGACCTTGGTAAGTCTACAGTTGTGTGCGCAAGCCCCTGCAGCGATGTGCGCAGGGTAAGAAGGATTGTAATTGTGAAGATCTAAAGATAATAAAGAAGATTTTAAAGGCAGACTAGTGCACTTACATTTTGTACTATACTTTATGCAATTAATGTTTACTTTTATGCTGCGCAATAAAGGATAGGATCATAATTAATATATGAATGTTGTTAAAGTTAATTACAGTTAAGATCCATTGATTTACGCACAACAGATATAGTTTTAGATCTGCAAAGTAGCATTTTTGTATGAATAGATTAGATTTAGTGTAATATTAAGTAAGATCACAGCATGTGGTAATAGATCTGTAGGTGAGTCAGACTAAGTCAAGAGCCACATTCCATATTCCTTCTGGATGCGGAAACACGGTTCCAGCATCCCCCAATATTGCCTTGGGTCAGACTGCGGTCTGCGCGAGAAGATCATTTCCGAAAGTGTCTATGATAAAGGGTTTTGTGGCTTAGTGCAGCTAACTCTGAACCTGGGTCTAAGCCCCTCAAGCCAACAAATGGTGGCATCTCACCAAAAAAGAGATTCAAGGTTGGGTCAATCAGAAGGTGCGCGAATTTGCAGCACAAGAGAATAGAAATTTGCGCATGTCAACAAAAGGTGGTTGCAGAGGTATATCTTAACAAAACAGCATGATATCTTTTTTGCATCGTTCGCTAACGAGTTGCATGAGTGGCTTTCAAAACCAGCTGAAAGTAAGACCTATTGGAAGCGCAACAAGCCTACTGCATGGACCCCAGTGTTGATTAAGTGATTCAAAAAGACTGAAAATAAGATCATAAGGGTTGTTGATTACTGGATCAATAGTGTTCTTGAAGGCTTTATTGCTAAAGTTGTGATTAACACATCGATATCCTACAGTGAAGCTGAGCGTCAGTTTTTCAAGGGTTCGTGAGGTAAGTATTTGAATTCCTTAAAGCTTTGGATTAAGATGTTGTTATCTCAAAAGGGCGTACTGCGCATGCAAGAAGATTGATGTTTAAAGAACGCAAGACTGGATCTACGTGGGGCGGAAAGAGATTCAGAATAAACTGTGATAATTTCACTGAAACTATTTACATTCCATTATTGGGTGAATCAGAAAGCAAAGAAGAAAGGAGCAAACCCTGCTGACGCATTTGTTAGAAGATCTACAGAGAAAAAGTTGGCCGAGACAATGAAGAGGGATTATGATGTGATCATGAAGTCTCGGGGATTTGTCATCAGCTCCATTAATGATTAGGTTGTGAGCTTTTCTGCTCACATTTTGATCTGGAAAGTTATGAGGAAGTGTCTAGTGGATGAGGTATCCGCCTCAGTCGTATCATTGGCTGCGCAGTACAGCAAGGGTGTCCAGTTTAACTGGGCAGGCTATTTGTGCCAATAATGTTTGGATGACTACTGGGAGGCATAAGAAGAGGGAAAGAAATTCCACTACGCGTGGTTATTTTTCTTGATAGCGTTGATAGAATGGAGAACGCCAAAGGAGTCACAGCTCCCCACTATGGACCCTGACATCTATGAGGCTGCGAGGTATGCCTTGCTATGGGCTTCCAAGGAGCCCACCCATGTTACAAAGAACAAACTTTTTTTGGGTCTTGTTTTAAATGGATTTACACAGCATGATCAACCAGAAGTCAAGGTTGTCACCATTTATATTTGAACAATACAGAGCAATTGCAGACTTCAAGGTGGACTTTCACCATGTACATATCCATGCCAAGAAGGACTTGGAGGAGGTATGGTACGAGCTGCCATTCTTGGTCACTAATGATGACATCGCACAAGTGGTGAGCAGCTGGCCAAGTGATTGGCTAACTCCACCCACGGAAGGAGTAGAGATAGAACAAGTAAGTACCAGTCGAGCAACGAAATATATTTCAGGTGCACAGACAGAGAAGCAGCCAACCAGGTAGGGAAAAAAGAAGGTGGCTGAGAAAGTGACAATTGAGCTAAAGAAGGACACTACGCTAGAGGCAGAGCACGAAGCCGAACAGGAGGAACAGGACACCAAAGGAGGCGATCAGGGTGGTGAAGACCCTTTTGTTGACACTGAGGAGGTAGATTCCCCATTCATAGTTAAACGACGAAAATCAAGTGTTAGAGGGACGCAGAAGAAGAACAATTTGGACAAATCCGTTGGCACAAAATCGATGGCCCTCACCAAGGGGGACATCGATGAGATTGGAGACACAGTTCGAGTTGTGACAGAAGACATACGGGGAACATTGAATACTGTTAAAAATAGCAACAAGAAATGCTAAAAATAGCATTGCTATAAATAGCATTTCGGGATATACTCCAACTCTGTTGGAAATAGCAAAAATAGAAATGCTAAAAATAGCATTGCTATAAATAGAATTTCAAGATATATTCCAATTTTAATTTGTCCTTGAATTAAAATTGAGAATTAAAATTCGAATTTAGTCTCACTAGCTGTTTGAAAAATACTTAATTAATTCATCTTGAGTTAATTAGTTGAAGAAAATCAAACATGAAGTCTTTGTGAAGACATGCAACAGATATCCCTTTGATTGAGGAAGCTATCCCTTAATTAAGGAGATAAGGATGAGTTGTATTTGAGTTGTAACTAGTTAGTTCAGTTAACTGAGTTAAGTCCAGTTAAATTAGTTCCAAACAGTTGGAGGAACTAATTGTGACTTTAGTTAGTTAATGCATGCATGCATGCAACTAGTGTACTCCAGATAACTAAATATTCTCTCATAAATAACCAATGCAAGTCAGTTCAGAGAAAGACCCAGTTGAAATCAAAGGCAGGGACATTGTACTATCAGTTGGAGGATTTTTCCTATAAAGGAAACTCATCCATTCAGAAGGAACTATCTCCTTCAAGATTGCGCAGTTATTTTAGAGGTCAGTGTTGTGTGTGAGGTGAGAATCACACAGGTTGCAGCTAGAGGACCCAGGAGAAACTGCGCAAGGAAATAGGAGGCTTGGAGGACTGAAGGAAGGCATATGTGTTTTCTATTTTGTCTATGAGCAACAGTGAGGGATTGTATTGAGAGTTGGATAGCTTGAGAGCTAAAGCTTTGTGTAATCTTGAAATATTTCCACTTGTATGATAATACAGATAGCGGGGTTTTTAGCTGAGGCTTTCCCCAGAGTATTCTTCTATGTTTTATGTGTATGATTTCTTCTTCTTTGTTATATGTGTTTAGATTGATCTTGCTCAAATTGATTAGGCTTCTGCAAAATTTGATAGTAGAAGTAAATCAAGTATTTTTCGTTAGTACATTGCATTATCAGGTGATCTACAGTGAGAATTTCTACATGGTATCAGAGTTAGCTGATCCATAGAGAAATTTCTGCATGGTATCAGGGCCAAGTTGATCAAAGCAAAGGTGATCAAAGCGAAGAACAATATACAAAGAAGGGAGAATTTCGAAGTTTGAAGTTCTTGATTGTAGATACAAGATCAATTTCTTATCACATCTCAAAGTTCACCAATGGCGTTGAATGGCTTGAGACTCGAGTATGCCTTGGATGGCAGCTCGAATTACATAGCCTGGAAGGATTGCATGGAAGTGGTATTAAAGGACAACGGTTTGAAGGACTTCATTGATCAAGAAGTCACCAAGCCAGCAGCAGCCAATGCCCAAGAATTGGTGGAATGGAAGAAATGTGTGGCGAGAGCGAGGAGGATTCTTCTAGAGGGAGTTCGAGACCATATTGTCTCGAGTCTCCATGGGAAGGAGACTCCGTTTTCAATGTGGAATACATTGAAAGATCTATATCAGAATAACATCGACCAAAGGAAGTTGGCGATGAAGGAAAATTTTCGGAAAATCAAGTGTGAAAAGGGCAACACAATCTCTACATATTTGAACAAGCTCATCACCTGTAGAGATGAGCTTGGAAGTGTAGGAATCATGACAGCCAATGATGATATGGTGAGTCTTTCTCTCCTCGGTCTTCCTAAGAGCTAGCATACCTCCCAGCACTCAGTGAATGGAAGAGAGAAACTGCCGAATTGGGAACGACTATGGTCGGATCTGATGCAGGAGGAGATCAGGAGGAGCACCAGAGATGATTCTTCATCCAAGGATGATGAAGAAAATCTAGCCTTAGCCAGTAAGGCAAGGAAAGGGAAGGAGAAGGATTCTCATCCCAAATCGAGTGCTTCTCATGGTGGGAAGAAGATTGACAAATATAAAGTGAGATTCTTTAATTATCATGAGGTGGGCCATTATGAAACTAATTGTCCATTGAAGAAATCCAAGAAGGGATCCTTGGAAGTATCTGAAGGTGAGGCATTGGCCTCTCAGTTCGAATTGGATTTTACCCTCATCGCATGCATGGTTTCATCGATGATGGGTTGTGGTTGGTTTCTTGACAGTGGAAACTCATTCTACATGACCGGTGATAAGAGTTTATTCAGTACATTGGAGGAGAAGGACCTCCAGATGTGCATAGAGATGGGTAATGATGGAAAGTACCATGTTTCAGGTGAAGGTACGGTTGCTTTTCAGAGGGAGCATGGAGCTTCTATCACCCTGACTGATGTGAAGTATGTGCCTGGTTTGAAGAAAAACTTGGTATCGATTGCAACAGTGGAGGACAAAGGCTATGATGTAGTCTTTAGTAAGGGAAAGGTTTTCCTTAGACACATCACCACGAGGCAAGTGAAGTAGATCGGTTCACAAGTCAAGAACCTGTATGCTCTTGAGCTTCAAGATGCATGCAAAGCCTTGAGGATCAAGGCAACTGTTGGAGACTTGGTGGTTGAGAGGGAGAGTACATTACCTCTCAACATGTAGTGCTAGAAGAAGTCTCAAACAATTGTGGAGGAACCACAATTGGTGAAGCAACTTTAGGAGGTTGTGGAGCAGCCACAACTAAAGAAGTCGAGAGGAAATCGAGTAGAGGCATCCACTCATGCAGACACCTCCAGTAGGGGGAAATTTCGAGCCAAGTGGGCAAAGGGATCACATGCAGCCATACCTCCAGGCGTGAGGTGGGGCGATGTGAAGTGATAGTCTCAAGAAGGTTAAAATAGGGGCAGGATCCATGAGGTACACAACCTCTTTGATTAGACCTTGCTATGGGAGCCCCCACGAGGAGTAGCAGGACTGGCTTAGTGGGTAGAGACAGGTGCGGATGGAGCAGTAAAGGGAGATTCAACATCAGAGGGTGTTTCTATCCCAACAAGGAGGTCAGTTGGGAGATCAGTTACTTGCTTCTCAGTAACTAAGTTACAGTGCAACAGTGGGCAGCACGATGCAACATGATGAGAGGAGGTGCAGTGCGGATGCAGTCCTGGGAGACAGGACTAGCAGCAACACAGATGCAGCGGGAGGAATCAGCGTGATTGATGCAGTCAGAGATCAAAGTGACAGAGACTAGAGTAGTCAGATACTGAAGAGCACAAAGGTGCAGAGTTTTCAATTGACAGAGGCAATAGCAGTCAAAGACTTTGATGACAGAGGCATCATGCTGATTCAGGTTGGAATTTTTTTTTGTTTCTGGAGTTGCTGGAGCAACAACACTTGAGAGAAGTGTTGCATGCAGAACATTCCAAAGGTTCAGGATCGAGGGAGTGTTGAAAATAGCAACAAGAAATGCTAAAAATAGCATTGCTATAAATAGCATTTCAAGATATACTCCAACTCTGTTGGAAATAGCAAAAAATAGAAATGCTAAAAATAGCATTGCTATAAATAGAATTTCGGGATATATTCCAATTTTAATTTGTCCTTGAATTAAAATTGAGAATTAAAATTCGAATTTAGTCTCACTAGCTATTTGAAAAATAATTAATTAATTCATCTTGAGTTAATTAGTTGGAGAAAATCAAACATGAAGTCTTTGTGAAGACATGCAACAGTTATCCCTTTGATTGAGGAAGTTATCCCTTAATTAAGGAGATAAGGATGAGTTGTATTTGAGTTGTAATTAGTTAGCTCAGTTAACTGAGTTAAGTCCAGTTAAATTAGTTCCAAACAGTTGGAGGAACTAATTGTGAGTTCAGTCAGTTAATGCATGCATGCATGCAACTAGTGTACTCCAGATAACTAAATATTCTCTCATAAATAACCAATGCATGTCAGTTCAGAGAAAGACCCAGTTGAGATTAAAGACAAGGACATTGTACTATCAGTTGGAGGATTTTTCCTATAAAGGAAACTCATCCATGCAGAAGGAATTATCTCCTTCAGGATTGCATGGTTATTTCATAGGTCAGTGTTGTGTGTGAGGTGAGAATCACACAGGTTGCAGCTGGAGGACCCAAGAGAAACTACACAATGAAATAGGAGGCTTGGAGGACTGAAGGAAAAAATATTTGTTGTCTATTCTGTCTATGAGCAGCAGTGAGGGATTGTACTGAGAGCTAGATAGCTTGAGAGCTAAAGCTTTGTGTAATCCTGAGATATTTCCACTTGTATGATAATACAGATAGCGGGATTTTTAGCTGACACTTTCCCTAAAGTATTCCTCTTTGTTTCATGTGTATGATTTCTTCTTCTCTGTTATATGTGTTCCAATTGATCTTGCTTAAATTGATTAAGCTTCTGCAAAGTTTTATACTAGAAGTAGATCAAGTATTTTTCTTTAGTACATTGCATTATCAGGTGATCTATAGTGAGAATTTTTACATGGTATCAGAGCTACTTGATCCATAGAGAAATTTTTACAAAGACCAGTATAAAGTAGTTTCGACTGAGGTCCAAAAGGGCCTCAAGGAGCTGTAGGTTCAAGCGAGCATGGTTCAAGCGAGCGTGGCTCAGGCGAGCATGGTTCAAGGGAGTGTGGTACCATCAAGCACAACTGCAGGCAGCCCACAGACAACGGAAATCACATCTGAGCTTCGGGTTGTGCCACTACCAGGTGGTGCTCTACATTTTGAGACTATCAAAGATCAGGAGTGTGTGCAAGACTCGAAGAATCTGAGTATCAATCTTGTGGCACTCCCCATTCAGACCTTGCACGAGTTAAATCAGGGAGTCATCGATGAACTAAAGGTGTGGGAGTAACGTGCTTTGTTGGTAATTAAAGAAGTTAAATATGAAAACAAAAAAATGTTCGAGGACAAGAATCATGCCATCAAGGATCATGATGAGGCTGTAGTTAGCAACTCCACCAGAGGTTCGCGAGCAAGGCGAAGCGGATATCAAGGCTTCTATGGAAAATATAGATACTACAGTCAAGGACTATAGCTAGATCTTCGAAGACACTATAGAGATATGGGCCTCACTATAGGAGGAGCCACATGTACAGAAGATCTAGGCAGAGATCCGCGACAAGCAACGACAGTTTGATGAAATCAAAGTGACGGCGTAGACCTTAGCACCTGTGCAACAGTTTACCCGTCTCCAGGAGGGAAAGTTTTTGCAGGGACAGATCGATGAGTTGTAGTGAAAGGAGCATATCATTTTAGCAGGAATGCAACCATGGGCCAATGAAGCCATTTAGCTCTCATAGTCAGTGGAGAGCAAGCTAAAGATCATAAGGCAGAAGCAAAGAACCATCGTTCTAGCGACAGATGGACAGACGACAAAGAAGTTGGTAGAAGAAGTATGACAGGCCGCCACGCAGTGCGCAAAGACACTCCAACCTTTGAAGGATGCATACAGTGGTCTCAAAGTGAAGATTTAGGACATACTAGTTGAGTGACTCGAGACGAGTCACATATTTGTGTTGGGGGCCTATTAGGTAGGGTTCCCCTAGGTCAAATTTTTGTCAAAGTTTTGTAAAGAGCCCGCATTTTGAGGAGCGGAGAGAGATTCGCAAAATGTTTTAGGAGTCATAGGGGCTTTAGTGTGGGTCAAAGCCCCTTATTTTGTAAAAGGATGGGATCAAGTTGTATGTTTTGAGCTCTGCCCATGGTTTGCAGACCATGGTATTGTAAGAGAAAAAGATATATAAAGGGTGTCTTAGTAAGTCAACGCACCAATCAAATGATGGATGATGAATATGTTTTGATGTTTTGAGTCTATAATTGTTTTTTTGTGTTAGAGTGAAGGGGAAGGCTCCTGCAGTTGTGTGCGTAGAGACCTTGGTAAGTCTACAGTTGTGTAGGTAGGCCCCTACAGCGCTGTGCGCAGGGTAAGAAGGACTATAATTGTGAAGATCTAAAGATAATAAAGAAGATTTTGAAGGCATACATGTGTACTTACATTTTGTGCTTTACTTTATGCAATTATTTTTTACTTTTTTGTTGCGCAATAAAGGATAAGATTAGAATTAATATATGAATGTTGTTATATTTAATTACATTTAAGATCCATTGATTTATGCACAGTAGATAGAGTTTTAGATATGCAAAGTAGTCATTTTGTATGAATAGATCAGATTTGATGTAATATTAAGTAAGATTGCATAGCGTAGTAATAGATCTCTAGGTGAGTCATACTAAGTCAAGAGCCACATTCCATATTCCTTCTGGATGCGAAATCCTAGTTCCAGCGTCCCCCAATATTGCCTCGGGTGAGACTGCGGTCTACGCAAGTAGATCATTGCTGAAAGCGCCGGTGATAAAGGATTTTGTTGATTAGTGCAGCTAACTCTGAACCTGGGTCTGAGCCCCTCAAGCCAACAATCATCAAGAAGAACAACATCCCTTTCCTCGCTCGGGGTTGGCTCTGTTGTTGGAAGTAGTGGAGACTAAATAGTGACCAGTGGTGTGCTCGGAATCAAGTCAACATATTCATTATACAACTCTTATTCCATCGATTCCATGTCTGTAACTTCAATCAAGTGCTCAATCTTTTGACAAAGATCTTGGATCCTACATCTATTCATCTTCCTCCTCAGCTGTTGGTTGGTTCTGTTACTGATTTTCAACCTGTATGGGCAGTGTTTCCCCTATTATTGTTCCTTGCCTTTCTTCTTCTTCCTGCTTTAGCTTCTCTTCTTGTTCTCTCCTCCTCAAATCTTGTTCTTCCTTCAGTTCTGTTCTGCTTCCTACAACTTCAGTTATGCTTCCTATTATCTATGTTTTTCTCTATTCCTCTTCTCTTCTCTTTGTATCCTCTTCTTCGTCTTCGCTTTTGTTGCTAAAGTTTCCTTCATAAGAATAGGATACGATTTCATCTTTCAACTTTGTTCTCCCCCTGGATTGTCAGCAATCTTTCTCTTTCCCTTGTCCTGCATGGGATTGTTTCCTTCTACTATTGTTTCTTCTGGAGTTACTTCCCTCTACTGAGTAGCTCGTAAATTCCTTGCTAAACTGACTGACTCATGGAGTTTGGAGGCATTGTATAAATTCCTCCATGGGTCCTCCTCTGGCTAATGAAAAGCCTCAATAATCCATTGAAAGTAAATTCTCATACAGTGGTCCTTGAAAATACTACGAGGACCATACAGATTAAATCTCAAGTACCGAATGCAAACTTCACTATCTCCTTTCCCTTGGTATACACAACTTTCAAGTTATTTATCTCGTATAATCCAATTTTCAAAGGAAGAGTGGGCCATGGTGCTTTCTTCTTCCTATACAAAGCTGCTGACAACCCTGTGGAAAGGTGATATGACACTTCTTGCATGACAAGTTTGTCGGTGGCATACCTTGGTAAAACATGTGGTGACTTCTCTCTGTCAAACACTCTAAGGAAGGTACCACCTAGTGAGGCATACCAATCTGAAATTTCTGATATTTCCTCCATTGCTCCTCGTGACATACAAAATGGTTCTTCTTTAAAGATGAGCCCGTAAAGCAGGATGATGAAATGGTTAGATAGTTGTTCCATTACTGCTTGATGATTGCAATTTGAAAGCAGCTTGCAATAGATATGCAAGACAAATTCTCATGGTGTCCGTGTCCATTTCATGCCAGGAAACTAATGTTGTGCAAAGATTGCATCCAGTAAATATGCAAACATATAAAACCTTGCTTTCTCCCCCTTGCAAGGACAATGGGCTTGTGCTACATGGGCTCTCAAGTGTCGAGCCAACAGATATGACCAGTTGAATGACTTCCCCTCGTTCACAACCTAGTTCAATAAGACTTCCCACCCTTCAGGAAAGATCTTCATGCTCTGTTGACCATGGATCCTGCAAGCTCATATAACCAAGAGCTGGTAGACGTTCCAGAGTAACTTTGTCTTGTATGAATGGGTGGGTGTCTCTCAAAACATGGATGGCTCTTACACCTAGCCTTTGACGATATCTCTTGTGTTCACATAGATGTTGTTGGCATAGAAAAATGAATCCATGAGCTTCACCGGCTCGGGCAAGTGATACATGCACTAATAATCTTCTGCGAGAAAGGTAGCAAGATTTTGTCCACTAGTATAGCTCAATTTCATGGTCTTCTCATCAATGTGTGAAATAATCTAGCAGATGACATCTCCATATGGGAAGGTTGGATATCTACATGCAACCTTGTGTAGTCTTCACTGTCGGATACTGAGATAAAATTGTTGGTCCTCTAGATCTACCTCAAGGCTCTTTCCTGAAAGAGAATCATTAACTTGCTACCATGTTAGTGTTGACCCCTTTTCTATAAACAATTGAGTGTCTGCATACACTGGCAAGTCTACTAGTGTTTTCTCAACTGCTTCCCCAGTACTGCTTTCAGTGATCTCTTTTGAAGCAGCTCTCTTTGGTGCCACGGTAACAAAGAATGCTAGAGAGGTGCTTCAAAAGTGTGGTACCTATGGGACAAAAAGGACATTCATGGCAAGAAAACATTAGATTTTGAAAATATACCTTCAAATCATGATAAAGCAACAAATTGATCAACTGATGAGAGGAATTGTGCAATTTTCATCAACAACCAAGGGAACCTGGTTGTGGGAATTGTGCATTGCACAGTCTCAGTGGCCAAGGTGATAGGATGAGCCTTGGAACTATGCAATGCATAGTTGGGCCATCCTATACTATGCATTGTGCAGTTCCATAGGCCAAGCTCTCAGCTTGAGCCTTAGAATTGCACAACGCCTAGATAGGAAAGGAAAAATCTGGCCAAGGAAAGTACAGATCTTCTCGGTGGAAGTGTGAAAACTAAGCAGAAGTAAGTAATGATGTGAACTTGAGTGAAAAACTGACTAAGTATGAAAACATCAATGTAGATCAAGTGTAGAAACTGAACAAACAGAAGGAAAATCAAGTTTGTGAGAAGGGTCACCACAACGATGACCATTGGTGCAAAAATAACAAAACCAATGTGACACTTGTGAAAGGAAAATGAAAACTTCGAACAACACTTATACAAGCCAAAATAAATTGAAATGCCAGAAACTATGAAGCGAAATAAGTAAAACAACACTCACACAAGCGAAACAATAGAAAGCATCAACAGATAATAAAAGCAAAAATCACCCGGAAAAGCGACGATGACCACACTGAGGGTTCCTTGATCTCATCGAGAATGCTAGATATCCAAGGTCGAATGTACAAATGAGTTCTAGAGGCATCAATTAAATATATTTGAGTGAATTAGGGTTTATGATGCACATGCATAAAATCAAGGAAAAAGAGACACTTGGCAGAAGTTTCTAAAAATAGTGAGTGTGCCTCCTTCGGGATAGTAATAATGGATTCCTATTTTTAAGGGATACTTTTTGTTTTTTAGATTTTTCCCTTTTTTTTTTCTTTTTTAGGGAAACTTGCCATGCACACTGCCGAGAAAGACTGTGCAATTATAAGAACTAGGCAACTTTCCAGCTCAATGCACTACACATTTTTTGAGCTCAATGAGGGATTGCACAGTTTCTGGGCTCAGTGTTGGGCTTCCTTCCATGTCGACACAATTTCAGAGCTCAAGGTTGAATGCCAGTTTGAACTGCACAATTCCAATCAAGGTTGATTGCCCTCAAGGATTGCATTGTTTCTGGAGGCAAGCCCAAAACTGTTGTGTGACCAAGTCAGGAGGTTATATTATGAGTTAAAAGATCAATTAAGTGTGGAAAGAAGAAAACACAAGCACAATTGAAAAATATAAGTCTCAGTCGAAGCATGAATATCTAAATCAGTGCAACATAGGCTCCTGTGGATAGGAAGACTCCAAATCAAAGCACAGGAAAAAAATTGGAGGTTGGTTGTGCTGCTACAACACATACATATTTTTCAATTAAATGCCCAAATGAAAACTTTGTTTTTTGGATGGTTTTAGTATTTTTGTATGTTATCATTGTTGTATGATATTACTATTATAGTCGATCTATGTCTATTTGCATGCAAAGCATTTGAAAAAATGTGTTAAAGGCGTTGGCATGTTTGTGTTGCCATTGATGTCACATATTGTAAGTCATGTACTCATGATTCACTATGTATTACTTTGACTCTTATGTATGCATTCTAAAGGATGTCATGATGTTGTAAAGTGTTATCATAGTCTCAGGAGGTTTATAGAAGAGTTGTCATGGTGTAGCAAGCTATCATCTGAAGTTGAGCTACAAGTTTGATAGAGGTATTTCCACTTATAAGTTGATGTCTTGTGTTGAGTTTCATTGATTCATTCAGATGGTTGCATGAAGTTATGTTGGGCATGGAAGGATGTTACACACACCTTATCACCCCTTGAAGTTGAGTTGGAAGTTGGAGGCATAGATTTTATGTTTTTAATTATGCGTTTCCCCAACTTCCCTAAAGCAGGGTTGTGTGTGTGGCTGAAAGGCTCTAGCCACTGGCATGCCATGGGAGGGTCTTGGCTGCAACTAAAATTTTTAGGTTTGTTTGTGCAGCTAAAGGCTAACATGAGTTTTTCTCTTAATTTCACGCACACATCAAATGTTTTTAGTTGTTTCACGATGGTCATGTTCGAAATTTTCCAGGAAAAGTTTGAAAAAGGTTCGTGAGCTTCTAGAACGTGGTTAAAATTAAAGTATCAATCATTAAATGTAGTAAATGGATAGATTAAATCAAGAATTTGATCTGGGAATTTTTTGGAGCATTTGAAAATAAATTTTGGAAGTTTCATCACTTGTAATAATTATTGATTTAACCCTTTCAAGTAATTACAAATACGAGAAGGCTAGGACCTCATTTGGTTTGTTCTCATGAGTTGTGACAATGTGAGTGTGCGTAGTGTGCTAAGGACGAAATATTTAGAAATAATTGGTTGTAACAGACTATTCAAAACTTCAAAATTTTCAGAGATTAATCATCAACAGTGATTCTGAGTTGTGCGCGGGGATTGAAAATATGTTTTGGAGGGAGTTTGTGTGGAGAATTGTTTTCTCATCAGGAGTGTGGATTTGTGACTACAATAGGGTTCTTTATTGATATTATTTTGTGCATCTTGCAGTAGTGATTCAGTTCATAATTTCCATATTTTCTCCATAATTGTTTGTGCACAAAGTGGTGGCTTCAAGCTAAGTGCATGCAAATTTGTTTATTGTAGGAGTGGGTGCTCCAAGTTGGAATTACCCAACATTTTTATTTCTATCAAGGAGTGGGTGCTCCATTAGTAGTGGTGGATAGATGATGTAATGTAAATGAGAAAATTTCAAAGCAATAGATAATAAGAAGAAGAAGTAAACAGTTTAGTGGTTTTTTTCCTTGGAGGGGGGTTTTCCACCTAAAATCCAAGTGTCTGCATGTGATGATTGATTGTGTTTTTCTTGTGCATGTTTACTTTTATGTGGATTTGATGTTGAGATCTAAATAATTTATTATTTGCAAAAAAAATCTAATATTTTATAATACCAATTCACCGCCCCCCCTCACAGTATTACTTGTGTTTAAAAATTGGTATCAAAGTCGGCTTCCTTGTTGTAGCTTAACCGATGAAAGGACAAATAGATCAGGGGATTATGGATGGTTAAGAGGTTAAAATTATAGTTTTTGATGGAGAGAACTACAATGTATGGAAGATAAGAATGCAAGGACACCTGATGAGCCTAGGTGTTGATGTTTATTTTATGATGGTGTCTAGATATGTTGTTCCTGCTACTCTCCCTACGAATGTTGATGGAAAGAAGATGTATCAAAACAATGCCAAGGGAAGAAATTCCATTTTGGCAGTTCTTAGTGAGAATGGGATGATAAAGGTCATGCATTGTAAATCAGCCGAAGAAGTATGGGACAAAATTGAGAATATTTATGAAAGAAATCCAAAGGTGAAGAAGGAAAAACTCTAAACCTATAGGATGAGGTTTGAGAGTGTAAGGATGAAAGAAGAAGGAACCATCAGTGGTTATTTTCAGAGAGTTGAGGTAGTGACAAATCTAATCAAAGTCATAGATGAAAAATTTAAAGATGAAATTATTATTTAGAAAATCTTGAGGTCCTTGCCTCTAAGATTTAACCCAAAAGTTTATGCAATTGAGGAAATGGTTGATTCGATCACTCTTACTTTGAAGCAACTTTTAGGGATCCTTACGAATTATGAAATGAAAATTGAAGAGGAGAACTATGAGCCTATTGAATGAGTTTTCAAGGCCTCCAAAAATGTCAAATATCTTTCCAAGAAACTCAAGAAACTTCCAAAGAAGATCAAGGAAGAGGAGGATCAATACAGTAGTGAATATGACCAAGTCTTTGCTTAGTTTGCCAAGAAACTAAAGAGAGGATCTAGAAAGTACAAAGGTAAGTTTCCTTTCAAGTGTTTTGATTGTGGAAGGGTTGGAAATTTCACTGCAAAGTTCACATTTACAAGAGATGAAAAAGCGGAGAAGTAGAAGGAGACAAAAAGCAAGGATAAAACTCAAAATTTTGGGAAGGGTACAAATCAAAAGAAAAAGTGATTTTAATCCAAAGAAGAAAGTGACTATTCAAAGGGTAGCAGTGAGAAATAATCATCAAAATAAGATCACAATGAATGAATTTTTATGGTTTTTGAAACTAAAGATGGATTTGATCCTTAAGATGGACAGATAGATTAGGAAGGTGAACTCATTACTGAACTCATTGATAAGAAAAGAAAGAAATAAAAAAATTATTTTGAAGGAGGAAGTGCACAAATTAAAGGAGAATAAGCCTTCTTTTGTTGATCCTTGAGGACAGATATAAAAGAGCTATAAAAATTCAAGGATACCTTACTTTAGCAGATCATGATTCAACAAAAAAATATGGCCGAGTTGGAGCAAGAGAGCGAGTCAATGAAGCAAAATATTTGAGGGATTCAAAATGCATGTTCTCATGAAGAGGACATATTTTTTATTAAGAGACAATTGGAAGAGGCAATTATGAAGGAAAATCTTCTTACAAACCGGCTAGAAAATTCGAAGGAGAACTGTCACGAACTTGAAGAAGAAATTTTTGCCTTAAGATCAGATATATCAAAGGCAAACGTTGAAGTGTGTCTAAATCCGAAATTCATAAAGGGATCTAAAACCTTGAAGGAAATTATCAATGTGAAAAGGTATCCAAAATAAAAAATTGGTTTGGGGTTTAAACCTCCTCAACAAAATGTCAAGGATCATGCAAGCTCCAGTAACACAAATGCTCTAAAAGGGAATAAGACCAAGCAAAGACTTTGGTTGATAATAACGGTGAGCATAAAAATGGTGGTCCAATTAAATCAACAGAAAATCATCAAGGATACTTCAAGAATAAGAAAATGAAATGATCAAGATCCTCCAATTCTACCCCTTCTACATGGCAACAAAAACTCAGGTATCCTACTCTATTTTATGATTATTGTTTTGCATGTTACAATTTTGGACACAAGGCCATCAATTGTAGAATGAAGTTTCTTTCCAAAAGAGTTCCTCAAGGTTAAAACAACTTGCATGCAAATGGTAGAAATCCTTTTTCTCCACTAATGAATGAGATTGAGTGTTTCGGATGCAATAATTTTGGTCATAAAGAAAGTGAATGCAAATCTAGTTTTTCAAGCTCCTCCATGTAGCCTCCTCAAGAGCAACCAATTTTGAAAGATGTGAGCTAGCATTGATAGCTCATGATCAGCATGAGAAATGGCTTATTGATAGTGGATGCTCTAACCATATGCCCTGTGACAAGAGAAAATTTCTAGAATTGGAGTATGAGAAAGGAAATGTCAGTTTTGGAAATGATGCAACAGTACCCATCAAAGGAAAAGGAATAGTCCTATTGGATAAGGGGACCAAGGCCTAGAATGTGTTTTATGTTGATGGTTTGAAACACAACCTCCTCAACGTGAGTCAGATGTGTGATAATGGACATGATTTGATATTCATATCTATAGAGTGTGAGATCATGAATTCAAAATCGAGAAATTTGGTGGCAAAAGATATCAAGAATGATAAAAACGTTTACATGTTTGATGATACCAGACATAAGTGTTGCATGAGCAAAGTAGAAAAGCCTTGGTTATGGCATAGAAGATTGGGTCATGTCAATTTTGACAACCTAATCAAAATAATCAAGAATGTAGTTAGAGTGATGGGTCCCATCAATAGGTATATTTTGAGGCCCATTGTGCTATCCTCCAGCCCTTAAAAAACTCTTCTTTTCTCACATTAATTTGCATTTTTATCCATAATATTCTTAGTAGGAAGACCAAAGGGTGCTTTTCATATTTCATGGCCTAATGTGATTAATATGCAGCAAAAGAAGCAATTTTGGAGATATTTACTATGCAAGGGCTTGTTGGAGACATCTAGAGAGAATATAGGAGGCTTGTCCACTACATCAACTCTCCAACTCAGCTTGAGATCAAAGATTCCTCACCAACAATTTGAATTCACTAACAGTCGAGGAACTCAGGTGCATGTGAAGATCCAAGGGAACCAAATCCCCCAATTTCAATATTTTAGAGGGAATCAATCCTCCTTTCAAGGGAGCTACCCCTCAGTTACTTTTGTATAAATAAACAAGCCTAAAGGCTCATTAGGATTTGAACTTTTGTGGGAGATAGGAGTAGCTACTAAGTGCCTAGTGCTTGATATTGTTATTTTCATCTTTCACGTGATGTATGTGTCTCTTATTATCTGTCAATGAAAAGACTATTGTTAGCCTACATCTGAGTTAACTTTGGAGGGGTGAAACCCTTGAGTTTGGGCCCAACCCAGAGGCTTTAGTCCCTCTCATGTATTATTTTCTTGTTCTTATTCAACTTATTGTATTTATTTCCTTGTTTAAGTAGGAATTATATTACAAAAAATGTAGTTGTAGGTTTGACCACCACCTCTCTTGTGGGAAGTGTGGCTCGAGGATCTACAGCCACAAGCCAAAAATATGTTTTTATGATTTCTTGGAAATTGTTAAGTTTTGGATTGTAACTCTTTTTCATGCTTGGTTTCTACAACTTAGAAGTTAGTAGCATTGATTTGGAAATTAGAGTGGGTATATGTTATAGGGTAGAATCGAACTTAAAGAAATAAAATTCAACTCATTCTTTCCACTTTGATTCATTTTGTTGAAATATGGATCATTTAATGCATGCACTTGATTAGTCTACAGGAATTGTTGTTGACTTGCAGGGGTTGGCACATTCATCCACATCCACTTAGGTCATTCCACCTCCCTATTGGACACCTCATGCTGCTCTCAAAATCTACCACCGAGATCACCCTTACAAGTTACAAGGCCAATTAAGGACACCGTGGGCATGAAACTTTGTACAAGATAGGCCTCCGAGGAGTACTAGGCTTTGCGAAACCCACACCCTTCATTCACCTCCATCCACCTTCCTCCACCTTCAAGACACCATCCTTTCCATCATAAAGCTCTCAGATCCACTCCTGTAGCAAAACAGGGCCTCCTGTAGCAATCCTATAGGACTACCTAAATCCATCTAGATTTGCTCCAAACCTTGACTCTTGAATTTTGATGTTGAATAATGGCCCTTGGGTTTTTATTTCATGATTAAGGAGACTCCAAGACCACTCCAACCCTATATTTTCTTCACTACAAACACAAAACAACAAGTAGAATTAGACTTAGTATTTTTTAATTCCATAGTTGTGTTGAAGATTGAATTCCTCCTTTTCAAGCAAGTTGCAATTAGATAAATAATTCATGCAAGTAGAATATTAACTTGATTGGTGTGCAAGTAGACTAGCATGGTTTACCTCTACAACTAGACTAGTATATTCCTTTCATGCAGTGACAATTAGCCTTTAGATGTAATGAATGACATTTTCATTTATGTAATTAGAATCATGTTCATTTTCCTTACAATCATGATATGATTTCATAGGAAATTCTCTTTGTAGTTAGTTGAACGAGTGGTTTATGAATACCTTGATTTGATCTAATGGCTGAGGGTAACATGAGTAGAACTTAACCTATTGTGCATATAACATTGTCACCTCTAAGTTTGTACGAACCCCGGGTTGATAATTTAAGTTGAGAGCCTTGGAAGTTGCAACATCATTGATGCAATACCAGGCCTCATCATAAAGGCTTACCCAAATTGTCCAAAACATATAACACTATATGCAACTCATATCAATTTGGGAAGCAAACAAAAGTGAAATTCAAAACCAATGAGTTTTCTACCACTATACCATTAGAGCTAGTGCATACAAATATATGTGTTCCTACAAGGTAGAAAAGCCCAAGAGGAGAGAGATATTTCATTTTGTTTGTTGATTATTACACTAGATCCACCTAGATCATGCTCATTAAGGAGAAATTTGAAGTGCTCAACAAGTTCAAGTATTTTATGGCACTAGTTGAGAATGAGATTGATTTAAAGATCAAGTGTCTTAGATCCGATAGAGGAGGTGAGTACATGTCTAAATAATTTGACAAATATTGTGAAGAACATGGGATCAAGAGGCAATATTCCATAGCTATAACAACTCAACAAAATGGTATGGTTGAGAGGAAAAATATATTGGTCCAAGACATGGCACGAGCTATGATGTATGAAGTCAGTGTTGCAGATACTTTTTGGGGAGAAGTAGCCTAAACAACAGTGTATTTGGCCAATATTATTCTCCTTAGGCCTAATAGTGAAAAAAATCCATATGAGTTGTGGAAAGAAAGACCAACAAAGGTTGATCATTTCAAAGTATTTGGGGGCAAGTGCTACATAAAGGGAACTGAAGATAAGCTTGGAAAGTTCGATTCAAGAGCTGATGAGGGCATATTCCCTAGTTATTCATTCAAGGGCAAGGGATATAAGTGCTACAACAAGATGACCTAGAAGTTAAATGAATGTATTGTTATTGTTGTTGATGAAGTGTTGCCCAAATCTAATGATTCCAAAGATGTAGCAATTGAACATGATTTTATACAATATGAGGACCAAGAAATTTCAGACAAAGATGAAGGAGAGGAAGAAGAAAGAAATATCTCCACTACAGTAATTGCTCCACCAAGTCACATCTAAAAAGTAAAATACTTGGGAACAAATAAATTGGAGTGCAAACAAGGAGGAAATTGTTGGACAACTTCAATCAAACTCTGCATTATGATCTCAAATAGAGCCCAAGAGTTTCAATGAGGCTAGAGAAGATCAAATCTGGATCAAGGAAATGAATGAAGAGATAGATCAGATTGAGAAGAACAATACATGGGAGCTTATAACGAGGCCAAAGGGAAAGAACAATATTTGGAAAAAGTGGGTCTTTAAGAACAAACTCAATGAAGAAGGAAAGGTGATAAGAAACAAAGAAATACTTGTGTGCAAAGGGTATACTTAGGTAAAAGGTATTTTTTAATGAAAATTTTGCACCAGTAGCTGGATTAGATGCCATTCTAATGTTTTTGTCCTTTTCATGTTATAAAAATATGAAATCTACCAAATGGATGTTAAATCATATTTTTTGAATGGTGATCTAAAAGAGGAAGCTTATATAGAATAACCTGAAGGTTTTCAATTGGGTGAAGATGAGAACCAAGCGTGCAAGTTGAAAAATGCTCTTTATGGCTTGAAACAAGCTCCAATGGGATGGTATGCAAAGCTAGACAAACATATACAACAACAAGGCTTCAAAAAGGGATCAACAGACAATAATCTTTACATCAAATTTTAAGGTGATCATTTTCTAATAATTATTGTGTATGTAGATGATATCATCTTTGGGTGAAATTTGTATGAGATGGGCCATAAATTTACTAAAGATATGAAAAATGAGTTTGAAATGTCAATGTTAGGTTAGCTAACCTTTTTCATTGGGCTGCAAATTACTCAAAGTGATAGAGGAATTTTTATCTCTCAATCAAAGTATCTAAGAGAGAAATTGAAGCAATTTGGCATGTAAGATTGCAAAATGGTGAGCACTCCTATGGTAACTATTTATAAGTTGAGTAAAGATGATTAATCAGGTAAATCAATCCACTTATCGCTTTATGATTGGAATCTTATTGTATCTAACTACTTCTAGGCCTGACATCATGCAAGTTGTAGGATTTGTCTCAAGATTTAAAGCTCATCCCAAGGAGAGTCATGTTAATGCAATGAAAAGAATATTCAAGTACCTTCAAGGAATTCATGATTATGGCTTATGGTATCCCAAAGGTAAACATTTCAATCTGATTACTTATACTGCTGCAATTAGGATGGTAGTATTGATGACATGAAAAGTACTTCACGAGCAGCTCACTTTTTGGGAGATTGTTTGGTTTCATGGGCAAGCAAGAAGGAAATTTCCATCTCTTTTTCGACTACTAAAGTTGAATGTATAGCAACAACCTCTTGTTTTACTCGCATACTATGGATGAAGCAAACTCTTCAAGACATGTGCATTGAGTACAATGATCATATTCCTATCATGGTTGGCAACACAAGTGCAATAATAATCTCCAAGAATCCAATTCTTCACTCCAAGACCAAGCATAAACCAATCAAGTATCATTTTCTAAGAGATAAGTGGTTAACAAAGTTGTGAGGCTGGAGTATATAGCCACAAATGAACAAATTGTAGACGTCTTCATTAAGCCACTTCCAAGGGAGCATTTTAAATATCTTAGAGAGAAGATGTCTGTGGTGCCTTTTCGAAGGCATTGAGGAGTTTTTCATGGAGATAACTACTATCATAAGTCTTCCAATAGGAGCACTTTCAGCTGCAAAAGTTTGGAAAATTGGTGGTGGTTGCTTGATTACATGCACATTTCAAACCATTATGGATAGTTTTTCTTGCTTCTTATTTCTCATTTCAAGATGTATTGCTTCTTCAAAGTGAATTTTTTCTTAAGGATGTATGGCCTCACATGTATGCAGGGGGAGATTGTTCATCATCTCAGGGGGAGTGTATGGTGCAACCCTTCAGGGGCAGTATGTCAACAATTGCTATGTATTTAATTGTCTCCATGTAATTTTGTTTTCCATGTAAAACCCCTTGTCATTGATTTCAAAGGGGGAGAGAGAGTTGTTGAATGTGCTCAAAGATAGAAATAAAAATTTGCATGATTGAGTGGTATATTTTAGTTAGTATGTTACAAGTAGAATCAAAGCAATGTTTCTTATTTGTTTTCATATAAACTATTTGAAAAAATGTCTACATGAAAAAGATTGCTTAATTGGTTGTATACAAAGTATTTGAAGAAACATATACATGTAAAGTGTTTGACAAAATGTATGAGAGATGAAAATCAAGTTTTTGCAAGTGTGGTTAGGATAAATTTAGTAGGGGTGTGTGACAAAGTGGTATCAAAGTTTATTTTCAAGCTAGTTAAAAAGAAAAAGAAAGAGAAAAATGGTTACCATGTAACCTCTATAAGTCATTGAGGGAACTACATATGTGACTAAGTGGCATAAACTGACATATCTTATGAAGTGTGGAAGGATGTGTTGTACCACCATTTTTCCAAGGGAAACTATTTGACCTGTTGTGTTTGTTCATCAAATGCAAAGGATTATAGATATCCCTTTAAACATTTATTCACAATCTCATTTTGTCCATGATATTGAGGATGGTAAGATGAGTTGTGATCCAACTGAGTACCCAATTAATAACATAATTTAGTCCAAATATTTTCTAGTGGAAATTGGATCTTTATCACTTACAATTATCTTTGATATTCCATGTAGTTGTTCGACTATTTCCATGAATGATTTTTCCATTGTACTTGCTCTAAAAGGATGAGAACGAGTTAAAAAATGGGCATACATTTTTCATTTCATCTACCAATACCATAATGACACTATTCCCTTCATATCTGGGTAAACCTATAATAAAATCCATTGAAACTTTTTCCCAATGCTAGCTTTGTATGGCTAATGGTTAAAGCAACCATAGGGTCTTGATTGTCTCCCAATTTTTTTGTTGAAATTCCACACATTTAGCCACAAACTTTTCCACACTTGTTTTAAAAACTTCCCAAAAGAAATATTTCTTAATCCTGTGGTATGTCTTCAAGAACCCTAAATATCCTCCTACTAAAAAAGTGTGTAATTTCAAAGTGACCCTTTGTTTGAGTTGAAAATACTTAATTATAAGTTATATTGATACAACAATAAATCATTCTTCCAGGTGAATTTTTCTGCTACATTGGGATCCTCCTATGGTTGTTGAATATATTGCATACATTCTCATATTTCTTCCATTATATCCTTGCTTATTCCACCCAATTAGATAGTGGAAAGGAAATAGTGCATAGTAAACCCTTGTGTCTTTTCCTTTCCTTGAGAGTGCATATGCCACATTATTTTGTTTTCCCTTTTGTGGATAATTTCAAAGTCATAACCCAACATATTTCTAACCCATTTATGTTTCCCTTATGAAGATAATCTTCGTTCCAAGAATTAATTCAAACTATCATGGTTTATATTTACTTTGAAGTGCCTTCCTATTGGGTAGGTGTCATTTCTTAACTACATGTATTATGGCCAACATTTATTTTTCATACATGGGTCTAAGTAAGTTCTTTCCTTTAAGTTCACTACTTTGAAATGCAAGGGGATTTCCTGCTTGCACCAAATTTGTAACAATGACATGGTCTGAGGCATCACACTCCACCATGAAGGTTTTTGTGAAGTCAGTTATTGCCATGATGGGAGTTGTATACATATCCTCTTTAAGTTTTTCAATTTATTCTTTAGTGGAAGAAAATGTATTTTCTTCAATAATTGATAGAGGAAATTTCAACACAAAAGTGGCCTCCTAAGGAAAAATAATACTTAATAGTTAAATTAGTAAAATAAGAGTTATGAATTTTAGAGGGAAAAGAAGAAAACCACTTTTTTTAATTGTATGTTTGGCTTATATCTTAATAAGTTTACTCAAATTTCAAGTGTAGACACTTGTTGGATGTAAAATTAAATTTCACATCTAATGAGTACCCCTTATGCATACTTCTGAGAAAACCCATTAGAGAGATCCTTTAATAGAATGTTTTGTAATTATTTTATGGATTTTTATATTTATTCCTTATTTTCATTCATCTTCTTTTTTGTTTCTTTATTATTCTTTTCCATTTCATGCATTATTTTTCTTTTAAGGTTTTCTTGAATCCTAATAAATCCTTCTTTTTTTAACATACAACCATTCATTTCATTCACTTTCTTCTCTAATTGGGAGAACCTAAATTCTAAGTCTTCACTTTCTCCATAGCTCCTGAATGAACCTTTAGGATGTTTATTAGGTATAGAAGCTTTTGAACCTTTATTTTGAGCCATGTGAGAAAATAATAATAGTACTCATTTTAATACAATTTCCAGTCACAAAAAAAATGGATATTTTAATCAAAAGTTATGTTGCTTGTAGGGTACATATCTTTAAACCATAATTTGGAGAATACATGAATAGTTAACCTTTTCCTTATATATCTCTATTATTCGAGCCCTTCTAAATCTGAAACTCATGTCTGTAATACTTTGATATGTCTTCATTCCAATTCCCAGGTCTAACCAGAATTTGATGTGCCAAGTGAAAGTTATGGTAACTTTCCCAAAACTACTTGGATTTCGTCCTCTTCCCATGAGCAAACTTGTATAACATGCCATGTATCCAATTCTTCAAAAATGATGATAAATTTTTTACCTAGAGTACTTTCGTATGTCTCTTAATATCCTTTAATATTTCATAGTCTTAAAATTCCCAAAAAAGAAGTTTAGACAAAAATACCAACACGACTTATTTAAAATTGATTTCAAGATCTTTCCCAAACCCTAACTTCCATAAAGTATATGTCAGTAATTATAGTTAACTAAACAATGAAATTTTCTCTATATATTCTCCAAGATCCCACTTAAATATGGTCCAAATTTCACCATCTCAAGTTTCTGAGAAAAAATTATAGTGAAAATGTCAAATTGACTTGTTTAAAATTGATTTCAAGAGCATTTAGGAACCCTAACTTCCTCGAAGCAAGTGTATTGAACCAAGATCTGATGTTTTAACTAGATATTCCATGATAGCTTGCCTCAATATGATTCAAATTTCATTGTCTGAAACATCTCACTAGAAAGTTACAATGAAAATTCCAAACTAACAAGTTTTAAACTGATTTTAGGAGCATTCAAGGACTTTAACTTCCTTAGATCATATCTCTATAAGTATAGTGTGTTATCACTCAGATTTTCCCTGAAGTTGTAAGAAGAGGGAAAGGGGTCCGAGGTAACCACAAACCAACTTTTAGGTACAGAATCTAGCCAATCTGTACCCAGAGAGGGCTCTCTCTTTAAGATTTAGCTTTGTTTTGGAAGATATTAGGCTAGTTATGACAGCTTAGGGGTTTTGATTGTATTTGGTGGTGAAATTCAGTAGCAGAGGGGTAGGACTGAATATTTTAGGCCATTGGACTAATGGAGTCAAAGAAGATGGCTCAACTAGATTTGGTTTTTCAATAAAGCATGGCTCCAAAGGGCAAGATAGCTAAACAGGGAGCAAATAGAGACTTGAAAAGATGGAATGGACTTAAAAGAGATGAAGGGAAATTAAGAATCCTTCAACATGTTTTAAGAGGAGGGAACTTCGATGATCACCAATAAAAAGCAATTAAGAATTTTTTACTAAATGATCAAAATGAGTAAACTAGGAAACATGAGCAATTAAAAATTCACTGCTTATGCTAGTTAGAAGAAAACATTTAGAATAAAAACGATTGAAGACAGATTGCACTTAAACACTTTCTAAATTAATCTTTTTCGTTTTAATATTCAGATATGAAACACAATTGGTATAATAAACAAGGAAACAATAACACATGAGATATAAGATACCTATTTGTCTGGTGTTTGACACATGAATCCTTTGAAAAGTCCTTTACATTAATTCTTCATCCAGCCAGCCATGCAAGATTTGTCCAACAACACTTTATTCCAAAATAATTAGTTTTACAGCAATGTCTAAGAATCCACACAAAATACTTCAAATGAAAAAGTATTTATACTAATTGTAAACTGAAATATCTTGAAAAAATATCAAGATTAGTTTCACAAATATCTCCAACTGTTTACATTAATAAAACTTAAATAAAGCACATTCAAAACTAATGAATCTATTTGGCACTATTTCTATGAATTAATGGTAACAAAGAAGAGAAAGTCGAATTTGATAGCAACTCTTAGTTGATGATGGGGCATCCCAGTCACTAATTGCATCCTTCCTTTGTGAATTTTGCCCCAGAAATTCTGCAAACTTAGGGTCCAATGATACGCTTTTATATCTCAATCCGTAATAGATATGTAAAAATTGAAAGAGGTTTTTTTCGATAGGAATGTTTTTGAGATAAACCTCTCTCAGTTTCCCAAAATTCATCTCCAGCTGTTCACAATATTCTCTGCAAACATATGTCAAAAACAGGACTTTGCACAAACTGAAAAATAGGTTGTAAAGACATGCACTTATCTACCTATTGGTAATACCTGTGTAAAACATGAGAGAGGTTTTTGTATATTAGCTTTTTAGGAACAAAAACCTTCTCCAATTTCTCAAAATAGTTCTTGGATTGGCCACAATAGTTTCTGTAAAACTATGACTTAAACAAGAAATTTTTGAAGAATGTACCATTTTTGCTTTGATTTCATCTTTTAACCTTGAAATTCTTTTGAATGTTTTTCACTTTTACTTTGGATAAACTTCATTTTAGCTAGTGAAAGTGTTTTCATCTTTGTTTAACCCTTAATGTCTTCATGTTTACATTTACTGTTTACTTTTTACTTTTATCGCTTTGTTTTTCATCTATCTTCACTTTGACATGAATTTGTATGCTATGCTTTGTAACTGTCTTCCCTGCTTTTTATCTTCATGCTAGCTGATTTACTTGAATTGGTCTTCAATATGATACTCTTTAATCATGATACACTTTGACCGTTCTTTACTATGTCCTTTTTACCTTCCATGTATAGTTTAGGTTTTTACTGTTTGTTTCAACAGTAAATCATTTTAATTCCATGTTTCCTTTGCTTGTCTCTTAACTGTGTTTTATTTTCCGTCTCTCTTTGAATATACTTGATAACAATATTGGAGTAAACAGGTCTTATGACTAGGATTAACACTGTTTATCCGAGGCTGTGGTCTTCTAATCACCTGTATAATAAAACAAACTGTTAAGAAAGCATTTGCTTGCATGGGAGGTTGAAAAGGTTTCATTTGAGCTTGAAAGGTCCGTGGAGTGAGTCAAGAATTCTTTTCGAGAGGTAAACCATGCTCGAATTGGTTAACAGAGGCTTCAAGTGGCGCAGATGGGTTACATAGGATTTTACTGCACAAGTAGGTGAAAACGAGCAAAACTGGGGTTTTTGTGTTTAAACGAGTAAACGGTTGATATTGGTGGGTAAATGAAAATAACAGTTGGCTTTAAGTGAACAGGTTGCATCAACGGGGGTGATTTGACGTTTTTGTCATTTGCAGGAAAGCAGTAAGTGGGTTTCATTGCACTGCTTTTGGAGGGGAGGCGGTATTTGGGCTCATACGCGCAATACCATACAATGAGCGACGCGTGGCGAGGGTATTTTTTGCAAACCGCTTCGCGATCGCGCGCTAACGTTCAGTCGCAGAGAGCCGTGCGATATGCATGACAGCCATTAGATGTGGGGGACTTGATCAGACAACTATCGGGGAGGTGAGGTGACGAGAGTTTAATGAGGGCGGGCCCAACACAATTAAAGATTTTTTAATCATATCGGGAGCAACGAGATTGGTTGGGAAAGTTATTAATTAACTGTGGGGGTTAATTAATCCTTATTTAATGTGGCGGGGGTCGGGGCTCTTAATTAGTTACAGATTAGCTAATTAATCCCAATTAATGATGTATTATGGCTATATTTAACCATCAGGGTGGGATATGTAAAAATTTGGGGTTTTTACATAGTTAAAATAATACGAGAGCGGGTAAATTTTTATAGGGGAATTACTTAATAACATAAATTAGTAGTTAATATGACACTGAATGGAAAAAGCGCTAAGCCTAAAATATTTTCATGTGTATATTAAAACTTAGGCTAAGTGAAAAATGAAGGTTTTTATGGAAAATATTTTAATTTTCCTAAGTAAAACTTTATCAAGGAAATGAATGATTTTATGAAGGGGTGAATATTGATTTTAAGTACTTAGACATTATAAATTATTGGGCCGAGGGTCCGGTCCCTCCAAAAGTCAGACAAATGCTCTGAGCCCCTCTAACTATGGTAATTACCTTTTAACTTAGGGAATTAGTGAAAATTTAGGGGAAATGAAAGGGGAAGTTAATTATTGTGACTTTGAATGTTGATATGCCTTCCATGTGATACATGCTTCTGTCTAGTGATGAAGATTACAATATTTAAGCTTTGTACTTAACCATTTCATCACAATTTATTCTGTAACCATCATCTACTTACCCTACCTACATTACCTAGCATTTTCACTTCTTTATTAGGGTGCACTTAGACTGACAAACCCTTGTCAAACTTTCTTTCCTTTTGCAACAAGATATCTATCTAAGTCTAACCTTATTACATCCAAAGGCTCAAATTAAACTGTTGAGCTCCTTTTATTCTCTCTACTATCTACTTATCTGCCAAAATTACACAGATTGGTCAAATTATTATTCTCTATCTCTAAAACATAGAATTGAAAATATGAACTAGCCAAGCTTAAGTTGTTTGACTATCCATAAATTGTGGCATAGATGACAAGCTGCACACAATCTTTATTATACAAAAGTAAAAAAGTAGTGGCATTTAGACTTGCACACTTTCATGGTCTTTTCTTTTTGTTGGGGTTCATTTTCTTTCTTTTTTGACATTTTCTTTATTCTTTTTACCCTTTTATTCTTTTTCTGGGGCATACCCTCTTTACATTTTTTAATTTTTTGTTTTTTCACAAATATGGAAAACATTTGCAACAAGTAAAGGTATGAACATATTACATAGCTCATCAAGTCAATCATTGCTGGACACAGATTGTCATTGATGTCAATATGGCAATATTCAAGGAGTAGACAGAGCCAAGAGGAGCACACAATGTTATCAGAGCCAAGAGGAGGAGACAGAACCACCAGAGGAGAAAACAGCGCAAAGAGCAGACAGAGCCAATGGAGGCATGCAAATAAGTCATCGGAGAGCTTATATGCATGCAGGCAACAGCTATAAACAGCCTTTGGATGCACAGAGAAATTAAGGAGTGCGGCCTTTATGGCGGGTAGACGAACTAAATGGAGGAACGAGGCTGACCATCAGATTGCACAGATGGACGGCAGATACAACACGACCTGGGCTATCGGGAAGGTGAGGTGGAAAACAGTCGCGGGGCGCGGAAGATGCATAAGGTTTATCGGCCGGGAAGAGCAGGCTTAAGCGGTAAGCGGTAATGCTCACACCATCCTTGGGAGTCAAGTGGTATTCATACACGGGCTTGCAATTCCATTAGAACTGTGACGCGTGGTGGCAGGGAACAGTTGAAAATTGCTTTATCGCGAGTTAATGTGCGGGTGGTTCGCGGGATCAGGAGGAGCGAACGTCGTCGAATCGTCTGATGAATGATCAGACGACAGGTTTAACTTCAAGTGTTTTTTTATTGATGTGACAGGAGAACGGCGAAGAAGTTTATATATATATATATATATATATATATATATATAGATAGATAGATAGATAGATAGATATCAGCATATATATGTATATCGGCGACAACGCTAATCGGCGGTTCGGCTATGTGTCACCACCGAAACCTCCGATTGCGATGACGCATGCGGACCCGATGCGGCATTATGTTATGGTTGAATGCTATATCGCATCCGCCCATCGCAACAATACACAAAGGAATTACACTCTCCCGAATGCCGATTGCGATGTAAGTCATGGACCCGATGGTCCGATTGCAACATGGTCCAATGTAATATCGCTTCCGCTGTGTCGCTAGTCTCGAAGGGATGTTAAATCCGTCGATTGTGATGGAGCTGTGGACCTGATACAAGAATAGAAGCGGGTAAACTAAATTTGAAATCTGCCATTAGTGTTTCTCACCTATTTTTTCATATATTTTCCTGTGTAACCATGTTTGCTTGCGGGGTGGTTTTAAGCCGAAAGGCTTACGATGGCTGTGTCTGATGGTTTTAGAAGGCTGAACGTCAGGTAAATGGGGTGATTCATGGCGATATTGATTGCGATTGGACGTGGCAATCCATTAAATGAAGCAGAGCTCTGTGTATGCCCACAATCATTGTTAAAGGAGCGTTGTTACAGTCGTAACCAGTAAGATGTGTTCTCCATGGAGTTTTGGACCTCTCAAATGAATCTACGTGTCCTCAGAAAGTCAGTGAACTTGCACAGCGCAGAGGAAGCTGAAGCAGGTGAGGAGGAAGCCAAAGAGCCAGCGAGTAAGCGGAAACGAATGGACAAAGGCATGAGAATGTATAAAACAATAAAAACAGAGAACTGTTGGTGTTGTTGTGATGGTAAAGAACCAGAGTGTGAGGTAGCAGAAGCAACAGAGGTAGAAGAGGCAGCGGAAGCAGCTGAGACTGTAGAAGCAGCAGAGGCAGGAGAATAGGAGTGAGAGAACCTCAGCTGAATAGAGTGTAACAGCGTACCAGTTTATACCAAGGTTGAGTTGGAGCCCAAGAGGATGGAGCCTCCGAACTGAACAAGACTAAAGTCATTAGGGGTAGGTGCTCCTAAGTGCAAAACCACTGCAAAATAGAGTTGGTGCTCTGGAGGTTGGAGCCTCACTGAAGTCCAAGTTGGAGCTTGGAAACTATTCACTGTCAGATATATACCTATATTGTATTTATTTCATTGCACTATCTTGAGTTTTAATAAAAGCATTTATTCCAGCTGTTGATTTCTGTGTTCTGTGTATACATATACATATCTATATATGCTTTTGGCAATCACTAGAACAAGTAAAAAAAAGGTAAGAAATACTGATTCACCCCCCCTCTCAGTATTTCCAACAATAATGATATATGACACCTATTGGTATAGGAGCATAACATTAGCTCCACTTGGGGGTGGCTTTTCCTGGTGGAAATTCAAGAACAGTAGATCAGATGGCCTCTAAATGACTTTGACTGCACTATGAAATTCTTTTTCTGCTTGTTGCTTTATTGTATGTATGACAGTAATACTTCTGAAGCTTAGGGCCTTCTCTTCGGGCTTCAACTTCACAATTTTACCATCTAATCAACACTTAAACATTTATTCTTCCTTCTTGTATCCCACTTGAGCACCTTGTCACTTAGGTAGGAATTTTTAGCCTTGGTCTTTGTATCAAAATTCTTTTTAACCTTTTCCTGCACAACTTGAGATATGACTTGAAACTAAAAGGTGTTGCAACCTTCAAACCAAGTTAGTAAATCATCAAGACCTTAGGGCCTTTTGATTAGATCCAAATCTTTAAGGATTTATTTCATAATCTACTTAAAACTGAATTAAATGAAACTGAAATCCTGCCTACTTACTCTAATCAGCTTTCTAACAACTGGTTAGGTAAAATGAAACAACCAATGCAACCACTCAAGCATCATATACATTGGTGACCTTTGTTGCTTGTGCTTGTTGGTGTTTAAAATTGAGATCTTGCAATCAAATATAGCTTTGTTAACCTTTGAGAAGATAAGGAAATTCTTGATCTCCTTTGTTGAATCTAGAAATTGTACAAAAGGATCTTGTAAAACATATACACTTTTTTTGAACTGATTCAAACAATTGTACATCTATTGTGGATAGCCTCCATGCCATGAAACTGAAATGTCACTTTTATCTTTAACACCCTGTAGACTTTCAGATGAGCTTTGTGATGATATTTCTACTGATTCTAGTGTCTGTATGGTGAAACTATTATCATCTTGATTTTGACTCTCATAGTCTGTTAATGGAGAAACATTATGATTCCATTCATCATCCAACCTATCAGTGATTGGATCATAAAGAACTTGGAAGGATTGTTGCAACTTATTACATATAGGTTCAAACGGAACTTCATAGATTTCTACAAGCTGCTCCTCCTTTTCTTTAAAAAATTTATACCACATTTCCTTTAAAAATTGAAATGATTCAAAACAAAGAGGCAGGGAATCATCTTGGATCATTTGATCATATGTTCCAGCTTCCAAGTCTTCTTCTGCAACCTGACATTCAATGGCATTTTGGGGCTGCAAATCTAGATATGAGAAGTCTTGAACAAGAATTTTATTGCCCTCTAGATAGTTAATATCAAAACTTGTTGACATTTGATTTCTAATTGCATGATAGTTATCTCTGATAAACTGAAACGAAGCAAAACAAAATGGTAAAGTTCCTTCACTGATTTCAAAATTTTCTGCACTTTCCTCCTCATTCTCATAGCTGAAATGAACAAGTTGATCACTATTTTCAAGCTGCTAAACCTGAACTTCCTTATTCCCCAAACTAGCCTTTGATTGCTCTATAAAGTTAGTTTGGATTTGAAGAACATAATTATCATCATACTTATCATATTTGGGAAAATCATCAAAAGAAGTAATGTCATCAAACATACACATTAGATCAGCAGATTTCCTCTCCACATATGGTTCTATAACTCTATCTTCATATTTATGGTAGTTGAAATTAACAAGAATTTGTTCATGGTTGTCAACCTCTTCATTTTGTGAAACAAATGTGTCATGGTGATTTTGAACAAAACATTCAACTTTCATTGTGATCTTATGAATCATTTCCTCTATTTTCTTTATCAAAATGTCGAGTTTTTCGTATTTTTCTACTTTCAACTTTTCTCTTCTAATTTTTAGATTAAATTCTACATCTACTACCATGTTCTGCATCTGTTCCATTGTTGAGGGGTTTCTTTCTCTTAGATGAAATTCTATCTCTGAATCAAATGCTCTTGGGTAATGCAAAAGAGTTGAACTAGGGGGAGGTCTTATATTTAATGGTATTGAATAATAGATCTGATTAAATCTGTATGAAAATTGTTGTATTGCTTCATCTGGATGTCTTTTTAACTGATTATATCCTCTATGATTATGAGAAAATTGACTTTGATTATCCATCTATCAAGGAAGACTTTGAGAAACTATTCAAGATTTGCAATGCTTGCCTCAGGCAACGTTTTGAACCAACTCTTGACTTTGTCTTGCAAAGAAAAAGCAAAAAGTCTAACACTGACATCCTCTTCATCTACTTCAAATAAGATAAGATAACCTTCAAAAGCTTGAATATGTTTTTGGGTAGTGATACCATTCTCTCCATCAAACCTAGGGAGATACTTGGGATAATCATTAGGGAAAGCATGGAATGTAGGAGGTAAAATGAGTGGTTTATACCTATCAAGAACTTTATGAGGTACTGGAATATGTACAAGGATTGTATGATTAGTCTTATTTTTTTTATTCTCCTCAATTGGAAAATGATCTTCATAAGAATTAGAAGACTACTATTCAAATGTGTAAGGAGACTTTATATCTACATTTTTCAAAGGAAAATAATAAAAATTTAATCTAAAATCATCTCTAAAATACAATATACATTGAAAAATTTTATCAATGAAAAAAAACATAATGTCTTGGATAACAATCCAAGCTAAAAGCCTGATCTTTTCACATAGTTCTTTCAGGTTCATTCCTCCAATGGAATCTTGATTGTGAAATTGATTTGGAGTCGCCAGGTGGATGATTTTAACCTTTGTGTGTTTGATCCTTGTCCACCATCATAGATCATATCTAAACTTGTAAAACAATTCTGAAGAAAAAGTTAGTTCTCCAGGAAGCCAAATTTTGAGTATTTTATGATTATTTTGTTTTTTTATGAATTTTCAAAACAACTTCTATGATTTCTTTAAGAGGCTTTAGATATGAGATTTCTTAAAGATTTATTTGACATGAGGGACCGGTCGAATGTTTGGAAATTAGATGTTCAGTTCATAAACTAAACCAAAGATAGACTGAAGCAGTATTCATCTATTATGCACTTGCAAAGCAAGAGCAGTTTAAAGGCTACCTAGCTAACTTCAGGCTCCGTCTGTAGTTTATAAAGCAAACAATAATAACAAACAAACAAACTGTTCATCCCCAGTGGAATCGCCACTATGTTATCACTCAAAATTTCCCTGAAGTTGTAAGAAGAGGGAAAGAGGTCCGAGGTAACCACAAACCAACTTTTAGGTACAGAATCTAGCCAATCTATACCCAAAGAGCGCTCTCTCTTTAAGATTAAGCTTTGTTTTGGAAGATATTAGGCTAGTTATGACAGCTTAGGGGTTTTGATTGTATTTGGTGGTGAAATTCAGTAGCAGAGGGGTAGAACTAAATATTTTAGGCCATTGGGCTAATGGAGTCAAAGAAGATGGCTCAACAGGATTTTCTTTTTCAACAAATGATGGCTCCAAAGGGCAAGATAACTAAATAGGGAGAAAATAGAGACTTGAAAAGATGGAATGGGCTTAAAAGGGATGAAGGGCAAATAAGAATCCTTCAACATGTTTTAAGAGGAGGGAACTTGGATGATCACCAATAAAAAGAAATTAAGAATTTTTTACTAAATGATCAAAATGAATAAACTAGGAAACGGAAGCAATTAAGAATTCACTGCTTATGCTAGTTTAGAAAAAAAACATTTAGAATAAAAACAATTGAAGACAGATTGCACTTAAGCACTTTCTGAATTATTCTTTTTCGTTTTAATATTTAGATATGAAACACAATTGGTATAATAAACAAGGAAACAATAACACATGAGATATAAGATATTTATTTGTCTGCTGTTTGACACATGAATCCTTTGAAAAGTCATTTGCATTAATTCTTCATCCAGCCAGCCATGCAAGATTTGTCCAACAGCACTTTATTCCAAAGTAATCGGTTTTACAGCAATGTCTAAGAATCCACACAAAATACTTCAAATGAAGAAGTATTTATACTAATTGTAAACTGAAATATCTTGAAAAAATATCAAGATTAGTTTTGCAAATATCTCCAACTGTTTACATTAATAGAACTTAAATAAAGCACATTCAAAACTAATGAATCTATTTGGCACTATTTCTATGGATTAATGGTGACAAAGAAGAGAAAGTCAAATTTGATAGCAACTCTTAGTTGATGATGAGGCATCCCAGTCACTAACTGCATCCTTCCTTTGTGCATTCTGCCCCATAAATTCTGGAAACTTAGGGTCCAATGATGCACTGTTATATCTCAATCCGTAATAGATATGTAAAAAGTGAAAGAGGTTTTTGTTGATAGAAATGTTTTTGAGATAAACCTCTCTCAGTTTCCAAAAATTCATCCCCAGGTGTTCACAATATTCTCTGCAAATAGGTATCAAAAACAGGACTTTGCACAAACTGAAAGATAGGCTATGAAGACATGCACTTATCTCCCTATTAGTAATACCTGTGTAAAACTTGAGAGAGTTTTTTATATAGTCGCCTTTTAGGAACAAAAACCTCCTCCAGTTTCTCAAAATACTTCTTGGATTGTATATAATAGTTTCTGCACAACTATGACTTAAACAGGAAATTTCTGAAGAATGTACCATTTTTGCTCTGATTTCATCTTTTAACCTTGAACTTCTTTTGACTGTTTTTCACTTTTACTTTGGATAAACTTCATTGTAGCTGGTGAAAGTGTTTTCATATTTGTTTAAACCTTAATGTCTTCATGTTTACTTTTACTATTTACTGTTTACTTTTTACTTTTACCGCTTTGTTTTTCATCTGTCTTCACTTTGACATGAATTTGTATGCTATGCTTTGTAACTATCTTCCCTATTGTTTATCTTCATGCTAGTTGATTTACTTGACTTGGTCTTCAATTTGATACTCTTTAATCATGATACACTTTCACTATTCCTTACTGTGTCCTTTTTACCTTCCATGTGTAGTTTAGGTTTTTACTGTCTGTTTCAACAGTAAATTGTTTTAATTCCACGTTTCCTTTGCTTATCTTTTAATTGTGTTTTATTTTCCGTCTCTCTTTGAATATATTTGATAACAATCTTGGAGTAAACAGGTCTTATGATTAGGATTAAGACTATTTATCCGAGGCTGTGGTCTTCTTATCACCTGTACAGTAAAACAAACTATTAAGAAAGCATTTTCTTGCACGGGAGGTCGAAAAGGTTTCATTTTAGCTTGAAAGGTTCGTGGAGTGAGTCAAGAATGCTTTTCGGGAGGTAAACCATGCTTAAATCGATTAACAGAAGCTTCAGGTGGCGTAGATGGATTACATAGGATTTTACTGCACAATTAGGTGAAAACGAGCAAAACTGGGGTTTTTGTGTTTAAACGAGTAAACGGTTGATATTGGAGGGTAAATGAAAATGACAGTTGGCTTTAAATGAACAGGTTGCATCAGCGGGGGTGATTTGACGTTTTTGTCATTTGCGGGAAAGCGGTAAGCAGGTTTCATCGCACCGCTTTTCGAGGGGAGGCGGTATTTGGTCTCATCCGCGCGATACCATACATGAGCGACGCGTGGCAAGGGTATTGTTTGCAAAACTGCTTCGCGATTGCGCGCTAACGTTTAGTCGCGAAGGGCCGTGCGATATGCACGATAGCCGTTGGATGTGGGGGGCTTGATCAGACGGCTATCGGGGAGGCGAGGTGACAAGAGTTTAATGAGGGCAGGCCCAACACAATTAAAGATTTTTTAATCATATCGGGAGCAACAAAATTGGTTGGGAAAGTTATTAAGTAACCGTGGGGGTTAATTAATACTTATTTAATGTGGCGGGGTTCAGGGCTCTCAATTAGCTACAGATTAACTAATTAATCACAATTAATGATGTATTATGGTTATAGTTTACCATCAAGGTGAGATATGTAAAATTTTGGGGTTTTTACATAGTTAAAATAATACGGGAGCGGGTAAATTTTTATAGGAGAATTACTTAATAACAGAAATTAGTAGTTAATATGACATTGAATGGAAAAAGCGCTAAGTCTAAAATATTTTCACTTGTATATTAAAACTTAGGCTAAGTGAAAAATGAAGGTTTTTATGGAAAATATTTTAATTTTCCTACGTAAAACTTTATCAAGGAAATGAATAATTTTATGAAGGGGTGAATATTGATTTTAAGTAGTTAGGCATTATAAATTATTGGGCCGAGGGTCCGCTCCTTCCAAAAGTCAGAGAAATGCTCTGAGCCCCTCTAACTATGGTAATTACCTTAAGCACTTAGGGAGTTAGTGAAAATTTAGGGGAAATGAAAGGGGAAGTTAATTATTGTGACTTTGAATGTTGATGTGCCTTCCATGTGATACATGCTTCTGTCTAGTGATGAAGATTACAATATTTAAGCTTTGTACTTAACCATTTCATCACAATTTACTCTGCAACCATCATCTACTTACCCTACCTACTTTACCTAGCACTTTCACTTCTTTATTAGGGTGCACTTAGACTGACAAACCCTTGTCAAACTTTCTTTTCTTTTACAACAAGATATCTATCTAAGTCTAACCTTATTACATCCAAGGGCTCATATTACACTGTTGAGCTCCTTTTATTCACTCTACCTATCTACTTATCTGTCAAGATTAAACAGTTTTGTCAGATTTTTATTCTATATCTCTAAAACATAAAATTGAAAATATGAACTAGTCAAGCTTAAGCTGTTTGACTATTCATAAATTGTGGCATAGATGACAAGCTGCACACAATCTTTATCATACAAAAGTAAAAAGGTAGTGGCCTTTAGACTTGCACACTTTCATGGTCTTTTCTTTTTGTTGGGGTTTATTTTCTTTTTTTTTTTACCTTTTCTTTATTCTTTTTACCATTTTATTCTTTTTCTAGGGCATACCCTCTTTACATTTTTTAAATTTTTGTTTTTTCACAAATATGGAAAACATTTGCAACAAGTAAAGGTATGAACATATTACATAGCTCATCAAGTCAATCATGATATATGACACTTATTGGTGTAGGAGCATAACACTGGCTCCACTTGGGGATGGTTTTTCCTGGTGGAAAGTCAAGAACAGCAGATCAGATGGCCTCTGAATGATTTTGACTACACTATGAAATTGTTTTTCTGCTTGTTGCTTTATTGTATGTGTTATCACTCAGGTTGTTCCCAAAAGTTGTAAGAAATGGAATACAGCCGAGGTAACCACAGACCAATCTTTTAGATACATAATCTAGCCAATCTGTATCTAGAGAGGGCTCTCTCTTTATGATTTAGCTTTGTTTTTTAAAGGTATTAGGCTAGTTATGAAGTTCAAGGGTTTTGTTTTGAGTTTGGGTGGTGAGATTCAATAGAACAGAGAGGTAAAACAGAACAGTTCAGTCCATTGGGCATGATGGAGTCAAAGAAACAGGCTTTTTGGATTTGGTTTCTTAACAGAGGATGGTTTCACAGAGCAAGGTAGTCAAACAGGGAACAAATGAAAAATTTGAAGCAGATGGAATGGGCTCAAATGGGTGAAGGGCAGTTAAGAATCCTTCAACATATTGAAAGGGGGAAAATGGATGATTACCGATAAGGAGCAGTCAAGAATTCCTTATCAAATAAACAACATGAGAGAATCAAGAAAACAAGAGCAATTAAGAATCCACTATTTATTGTAATTCTGAAGAAAACACAGAGAATAATAAAGACTGAAAACAAAGTGCAGTCAAGCAAATTCTGAATTAACCATTTTCTTTATCATTCAGATTATGAAACACAGATGATATAATAAACAAGAAAACTGTAAAACACAAGATATAGGGGACTTATTGATCCAGAGTTTGATTCAAGAATTCTGTGACAAGTCTTCTACTTCAATTCTTCATCCAGTAGGCCAGACAACAGTTGGTTCCAATAGCTTTGCATTCCAAAATATTCAGGATTACAGCACAGTCCAGGAATTTACACAACACCCAACCCTTTAAAACTCTAATAAAGGGGTATTTATACAACAACAATATGTACAAGAGATATCTCATCACAATTGTGAGATAATATCTAGTTTTAACCTAAAATAATTTACAAGTAACATAGAGGCGGCTAGAGAAAGATAATTGATGTTGTGCTGGAGGTAGGCTTTTAGAGTTCGACTTGCAGCTGTCTTCTGTAGTAGCTCTGCGCCGACTGCCTGTCTTTACTGTGCATTAAATTTTGATATTCCCTCTTTAATTCTGTTCTGACATCTTCAATGCTTGTCTGATACACTTTAATGCTTGAACTGATATTCTTTGACTTGTTTTGATGCTCTATAATGTTGAACCGACCCCGACTCACTGCTGTCTGGCAAAATAGAACTGCTAACGTGTCTCCTCATTGTCTTTCCTTTGGCCATTCATGTTTCTAAAGGTTCGCTGGCTAAGGTAACAAAATATCCCTGTATATCTCTGTTTCTTTCTTTTGTGAGCTTGGAACTCCCTCGGTTTGCTTTCAACTATGTTTGAAGAGGAAGAAGCTGTAAAATGGCGGGTCGACAGAGTCCGCGAGCTCGTCGATGGAGATGGAACATTTGATTTCGGTCGATTTTATCTGCAGGAGAACGCAGGGTGCTATATGTAAAAAACGTAGCAAAAATGACCCTTTTCCCTTTTAATTGTAAAAAATGAATTTTGGTGGGAGTTTGACTTGAAGGACGGATGACGTAAGCATGATGTCAGCAAGAGTACATGGAGGACGACGTGGCGGTGATATGGCAAGTGATGTCAGCAGAAGGTTAGCTGTCGTCAGCGGATGACATCAGCAAGGGGGGTGGTAAACGGTTTTGGCAGCACCGCTTTTGGGGCTACGCGATTTCAGGCGTAGGACGAGCGACATGCTGGGAGCGCGACACGTGGCAGTGGTACGGGGGCAATACCGCCAATTCCCCGTGGGTTAAAGCGCGGCGATGAAGGGTGGCGCGAAATGTTTATCAGTCGTTGGATGTGCGGTGGTTGATCGGATGGTGGACGAAGTCTGGAGATGGCGAGTGGCTAAGCGGCAGGCCCGGTATATTTAAACTGTTATTAATGGTATCGGGGGCATTTTCATTGGTCTACGGGGCTTGGTTATAATTAAGCCGGGTGGTTAATTATCCCAAGGTTTGCGCGCGAGGGTTATTAAAAGGTTTCATATAAACCTTTAATCCTTGACAAACATATATATGGTTATATTTCAACTAGGGCGGGGATATTTAAAATATTGGGATTTTTGTATTATATATATATAGTACGGGATGGGAATAAATATATGGGATTTATATAATAAGTCAGAGTTAATATGAAAAATGATTTTGAGTGCTGAAGCCAATGTTCGCAAGTCACATTAAAACTTAGGCTTTTTGAAGTTTATGAAATGAGATGAGTGGTTTTAGTGATATTAAGTAGATCTTAATATTTGAGGGGGGGAAATTAGTCAGTGACTTGGGGAAAAACATGAAGGGAAGTTAGTCATGAATCTACCTCGCTTAAGCTACCCAAGAGTAATTTCCGCCATGTACTAGTGATAGAGATAAAGAGAGACATATCTAGAGGAAAAAATCTATCACAAGTATCTTTCTGCAACACCAATCTACCTACCCTACCTACTTGGCCTAACATTTTTTCTTCTTTTTAGTCGGGTGCACTTGGACTGGCAAACCCTCATCAACTTTTCTTTTCTTTTCTTTTCCATGGTAAGCCTACCTAAGTCTGCACTTATTACTTCCAAGGGCTCAGATTAAACTGTTGAGGTCTTTTGCTTCTCTACCTATCTACTTATCTGCCAAGTTTAAACAGTTTGGTCAGATTTTATTCTCTATCTCTAAAACAGAAAATTCAAACATGAACTAGCCAAGATTGAGTTGTTTGGCCATTCATCAATTGTGGCAAAAGTTAAAAAGTTGCACACAATGCTTTATTTATAGAAAATGAAACAGTAGTGGCTTTTTGGACTTGCACACTTTCCTGGTCTTTATTTATTTGGGGTTCATTTTTCTCATTCTTTCTTTTGACCATTTTATTTTTTTTACCCTTTGATTTTTCTTTTAGGGTATACCCTCTTTACATTTTTTAAATTTTTTGATAATATGGAAACCTTTGCAACAAGGAAAATGATGAACATATTACAGAGCCCAACCAGTCAATCATGAAATATGACACCTATTGGTATAGGAGTACAACACTGGCTCCACTTGGGGATGGCTTTCCCTGGTGGAATGTCAAGAACAACAGGTCAAATGGCCTTATGAATAACTTGGACTGTGTTATGAAATCTTCCTTTGCTGGTTGCTTTATTGCATATATGACAGCACACTTGTGAAGCTTAGGGCCTTCTCTTCGGGCTTCAACTGCAACAAGTTGTTATCCCATTCAGAACTGTGACATTGTTAAGGATATAGTATGTACATGTTAGAGTCAGAATACATTAAAAAACGAGATCAAAGTAATGTTTCAACATTTGACCATTCACTGGTCCTTCTTCTATTTCTGTACCATCCAGGCTCTTCAGAAAGTAAGTATTGTTGCCTTGCAATGCCTGGGTGATAAATGGCCATTTCCACAGGAAGTCAAACTTCCCATGTTTTCCTTTGTCTTCTCTCCTAGAATCCCACCTTAGAATTTTGTCTCCAATGTAGAAGTCTTCTGCTTTGGTCCTTTTATCAAATATCTTCTTGAGTTTTTCTTGTAACACTTGAGATCTTTGGTGCACTTTTTCTCTAGTCTGCTACAAATGGATGGTCTGATTTATTCTCCTTTGTACGTCATTGGGTTCCACCTGTGCTTCTTGCAACAATTTCATTACAGGGACTCCTAGAGATGAAGGAAACACAACCTCCATGCCATAAACCAACTCATAAGGGCTAGTTCCAATAGATCTCTTTGTAGTAAGTCTGTTTGCCCATAGTGCATTTATAAGCTTTTTGTGCCAGTTTTTCTTGTTCTCTTCCAACAGTTTCTTAATAATATTGATTAGGCTTTTATTGGAAGACTCAGCTATACCGTTACCTTGAGGGTAATAGGTTGTGGAATGGGCTAAAGTGATATGGTATTTGCTGCAGAAATTTATCAGTTTCTTGGACTTGAAGGCAGCAACATTGTCGGTTATGATCTTTTCAGGGCAGCCAAACCTAGACAAGATGTTGGTCTCTAAGAATCCTATAATCATTGTATCATTGGCTTGTCTAAAAGGAATGGCTTCTATCCATTTGGTGAAATAGTCTGTGGCAGTGAGAATCCATTTATGTTGGCGAGATGAGGGAGGATGGATTTCTCCAATGAAGTCCAAACCCCTTTGTTGAAAGGATTTTTCAATGGAAATTGGTCTCAAGGGCAAGGGTAATAGTTTCCTTTTGCCTTCAAAAATTTGGCATTTGTGGCAAGCAGTGACAAACTTTTTTACATTAGCGAACAAGGTTGGCCAGTAAAATCCAGCCTTAGGATTTTGTCTACAGTTGATTTCCAGCAAAGGTGTCCACCGCATTCCCCTGCATGAAATTCCTTGAGAATTTTGTTAGATTCTTCCTTTATTAAACAATTCAATAAAATACATTCATGATTTTCCAAAAAAGAGCATTATCTAAAATACAGAATTTTGAAGCTTTCATCTTTAAGAACCTTTTCTTTGTTCTGGATAACCCTGTAGGAGCCTGTAGGTTTAATAATACATGAATTATGTCAGCATACCAAGGTGATTCTAAGAAGGCCTAGCTGATTTGTGGAGTCACCATCTCCTGTTTGTTATCTAGTTCATTGATGTCTAGGACTTGAAAGTTTGTTTCAGTCATGAGTTTAGCCAATCCCTGTCCTTTTATCAGCGTTGTAGGTTTTATTTCAATGTCATACTCCAATATTTTAGCTATCCATTTACCTCTTTTGCCTTCAATTCCGTCCTGAGTCAGGATGTCTTTAACAACAACATTTGGCACATAAGCTACTACATGTGAGTACAGTATGTAGACTCTGAAGTCTTGAATGGCTTTCACAAGTGCATAAGCCTGTTTTTCCATGATTTTGTAATTCATAGGTGCATCTCTAAGTGTTTTACTAAAAAAGGCTATGGGTTTTTCACATCCTTGATCATCTTTTTGCAGTAAAACAGCTGCTATGATGTGTTCTGACGCAAATGAGAAAATTATGAAGTTTCTATCGAACTTTGGACTTGTGAGGACTGGTGTTCTGGTCAAAGCCATTTTAATTTCTTCAAATGCTTGTTTGGCTTCTGCTGTCCATTTAACCTTTGAATCCTTTTTTAACATGTTGTTTAGCAATCTTATTAATTCAGTCATATCAGATATGAATCTTCTCAAAAAGTTAATCTTCCCTAAGAAAGCTTGAAGTTCTTTGACATTTCTGGGGTGGCATATTTGCAGAATGGTTTCTATTCTGGCAGGATCAATTCTGATGCCATCCTTGGAGATGATATGGCCTAACAATTTGCCTTCTTCTAGACCAAACAAAGATTTTTTAGGATTTAATGAAATACCATATTCTCTGCATTTTAAAAACACTTGTCTCAAATGATCTAAATGTTGTTGATCTGATTTGGAAAACACAGTGAGGTCATCTAGATATACAACCAGAAAATCGTGAATTTCTTTGGCAAAAGCTATGTCCATTGCTCGTTAAAAGGTCGCCCCTGCATTCTTAAGTCCGAATGGAATCTTAACATATTTGAATGTATCCCATGGTGTTGTAAATGCAGTTTTTTCTTGGTCATCAGGATGAACCAGAATTTGGTTAAAACCTGAAAACCCATCCAACAGTGAACTCCTAGAAGCACCTACTACTCTTTGTAAAATATGATCCATCTTAGATAAAGGGTAATTGTCCTTTGAAGAAACCTTATTTAAATTTCTTAAGTCACCACATAATCTGATTTCTCATGTTTTCTTCCTGGTAGGCACTAAATTAGATACCCATTCTGAAAATCTGATTGGAGCAATTATCCCTGCATCATACATTCGTTTGATTTCTTTTTCAATTAAAGGAAACAGTATAGGGTTTATTCTTCTGCGCTTTTGTTTGAATGGTTTATTATTTTCCTTGAGGGGTATTATATGCTGAATTACAGAGGTGTCATAAGATTTCAGGTCTTCATAGCTCCCGGCAAAAACATCCTGGAATTCTTTGATTAGTTTAACATACTTGAGTTTTTATCAAGGGGCAAAATTTTGGATAATTTTATCATTTTTGTGTTCTTTTCAGTTCCTATGTTGTAGTATTCAATGTCTGCTTTTGGAGGTTCCATCTGGGGTTTCTTTGGAATGTCATTGAAATCAAAGAGATCTTCCAAAGGAGTTAATCCTTTGGGCAAGTGATTGTCTTTTAAATTGATAATTTCAGTTTCTCCTTCTATAATCTCATCAACATTTGTTTCTTTAAGATTTTGTATTTCCTCTTTGGTAAGTTTCATTGGATGAAGCGTTTGAGTTGCGTTTTCTGCTGAAATGTCTGTTTCTACCTGATTTGTTGAATCAGATTCACTAACTGTATCTCCATCTACATTAGTGCTGGAAAATTATTCTTCTAGGGTAAAAATTTTGTTGATCTGATTATCACTATCAAACACCTGCCAGTTCTTTACATTATCAGGTATGGCTGGCCTGTGTCTAATTTCTGTTGTGAATTGATGATTTGGTTCAAATGGTAATTTACAAGTGTTGGCAAACATTGCTAGGCTGTGAGCTTGCAAGTTATGTTTTCTTGGGATTTTGGCAAGCTGAGTTTCCAAAAATGTGTTGAGGATCTTAATAGCTGTATCTCTGTACTCTCTCAATCTGGGATCATTTGTCAAGAACTTCCCTTTTATCTGTTGAATGATTAAATCAGAATCTCCTAGGACTGACACTCTAGTTGCTCCCAATTTCTTGACCAGTTTAAGACCTAGCAACAGAGCTTCATATTCAGCCATATTATTAGTGCATCTAAAGTTTAACCTGTAGGCATGGCCTTCAGCATGATTGTTTTCAAGATTGTGCACCCAGACTCCTACTCCTGCTCCTAATTTGTTCACAGAACCATCAAATTCTAAGTACCAAAGGATTTCATGTTCATGATTTGTATCTGGTGTTTCAGGGATCTGTTTAGCAGGGAGATCTGGTTTTTCAGTTTCTTTTGGTTTATCTAATGTTTCATGATTTTCAAAAATTTCTTGGATTCGGGCACTAGACCTTTGATTTGCAATTTTTTTTGTTTCATCTGTTAAACCTTTTATTTGATGTGGAGGATCCATTTCAGCATTGTAAAGGATAAAAGAATCCATATCTGAATGTACTGAGTAGATAGGGAAATTTTGAGGTTTCTCTTGACTACTTACTACATACTTCATTAAAGTTTCTCTGTATACTCTCTTGGGTTGACCAAACATTGAAACAGTAGTGTCTAATTGTAGATATCCTTGAAGCTTTGCACCCCAAGATCTAGACAATAACATACCATATTTTGGTGGAATATCAGCTACTACTATGTTCGTTAAGATGGTTTTGGTAGGATATTGGACTAGGGACACACATAAGTCTTTGATTAAACCGAAACATTTGACCTTACTTGAATCAAAAGAGAAAAGATCTTTATATGGCCTGGTGATGTCAAGGTCAAGTTTCTCCATTACAGATTTAGGCATTAAGTTATGGAAAGCACCAGAATCAAACATGGCATTATGGAGTATTTTATCATGTATGTTTAAAGCGACATAGAAAGGAGGAACTTCTCCCTCTGTTGTTTTTCCATTTACTTCAGGGCCAAATATTGTCGTGTGTGGAGCATGATTGTTCTGAGGTCTTTTGTTTCAGTCGGATGTATACCCCAGGAAGTTTGTACACCCCTCCACGCGGGGGGGTGCGGGGGGGACTTGTCCCCCCTGCGGGGGTTCGGGGGGGCCGATCCCCCCCGGCTGGAGGGTCCGGGGACAGTGGTCCCCCGGTGGGGGTTTGGGGGCAGCACCCCCGAAGCCAAAAATAGATGTAAAATTGCCTTGTAAAAGTATAGTAATTTCTAGTCAATTTGGGCCGTTCATTAGGCGGATGATCTAACGGTAGAACTTATGTTTAGTTTAGGGTTTTTTGCCCTAGAAGGCAACCCCTCTCTTTGTATGAGGGCATTGTATTTGACTTTGAGAGATAGATGTGTATTCTCTAAGTGAAAAACAGAGAGGCAAAACTGTGAGAGAAAACAGAGGATATTACAACGGATCTGTTGTAGGTTGTGTCTCTTCATTTTGCTGGATAATAGAAAGGAAGGTCTGGCTGTTCGGGGTGGATGTAGCCCAAACTGGGTGAACCACGTATATCTGTGTCTCTCTTGTCTTATGCATTTTTTGTGTTTATATTTCTGCAATATTTTATGTGTTCCATTGCTCCGTAATATATAATTTTCTAACAAATATCAATTCAGGCTAGTCATCAAAAACGTTTACAAAATCTTCGTTCACAGAAATTTTGAGTGATCTGCTGATTTGATTTCTGTAGACATCATGTTTAGCTAATTCTGATAATGGAACAACTATCTTTAGTTTGCCTACTTCTGTCTCAAGATTAAAAGGTTTTTCGGTCTGAGTTTTTGTAATTCGGACAGCTGAATTTTCTGCATTTTTCTCCTTTTCAGGAGTGGGATTAAGGGCTGAAGTTGTTTCCAAATCATGTTCTAGAGGTTGTTCTTCTTTTTCTTTAGCAGGAATAGCAGTGGAAGGTTTTCTGTTAGGTGGCTGATTGTCTAATATATCTTCAACAATTGGGTTATTAGGGTTAGGATCTGTTCTAGAAAAAATATGTAAAGGGGGCTTACTGATCTTACCTTTGTTAGGCTGCTTGGTATCTTTTTGTTTGTTATTTTCAGGGACATCTATCCTTTTGTTCCTCAGATTGTATAGTTTGTAGACTTCATAAATGGTTGTATCATATCCCTCCCTAAAATCAAATGATTCACCTGACTGAGTTTGGAATTGTTTCACAATGTGAGCTTCTTGATCCTCTTGGGTCAAGAAAAATTGTCGTTCATTGTTGAGTCCCATTAGATTAATTTGAGTGTCTTCTGTTAGTTCATCAAAAGTTGAGGCTTCAGCATAATTTTCTTGAAATGGGGGCTTAATATTTTGGTCAAGCCCTGTCTTTCCAATGTTAGGATTTTGATTTTTCCTGAAATTTGGATTTCTCCCGGTGTTGCTTGGTTGAACATCCGAAGGGGATTTTCTCTCAATTGTTTCTACTCTATCACCAAGACTATCCATTCCTTTAATGATAGCATCTAATTTCTGTTCAAAGGCAGAAGGTTCTTCTTTGAAAGGTATTCTCCTTTCAGCTCTGGCTCTAGATCGTTTAGATATCAGGTTGGCCTCAACACTGACAGCTATACTCTGCATTTCTTCTAAGTTTCGAGGAGCTCTTTCCCTAAGTTGGTATGCCATATCAGAATCAAATACATCAGGGAATTTAATCAAGGCCAAATCTGGAGGAGGTCTGAGATTCTAAGGAATAGCATTGTAGATATTATTAAATCTGGTATAGTAATCTTGGACAGTCTCTTGTGTGCCTCTTCTTAGGTTCTCATATTCTGATAAGATGTGGAGAGGATCTTTCTTCTTTTCCCATTTGCTCAAGAAGGTCTGATAAAGAGCTTGTGTGTCATTGATACTGTTTGCAAGGAGGGCTCTAAACCAGGTTCTAACATCTTCAGTTAAACTTTGAACAAAAACTTTCATTCTAACATCATCATCAACAATCTCGTAACTTTCAAAATAGTTGGTCATTTTGTTGGTATGTTGTTGAGTGTGTAAGTGCTAGTACCTTCAAAAGAAGGGATTTTACTTTGATAGTCTTGAGGCATAGCCCCTAAATTGGCAGGCAAGTTTAGGGGAGTATATCGGTTTTCCATGGTTGCAGAAATAGGTGTGACAACTAGAGGAGTGGGGATAACAATGGGAATGTGTGTTGTAGATGGAGGAGTAGAAAGGGTAGCTTGAGGTGCTGATGGTGAACTTGGAGAAGCTATAGTAATCACAGAAAGGTTTGGTGTTCTTTCAGAGGTAAGCTCAGACTGAATGGAGTTCTGCAAATGTTTGTCAAGGTGTGAACTAGCAGAATTTTCTTGGCTTTCTTGTCTTCTAAAATCCTAGAAATCATATTAGGATTTTCAAACATAGGTGGGGATTAGGATTAGGATTTGATCTGGTGTAATGAATCTTTTTTGAAGCCAGTTTCTAGGTATGTTTTTTTTTTTTTTTGGAATAGTTTTAACAATACAACTTTAACAGTCTCCTGTAGGAAGCTTTAGATGTGGGAGTTTTGAACTTTCCTAAAGATTTTTTGAAAAGAGGAACTGATCAGGTATTTGAAACTAGATATTTAGTCCATAAACTAGACCAGAGATAGACTGAAACAACATTTATTTACTTCTCCAATTGCAAAAGCAAAAACAGTTTCAAAGGCTACGTGGCTAACTTCAGGCCCCATCTATAGCTTATGAAATAAACAATAGTAACAAATAATTATTCAGGTCCCCAGTAGAGTCGCCAATGATGTTATCACTCAGGTTGTTCCCAAAAGTTGTAAGAAAGGGAATACGGTCGAGGTAACCACAGACCAATCTTTTAGATACAAAATCTAGTCAATCTGTATCCGGAGAGGGCTCCCACTTTATGATTTATGATTTAGCTTTGTTTTTGAAAGGTATTAGGCTAGTTATTAAGTTCAAGGGTTTTGTTTTGAGTTTGGGTGCTGTTATGCTCCTATACCAATAGGTGTCATATTTCATGATTCACTGGTAAAATCCCAAATATGTTCATCCTTTCCCTGCTGCAAAGGTTCCATATTTTGAAAAGATCAAAAAGCTTAAAAAATGTAAAGAGGGTATGCCTTAAAAGAAAAATCAAAGGGTAAAAAGAATGAATTGGTCAAAAAAATGAGAAATGAACCCCAAAAAGAAGACTAAGAAAGTGTGCTAGTCCAAAATGCCACTACTATTCTATTTGTATAGAAGAATCTCATTGTGTGCAATTAGTTGACTCTTGCCACAGTTGATGGATGGCCAAACAGCTTAATCTTGGCCAGTTCATGTTTAAATTTCTTGTTTTAGAGATAGGGAATAAAATCCGTCCAAACAGTTCAATCATGGTAGATAAATAGTTAAGTAGAGAAGTAAAGGTGCTCAACAGCTAAATCTGAGCCCTTGGAAGAAATAAGGGCAAACTTAGATAGGATTGCAGTCAAAAGAAAAAAAAAGAGTAAGGGTTTGCTAGTCTAAATGCACCCATGTAAAAGGAAGAAAAAAAGTTAGGTACTGTAAAGCTGGGTATGCAGTTTTGATGTTGCAGAAGCATGTTTATGATTAACTTTTGTTTCTCAAGAGATTTATCTCATTTGATATCATAAGTACAATGGCAATGGTTTGGCTACAGGTCAAGTGATGCATGTATAACTTCCCCTCACACTTCTCCCAAAAAACACTTACTAACCTCCCCCCAAGGATATTGAGATCTGCTCAATACTCTTAAATCACTCCATTTCATAAAAAAAAGCCTGAAGAAAATAACATTCCTGCTCAAAGCAAAGAAACCACATTTCTTATGTAAAAATCCTCTTGTTCCCTCAGCTTAAGTTATTGAACTTTATGACTTGGCGCTTACACTCGTAAACCCATTTTAACTCCTAACACTACCATATAAAATCCCTATATTTCCCCCCCCATCTCCCCCCCCCTGTATTATATAAACATATCAAAAAAACCAAAAAAATTTAATATCCCGCTCCTAGTTAATATATAACCATAAGACTTTATAAATAAGGGTTTAATGGTTCACCTGGAATGCATTAAAAACCTCCCCGCGCGCAAAATATTCGAGGTTAATTAACATATGGTTATTTAACTATTAGTTCCCCCGATAGCCAATAGCACACCCCCCAATAGGTTTAAAATCATTGTTTATTGATTGGGTCCCACACCATACCCCTCCGCCATCTCTATTGCACGCCAGTCGTTGGATCTGGGCCCATGCATCCAACGGCCCACGATGATATCGCAAGGACTTCCGCTCCCGATCTTTACCGCCCGGGGAGCCGACAGTATTCCCGCCGTACAGAGGACACGCGGCGCCCTCCCAGCATGCTCGCGGCCATCCTCACCAAAACCACTTCAGCCCATAAGTGGTGTGGGCCCAAACCACTTACCACTCCCGCTGACCCCCTCGCTGACGTCACGACCACGTCATCGCCACGTCACCCTTCTGTACCCCATGTCGCGACAAACTATCCCGTCATGCTGACGTCATCCAACCAAAAGTGCCAAAAATCCCGCGAAGCCGATTTTTTGTTAAAAACCCATAAAAACATCATTTTCGCTCATTTCTATTCGTTATTCTCCCGAAACTGTTGCATGCAAAAGCACGTTCAAAAGCTGCTGGAGCTCCAATTCGCCACCCTGACCAGCAAACTCCAGCATCCCACTGCTCAACTCGTCGGTCGACCTGCAAATTACACTCGTACGCTTCAAAACACAGGTATTTACCCTCTTCCACCTCCCGAACCTATGTTTTTGGTTTTCCTCTGCAAATTGTGCCTGTAAAGAGCCAAATTCAAGCTAAAACAGCCCGCAATTTCTATACCAAGGCACCCATAGCTGCTCTGTTGCCTTTTTTTCTACAAAAATTCAACCTCCGAATTAAAAAACACAGACAATTGAATTATGGCAGCCTCGGTCGCCCTCAATGTTGCGCCTCTCAATGCACCTCATACAGACCAGCATCATCTACCCTTGGCCGACAGAGATTTCCAAATAAGAGACCCAATTGGTTGCCAAAATCATCTGCAAACTTTCTGCCTAGTCAGAAACAGTCATCTGGACAATTCTGACATCTATGGAATATGGGAATCCAATATCCCCAGGTACTACCTCCCCTCAGTCAATATATTCCCAGATATTGTTCGCCACTGCTGTGCCAATTATGACCCTGTCAGTAAGGCAGTCATCTCTCCATCACAAGCTGTTCTTTTCTACATAACTGCTGAGTCTATCAATGAAATGTTACAATTCCATCCAGTTCAGCCTCTTGCTCCTCTCTCCATGGGATATTTGCTGGAGCAAGGCTCTCAATTGTCCAGTGCAGAAATAGCCCGGATTTCCAAGTTATTCATGAAGCTAGAATGCCAGCCCCAAGGCCCACCTCCTTATTCATATGTCTCCTTCAATGAGACTGGAAGAATTCTTCTTGACATGATATCAATAATCTTGGGTTTCAGGTCCAGTGAATTTGTGGATGAAATGGTCCTGGTTCTGTTGTCCACCTTCACTCCTGGGCAGCCCCCTGCTATTAAGTATGACTATGCCTCTTTCATTGCTGACAAAATCCACAGTCAATTTATGAATTTGGAAAGAGAATGAGTGTTTAAATACACAAGTTTCATATATCATCTATTGTTGTATTACCACCCAGACATTTTTATATTTCCCATCAGAAAATTGGATGCCAAAGGAGAGAGGAGGTCTGTAATCTTTTGGACCTCTGTCTTTCACAGAATTTCTGAATCCCCTTATACTTACTGTGAATTCATTGACCTGTTCATACACCCAGCCTCCACTTTATTAATAAGAGCTCCTCCTCCTAGGCTCTCTGGTGACATAAGGAAGATTCTACAACTCTCCAAGAACTACAGGATAGGTGACTGGTACTTCTACCAGGACCACACTGAGATCAGGATATATGGCTGTGAGTTGTGCCCTTATAGGTTGCCCAAATATGTGCCTATGAGACTATTTGCTCTGGAATATTTCAGACAACTTATTAATGCAGATTTGACTCATTTTTGCAATGTCAAAAAGAAAGCTCAGCTGAGGATAAGAAACCAATTAGGCCCCTTTATCATTAACAAAAGGGAAGCATGTGAAGATGCTGATAAAATATTAGGGGAAGAGCTTAAATTGAAGAAAAGCTTATGGTGGGTACCATATGACCCAAATGGCTTTATAAGTGAAAGAAAAGTAAAAAATTGGTTGTCCGCTTACACACATCATAGGATCCCAGAAATAGAACAATATGCCAATCAAGATGAATGGATAGAAGGTACATTAGTAGAAGAACTTACTCAGCAACAAAAAATGGAACAAGCTATGAAAGATTTAGAAAATACCCTTGACTTGGACTCTTTTGGACAGGTATCTTTCAAACTGCCTCAGCAAGCCGGAGTGGGTACATCTTCTGCTGGGACTTCACAGCAACCTATACAAGAGGCTAGCACACCAGTTTCAGGTTCTTCAAAGGGCAAGGAAGTGGCAGGCACAGAGCAGCAAGAAATGACAGATCGGTAGGAGGAAATTCCTTCAATACATACCAAAGCAACAGAGATACCAGCATTGCAGACTCCTCTAAATGAGGAAAAAGGTAAGAAAAGGGACAGAGAAGAGGCCACACCCATCAGTGGACTTGCAAAACAGCCAGGTGCTAAGAGGCAAAGACTCAATCCTCTATCTGAAGAGGAAATCATTGAAGAGACATTAGAAAGCCTAAGAGGTGAGAGGGCAACCAACCCATAGACATCCCCACTGATAGACACATCAACCAGCTCACACAGGCAAGAGCTGGAAAGGCAGCATAGTGTGGAAGTGTCATCCACAAGGCCACCAAGCAAGCAGACCTCTGATGTCAAAAGAACATACACAGAGATTAAGGCTAGAAATGATCCATTGAGGCTGCAAATTTATGACCAATATCTCAAAATGACCCCCACAAAACAGCAAAGATTGATGTCTGCATATGATATAAAGGAGGTCAAAATGATCATGAGCTACTTCAAACCCAAGGTACAGCAACCACAATCGGCAGCTGATTATATAAGGACAAATCTGGAGGTCTTGGCCAAAGACATTCACCCAATAGATCAGATTGAGCTGCACAAACAGACAGGAGAAATGGTGTATTCTACACTAGCTGACAAGGCAATGTTGGCTCATAAATTGCAAAATTCATTGGAGAACACCTCTGCTCAGCTAGAGTTAGAGAAAGCTTCCTCTCTGGCAAAGGACAACAGGATTAAGTCCTTGGAAGATATTATCATTGAGCTGGGACATGATCCCAAAGATGCCAAAGGCATAAAAGCATTAATAAGGAAGAAGGAAGAGGACATTGTTGCCCTCAGGAAACAGCTCAAGATGCCTCCTTCTATGCATCCACAGACAACAGATGTTGTGCAGCAGAAATCCGAGGAGGACATGATGGACCTGCTCATGAGGTTAAATGAAAGATTAAGTGAGACAGAGCAGGAATTGGAGAAAGCATTACAAGAAAAGCAGGGAGTGTCGACCTCCCAGCCACCTCAAGTAACTCCAATGGCCACAACTACCCCTCCCACAGTTACAACTGCAGTGCCCTCCACTGTCCCAGCATCAACTGCAGAAATCATCACAGGAGCAACATCAGCAACAACATCAACAGCAACAGCACCGACAGCAGTACAACCATGACCACAGAGCAGTTAATCAAAGCCATGGAGGAGTTAAAACTCCAAGTATCTGAATTGAAGCAAGTCAAAGAAAAACTGGCTAAGATTGAGCAGAGCTATGATAAATCTAAAATGACTGTGGCAGAAAAGACAAGAGAAGTCAAAGCATTGGAAAATAAGGTAAGATCTTTAGAAAAAGATCTCTCTCTGCATAAGCCTCTGGCAGAAATCAGAGGAATCCTGTGGAACAACATCATTCAATCACTTAGTGGTATATGGAGGTCTATTCAGACCATTTATGAACAAATTGATTTGATAAAAGTAGCCCAAGTGGAAGTTCAGAAAACAAGAGCTGTATTGGGGCAAATGCTTGAGCAAGCTAATAGGCTAATCAATTTTTTGAATAACAAAACCAGTGAAGAACTGGCAACACTAGATATCAGAGACAGAACAGGTACCATTTTGGATGTCAAGAGAGTTCTAACCATGAGAACTCTAATGCAAAACTTGGACAGAAGATGCCAGGACATGCAGGTAGAAATTGACTCTTTTACAGACAAATTTACAGTCTTGAATCAAAAGGGTTTGCCAAGTCCTGTGGGAGATAATGATCGTTTGATGAAGCACAAGGACTATATACACAAATTAAATACATTTTCTGTCAATCAAGCTAGTGCATCTTCAAGTACTTCAACAGAAAAGGCACTTCCATCTGGCCAGTCCCTGTATGACAGCCTGGAAAATCTTTTTTACATAGAGCATGAGGTGAAGCATCTGTTCACCACCCCACCTAATTTCTTCAGGTACACAGAGACCAATGAGACTTTAAGGAAGCTACAGAGACATCAAATACCAGGACCAGAGTGGTGGCAGAGCATGCTGGAGATCCTATAGACTTATCATTGCTCAAATCAAAATTGTGCACCATCTGTTGTAAATGCACAGAACAGAAATGAAGCATGGTCCTGCAAATTAAAGCGTATCACATCAGCATTAAAGGAAGTCCGGCCAGAACAGAAAGATCAACGCAAAGGATCCGCAGAAAGCAGCTGGGAGACCGACTTACAACACCTACCTCCAGTACTTCTCTTTAATTTGGATCAACCAACGCAGCATGAATTTATTGCACCATTTATTGTCTCCCTGTTTTCGATATTGTCTGTCTCTATCGATGTAAATGAAACATTAATTGTCAACAGATATTTGTTTCTATCAGATATTTTGCACAATATCTTAAGCATTTTTGTATAAATAACCCCCCAAACAAGGTATTTGGGGTTGGATGGTGGTGGATATTCGTAGCTGTCACTGTAATACTGAACAATCTTGGAATAAAAGGTTGTTGGAACCATTTTATCTTGCTCACTGGATGAAGGATTGATGCTAAGGACCATGTTGCTGAATTCTTGAATCATTTCATGGATCAATAAGTCTCTTCTAACATGTGTTTTATAGTTTCTGTGTTTACTATATCATCTATGTCTCATGATCTAAGTAATAGAGAAAAAGAATAACCAGAATTTGCTTGTTTGCACTCTATGTTCAATCTCTATTATTATTAATGTTTTCTTCAAGAATTAGCATAAACAGTGAATTCTTAATTGCTCCTGTTTCCCCTGGTTCTTTCATCTTGAATATTAGCTAAGGAATTCTTAATTTCTCCTTGGCAATAATCATCCATTTTCCCTTTGTCAACATGGTGAAGGATTCTTAATTGCCCTTCACCCATTGACTCCATTCCATTAGATTTCAGCCTATAAATTGTTCCATATTTGAGTACCTTGCTCTGTGATAAATCCTCTGATAATAAACTTAACCCAGAAAGCCATCTTTCTTTGACTCCATCATGCCCAATGGATTGAAATGCTTCAGCTTCACCTCACTGTTCTATTGAGTCTCCATCCCTCCAACCAAAACTCTAAACAAAACCCTTGCACTTCATAACTAGCCTAATACACCCCAAAACAAAGCTAAATCACAAAGAGAGAGCCCTGTCTGGATACAGATTGGCTAGAATCTGTGTCTAAAAGATTGGTCTGTGGTTACCTCGGCTGTATTCCCTTTCTTACAACTTTTGGGAACAACCTGAGTGATAACATCATTGGTGACTCCACTGGGAACCTGAATGATTGTTTGTTGTTTGCTGTTTAAATTTTAAAACTACATATGGAGCCTGAAGTTGGCCAGGTAGCCTTGGAAACTGATTTTTGCTATGCAATTATAGGAGTAAATAAAAGCTGCTTCAGTCTATCTCCAGTCTAGTTTTAGGCTTTGAACAGTTATTTCAAATATTTAATCAGTTCCATGTTTTAATAGATCTTTATGAAAATTCTAAACTCCCATATTCTAAAACTTCCTACAAGACATTGTTAAAGTTGTATTCTTCAAATATTTCAAGAAAAACCAAAAATATATTCAGAAGTTGGCTCCAAAGAAGAAGATCTGTTACACTAGATCAAATCCAGATCCAAATCCCACACCTGTGTTCCAAAATCCTAATCTGATTCCTAAACACCTTAAAAGCCAGCAGAGCCTTACCCAATCTGAGCTTACTCCTGCAAAAGCATCAGTCCTTTCTACCATTACTGTTGCTTCTCCTAGTTCACCATTAGCACTTCAAACCATCTTCTCCACTCCCCCATCCACAACACATATTTCAACTAGTATCCCTGCTCTCCCAGCTGTTACACTTGTCTATGTAAATATGGCAAACCGATATGCCCCCCTGCAATTACCTGCAAATCCAGGGCTATGCCTCAAGATTATCAAAGTAAAATCACCTATTTTGATGGTACTGGCACTTACACAGCTCAACAACACACCAAGAAAATGATGGATTATTTTGAAAACTATGAGATTGATGATGATGATGTCAGAATGAAAATCTTTGTCCAAAGCTTAATAGGGGATGTTAGAACCTAGTTTAGAACACTCCTTGCAAACACTATTGCTGATCCTGAAGCTCTTTTTCAGACTTTCCTAAACAGATGGGAAAAGAAAAAAGATCCCCTCCACATTTTACCAGAATATGAAAACTTAAAGAGAAGTCCACAAGAAACTGTTCAAGATTACTGCGCCAGATTTAACAATGTGTACCATACCATTCCTCAAAATCTTAGGCCTCCACCGGACTTGGCCTTGATCAAATTCCCTGATGGATTTGACTCGGACATGGCATACCAGCTTAGGGAAAGAGCTCCTCTAAGCCCAGAAGACATGCAGAGTATAGCTGTCAGTGTTGAAGCCAACCTGATTTCCAAACGAGCTCGAGCTAGGGCTGAAAGGAGGATACCCATTAAAGAAGAACCTTCTGCATTTGAGCAGAAATTAGATGCTATCATTAAAGGAATGGAAAAACTTGGTGATAGGGTAGAAACAATTGAGAGGAAGTCCCCTTGGGATGGTCAACAAAACAACGCAGGAAGAAACCCAAATTTCAGAAAGAATCAAAATCCCAATACTGGAAAGGTTGGTCCTGACCAAAACATTAGACCTCCATTCCAAGAAAACTATGCTGAAGCTTCAACTTCTAGTGAACCAACAAAAGACACCCAAATTAACTTAATGGGGCTTAGTAGTGAACAAAAAATTTTCCTAAGCCAAGAAGTCCAGGAGGCTCACACTCTTAATCAGTTTCAAATCCAATCAGGTGAGTCATTTGATTTTAGAGAAGGATATGACACTGCCATCTATGAAGTTCACAAGCAATATAATCTCAGACGCAGGAGAATAGATGTCCCTGATGACAATAAATAAAAGAAACTAAACAATCTAGCAGACCTAAAGTTAAGAACCCTCCCATGCAAACTCCTCCTAAAACAATTCCTAACCCAAACAGTGCAACAGTTGAAGATATTTCGGATAATCAACAAACTAATAAATAGTCTTTAGCTTATATTCCTTCCAAAGAAATTGTGGGAGAACCTGCAAAAGTTGACATAGAAGCAGCTTCAGCCCACAACACTGCTCCTGATAAAGGAAAAAACACTGAAAAAATAGCTGAAAAAGAAAATTTCGCTGCCCGAAATGAGAAAACTCAAACAGAAAAACCTTTTAACCTTGAGACCGAAATAGGCAAGTTAAAAATAGCAATCCCATTGTCAGAATTGGCTAGGCATGATGTCTATAGAGAACAAATCAGTAGATCACTTCAAATTTCTGAAAACAGAGATGCAGTAAATGTCCTTGATGATCAACCAGAATTAATTTTTCGCCCTGAAGTAAATGGTAAATTAGCAGAGGGAGGGGTCCCTCCTTTCTATGTTAGTCTGAATATTCATGACAAAGTACTGCACAATGCAATGTTTGATTCTGGAGCTTTCCATAATTTAATGCCCAAATCTATAATGGAAAAGTTGGACCTAGATATCACTAGGCCATACAAAGACTTGTTCTCTTTTGATTCAAGCTAGGTCAGATGTCTAGGATTGATCAAATATTTATGTGTATCACTAGTTCAATACCCTGCTAAGGAAATTTTAATGGATGTAGTGGTAGCTGATATTCCACCAAAATATGGCATGTTGTTGTCCAGATCTTGGGGTGCAAAGCTCCAGGGATCTTTACAGCTGGACATGTCCTATGCCACAATTTCAGTATTTGGCCAGCCAAAGAGATTATACCAAGAAACTTTGATGAAATACGTGGTCAGCAGCCAGGAGAAACCCCAAAATTTTCCCATCTATTCCAGGCATTCTGATATGGACTCCTTTATCCTATACAATGCTGAAATTTACCCTCCAACTCATGGCAAGGTTTTAGCACTTGAACAAGAAGAGATCATAAATAAAAAACCTATTGCCCAAACCCAAGAAATTTCTCAAAAAATTGTTATATCAGACACTCAAGGGAAACCACATGAAACTGAAGATCCAAATCTGCCTAGTAAGCAAATTTCTAAGATCCCTGATACTAGCTGTAACCAAGAAATCCTTTGGTATTTAGAATTTGATGGATCTGTCAATAAACTAGGAGCTGGAGTAGGAATTTGGATACATAACATGGAAAATGATCATGCTGAAGGATATGCATACAGGTTGAATTTCAGATGCACTAATAACATGGCTGAATATGAAGCCCTCCTGCTAGGACTCAAAGTGATCAAAAGCTTAGGGGCAGTTAGGGTATCAATTTTAGGAGATTCTGATTTAGTTATTCAACAAATGAAAGGAAACTTCCTCACAAATGATCTTAGATTAAGGTCTTATAGAGGAGCAGCGATTGAAATACTCAATACCTTGAAACTCAGTTTGCTAAACTTCCAAGGAAACACAATTTGCATGCTCACAACTTGGCAACATTTGTCAACACTTGTAAACTCCCATTTGAGCCTAATCATCATTTTACAGCTGAAATTAAACACAGGCCAACTGTACCAGACAATATAAAAAACTGGCAAGTGTTTGACAATGACACTCAGATTAATAATTTCCTGACCTTGAAAGAAGAATTTTCCAGCACCAATATAGACACAGGCACCATTTGTGAAGTTGATCAAATAGACAAAGTTGAAACATACATTTCAGCTGAAACAGCAACTCAAATACTACATCCAACAAAATTTACCAACAAAGAGTTGCAAGAGCTTAAAGAAATAGACTTTGATGAAACTATTGGAGGAGAGTCTGAAGTTATTGATTTAAAGGACAATTTTTTACCCACAGGCTTGACTCCTCTGGAAGACATTTTTGATTCTAATGATATCCCAAGGAAACCCAAAATGCAGCCATTAAACGCAGAAATTGACGACTATAATATAGGGACTGAACAGAATCCTAAAATGATAAAATTGTCCAAAACTTTGCCTCGTGACCAAAAGCTGAAATATATTGAACTATTCAAATAATTTCAGGATGTTTTTGCATGGAGTTATGAAGATCTCAAGTCCTATGATACTTCTGTAATTCAGCATAAAATACCCCTCAAAGAAAATCAAAAACCTTTCAAGCAAAAACTTAAAGGGTCAACCCTGTACTGCTTCCTCTCATTGGAAAAGAAGTCAAAAGAATATATGAAGCTGGGACAATTGCACCCATCAGATTTTCAGAATGGGTCTCCAATTTAGTTCCCACTAGAAAGAAAACAGGAGAAATCAGACTGTGTGTTGATTTGAGGAATCTAAACAAAGTCTCTTTAAAAGATCACTACCCCTTACCCAAGATGGACCACATTTTACAAAGGGTAGTAGGAGCCTCTAGAATTTCACTGCTAGATGGGTTTTCAGGCTTCAACCAGATTTTAGTTCGCCCTGATGATAAAAAAAAAATTGCTTTTACAATGCCGTGGGGAACTTTCAAATATGTGAAAATGCCATTTGGACTCAAGAATGTAAGGGCAACCTTCCAACGTGCAATGGACATAGCTTTTTCTAAAGAAATTCATGATTTTCTAGTCATATACTTAGATGATCTCACTGTGTTTTCCAAATCAGATCAGCAACACCTAGATCATCTCAGACAAGTGTTTTTAACCTGCAGAAAATACGGTATATCACTAAATCCAAAGAAGTCATTATTTGGCCTAGAAGGCAAACTGTTAAGTCACATAATCTCAAAAGATGGCATCAAAATTGACCCTAACCGAATACAAGCCATCTTACAAATCCCACATCCTAGAAATGTCAAAGAACTCCAAGCTTTCCTAGGGAAAATTAATTTTTTGAGAAGATTCATACCCAACTTGGCTGAATTAATAAGATTGTTGAATAATATGCTGAAAAATGATTCCAAGGTCAAATGGACATTAGAAGCCAAGCAGGCATTTGAAGAAATCAAGATAGCTTTAACGAAAACTCCGGTCCTCACAAGCCCAAAATTTGACAGAAACTTCATTATATTTTCATTTGCATCTAAACACACTATTGCTGTTGTTTTGCTACAGAAAGATGATCAAAGATGTGAAAAACCCATAGCCTTCTTTAGCAAAGCACTGAGGGATGCACCTCTAAAATACCCAATCATCGAAAAACAAGCTTATGTACTTGTGAAAGCCATCAAAGATTTTAGAGTCTATGTACTGTACTCTCCTATAATAGCTTATGTGCCAAACACTGTTGTCAAAGATATCCTGACCCAAGAAGGCATTGAAGGCAAAATAGGTAAATGGATTGCGACTATATTAGAGTATGATATTGAGATAAAACCTACAAAGCTCATAAAAGGACAGGGATTGGCTAAACTCTTGACTGAAACCAATTGCCAAGCCCTAGATATTAATGAACTGGATAACAAACAAAATATGGCGACTCCACAAATCAGCCAGGCCTTCCTAAAATCACCTTGGTATGTTGATATTTGTTATGTATTATTAAACCTGCAGGCTCCTCCAAGGTTATCCAGGACAAAGAAAAGGTTTATAAAAATGAAAGCTTTAAAGTTTTGTATTCTAGATGGTTCTCTCTTTTGGAAAAATCATGAAGGTATCCTACTAAATTGTCTAATTAAAGATGAAACTGACAAAGTGCTCAAAGAATTTCATGCAGGGGACTGTGGTGGGCATTTGTATTGGAAATCAACTGCTGATAAAATCCTAAGGGCTGGATTTTACTGGCCCACTTTGTTTGCTGATGTCAAAAAGTTTGTTACTGCTTGCCATAAATGTCAAATCTTTGAAGGCAAGAGAAAACTTCTGCCTCTACCCCTTAGACCAGTTTCCATTGAAAGACCATTTTAGCAATGGGGTTTAGATTTCATTGCGGAAATTCACCCTCCCTCTTCTGGCCAGCATAAATGGATTTTGACTGCTATAGATTATATTACCAAATGGATAGAAGCCATCCCTTGTAGATAGTCCAATGATTCAATGATCATGCAATTCTTAGAGACCAACATCCTATCTAGATTTGGCTGTCCTGAAAAGATTATAACAAACAATGCTACTGCTTTTAAATCCAAGAGAATGATCAATTTCTGTCACAAATACCACATTACCTTAGGCCACTCCATAGCCTATTACCCCCAGGTAATGGTCTAGCTGAGTCGTCCAACAAAAGCCTCATGAATATCATTAAGAAAGTGTTGGAAGAAAACAAGAAAAATTGGCATAAGAAGCTCATAAATGCATTATGGGCAGACAAGTTAATTGCCAAGAGATCCATTGGAATTAGTCCATATGAGCTTGTATATGGTATGGAGGTTGTATTTCCTTCCTCCTTGGGAATACCTGTAATGAAATTATTGCAAGAAGTCCAAATACAGCCCAATGGCATCCAAAGAAGGATAAATCAGAGTATACATTTGCAGCAGACTAGAGAAGAGGTATATCAAAGATGTCAAGTGTTGGAAAAAAACTCAAGAAAATATTTGACAAGAGGACCAAGGCAGAGGATTTTTTCATAGGAGACAAAGTACTGAAATGGGATTCCAGAAGGGAAGATAAAGGAAAACATGGGAAGTTTGACTTACTCTGGAAGGGACCTTTTGTTATGCAGGCCTCACAAGCAAACAATACCTACTTTTTGAAAAGCCCGGATGGTACAGAAGCAGAAGATGGACCAGTTAATGGTCGGATGCTGAAGCATTATTTTGATCCAGCTTGTTGATATGTCAGGACTCTAACTTGTACATAAGAATGTTTAGTTTCTGCAGTATATTACAGCAATAAAATGGGAAGGAATATGTAGGAAATTTTGAGAAGAAGTCAAGGAACTTTACCACCTTTTTGTGTTATCTTTTTGGTTTAAACAAAAGTTGAAGAAGAAGACTTGGGAGCTGAAATATGAGAACAAACAGTAAGACAAAGTATCCAAAACAGAGGTGCAAATGTTTGCATTAGCTCATAAAGAGATGTCTACATTTTACATGGTCCTCTGTACAATTTGTTTACAGCAAGGGAAGATTTTAGAATGCAACAAGAATTGAATATAAGGCTATTTGACCTGTTGTTCTTGACTTTTCACCTGGAAAAGCCATCCCCAAGTGGAGCTAGTGTTATGCTCCTATACCAATAGGTGTCATATTTCATGATTAATTGGTAAAATCCCAAATATGTTCATCCTTTCCCTGCAGCAAAGGTTCCATATTTTGAAAAGATCAAAAAGCTTAAAAAATGTAAAGAGGGTATGCCCTAAAAGAAAAATCAAAGGGAAAAAAGAATGAATTGGTCAAAAAGATAAGAAATGAACCCCAAAAAGAAGACCAGGAAACTGTGCTAGTCCAAAATGCCACTACTATTCTATTTTTATAGAAGAATCTCATTGTGTGTAATTAGTTGACTCTTGCCACAGTTGATGGATGGCCAAACAGCTTAATCTTGGCCAGTTCATGTTTAAATTTCTTGTTTTAGAGATAGGGAATAAAATTTGTCCAAACAGTTCAATCTTGGCAGATAAGTAGTTAGGTAGAGAAGTAAAGGTGCTCAACAGCTAAATCTGAGCCCTTGGAAGAAATAAGGGCAGACTTAGATAGGATTGCAGTCAAAAGAAAAGAAGAGAGTAAGGGTTTGCTAGTCCAAGTGCACCCATATAAAAGGAAGAAAAAAAGTTAGGTACTGTAAAGCTGGCTAGGCAGTTTTGATGTTGCAGAAGCATGTTTATGATTAACTTTTGTTTCTCAAGAGGTTTATCTCATTTGATATCATAGGTACAATGGCAATGGTTTGGCTACAGGTCAAGTGGTGCATGTCTAACTTCCCCTCACACTTCTCTCAAAAAACACTTACTAACCTCCCCCCAAGGATATTGAGATCTGCTCAATACTCTTAAATCACTCCATTTCATAAAGAAAAAAGCCTGAAGAAAATAACATTCCTGCTCAAAGCAAAGAAACCACATTTCTTGTGTAAAAATCCTCTTGTTCCCTTAGCCTAAGTTATTGAACTTTATGACTTGGCTCTTACACTCATAAACCCATATTAACTCCTAACACTACCATATAAAATCCCTATATCCCCCCCGTATTATATAAACATATCAAAAAACCCCAAAAATTTTAATATCCCGGTCCTGGTTAACATATAACCATAAGACTTTATAAATAAGGGTTTAATGGTTCACCCGAAATGCATTAAAAACCTCCCCGCGTGCAAAATATTCAAAGTTAAATTAACATCTGGTTAATTAACTATTAATTCCCCGACAGCCAATAGCACACCCCCCGATAGGTTTAAAATCATTGTTTATTGATTGGGTCCCGCACCATACCCCTCCACCATCTCCATTGCATGCCAGCCGTTGGATCTGGGCCCATGCATCCAACGGCCCACGATGATATCGCAAGGCCTTCCACTCCCGATCTTTACCGCCTGGGGAGCCGGCGGTATTCCCACCGTACAGAGGACACGCGGCGCCCTCCCGGCATGCTCACGGCCCTCCCCACCAAAACCGCTTCGGCCCATAAGCGGTGCGGGCCCAAACCACTTATCGCTCCCGCTAACCCCCCCGCTAACGTCACAACCACGTCATCGCCACGTCACCCTTCCGTACCATGCGTCGCAACAAACTATCCCGCCATGCTGACGTCATCCGACCAAAAGTGCCAAAAAACCCGCGAAGCCGATTTTTTGTTAAAAACCCGTAAAAACATCATTTTCGCTCGTTTCTATTCGTTATTCTCCCAAAACTTTTGCATGCAAAATCACGTTCAAAAGTTGCTGGATCTCCAATTCGCCACCCTGACCAGCAAACTCCAGCATCCCACTGCTCAGCTTGTCGATCGACCTGCAAATTACACTCATACGCTTCAAAACACAGTATTTACCCTCTTCCACCTCCTGAACCTGTGTTTTTGGTTTTCCTCTGCAAATTGTGCCTGTAAAGAGCCAAATTCAAGATAAAACGGCTCGCAATTTCTCTACCAAAGCACCCGTAGCTGCTCTGTCACCTTTTTTCTACAAAAATTCAACCTCCGAATTAAAAAACACAGACAATTGAATTATGGCAGCCCCGGTCACCCTCAATGTTGCGCCTCTCAATGCACCTCATACAGACCAGCATCATTTACCCTTGGCCGACAGAGATTTCCAAATAAGAGACCCAATTGGTTGCCAAAATCATCTGCAAACTTTCTGCCTAGTCAGAAACAGTCATCTGGACAATTCTGACATCTATGGAATATGGGAATCCAATATCTCCAGGTACTACCTCCCCTCAGTCAATATATTCCCAGATATTGTTCGCCACTGCTGTGCCAATTATGACCCTGTCAGTAAGGTAGTCATCTCTCCATCACAAGCTGTTCTTTTCTACATAACTGCTGAGTCTATCAATGAAATGTTACAATTCCATCCAGTTCAGCCTCTTGCTCCTCTCTCCATGGGATATTTGCTGGAGCAAGGCTCTCAATTGTCTAGTGCAGAAATAGCCCGGATTGCCAAGTTATTCATGAAGCCAGAATGCCAGCCCCAAGGCCCACCTCCTTATTCATATGTCTCCTTCAATGAGACTGGAAGAATTATTCTTGACATGATATCAATAATCTTGGCTTTCAAGTCCAGTGAATTTGTGGATGAAATGGTCATGGTTCTGTTGTCCACCTTCACTCCTGGGCAGCCCCCTGCTATTAAGTATGACTATGCCTCTTTCATTGTTGACAAAATCCATGGTCAATTTATGAATTTGGAAAGAGGAGGAGTGTTTAAATACACAAGTTTCATATATCATCTATTGTTGTATTACCACCCAGACATTTTCATATTTCCGATCAGAAAATTGGATGCCAAAGGAGAGAGGAGGTCTGTAATCTTTTAGGCCTTTGTCTTCCACACAATTTCTGAATCCCCTTATACTTACTGTGAATTCATTGACATGTTCATACACCCAGCCTCCACTTTATTAATAGGAGCTCCTCCTCCTAGGCTCTCTGGTGACATAAGGATAGGTGACTACTACTACAGGATAGGTGACTGGTACTTCTACCAGGACCACACTGAGATTAGGATATATGGCTATGAGTTGTGCCCTTATAGGCTGCCCAAATATGTGCCTATGAGACTGTTTGCTCTGGAATATTTCAGACAACTTATTAATGCAGATTTGACTCATTTTTGCAATGCCAAAAAGAAAGCTCAGCTGAGAATAAGAAACCAATTAGGCCCCTTTATCATTAACAAAAGGGAAGCATGGGAAGATGCTGACAAAATATTAGGCGAAGAGCTTAAATTGAAGAAAAGCTTCTGGTGGGTACCATATGACTCAAATGGCTTTATAAGTGAAAGAAAAGTAAAAAATCGGTTGTCCGCTTACACACATCATAGGATCCCAGAAATAGAACAATATGCCAATCAGGATGAATGGATAGAGGGTACATTAGTAGAAGAACTTACTCAGCAACAAAAAATGGAACAAGCTATGAAAGATTTAGAAAAGACCCTTGACTTGGACTCTTTTGGACAAGTATCTTTCAAACTGCCTCAGCAAGCCGGAGTGGGTACATCTTCTGCTGGGACTTCACAGCAACCTATACAAGGGGCCAGCACACCAGTTTCAGGTTCTTCAAAGGGCAAGGAAGTGGCAGGCACAGAGCAGCAAGAAATGACAGATCAGCAGGAGGAAATTCCTCCGGTACATACCAAAGCACCAGAGATACCAGCATTGCAGACTCCTCTAAATGAGGAAAAAGGTAAGAAAAGGTACATAGAAGAGGCCACACCCATCAGTGGACCTGCAAAACAACCAAGTGCTAAGAGGCAAAGACTCAATCCTCTATCTGAAGAGGAAATCATTGAAGAGACATTAGAAAGCCTAAGAGGTGAGAGGGCAACCAGCCCACAGACATCCCCACTGATAGACACATCAACCAGCTCACACAGGCAAGAGCTGGAAAGGCAGCATAGTGTGGAAGTGTCATCCACAAGGCCACCAAGCAAGCAGACCTCTGATGTCAAAAGAACATTCACAGAGATTAAGGCCAGAAATGATCCATTGAGGCTGCAAATTTATGACCAATATCTCAAAATGGCCCCCAAAAAATAGCAAAGATTGATGTCTGCATATGATATAAAGGAGGGCAAAATGATCATGAGCTACTTCAAGCCCAAGGTACAGCAACCACAATCGGCAACTGATTATATAAGGACAAATCTGGAGGTCTTGGTCAAGGACATTCACCCAATAAATCAGATCGAGCTGCACAAACAGACGGGAGAAATAGTATATTCTACACTAGCTGACAAGGCAATGTTGGCTCATAAATTGCAAAATTCATTGGAAAACACCTCTGCTCAGCTAGAGTTAGAGAAAACTTCCTCTCTGGCAAAGGATAACAGGATTAAGTCCTTGGAAGATATTATCATTGAGTTAGAACATGATCCCAAAGATGCCAAAGGCATAAAAGCATTAATAAGGAAGAAGGAAGAGGACATTGTTGCCCTCAGGAAACAGCACAAGATGCCTCCTTCTATGCATCCACAGATAGCAGATGTTGTGTAGCAGAAATCCGAGAAGGACATGATGGACCTGCTCATGAGGTTAAATGAAAGATTAAGTGAGACAGAGCAGGAATTGGAGAAAGCATTACAAGAAAAGCAGGGAGTGTCAACCTCCCAGCCACCTCAAGTAACTCCAATGGCCACAACTGCCCCTCCCACAGTTACAACTGCAGTGCCCTCCACTGTCCCAGCATCAACTGCAGAAATCATCACAGGAGCAACATCAGCAACAACATCAACAACAACAGCACCAGGCAGCAGTACAACCATGACCACAGAGCAGTTAATCAAAGCCATGGAGGAGCTAAAACTCCAAGTATCTGAATTGAAGCAAGTCAAAGAAAAACTGGCTAAGATTGAGCAGAGCTATGATAAATCTAAAATGAGTGTGGCAGAAAAGACAAGAGAAGTCAAAGCATTGGAAAATAAGGTAAAATCTTTAGAAAAAGATCTCTCTCTGCATAAGCCTCTGGCAGAAATCAGAGGAATCCTGTGGAACAACATCATTCAATCACTTAGTGGTATATGGAGGTCTATTCAGACCATTTATGAACAAATTGATTTGATAAAAGTAGCCCAAGTGGAAGTTCAAAAAACAAGAGCTGTATTGGGGCAAATGCCTGAGCAAGCTAACAGGCTAATTAATTTTTTGAATAACAAAACCAATGAAGAACTGGCAACACTAGATATCAGAGACAGAATAGGTACCATTTTGGATGTCAAGAGAGTTCTAACCATGAGAACTCTAATGCAAAACTTGGACAGAAGATGCCAGGACATGCAGGTAGAAATTGACTCTTTTATAGACAAATTTACAGTTTTGAATCAAAAGGGTTTGCCAAGTCCTGTGGGAGATAATGATCGTTTGATGAAGCACAAGGACTATATACACAAATTAAATACATTTTCTGTCAATCAAGCTAGTGCATCTTCAAGTACTTCAACAGAAAAGGCACTTCCATCTGGCCAGTCCCTGTATGACAGCCTGGAAAATCTTTTTTACATAGAGCATGAGGTGAAGCATCTATTCACCACCCCACCTAATTTCTTCAGGTATACAGGGATAGATGAGACTTTAAGGAAGCTGCAAAGACATCAAATACCAGGACCAGAGTGGTGGCAAAGCATGCTGGAGATCCTATAGACTTATCATTGGTCAAATCAAAATTGTGCACCATCTATTGTAAATGCGCAGAACAAAAATGAAGCACGGTCCTGCAAATTAAAGCGTATCATATCAGTATTAAAGGAAGTCCGGCCAGAATAGAAAGATCAGTGCAAAGGATCCGCAAAAAGCAACTGGGAGACCGACTTACAAAACCTACCTCCAGTACTTCTCTTTAATTCAGATCAACCAGCGCAGCATGAATTATTGCACCATTTATTGTCTCCCTGTTTTCGAGATTGTCTGTCTCTATCGATGTAAATGAAACATTAATTGTCAATAGATATTTGTTTCTATCAGATATTTTGCACAATATCTTAAGCATTTTTGTATAAATACCCCCCCAAACAAGGTATTTGGGGTTGGCAGGAGGTGGATATTCGTAGCTGTCACTGTAATACTGAACAATCTTAGAATAAAAGGTTGTTGGAACCATTTTATCTTGCTCACTGGATGAAGGATTGATGCTAAGGACCATGTTGCTGAATTCTTGAATCATTTCATGGATCAATAAGTCTCTTCTAACCTGTGTTTTACAGTTTTTGTGTTTACTATATCATCTATGTCTCATGATCTAAGTAATAGAGAAAAAGAATAACCCAGAATTTGCTTGTTTGCACTCTGTGTTCAATCTCTGTTATTATTAATGTTTTCTTCAAGAATTAGCATAAACAGTGAATTCTTAATTGCTCCTGTTTCTGTTGGTTCTTTCATCTTGAATATTAGCTAAGGAATTCTTAATTGCTCCTTGGCAATAATCATCCATTTTCCCTCTGTCAACATGGTGAAGGATTCTTAATTGCCCTTCGCGCATTGACTCCATTCCATTAGATTTTAGCCTATAAATTGTTCCATTTTTGAGTACCTTGCTCTGCGATAAATCCTCTGATAATAAACTTAACCCAGGAAGCCATCTTTCTTTGACTCCATCATGCCCAATGGATTGAAATGCTTCAGCTTCACCTCACTGTTCTATATAGTCCCCATCCCTCCAACCAAAACTCTAAACAAAACCCTTGCACTTCATAACTAGCCTAATACACCCCAAAACAAAGCTAAATCACAAAGAGAGAGCCCTGTCTAGATACAGATTGGCTAGAATCTATGTCTAAAATATTGGTCTGTGGTTACCTCAGTTGTATTCCCTTTCTTACAACTTTTGGGAACAACCTGAGTGATAACAGGTAGTAAGATTCAATAGAAAAGAGAGGTAAAACAGAACAGTTCAGTCCATTGTGATGGAGTCAAAGAAATAGGCTTTCTGGATTTGGTTTCTTAACAGAGGATGGCTTCACAGAGCAAGGTAGTCAAAAAGGGAACAAATGAAAAATTTGAAGCAAATGGAATGGGCTCAAATGGGTGAAGGGCAGTTAAGAATCCTTCAACATATTGAAAGGGGGAAAATGTGTGATTACTGATAAGGAGCAGTCAAGAATTCCTTAGCAAATAAACAACATGAGAGAATCAGCAAAACAGGAGCAATTAAGAATTCACTATTTATTCTAATTTTGAAGAAAACACAGAGAATAATAAAAACTGAAAACAGAGTGCAGTCAAGCAAATTCTGAATTAACCATTTTCTTTATCATTCAGATTATGAAACACAGATGATATAGTAAACAAGAAAACTATAAAACGCGAGATATAGGGGACTTATTGATCCGGAGTTTGATTCAAGAATTCTGTGACAAGTCCTCTGCTTCAATTCTTCATCCAGTAGGCCAGACAACAGTTGGTTCCAACAGCTTTGTATTCCAAAATATTCAAGATTACAACGCAGTCTAGGAATTTACACAGCACCCAACCCTTTCAAACTCTAATGAATGGGGTATTTATACAACAAAAATATGTACAAGAGATATCTCATCACAGCGGTGAGATAATATCTAGTTTTAACCTAAAATAATTTACAAGTAACATAGAGGCAGCTAGAGAAAGATAACTAATGTTGTGCTGGAGGCAGGCTTTTAGAGTTCGACTTGCAGCTATCTTCTGTAGTAGCTCTGCGCCGACTGCCTATCTTTACTGTGCATTAAATTCTGATCTGCCCTCTTTAATTCTGTTCTGACATCTTCAATGCTCGTCTGATACACTTTAATTCTTGAACTGATACTCTTTGACTTGTTTTGATGCTCTTTAATGCTGAACCGACCCCGGCTCACCACTGTCTGGCAAAATAGAACTACTAACATGTCTCCTCATTGCCTTTCCTTTGGCCATTCATGTTTCTGAAGGTTCACTGGCTAAGGTAACAAAATATCCCTGTATATCTCTGTTTCTTTCTTCTGTGAGCTCGGAACTCCCTCGGTTTGCTTTTAACTGTGTTTGAAGAGGAAGAAGCTGTAAAATGGCGGGTCGGCAGAGTCCGCGAGCTCATCGATGGAGCTGGAACATTTGATTTCGGTTGATTTTATCTGCAGGAGAACACAGGGCGCTATATGCAAAAAACATAGCAAAAATGACCCTTTTCCCTTTTAATTGTCAAAAATGAATTTTGGCAAGAATTTACGACTTGAAGGATGGATGACGTAAGCATGACGTCAGCGGGAGTACGTGGCGAACGATGTGGTGGTGATATGGTGGGTGATGTCAGCAGAAGGTCAGCTACCGTCAGCGGATGACGTCAGCAAAGGGGGGTGGTAAACGGTTTTGCCCGCACTGCTTTTGGGGTTGCGCAGTTTCGGGCGGAGGACGAGCGATCATGCTGGGAGCGCGACACATGGCAGTGGTATGGGGGCAATACCGCCGGTTCCCCGCGGGTTAAAGCGCGGCGATGAAGGGCTGCGCGAAATGTTTTTCAGCCGTCGGATGTGCGGTGGTTGATCGGACAGTGGACGAAGTCTGGAGATGGCGGGTGGCTAAGCGGCGGGCCTGGTATATTTAAACTGTTATTAATGGTATCAGGGGCATTTTCATTGGTCTGCGGGGCTTGGTTATAATTAACCCAGGTGATTAATTATCCCACGATTTGCGCGTGGGGGTTATTAAAAGGTTTCAGATAAACCTTTAATCCCTGACAAACATATATATGGTTATATTTCAACCAAGGCAGGGATATTTAAAATATTGGGATTTTTGTATTATATATACATAGTACGGGATGGGAATAAATATATGGGATTTATATAATAAGTCAGAGTTAATATGATAAATGATTTTGAGCGCTTAAGCCAATGTTCGCAAGTCACATTAAAACTTAGGCTTTTTGAAGTGAAAAGGGGTTTATGAAATGAGAAGAGTGGTTTTAGTGATATTAAGCAGATCTTAATATTTGAGGGGGGAATTAGTAAGTGACTTGGGGAAAAACATGAAGGGAAGTTAGTCATGAATCTACCTCGCTTGAGCTGCTCCAAGAGTAATGTTCGCCATGTACTAGTGATAGAGATAAAGAGAGACACATCTAGAGGCAAAAATCTATCACAAGTATCTTTTTGCAACACCACTCTACCTACCCTGCCTACTTGGCCTAACATTTTTTCTTATTTTTAGTCAGGTGCACTTGGACTGGTAAACCCTCATCAACTTTTATTTTCTTTTCTTCTCCATGGTAAGCCTACCTAAGTCTACACTTATTACTTCCAAGGGCTCAGATTAAATTGTTGAGCTCATTTGCTTCTCTACCTATCTACTTATCTGTCAAGTTTAAACAGTTTGGTCAGATTTTATTCTCTATCTCTAAAACAGGAAATTCAAACATGAACTAGCCAAGATTGAGTTGTTTGGCCATTCATCAATTGTGGCAAAAGTTAAAAAGCTACACACAATGCTTTATTTATAGAAAATGAAACAGTAGTGACTTTTTGGACTTGCACACTTTCCTGGTCTTTCTTTATTTGGGGTTCATTTTTCTCATTTTTTCTTTTGACCATTTTATTCTTTTTACCCTTTGATTTTTCTTTTAGGGTATACCCTCTTTACATTTTTTAAATTTTTTTATTTTTTGATAATATGGAAACCTTTGCAACAAGGATAATGCTGAACATATTACAGAGCCCAACCCATCAATCATGAAATATGAAACCTATTAGTATAGGAGTACAACAGTATGTATGACAGTAATACTTCTGAAGCTTAGGGCCTTCTCTTCGAGCTTCAACTTCACAATTTTACCATCCAATCAACACTTAAACATTTATTATTCCTTCTTGAATCCCACTTGAGCACCTTGTCACTTAGCTAGGAATTTTTAGCCTTGGTCCTTTTATCAAAATTCGTTTTAACCTTTTTCTTGCACAACTTGAGATCTGACCTGAAACTAAAAGGTGCTGCAACCTTCAAACCAAATTAGTAAATCATCAAGACCTTAAGGCCTTTTGATTGGATTCAAATCTTTAAAGATTTATTTCATAATCTACTAAAAACTGAATTAAATCAAACTGAAATCCTGCCTACTTACTCTAATCAGCTTTTTGACTGCTAGTTAAGTAAAATGAAACAACCAATGCAACCACTCAAGCATAATATACATTGGTGATCTTTGTTGCTTGTGCTTGTTGGAGTTTAAAATTGAGATCTTGCAATCAAATATAGCTTTGTTAACCTTTGTGAAGATAAGGAAATTCCTGATCTCCTTTGTTGAATCTATAAACTGTACAAAATGATCTTGTAAAACATATACACTTTTCTTGAACTGATTCAAAAAACTGTACATCTGTTGTGGATGGCCTCCATGCCATGAAACTGAAATGTCACTTTTATCTTTAACACCCTGTAGACTTTCAGATGAGCTTTGTGATGATATTTCTACTGATTGTAGTGTTTGTATGGTGAAACTATTATCATCTTTATTTTGACTCTCATAGTGTGTTAATGGAGAAAAATTATGATTTCATTCATCATCCAACCTATCAGTTACTGGATCATAAAGAACTTGGAAGGATTGCTGCAACTTATTACATATAGGTTCAAATGGGACTTCCTAGATTTCTACAAGCTGCTCCTCCTTTTCTTTAAAAATTGTATACTAGATTTCCTTTAAAAATTGAAATGATTCAAAACAAAGAGGTAAGGAATCATCTTGGATCATTTGATCATATGTTCCAGCTTCCAAGTCTTCTTCTGCAACCTAACATTCAATGGAATTTTGGGGCTACAAATCTAGATATGAGAAGTCTTGAACAAGGATTTTATTGCCCTCTAGATAGTTAATATCAAAACTTGTTGACATTTGATTTCTAATTGCATGATAGTTATCTCTGATAAATTGAAATGAAGCAAAACAAAATGGTAAAGTTCCTTCACTGATTTCAAAATTTTCTGCACTTTCCTCCTCATTCTCATAGCTGAAATGAACAAGATGATCACTATTTTCAAGCTACTGAACCCAAACTTCCTTATTCCCCAAACTAGCCGTTGATTGCTCTGTAAAGTTAGTTTGGATTTGAAGAACATAATTATCATCATACTGATCATTTTTGGGAAAATCATCAAAAGAAGTACTGTCATCAAACATACACATTAGATCAGTAGATTTCCTCTCCACATATGGTTCTATAACTCTATCTTCAGATTTATGGTAGTTGAAATTAACAAGAATTTGTTCATGGTTGTCAATCTCTTCATTTTGTGAAACAAATGTGTCATGGTGATTTTGAACAAAACATTCAACTTTCATTGTGATCTTATGAATCATTTCCTCTATTTTCTTTATCAAAATGTTGAGTTTTTCGTCTTTTTCTACTTTCAACTTTTCTCTTCTAATTTGCAGATTAACTTCTACATCTACTGCCATGTTCTGCATTTGTTCCATTGTTGAGGGGTTTCTTTCTCTTAGATAAAATTCTATCTCTGAATCAAATGCTCTTGGGTAATGCAAAAGAGCTGAACCAAGGGGAGGTATTATATTTAATGGTATTGAATAATAGATTTGATTAAATCTATCTGAAAATTGTTGTATTGTTTCATCTCGATGTCTTTTTAACTAATTATATTCGTCTATGATTATGAGAAAATTGACTTTGATTATCCATCTATCGAGGAAGAGTTTGAGAAACTATTTGAGATTTGAGATGCTTGCCTCAGGAAGCGTTTTCAACCAACTCTTGACTTTGTCTTGCAAAGAAAGAGCAAAAAGGCTAATACTGACATCCTCTTCATCTACTTCAAATAAGTTAAGATAATCTTCAAAAGCTTGAATATGTTTTTGGGTAGTGATACCATTCTCTCCATCAAACTTAGGGAGATACTTGGGATAATCGTTAGGGAAAGCATGGAGTGTAGGAGGTAAAATGAGTGGTTTATACCTATCAGGAACTTTATGAGGCACTGGAATATGTCTAGGGATTGTATGATTAGTCTTAATTTTTTTATTCTCCTCAATTGGAAAATGATCTTCATAAGAATTAGAAGACTGTTGTTCAAATGTGTAAGGAGACTTTATATCTACATTTTTCAAAGGAAAATAATAAAAATTTAATCTAAAATCATTTGTAAAATACAATATACATTGAAAAATTTTATCAATGAGAAAGAACATAGTGTCTTGGATAACAATCCAAGCTAAAAGCCTGATCTTTTCACGCAGTTCTTTCAAGTTCATTCCTCCAGTGGAGTCTTGATTGTGAAATTGATTTGAAGTCGCCAGGTGGATGATTTTAACCTTTGTGTTTCTGATCCCTGTCCACCATCATAGATCATATCTAAACCTATAAAACAATTCTGAAGAAAAAGTTAGTTCTCCAAGAAGCCAAATTTTGAGTATTTTGTGATTATTTTTTTTTTATGAATTTTGAAAACAACTTCTATGATTTCTTTAAGAGGCTTTAGATATGAGATTTCTTAAAGATTTATTTGACATGAGGAATTGGTCGAATGTTTGGAAATTAGATGTTCAGTTCATAAACTAAACCAGAGATAGACTGAAGCAGCATTCATCTAGTATGCACTTGCAAAGCAAGAGCAGTTCAAAGGCTACCTGGCTAACTTCAGGCTCCATCTGTAGTTTATAAAGCAAACAATAATAACAAACAAACAAACTATTCGTCCCCAGTGGAGTCGCCACTATGTTATCACTCAGATTTTCCCTGAAGTTGTAAGAAGAGGGAAAGGGTCCCGAGGTAACCACAAACCAACTTTTAGGTATAGAATCTAGCCAATCTGTACCCAGAGAGGGCTCTCTCTTTAAGATTTAGCTTTGTTTTGGAAGATATTAGGCTAGTTATGACAGCTTAGGGGTTTTGATTGTATTTGGTGGTGAAATTCAGTAGCAGAGAGATAGGACTGAATATTTTAGGCCATTGGGCTAATGGAGTCAAAGAAGATGGCTCAACTGGATTTGGTTTTTCAACAAAGGATGGCTCCAAAGGGCAAGATAGCTAAACAGGGAGCAAATAGAGACTTGAAAAGATGGAATGGACTTAAAAGGGATGGAGGGAAATTAAGAATCCTTCAACATGTTTTAAGAGGAGGGAACTTTGATGATCACCAATAAAAAGCAATTAAGAATTTTTTACTAAATGATCAAAATGACTAAACTAGGTAACAAGAGCAATTAAGAATTCATTGCTTATGCTAGTTTAAAAGAAAACATTTAGAATAAAAACAATTGAAGACAGATTACACTTGAGCACTTTCTGAATTATTCTTTTTCGTTTTAATATTCATATATGAAACACAATTGGTATAATAAACAAGGAAACAATAACACATGAGATATAAGATATTTATTTGTCCGGTGTTTGACACATGAATCCTTTGAAAAGTCCTTTGCATTAATTCTTCATCCAGCCAACCATGCAAGATTTGTCCAACAACACTTTATTCCAAAGTAATCGATTTTACAGCAATGTCTAAGAATCCATCCAAAATACTTCAAATGAAGAAGTATTTATACTAATTGTAAACTGAAATATCTTGAAAAAATATCAAGATTAGTTTCACAAATATCTCCAACTGTTTACATTAATAGAACTTAAATAAAGGACATTCAAAACTAATGAATCTATTTGGCACTATTTCTATGGATTAATGGTGACAAAGAAGAGAAAGTCGAATTTGATAGCAACTCTTAGTTGATGATGAGGCATCCCAATCACTAACTGCATCCTTCCTTTGTGCATTCTGCCCCAGAAATTATGCAAACTTAGGGTCCAATGATACGCTTTTATATCTCAATCCGTAATAGATATGTAAAAATTGAAAGAGGTTTTTGTAGATAGGAATGTTTGTGAGATAAACCTCTCTCAGTTTCCCAAAATTCATCTCCAGCTGTTCACAATATTCTCTGTAAAAAGATGTCAAAAACAGACTTTGCACAAACTGAAAAATAGGCTGTGAAGACATGCACTTATCTCCCTTTTGGTAATACCTGTGTAAAAAGTGAGAGGTTTTTATATATTAGCCTTTTAGGAACAAAAACCTCCTCCAGTTTCTCAAAATACTTCTTGGATTGGCCACAATAGTTTCTGCAAAACTATGACTTAAACAGGAAATTTCTGAAGAATGTACCATTTTTGCTCTGATTTCATCTTTTAACCTTGAACTTCTTTTGACTGTTTTTCACTTTTACTTTGGATAAACTTCATTGTAGCTGGTGAAAGTGTTTTCATCTTTGTTTAACCCTTAATGTCTTCATGTTTACTTTTACTGTTTATTGTTTACTTTTTACTTTTACCGCTCTGTTTTTGATCTGTCTTCACTTTGACATGAATTTGTATGCTATACTTTGTAACTGTCTTCCCTACTATTTATCTTCATGCTAGCTGATTTACTTGACTTGGTCTTCAATATGATACTCTTTAATCATGATACACTTTGACTATTCTTTACTGTGTCCTTTTTACCTTCCATGTGTAGTTTATGTTTTTATTGTCTATTTCAACAGTAAATCGTTTTAATTCCATGTTTCCTTTGCTTGTCTTTTAACTGTGTTTTATTTTTCGTCTCTCTTTGAATATACTTGATAACAATCTTGGAGTAAACAGGTCTTATGATTAGGATTAAGACTGTTTATCCGAGGCTGTGGTCTTCTGATCACCTTGTAGAAATTTTGAATAATATGACACTTATTCATAGAGATTATCCCGATTATACACTATTGCAGAATACATGCACAATACATAACCTCCTCTACGTTGATCATCAATTTAGCAGCATCAAAAACAATGAAACATCAATTGCATGTGCACATTAACACAGTATGTAACCCGAGGAAAGCATACAGCTGAAAACCCCACACTATCTGTATATTATAATGATAGAGAACATGTAACAATACATAGTACAATACTCCTCACAAGTACTCAGTACTATCTCCACCTGTTACACACAAACTAGCTCAGATCTGAAGCCTCAAATCTCCTCCACTGTTTGCCTGCCTCCACTGCGCAATCCTGCAAGAGAATCAATCACTGTGAAATCGAATTCCTTTGGTTATACTACGCAAGCCTCATGGGAAATCTCCATCCATGCATGTGCAAATCTCATGCACAACTATAGTCACAACTGATAGCAATCTCAACCTCTAACACCTGTCTCCACTGAACTGTACATGCACTGAGTTAACTGATATATTCTTCAGTTGCTTTATGAGTTAATAATTAGTGAATTAATTAATAATTAATTCACACAACTCATCACTAGAGTATTCTTTAGTTAGACTAAAATACAACTAGTTCAACCAAGTCAAACTGAACACAACTCCATCAACTCCACAATCAACTCCACCAAACTCAACCACATGAGTTCTAACTAAAGTCCTGCATGCAATAGCTCAACTGACCCACAAGAAAAGCGTATTTCCTTCTGACAGCTGCATGTGCCACATCTATAGCTCAAACTGAAGTGCTCCAAGAGGATAAGATAATGTTTATAGTCCAAATATTAGTATGAGCTAATAATATTCGAATGTTCTATTTTTAGCCTGACAGTCTAAAAATAGAAACCGCCCATATGTCTAAAAATAGAAGTCCATCTATTTTTACCAACATGACCAATCATCCACAAATAGCATCCTTCAACTCATAGACCATAATCCATATGTCTAAAAATAGACTTTGTGCCAAAAATAGCCTGTGGGCCCACTTAGTGAAAGCGACTTCTTTCCACTAATCTCCATCATCTTGTTGCATTCTCAACACACCTGTACAATAAAACAAATTGTTAAGAAAGCATTTGCTTGCACGGGAGGTCGAAAAGGTTTCATTTGAGCTTGAAAGGTCTGTGGAGTGATTCAAGAATGCTTTTCGGGAGATAAACCATGCTCAAATCAGTTAACAGAGGCTTCAGGTGGTGCAGATGGGTTACATAGGGTTTTACTGCATAATCAGGTGAAAACGAGCAAAACTGGGGTTTTTGTGTTTAAACGAGTAAACGGTTGATATTGGCGGGTAAATGAAAATGAAAGTTGGCTTTAAATGAACAGGTTGCATCAGCAGAGGTGATTTGACTTTTTTTTCATTTGCGGGAAAGCGATAAGTAGGTTTCATCGCATCGCTTTTGGAGGGGAGGCAGTATTTGGGCTCATCCGCGCAATAACATACAATGAGCGAAGCATGGCGAGGGTATTGTTTGCAAAACCGCTTTCGCGATCACGCGCTAACGTTCGGTCACAGAGGGCCGTGCGATATGCACAACAGCCATTGGATGTGGGGGGCTTGATCAAATGGCTATCAGGGAGGCGAAGTGATGGGAGTTTAATGAGGGCGGGCCCAACACAATTAAAGATTTTTTAATCATATCGGGAACAACGAGACTGGTTGGGAAAGTTATTAATTAACCATGAGGGTTAATTAATCTTTATTTAATGTGGTGGGGGTCGAGGCTCTTAATTAGTTACAGATTAACTAATTAATCCCAATTAATGATGTATTATGGTTATATTTAACCATCAAGGCGAGATATGTAAAAATTTGGGGTTTTTACATGGTTAAAATAATACGGGAGTAGGTAAATTTTTATACGGGAATTACTTAATAACATAAATTAGTAGTTAATATGACGTTGAATGGAAAATGCGCTAACTCTAAAATATTTTCATGTGTATATTAAAACTTAGGCTAAGTGAAAAATGAGGGTTTTTATGGAAAATATTTTAATTTTCCTAAGTAAAAATTTATCAAGGAAATGAATGATTTTATGAAGGGTTGAATATTGATTTTAAATACTTAGGCATTATAAATTATTGGGCCGAGGGCCCGGTCCCTCCAAAAGTCAGACAAATGCTCTGAGCCCCTCTAACTATGGTAATTACTTTTAGCACTTAGGAAATTAGTGAAAATTTAGGAGAAATGAAAGGGGAAGTTAATTATTGTGACTTTGAATGTTGATGTGCCTTCCATGTGATACATGCTTCTGTCTAGTGATGAAGATTACAATATTTAAGCTTTGTACTTAACCATTTCATCACAATTTATTCTACAACCATCATCTACTTACCCTACCTACTTTACCTAGCATTTTCACTTCTTTATTAGGGTGCACTTAGACTGGCAAACCCTTGTCAAACTTTCTTTTCTTTTACAACAAGATATCTATCTAAGTCTAACCTTATTACATCCAAAAGCTCAGATTAAACTATTGAACTCATTTTATTCACTCTACCTATCTACTTATCTGCCAAGATTAAACAGTTTGGTCAGATTTTTATTCTCTATCTCTAAAACATAAAATTGAAAATATGAACTAGCCAAGCTTAAGCTATTTGACTATTCATAAATTGTGGCATAGATGACAAGCTGCACACAATCTTTATTATACAAAAGTAAAAAAGTAGTGGCATTTAGCCTTGCACACTTTCATGGTCTTTTCTTTTTGTTGGGGTTCATTTTCTTTCTTTTTTGACCTATTCTTTGTTCTTTTTACCCTTTTATTCTTTTTCTAGGGCATACCCTCTTTACATTTTTTAATTTTTTGTTTTTTCACAAATATGGAAAACATTTGCAACAAGTAAAGGTATGAACATATTACATAGCTCATCAAGTCAATCATGATATATGACACCTATTGGTATAGGAGCATAATATAGTGAACCGATATCTTAAATTTTAACTAGATGTTTTCAAAGAATTCTTCTCAATATGATCACAATTTCACCATCTGAAACCTCGTAGAAAAAATTTATAGTAAAAATTCTAAGATGGCCTATTTGAAACAACAAAACCCTTGGTTCATATGCTTTGGTATCAAATGTTATGAACTTTGCACCTTAAAAATGATAAGAAACTTCCTGGATGCAGGTGTTTTCAATGGTTGATGCGATGGTGGAGATAGGGACCGGCAAGTGGCGTAGCCACATGGCCGCCCGTAATCTCACACACCGCGCCATAAAAATGTCTTACAGCCCTTCATAAATGCGCTTCAATGTTGCACTCACACCAATTTACCACTGCCATCCCGGCTCGGCCCTTCATTATGGAGACCTCAGGCGCTCTTCAGCCTGCATCCTTATCTGTTTATGCTCCTCTGACTCTAAAATGTAAGTGCCCCCTGGCTGTCGTGGAGCCAAGCACTCGCACGACAATAGGCAGGAGATGCCAAATTCTTTGTTGTATAGAGTTCGGGAAGGGCAAGCACTATTCGCAGAGCCTATTATGTAACCTCACCCTCACTTGTGAGCCTTCCGCCTCTGATAACGCCACCCTAAGTGACCTTTTCTACTATGTGCCTACTCCTCACAGTCAGTCCCTTTCTCCCTATGAAATTATGCCTCGGCTGCGTCAACAAATGCGTTGCAGGAGGGGCAGCAACAGAGGCAGAACGCTCCATTCTTTTCCCTCAACTGTCTTTGACTCTTCCTCCCCCTCGTCAAATCATTTCACGGCTCGTTATCCTGATACACGCAGTGGCAGGGGTCGCACTCGTGTTGTTAGCTCCCAGCCTTTGCAAACCTGTCCATTAGCTACTACTCTCCCTTCCAGCTCTCAGCATTCCAGTTATACAGCTCACTTCACATACCAATGCTCTCTGGATCGACCTCTTATCAAGGCCACCATAACAGTTACGTTTCAAGAGGAGCCTTCTGCTCTCAAATCTGATAGCCCAGTTTCCAAACGCAGCTGAATTCAAACAGCTGAAGGCACTGCAGAGCAGAATCGAGAAAATCTGGACCACCCCATGGTCGGCAAGAGTGAGAAGGAAGACACGGGTGAACTGCAAAAAGAAGAGGATGACCTCGATGCCTACAGGTGCCTAATTCTTGAAGAACACGTTTCTTCAGGTTTCAGGTTCCCGACACCCAGTCCTATGGGTTTATTTCTGCATTTTTGAGCAAAATAGTTAGTTTTGAAGCTGTTTTCAAAAGAATATCACACTATGTTCACATGTTGGTTTCCCCTGCGAGGGCAACAAATCTATTTTGGACTGCAATGGTTTCCCTCATTTGGGCAGTCTTCATTTTGTTTTGGTTGCAATATGCCATGAACTTTGGCTAAGAACTGCAAAGGCCAGTGCCTCCATGTATCATTTTGTTACAATAATAGATTTTAGACATATTTAGAAAAAGAAATGATAAGAAATCAATAATTACAATCCTCTTCGGGGGGAACCCTCCTTCAATAATGAATCCAATATACAATACAAGATTTCATGATCCTAAGACTAGTTCTCCTTGGTGTATATATGGGAGGCAAAAGGTACAATTATAATAAAATGGGACCATGAAAGGTTCTAGCCTACATAAAATTATAACAATAGAAATGTAATCACTCAATATAACATGGGGCTTATATAGGGCTTAACATGTTCAATTAAGCACTTGTGTTAGAGAAGTCTCTTCAAACTACTTTATAAAGATTGGTGATACAAAAATCTATATACAATAAGAGCATAGAAATGCTAGTGCGTTTATTGGATTTCTTCCATTGTGCATTTAATCAAGCTTGGAAATGCATAGTGAAATGTTTCTATGATAAATTCATGAAGTCAACTCATGCACATTATTGTTTGAGTTCTTTTGCACCACAATTTCACTTTCAAATTTATTAATAATATATAATTCAAGTCATTTTCTTGAGGTTTTGGTGAGTTCCCTTCATTCCCTAGGCATTTATTCACCTTTCAAGATGCCAAAAAATACAAACTCAACCTCTTGACTCAAGAGCATTGACTCTAGATAGATTTAAGGTTTTTTTTGGGCTAGTTGATGTTTTTTAAGCCACTGCACGTCACTACACTAACACAACATACAAATATGTCTTCATATTTCCTTAATTAGTTAGCATTACCTTTAGGGAACCCTTTTGGTCTTCAGTCATTCTTGACTATGAGGGATGAGGGTTGTGCATCACTTCCTTCCCCGGGTTATGTGTTTAGCTTCCCAATTGATGCCTAGTGACTCATTTTCATTCTTAAGCACACACTAGTTGCAACAGTACATTTCATGGCTTCTCCTACTACCTTTTTTCTTTCTATACAAAATCTTAATTTGGCCTTCTTCCTAGAATTTTAGCCAATTTAAAGTTTACAATTTTTATTTAATGAATCAACCCACAACTCTATGGGTGTCAACAATGAGGGGTGAGGATTCACACATCACTTCACTTGCTAGGCTTGAAAATACACCTCCCCAACTCCTCAAGTGATGCATATTACCTTTGTTGAGTTTTCTATGACCTTTGGTGAGTCTAGTAATTTCTTTTTGCTTCTCTTCACATTAGTTCTCTTTCCAAGTTACTAAAAAAATCACCCAATAATTCAACCTATGCACATTGTTTCGGAGAGTAGCTCCATTCTCCAACAAATTCTAGTGAGTTTCCACAATCATTCGATAATCTTTATACATTTCTTCTTTAGTCTAATATATTTGTTAACTTCCTCATCAAAACAAAAAACTTCCTAAAAATAATAACAACTTATATTAAAAAAAACAAAACATAAAACTACATCAAATTACCAATAATCTTCCTATAAACAAAACAGAAAATATACTCTAACCTAAAAATAAATATAAACAAACTTTTTTTTTATAAATAAAAAACAATAAATTGAAAACTTAATTAATACACTACATAATTCTTTTAAACCACATAGATATCTCTTTAATTTGATACTTGATTAGTTCACCTACATCATAACTAAAGCCTTATGATCCAATTCAGTGAGTGCTTATGCCAAACAACTTGGCATGATATGGAAGAAAATTACTTTAAAATATAAGAAATGTAAGAATGTTATAGCCAAGTACTTATGATATATGATTTAATTGAGATGTTTAGATTTGTATCTAAACATATCTAAGCTGAATTAATATATAATTATTTAAAATAAAAATAGGTTTAATATTTAAAATATATATATATAATTTAATAAAATCAACAATTTTAAATTTCAAAATTCAATTTAATTATCAAGTACTTAATGAATGAATATCAACAACTCTCTGATACTTTTAACTTTTGGCAGGTTGTAGCAGGAAATGTGAGAGATAAGGGAACTGTTTTCATATATGGCGTTCTCGGATCAAAAGATGTCATTGTTGGTATCAATGATTTAATGAGAGAAGTGAAAGTAAGTTGGTGGAATTTAAATGCCTTTGTTGAGAATGAGGATAATAAGAAAAAGTGCATCTCAGATATCTTAATATTAATGGAACAAAATGTTATCCTGCCTCTTGTTGGGCAGATGTTCCCACTAGAAGAATTCTGGAAGGCAATTATTGAATCTGAGAAATATGCTAGAGGTGGAAAAATTATTCTCATCAATTAGCATATCCAATATTTCTGGCCAATTTTATTTATTGTTTTAAGATCCATTAAATTATTAATATTTACATTATTTCTTGCGAGTTTTATATATTATAAGAACTTTGTAAAACAAGGGCGACAATTTAATAATATTAAATATTTGTTACTCAAATGCATATTAGATATTTAGTCATATTAGGAAATAAACTCGTGTGCATATATGTTTTGAGTTTGTGTGGAGCATTCTATATAGTATTGTGGTGTCCTAATCTGAAGACATTAATATTGATGTATTTGTTAATTAAATGTATATTAGATGATTTGTGATATTAGGTAATAATGTTGACTTGTCTATTTGTATTTGTGTTTGTGTATAACATTTTGTATCATGTTTTTATTTATGAAAATGTTTAAGAAAATGTTTAATTTGTTGTTGTCTATAATTTTACATTAATATTGATGTATGTGTTAATTAAATGTATATTAGATGATTTGTGATATTAGGTAATAATGTTGACTTGTCTATTTGTATTTGTGTTTGTGTATAACATTTTGTATCATGTTTTTATTTATGAAAATGTTTAAGAAAATGTTTAATTTGTTGTTGTCTATAATTTTTATAAGCATGAGTTTAACTGTTATTATTTCTTATAATTTTAGTAGTCGTGAGTTTGATAATATTTGGGATGGAGGTAATATTGTGCAAAACATAAATAATTTTGGTGTTTGGTATCTAATGATATTGGTCCTTTTGTGACATTAAACAAAGGTCACTCCACAAAAAGAAGAATCTTGTTTAACCCACGAAGAATCTAGTGTTTCAAGCCAAGGTGGTCAATGAGAGAGTTCCATAATCTTAAGGATATTTGAAGGAATTTTTAGAGCCAATGGCACTCCCATATATGGATTTCTCATATTCGTAACAGTTCTTGACATTGAAATTAGAAGCTTATGCCAAAATGGAAGTTCAACAAGAACAAAAATGAGTTTTTGAATTTCTATTCAACATTTGACCCATTATTAAAGTCAAAGATTATGAAGTATTGTTCCATGTTTCAAGAAGACATCCAATTGAGTGGGTTACATCTAGTAACTTATCTTTTACATTGATGGTGTTATCTTATGGTTGTGTATAAAATTATAATAAACCTCAAAATGTTGCATGACATAACTAGACTTTTAATCATTGTGCTAGATGTTAAGCCACTTCTTATGACATGAGACCTGAAGCCTTAGTGATGTGGCATAGTGAAGGAATTATATTACAAGTATAACTTTTTTAGAATATGGAGTAGGCATTGATAAAATTGACTATGGACTAGTCATCATGGCTTCAAAGTTAGTGGCTTACAAAGTAATGTGCAATGAATGAACCAATGAAAGCACCAAAACTAAATTTCACATAATCAAAGCTTATGTGAAGAGAAAATATTCAACTGGTGTTGTCGCATTATGAATAAGTTAGTGGATGCCTACAAAAATGCTCAAGGAAAACCACAATTCTTGCCTTATGGGTATTTTGTTTATGATATTAGCAATGTAGTACCATGGACCAACAACATGATTTCCTTATTGTTTTTCGGAAAAGAATAAACCAAAAACTTTCTATTAAATAAAAATATGTTTACATATAGCATATGTTCCAGTATAGTTCCCATATTACATGTGACTAATATCAAGATATAGGGCATGCAGGCCCTTCAAAGAAACTCGGTAGGTGTTACACAGTATTTTGTCACACCTCCCACACTTCCCTGTGACATACCTCGAAGTGCCCGAAACATGACCATCATGCAATGTACTCATTCAGATATGCAACTCAGATCCTCCCTAAAACACTGATTGGAAAATGTCTTGAGCTTCCCCTAAAATAAATGGCTCTAAAACCCTAATTTTAGAATCATCGCTCTTATGATACTAAAAACCACGATGGTCACTAGTTGCACTATACTAGCCCCATGATGTCATCGCTTTTTTTGCTTGAATACCCACGATGATCCCTAAAAGGCAATTTTCCCAAAGAGGATGAGAAGCTTCCAAAGTGACGAGCTAGAGGTTGTTCGGCATGGATGAGGTCGAGTTCTCTCAACTTGGCCTTTTGGTCTTATCCCTATGAGCTACCTCCTTGAGATGAGGGCCTTCTCCTATCTTTGGAAAGATACTAACTCCCTATCCCTACCTATATATTCATCTTCTCCCATTCCCAAATGGTTAGTCTTTGGCTATTTGCACCCTTATGCCGAGATTGTGCCTACATGCTACTCATTTGGCTTGGAGAAGGAGTGTTTGGAGAGCTTAAGCTTGGACTTGGACATTCATTCAAGGAGAGCCTATTGACATCAAGGCTTGGTTGTATGCTTCCTCCTTTATTCTATTAATATACAACTGTTGGTTCATTTTCCATAAATGTGTATGCTCATGTATCATTTATCTTAACGCTCCTTGATCTGTTAAGTAGGTTAATTTTGATTATGTTATTTGTATTTGCATGCCTTGTTGTGCCTTGATCTCTTGTGCAAGTGTTTAAACGTTGTGAGTAGCAGGACCAAGCCCGTGACGCAAGTGATTCAAGGTATTCAACAAAGGAAGACGTGATAGCATCAGAATGAGGTAGGCCATCTTCTTCGTCTCTTATTTCAATTGTAACTTAGGAAAGTGTCCAGTAGATTGTCACATATGTTGCTAGTCCCACTCATTGGGATAGAGGGATCGTCTCTGTACATAGAGAGGATTGTTTTTATTAAACACGCAATGCCATCACGAGGGCCTTTCGGCTCAGGGGCGACCATCGTGGGTCCGATGAGAAAACCCGTGATGATCGCCCACGCGGTTAAAAAATTAAAATCCCTCTTTCCAAGAAGAAAAATTCAATGAAAATGCATAAAAATGTAATGAAATCCAAGAGCAAAGGCAGAGCTCTTACCTGTTGCTGACGATTCGAGAAATGATGCTGTGGATCTCCCACACCGTTCGCTTGAAAATCGAGGAAAATGGGGTAAAAATGCACTCTTAAACTTACTCCAGTGAAATGGTAAAAATGTTTTGACTTGTAGTCTATTTATAAGTTTTAATTTCATTTTTTCCATTATTTTATTAATATTTTATTATTTTTTCTCGATATCAGTGATCAGTGGTTATCTTTGTGCAATTACAGGTACTTTTTGGTGGATACATTGATTATTCTTGACTGATTCAACGAGTTTTTGTTTTATCTCTTTTTTGGACTTGTTAAAAACAAACGAAAAAGGAACCCCCCTGGAGTCATCTTTAAGTTCTTTTCTAACTCTCGAAACATGAAAAGATTGTCGAATACTTGTCTTTTCAAACTCGTTAAATTAAATGAATTGACGTCGCCTCAGTATACGTTTACCCCTTTTTCGAGTTGAAATTGACTATTTACGAAAAAGATACACCTTGGTCGACATGGTCAAGAGGTTCTCTCGAATATTGTTTTCTACCTTTTCGGGTTCGAGGGACAAATTATGAAAAGGGACATGATGGAGTTTTCTTTTTCGTCTCTTTTTCAAACTCTCTAAATATGAAAAAGATACCAAGTTATTCTTCCGTCAGACTCATTAAAAATTTTACAACAAAAGACTCGTCACCATGATGAGACCAAGTTTCTCCTTCCTAGGGCTCGTAAAACTTACTAGGATGGATTCATTCGAAGAATGAACTTATATGACAAGCATATGCTATCCCCTTCAAGCTTGTGATAAAAATAATTGGGGTACTCGCTAGAAATAGTGGGGAAAAATGAAAATGAAACATCCTTTGTATAGGCAACATGTCGCTCTTGAACATGACACTCTTCTGCTTTTCATGTCAGGTTTGGGATATCCTCAGTCACTTGCCCTCCCGGGTTTGGGTGATCCATTTTTGCCTCTCATCTGACTATTCCACTTCGTCATCGTGACCTTTAGTCTTGTGATGAGTCAAATGCTGCCACACTCCGGAGTCGTGTCGCCAATGTTCAAGAGAAGTCCTATCTACAGTCTATTACCTATACATTGTCTGACCTTTTGTTACAGTCTTGGATATTATTCATTTCATTCCACTTTATTCCTCGTTTCATGTCAATGATGGGGGACTGATCATGGCCCTCCTTCGACGGATCACTTCCTGTTGAATTCAGCTCTTTATCTAGGGAGATGACTTAGAGACTCCCTTTCAGTAGCTTAGAGCTTGCATTCCTTAATGGCAATTTCTTCGCATTCGATGACAGGTTTTCATCATTGTCCTTCGATAGGGTGATTCCACGAGTGTTCAACTTCAGCTTATTTTTTCACATTCATGGATTGTATTGTAGTACCTTGAGAGACATTTTCATTATTGGTGGTTTCTCTCGTGTCTGTTAATGGTCCACATCATTGGTCAGTAATCAGGTAGTTTTCTAGCATGTTTAACTTCGACACATTCATTCGCATGTTAGAATTCGTACTTTGATCGGGTTGGGATGGAGCGCAAGACCCTAAGTCTTGTCTGATATGACTCAGGTTGCGTGGATTTATGTGTTATTCATGATTGTACACATGTTTCTGCTATATAGATGGTTGTGACCATACCATGGGACTTTACATTTATGATGATCCTTCTATATCGGGTGGCTACATCCATACCTTGGATCTTAGATTTACAGATGATCCTTTTCATTTGGATGGTTGTGCTTATACCATGGATCCTTTCACATAGTCCTTATTATTCAGATGGCTGCGTCCATACCGTGGATTCATGTTTTGATCTCAAATATGTATATGTATATGCATCATTGATTTGTAGGTCTCCTGACAGTGTTTGTTCTCATCCTTGCAAAAGCTCGTAAATCATCTTAGCCATCACTCCCTGTTCTGCCTTCATGCTTTAGGGGTCATCTGTTACACAGTGTTTTATCACACCTCCCGCACTTCCCTGTGACATACCCCGAAGTGCCTGAAATATGACCATCATGCAGTGTACTCATTCAAATATGTAGCTTAGATCCTCCCTAAAACACTAATTGGAAAATGCCTTGATTGGAAAATGGCTCTAAAACCATAAAATATAATCATCACTCTTATGATACTAAAAACCGTGATGGTCGCTAGTTGCACTATACTAGCCCCGCGATGCCATCACTCTGTTTGCTTGAATACCTGCAATGATCCCTAAAAGGAAATTTTCCCAAAGAGGATGAGAAGCTTCATGATCTAGAAGTTTCCAGAGCGATGAGCTGGAGGTTGTTCGGCATGGATGAGGTCGAGTTCTCTCAAATTGGCCTTTTGGTCTTATCCCTATGAGCTACGTCCTTGAGATGAGGGCCTTCTCCTAGTTTTGGAGAGATCCTTACTCCCTTTCCTTACCTATATATTCATCCTCTCCCATTCCCAAATGGTTGTTCTTTGGCTATTTGCACTCTTATGCTAAGATTCTGCCTACATGATACTCAATTGGCTTGGAGAAGGAGTGCTTGGAGAGCTTAAGCTTGGAATTGGACATTCATTCAAGGAGAGCCTATTGACATCAAGGCTTGGTTGTATGCTTCCTCCTTTATTCTATTAATATACAACTGTTGGTTCATTTTCCATAAATGTGTATGCTCATGTATCATTTATCTTAACACTCCTTGATTTGTTAAGTAGGTTACTTTTGATTATGTTATTTGTATTTGCATGCCTTGTTGTGTCTTGATCTCTTGTGCAGGTGTTTAAACATTGTGAGCAGCAGGACCAAGCCCGTGACGCAAGTGATTCAAGGTCTTCAACAAAGGAAGATGTGATAGCATCAGAATGAGGTAGGCCATCTTCTTCGTCTCTTATTTCAATTGTAACTTAGGAAAGTGTCCAATAGATTTTCATGTTGGTTGCTAGTCCCACTCATTGGGTTAGAGGGATCGTCTCTGTCCACAAAGAGAATCCTAGACAACAGTAGGGAGCACCAGATATAGGCCAATAATGGGCAGCCACTCATTATTCTTTCAACACCAGAAGATACACTGACTTGCAAGATAACATGTCGAAAGATACTCTGACCAACAAGAACATAATAACGTTGGAAGTTACCCTGACCAGCAAGAAAATCTTGGAGATGCTCTAACAATCTTAAAAGAAAAAACAAGCAAACAAGTCTGCAAAAAAATAACAGGGCACAGAGGTCCATCGAGGAACCCCAAAGTGGTGCAGACGATTTCCTTTAGCATTGGAAGGAGAGGATAAATTATGGGCCCCTAAATACAATTTGTTTATGACTAAAGGAAATGATAAGAAAGAGCGATCAGAGTTAGATAAACACTCAATCTCTAACACATTGCATTGATAGAATAAGTAAATATTTACCAACACATCCATCCTAATATAATCATCGGGTATGAGAAATAGTAGTAGTTTGAATTCGATCACCATAATTATTATAAATTGTTGAAGAATTTCCATTTATGTTAATATAAGTAAATTTTTGGAAAAATTCACATTGAAAATATTTGGTCGACGCGTTTCGAACCAACCAGTGTGGTTCATCTTCAGGATAAGAATGAAATTTTATTATTTGTGGAGCTAATACGAATTACACAAAATTAGAGGTTTTCCCTGGAGCTGGGGTTTCCTAAGTATATATAGTGTTCCATGTGTTGAATTTGTCTATCTTCTTATTTCCATTTATGTTGTAAAAATATTGGGTGGAGGAAAAATGGCTAGGTAACAAAAGGAGAATAAGTGTGCTCCTCAAGATAATATAGTAAATTAACTACAATTCATGGAATCTACACAAAACCACTCAAGAGATAGTGTGACATAGGATGCATCATTTCCCTAGACCACTCCAAATATAGTAAATAATAAGAAAATAGTTATGGCTACTCCACTAAAGGGTCAAGCAATGCCCCAGTAATAGAAGGAAAAAGTGAGGAGGAGAAAACCACTAAAACTATAAGTCCTCATTAATGAGGAGTTAAATTCAAAACCAACGCCCTCAACACCACCCATATTGGGTGTATCTCAAACTCCCATTTCCTTTTATCTAATGAAAATATTGAGAGCACTAGGGAAACCAACAAAGATAATAGTTAAGGACCCCACCACTCCTTTTAGATCCATAATTTCCAAATTCATTACATGTACAATGCATTTCGCAAAGTAAAGTATAATAAATAAACCTTTTATTACAACTAAAAAATTTACAAAAAATCGTTGTTGATTAGAGTAGAGAAGTAAGGGTTCTACTTGCTTAGGTGTTAAGGCTAGTAGACAGACCCAAAAGATAACCACTTTAGCAGAATATTAATTTACTTAACTATTTCCTGAAGTTTGACTTAGGAAAAATTAACAATTCTGAACTTAACTTGTGATTTAATCTTATCCCATCATCACAATTCAATCTTAGTCATTAAGAGTGATGTTAGGGTTGAGGTCGAAAGTATAATAGCAGATAAAGTGGTCAGTTTGATGAGCACGAAGAGTGTGTTATTGGCTCAACAAGAGAAGGGCCTTCAACAATCAGCAAGCAAATATGGGATCGAGAGGTTATAGGAAGGAAGAGGTTGAATAGCCTTAGCCCATCCCATAACCTACACAGTGAGACAACGAGTTACAATGTGCAAGTAGAAATCGACCTTCACAGTTGTATAGTGTGCACATGTGCGCAGAAGAGAAGATATATGCAAGAATTGCACAGCGGTTGTCTTGCTTGTGATTCATATAAGAGTTTGAGTGTAGTTTTTCTATAAAAGGGAAGCATTCCTTGCCATATAAATCTCTAGAAATTTTATTATTTGTGGAGCTAATAGAAATTACACACAATTGGAGGTTTTCCTTGGAGTTGGGGTTTCCTAGGTATATATAGTGTTCAATGTGTTGAATGTGTCTATCTTCTTATTTATTTATTTTCCGTTCTACATGATAAGTTAGAAAATTCTGTGTATTTGCAATTTAATTTTATAGTGCAATAGTTGTTTGTATTTAGGGTTTTAAACTTAGAGAATTGTGAATCAAAAATTGGGTTTTAAGGAAATCTAACATGGTATAAGGGCTTAGACTTTGAGTGAAGGCCAAACACAGTTTTAACTTCAAGAATGGGTTATTTGATTCAAAGGGAGTGATTTTATCATATTGATTTTACCACTAGGGTTTCTAGGTAGTGCACATTTTCTTTGAGCAGTGTGAATTGGCAATATGGCATATCAATGTCTCAGATTTAAGGGCAGATTGGATAGTGAATCCAACTTGTTTTCATGGTGTAAGAGGATAGAAATGGTATTGGAGGAGAAAGGGGTATGGGAATTTTTGGATAAATCCCAGCTACAATTACTGACCCTCAGTAGTTAGCTCAACATAACAAGAAGGATGCCAAGGCAAGAAGAATTGTCTTGGAGGGAGTCAAAGACCACAATATTCCTCACCTCATTAAGAAGAAGATAGCCAAATTCATGTGGGAAGCCATCATTATTGTATACCATGGTTTGAGAGAGGCTAGGAAGTTGGTATTGAAGGACAAGCTCAGGAATATTAAAATGTCCAAGTCAAATTATATGGTGCCTTACCTAACCAAGTTTACCCAAGTGAGAGAAGAATTGGCGAGTGTGGGAAAGATAGATCCAGATAGGGATTTAGTGAATTTTCCCCTATTGGGATTAACCAAGTCATGCAAAGCCTTCATAGATGGGATTTGCGCCAGAGAAGAGCTTCCAGATTGGGAGCCATTGTGGGGCGACTACGTTCAAGTGGAAATTCAGATACAAGTTGGGTCTCATGTTAATACCAAGGAAGATGAAGAGAATTTTTCCCTTGATAACAAAGGAGGTAGATCCAAGGGAAAAAGGCGTAGTGGTGGTGGAGACCCAAGATCGAAGGGTGGGAAGAAGAAGAAATATCTTAGTAACATCAAGTGCTTTTCATGTCACTGATTTGGGCATTATGCCACTAAATTCCCTAACAAGACGAAAGGTTATAGGAAGGACCAAGTAGAAGCCTCTATAAAGATAGATGAGTTATATTCTCATTTTGAGAAGGATTTTTCACTCACTACTTTTATGGAAAGCTCAATGGCTACCAGTTTATGGTATGTAGACAATGTTGCATCCTGTCATATGATAGGAAATAAGAAGTACTTCAGAGAACTATCAGAAAGGGATATGTAGTTTGACAATGATATGGGATATGATGGAAAGTATCGGGTTGAGGGCTCTGGTATAGTTTGATTTGAGAGGGAGTCAAGAAACCCTCTAAATCTTAGAGATGTCCTTTACATTCCTACGCTCAAGAAGAATCTCGTTTCATTTTCATCATTGCAGGATATGGGGTACAAGATGACCTTCATATAGGGAAGGTTTTTATAAAACCCTCAAACTCCAATGTGGCAAAAAATATTGGGGTTAGGTCCAAAATTCTATACAGATTTCAGTTTGAGATAACCACAACATTAAACAGTAGAGGAAGCCATGACTCAAGCAGGGAGATTTGGGAGTTGTGGCATAGGTGCATGGGGCATTTGCACCATAGTGCATTGAATATTCTCAAGGAGATAGCAACAGTGTAATGTGGATCAGTGTGATGTGTTCAATGGTTGTACGCTTTGAAAGTATCACTACCTAATAACAAAATTGCAGAATACATTACAGCTTCGCAGGATGATTCTAAGAAGGAATTTGATCAAAAGTGAAAAGCTAAAGAATAATGTTGCAACTCCAAAGAACAAGACCAAAGCAATCAAGAACAAAGGACCACAACAAACTACAACACCGCCTCCAAAGAAGAATGAAAAATCTTCCAGATATGTTTGTTTATTTAATGGTTATTGCTTTTTACATGCTAACTATGGACATATGGTTAGGGATTGTGAAGTTTTTGACAGGTACAATCATTTTCTGCAAAACCCTAGAAGCAAGTTTGTAGGATCACGAGACAGGTTCCATGATGATTTTGTCATAAGAGAATACGTGCTAGATGGGCCAAATATTGAATGTTTCAAATTCCATAACTATGGCCATAGCGTTTGCAGTTGCAGATATCAGATGGAATCGCCTATGGACAACATTAAATGCTTCAAGTGTCATAACTATGGGCACATGGCTAAAGATTGCAAGAATAAGAAGGTCTTGAAAAGGAAACAGGTACAGGAAGACAAAGAAGACAACAAGGTTTCAGCAGTTATGCTTTAAGGATTTGTAAAAGCAAAAGGTCATGAGGAATTAGCAGTTGCTTCAGATAATGACTCAAGTCAAGATGGCCCGTTAGGTGACTCACTATTTTGAACAATCTGACTTGTTGACTCCTTAATGTTTGTACAGGAGGAGTCTATGCAGCAGTATTTGGCACAAGTCTATGATTGACAAGAAGGTAGTTTGAACAAGATGGTAGTTTTATTAAAGGTTCAGGGGGAGAAAAACAATTACCAGGAACAAAGCAAGATTAGTCTGCAAAGGATTACAAGTTACCAGGAACAAAGCAAGATTAGTCTGCAAAGGATATGCATAGGTTGAAGGAATCAATTTTGAAGAAATATTCTCACCAGTTGCCAAAATGGAAGCCATCCGGATGTTTCTCACCTATGCATGTTCAAGAAAAATAAAAGTCTACCAAATGGATGTTAATTCAACATTACTGAATGGCGAATTAGAAGAAGTTTACATCGAACAACCTGAAGGTTTTCTACTATCAGGAAAAGAAGACTATGTTTGCAAGTTAAAGAAGGCTTTATATGGTCTCAAGTAGGCTCTCAGAGCATGGTATGCTCGTCTTGATGGATATCTACGTCAACAAGGGTTCAAGAAAGGTACTGTTGATAACAATATTTACGTACAAATAGATAAAGATAATTTAACAATCGTTGAGGTATATGTGGATGATATAATCTTTGGTAGAAATGATGATCGACTAAGTAAGAACTTTGATACAAAGATGCAAAGTGAGTTCGAGATGTCTTTACTTGGTGAGTTGACATACTTCTTAGGGCTTCAAATATCTGAGCAAGTGAAAGGAATATTTATATGTCAAGCCAAGTACATCAAGGAAATGCTCAAGAAATTCAAAATGGAAGATTGCAAACCCACCCTTACTCTGATGGTAACAAGTTGCAAATTGAGCATAGACGACTCATCTATGGATGTGGATCAGAAGTTGTACAGATCTATGATTGGTAGTCTTCTATATGTAACAGCCTCCTGACCAGATGTTATGCAAGTAGTTGGACAAGTAGCAAGATTCCAAGCAGCACCAAAAGAATCACATATTACTGTCGTCAAAAGAATTCTTCGATATCTAAAGGGCACAACAGAATATGGCTTGTGGTATCCCAAGGAAAACAATCCCATTATTCAAGCCTTTACAGATGCAGATTGGGTAGGAAGCGTTGATGATCGTAAGAGTACTAGTGGAGTAGCATTATATCTAGGTGGTTTTCTTGTATCATGGCTGAGCAAAAAGCAAACCTCAATCTCGTTATCTACAGTGGAAGCAGAATACATTGCAGCGAAAGCTTGTTGTACTCAAGTCCTTTGCATGAAACAAACCTTGCAAGATCTTCAAGTACAATTCAGTGAGCCTATTCCCATCTTCTGTGATAACACCAATGCCATCAACATCTCCAAGATTCTTGTCATGCATCAAAAACAAAACACAATCCAAACAAATATCATTTTGTTAGAGAACAAGTTGCTGAAAAGAATATCAAACTTGAAGTTCATAGATATGATCTGTGGAAGTTAGGGGTTTTGCAGGCTCCCCAATTTCATCTCAAATAGGTGACCTTGGGAAAATCGCCATAACTCTCTCTTCGAGAAGCAGATTGGAATTCTATAAAAAGTGGCGGATAGTGCACGGACTGTAGTTTTCTATGTATCAATTTCAGAGCTGAAGGAGGAAACAATGACACGTGGCACATCATACAAGTTCGCTCTATTGAACTAGTCCATAATTAGGTCACTTTGAGAGATTGGGCATAACTTTGTCTTGAAGAATCCAAATCAAGTCAAACCTGTGGCATTGGAAAGAAGACTCAGAGGGCTACTACAGGACCAAAGATCACATATTGGGGATATGAAATCATAGAGATACATCAGATTCAATATCATGTTCCTAGAAGGAAAGAAAAAAAAAACTAGATCAAGTGCTATCAAGGGGTGCAAAGGACCAAACTTTCTAGGGCAGCAAAGAGCAAGGTGCAGCAAAATAATGCAGCAGAGGTAAGATCCAGGTAAGTATCTTGTGTATATGCATGTTCATCTCTTAATTGCATTAGGTTCTTTATATTATAATTTGTTGTTTTTGTTTAGCACTTACATATGCTCTGCAGGATGAGGTAAGTTTTGCTATTATCATGTCATGGGTATTTCCTTGAATACTTTTGCAGGTATTATATATTCATCAAGAGAAAACTCAATGAATAATGTAATGTTCTGAAGAGTGAGAAAGGGTAGCATGACAAAAGTAGCAATCAAGGTGTAGAACAGCAGCAAGAAGTTCACCACATGAAGTCTTCAAGTGGGCAGCACTGCATATAATCATTGTGAAAGTATCATTGTACAAAGTCATTGTAAAAGCATCATTGTAAAAGTTGTACAAGTGTCTATCTGCCAAGAGTTGAAGAGGCAGTGTCGAGAGGTCTAGGATCATCATTAGGTGGTTGTGTCATAGTTGGGGTTATGGTCTAGTGTGTCTTCTTCTTCTACATCATTCTATATCATTGTAAAGTGGGACATTTTCCCTGGTACGGGAGTCCATTCTTATTTTATTCTTCTATAGGGTGGTAGGGTGGTGCTAGGCTGGTGCATGAAGTCACCAACAGGTTCAAGCCTGTGAAAACTTCAAGGTGGTAGGGTGGTGCTAGGGTGAGTTGTAGCTCATTGGGTGTTGGGGCATCCGTTCAGTTGACTATTGAAGAATCTTGGGCGTTGGAGCGTCCATCTAGTGGGAGTTGGAGAAGAATGTTTTTCTAGATTCTAAGAAGTTGGAGCTTTCTTTTCAATTGGAGTTGAAGATTAAAGAATTATTAGAAAAGCATTCAGGTGGTTTTTGTCCCAAAGGGGGTTTCCACCTTAAAAACTATGTGCATTTGTGTTCCTTTTCTTTACTACTATCATTGAACAAACACTGATAATAATTGAATATTAACTAATGCTCTAAAAGATTAATAATAATACTAATTGAAAGGAATATTGATTCACCACCTCCCCCCACCTCCCCCCTCTCTCAGTATTTCCAACAATTGGTATCAGAGCTTGGTTCCTTCAATAACAGTTTAACAACTGGAAGGAGATCATGGAGCATACCAAGAATGGTGTACCTTTGTTCAATGAAAATAATTATGCACTCTGGAAAGGAAGAATGGAGGTCTATCTCTTGGCGCAAGGTTACGAAGTATGGGACACTGTTCAAAATGGCTTTACACCAACCGCAGATGAACAAGGTAAGAAGAATTTGGTAAATGATGCAAAAACAAAGAATATTATTATCAGTGGACTTATTGAATCTACTTATCATAAGGTGTTGGGTTGTAAAACCACCAAAAATGTATGGGACAAGCTTGAGAATATATATGCAGGTGACTCAAATGTCAAAGATAGCTCATCATCCGATGAAGACAGTGACAGTGAAGAAGAAGCCAATGAGAGAGTATTGTTTATGGCCAAGCACAATAAACAAGAGGTATCAAACAATGAAGAAGAAGGTTTGACCATAGAAGAATTTTCTAAGGAGGCAATCAAGCTTATAAAAGAGCTCAAGGCTTAGAAGATCCGTTCCAATACTCTTGAAGAAGAAGTTCAAGGTATCAAAATTGAAGTTGAAGAACAAAAATGTATTGAAGAGTCACTTCAAAAGAAGTTGGAAGAAAGCAACTGAGAAAGGGAAGCATTAGAAGTCGAAGTAGTCTTGCTGCGTAAGGAAGTGAAGAAGGGAAACACTATCCAAAACTAAGCCAACAGCTCAAGGGCATTGGAGGAAATCAATAGTGACACGAGACCTCAAGAGAGAAGCCCAATAGAAGCAACGAGAACTTGACACAACAGTTGTAGAGATTAGCAGGATCACACAACAAATGCAGGAAGCAGAAATTGAAAAGAAGGAATATGATCAAAGATACATATTCGTTGTTCGCCAAAAGAAATAAGCAAGCTCAGGATTGAAAATGAGAAGCAAAAGGAACAGATACAGGTTCTCAACAGAGAAGTAGATAATACCACTCTTCTCAAGCTACAAGTTGAGGAGGCCGAAAAAAGAAGGAAGATCTTGAAAATACGGTTTTAAGAAGATCTTGCTCAAAAGCAAGATGAACTTGATGCAACCCGTGATGAGATCAACAAAATCAAGGGATTGAGAAAAGAATACTTACAAGATAAGACAGATAAAGAAGCAAAAATGAAGGCAATTAAAAATGGTAAAGCTCCAGTTGATGAAGGTACAAGCTCCACAGCTTCGCAGGATGATTCTAAGAAGGAAGTTAATCAAAGTGAAAAGCCAAATAAGCATGTTGCAACTCCAAAGAACAAGACCAAAGCAATCAAGAACAAAAGACCACAAAAACTACAACACTGCCTCCAAAGAAGAATGAAAAATCTTCCAGGTATGTCCGTTTATTTAATGGTTATTTCTTTTTATGTGCTAACTATGGACATATGGCTAGGGATTGTGAAACTTTTTACATGTACAATCATTATCTGCAAAACCCTAGAAGCAAGTTTGTAGGATCATGAGACAGGTTCCACAATGATTTTGTCAAAAGAGAATACATGCTAGATGGGCCAAATATTGAATGTTTCAAATGCCATAACTATGGCCATAGCGCTCGCTCACAGTTGCAGATATCAGATGGAATTGCCTATGGACAACATTGAATGCTTCAAGTGTCATAACTATGGGCACATGGCTCGAGATTGCAGGAATAAGAAGGTCTGGAAAAGGAAACAGGTACAAGAAGACAAAGTAGATAACAAGGTTTTAGCAGTTATGCTTTCAGGATTTGTAAAAGCAAAAGGTCATGAGGAATTAGCAGTTGCTTCAGATAATGACTCAAGTCAAGATGGCCCGTTAGGTGACTCACTATTTTGAACAATCTGGCTTGTTGACTCCTTAATGTTTGTACAAGAGGAGTCTATGCAACAGTATATGGCACAAGTCTACGATTGACAGGAAGGTAGTTTGAACAAGATGGTAGTTTCATTAAAGGTTCAAGGGGAGAAAAACAGTTGAAGGATTACAAGTTACCAAGAACAAGGCAAGATTAGTCTGCAAAGGATATGCACAGGTTGAAGGAATCAATTTTGAAGAAACATTTTCACCAGTTGCCAGAATGGAAGCCATCTAGATGTTTCTCGCCTATGCATGTTCAAGAAAAATAAAAGTCTACCAAATGAATTTTAAGTCAACATTTCTGAATAGCGAATTAGAAGAAGAAGTTTACATCGAACAACCTGAAGGTTTTCTACTATCAGGAAAAGAAGACTATGTTTGCAGGTTAAAGAAGGCTTGATATGGTCTCAAGCAGGCTCCCATAGCATGGTATGCTCGTCTTGATGGATAACTACATCAACAAGGGTTCAAGAAAGGTACTGCTGATAGCAATCTTTACGTACAAATAGATAAAGATAATTTAACAATCATTGAGGTATATGTGGATGATATAATCTTTGGTAGCAATGATGATTGACTAAGTAATAACTTTGCTACAAAGATGCAAAGTGATTTCGAGATGTCTTTACTTGGTGAGTTGACATACTTCTTAGGGCTTCAAATATCTCAGCAAGAGAAAGGAATATTTATATGTAAAGCCAAGTACATCAAGGAAATGCTCAAGAAATTTAAAATGGAAGATTGCAAACCCGTCCTTACTCTGATGGTAACAGGTTGCAAATTGAGCATAGACGACTCATCTAAGGATGTGGATCAAGGGTTGTATAGATCTATGATTGGTAGTCTTCTATATGTAACAACCTCCCGACCAAATGTTATGCAAGCAGTTGGACAAGTAGCAATATTCCAAGCAGCACCAAAAGAATCACATATTATTGTCGTCAAAAGAATTCTTCGATATCTAAAGGGCACAACAGAATATGGCTTGTGGTATCCCAAGGGAAACAATCTCATTATTCAAGCCTTTACAGATGCAGATTGGGCAGGAAGTGTTGATGATCATAAGAGTACTAGTGGAGCAACATTCTATCTAGGTGGTTGTCTCGTATCATGGTTGAGCAAAAAGCAAACCTCAATCTCGTTATCTACAGTGGAAGCAGAATACATTGCAGCGAAAGCTTGTTGTACTCAAGTCCGTTGGATGAAACAAACCTTGCAAGATCTTCAAGTACAATTCAGTGAACCTATTCCCATCTTCTGTAATAACACCAGTGCCATCGTCATCTCCAAGAATCATGTCATGCATTCAAAAACAAAACACATTCCATTCAAATATCATTTTGTTAGAGAACAAGTCGCTGAAAAGAATATCAAACTTGAATATGTTGGTACAAAAGAACAAATCGTTGATATCTTCACTAAACCTTTACCTCGTGAAGCATTTAAATATCTTCGCCAAAAGCTTGGGATTCTCCCAAGTTCTCATTAGATTTTCCTTATTCAGAAAATAAAGGGGGAGTGGAAGTGTGTGCAGGTCCACAGGATGGTTGTGTGTAAGGGGAAGTTACCCTTTGCCATTGATGTCAAAGGGGGAGAGAAGGCAATAGGAAGAGGTGCCCTGATCGCAGGGGGAGTGCTTGTGTTGCCATCAATGCCCAAAAGGGAGATTGTTGATCTAAAGATGATCTGAGGTTGTCATTGATGTCAACCCAAGCAACACCGAAGATGACCCTAAACCTCCATGGCACATTGGGCATCATCATTCATGGTTTCTCGTCTCATAACCATTATAGGAATACTCTACTCAAAAATATCTTTCCATCAGTATATAGCTCTCCTCGTAATTCCTCACGGTTTGTAAGTTATTCAAGATTGAAGTTAGTAACCCCAATTAGTGGGCTAAAATGCCATGGGGTTGTGGCATGGCATTTATCATTGATTTTGGTCATTGAATAGTCAATAATTAATAATTTTTTAAGCTCCTAAGATCCCTCCAACATTCTCTATAGAAGCCCCTCTCAACTCTATAAAAAGAAATCTCATGTATCCTCCAAAAGTAGTGATTGTCGCATTTTCGCTATAACTATATTTCTGCGAAGTATTAGATGCTGAAATTAAAACCCATTTGAGCCGAGATCCTGATGAACGTCGTGACCGAATTTCAGATCTTGGTTCGCAGTATTTTCGGAGATATGATCTGTGGAAGTTAGAGTTTTTGTAGGCTCCCGAATTTCATCTCAAAGAGGCGACCTTGGGAAAATCGTCATAACTCTCTCTCTGAGAAGCAGATTGGAATCATGTAAAAAGTGTCGGATAGTGTACGGACTATAGTTTTCAATGTATCAATTTCAGAGCTGAAGGAGGAAACAGTGACACGTGGCACGTTGTACAAGTTCACTCTACTGAACTAGTCCATAATTAGGTCATTGTGAGAGATTGGGATAACTTTGCCTTGAAGAACCCAAATCAGGTCAAACCTATGGCATTGGGAAGAAGACTCAGAGGGATGCTACAAGACCGAAGATCACATATTGGGGATCTGAAATCATAGAGATACATCAGATTTAATATCGTGCTCCTAGAAGGCAACAAAGAGCAAGGTGCAGCAAAATAATGTAGCAGAGGTAAGCTCCATGTAAGTATCTTTTGTATATGCATGTTCATCTCTTAATTTCATTAGGTTCTTTGTATTCTAATTTGTTATTTTTTTTAGCACTAACATATGCTCTGCAGGATGAGGTAAGTTTTGCTATTATCATGTCATGGGTATTTCCTTGAAGACTTTTTGCAGGTATTATATATTCATCAAGAGAAGACTCAATGCATAATCTATTGTTCTGAAGAATGAGAAAGGGTAGCATGACAAAAGAAACAATCAAGGTGCAGAACAACAGCAAGAAGTTCACCACATGAAGTCTTCAAGTGGGCAGCACTGCATATAGTCATTGTAAAAGTATCATTGTACAGAGTCATTTTAAATGCATCATTGTAAAAGTTGTACGAGTGTCTATCTGCCAAGAGTTGAAGAGGCAGTGTTGGGAGGTCTAGGATCATCATTAGGTGGTTGTGTCATAGTTGGGGTTATGGTCTAGTGTGTCTTCTTCTTCTACATCATTCTATATCATTGTAAAGTGGACCATTTTCCCTAGTACGAGAGTCCATTCTTATTTTATTCTTCTATAAGGTGGTAGGGTGGTGCATGAAATCACCAATAGGTTCAAGCCTATGAAAAATTCAGGGTGGTAGGGTGGTGCTAGGGTGAGTTGTAGCTCATTGGGTGTTGGGGCATCCATTCAATTGACTACTGAAGAATCTTAGGCATTGGAGTGTCCATCCAGTGAGAGCTGGAGAAGAATGCTTTTCTAGATTCTAGGAAGTTTGAGCTTTATTTTCAATTGGAGTTGAAGATTAAAGAATTATTAGAAAAGCATTCTTGTGGTTTTTGTCCTAAAGGGGGTTTCCACCTTAAAAACTGTGTGCTTTTGTGTTCCTTTTGTTTACTGCTATCAATGTACAAACACTGATAATAATTGAAGATTAACAAATGCTTTGAAAGATTAATAATAATACTAATTGAAAGGAATACTGATTCATCCCCCCCCCCCCCTAAGTATTTCCAACAGATATTTCATCTACCAGGTGACAACATGCAGATTCCATGCAAAAAACAACGTGGATCTCTTTCCAACTAAGGACATCTGTGATTCCACCCAGTGCCATGAAAATTAAAAAAAAATGCATACTTTCCATATATTTGTATTTTTATTTACACCTTTTTGGGTATGGGAATGCATGTAATATGCGTCCATTTATTTATTTTTAATATCGGAATGTTTGAACGAGTATCTGAGGCAAGCCACCCTTTCATATGGTTCAGTGGATCCTAAAAACTTCTCTTAATCTCGATGAGATGCTTCCCTTTTTCATTCAGCATACCTTGTTATAGGCTGCCTCATCCTTCGGAGACCGTGTAGGTTTTAACCCCATACAGAAATTACCTGCATACGAATTCTAAAACACAGAAAATAAACAATGTTAGAGCATAACACATAAAACACATATACACAGAGATTTTCCCCTGGATCCCAAAATCGGAACTACCAGCTTGATTTTTCATTATGTTCCTTTCAATGTTACAATACATATTTATACATGCCGAAGCATCCAATACCATGGACTGAAAACCATCGCGTCCAAAACCATGTGCGAAAATTATGCACAAAACCATAGCTAGGTCCGCCCAACCTAATCTAGTGTCCAAAAACAAAATTTTCAGGGGCACTACCCGAACCTCATAGAGTGGGGTTATTTGCACCCGTCAAACCCCCTGTGACTCCCCCCGCTACGCAATCGGCGCAATGAAGGGGGGCTCTGCCCCCCTTCTAACCCCCTGGTTAACTACACGGGCTAGTCATGAAAAGAATATAACACAACCCAACATTCTCCCACTTGTTGTTTTCTTTCCACAGGGGGCCACAAGAGAACTTAGTCATTTATCCAGCCCTGCAATGACCATTGTTTCTCTACACCAAGAGAACTTCTCAGAGCTCACAGATTTTGTCAATGCATCTGCAGTATTCTTCAAAGTGTCCACCTTTACCAGCAACACCTTTTGTCTTCTATCATATCCTTCACAAAGTGATACTAAACATCAATGTGCCTTGTCTTTGAATGATATGCAGGGTTCTTTGCCAAGAAAATTGTACTTTGGCTGTCACAGTCTATTCTTATAGCTCCCTGTACTAACCCCATACTTGAACACAATCTCTGCAACCAAACTACTTCCTTGCTTGCATGAGTGGCTGCCATGTATTTTGCCTCTGTAGTTGATAGTGCCACTACAAATTGTTTCTTCCTCATCCCACTGACTGCACCTCCAAATAGGTTAAACACATACCCACTTGTAGATCTTCTCTGATCCAGATCTCTAGCCCAGTCTACATCAAAAACACCACGAATATCCAACACTTTGTCCAATCCTGGTCTTCTTTGGTAGCACAAACCATAATCACTAGTGCCACACAAATACCTGAAAACCCGCTTCATTGTTGTCCAGTGCTCCTTCCCTGGTTTTGACATAAACCTGCTCAATACTCCCACTGCATGTGCAATGTCTGGTGTAGTACAGACCATTGCATACATCAGGCTACAAACTGCACTTACATATGGAACACAGGACATGTCCTCTTCCTCTTCTTGTGTCTTGGGACACTATTCAGCAGATAACTTTACACCTACAGGAATAGGAACCTTCACCGGTTTACTATCCTACATATTAAACCTCTGCAATATTGTCTCAACATATTTCCTCTGGTTTAACCAGAGCTTCCTCTTTTTCTGATCTCTTTTAATTTCCATGCCCAAAATATAGCTTGCAGCACCAAGATCTTTCATGTCAAATTTGGAGGACAAATGGCTCTTCAAATCTTGGATAATTTCTTTGTCATTTCCAACCAGTGACATATCATCCACATACAAGACCAAATAAATAACACGGTCACCAATTAATTTAAAATACACACAATGATCTGCTTTGCTTCTAGTGAAGCCAAGTCCCTGTATAAATGTATCAAATTTCTGATACCACATCCTTAGTGACTGTTTTAACCCATACAGAGACTTTTTTAACTCGCATACCAGTTCTTTCTTACCCTTCACCGCAAAGCCTTCAGGTTGCTTCATGTAAATTTCATCTTCCAAATCCTCATGAAGAAATGATGTCTTCACATCAATCTATTCTACCTCAAAATCAAAAGCAGCAGCAACAAATAAAAGTAATCTAATAGAAGTTACCTTGGCAACAAGAGAAAAAATATCACCAAAATCAATTCCCGAAACCTGGGAATAACCTTTTGCTACCAACCGAGCTTTGTATTTCTCCACCTTTCCTTCTGCGTTTGTCTTCTTATTGAACACCCATTTGTTGCCAATGGGTTTCCTTCCAGCCGGCAACTCCACTAGATCCCAAGCCTCATTTTTGTGCAAAGATATCATTTCATCAACCATGGCCTCTTTCCAGAGTTTTCCATCCTCTGAATCTACTGCTTCCTTCACAGTTCTGGGATCATCATTAGTAATAGATAAAGCAAAATTTGAACAGAAGTAGATGGACTATACCTTTCTGGCTAGCTTCTCTCTCGAACTGATCTTCTCACACCCGGAGTTTGTGGCTTTTCATCTTCTGATTCCTCCTCTGCTGTAGATTCTGATTCCTCCTCCTTTAGCTTAAACTCTATCTTCTTAGGTTCCTTTGTTTGGACTTCATGTTTAATAACATCTTTCACCTCTCTGAACACCACATCTCGACTGTACACAACCTTCCTTGTTACTGGGTTCCAAAGCTTATAACCCTTTAAACCATCCTTATACCCAATAAAGATGCACTTTTCAGATCCAATTTGACTATTTCTTCCCATTCTTTCTTAAGATAATTGCTAGGAATTCCTTTGGCCCCGTTAGGATCTTTGTATTCATCTCTAATAAAAGTATTGAGATCTCCTCCTATAATGAGTTTTCCCTTAAACCAATTTTCTACTTCTTGGGGAAGGTTAAAAGCCTCTGCAATTGACTATTCTGAAACCTGCAATTTGAAACCAAAAATTGTAGCTTCTTGTCCATTGAAAGTTTGATCAAACTCTTGGGCTACACCTTGATCTGAGCCTCCCAACTTGTTTGTTTCTTCTTTGGAACATGTACATATGCATCACATCCAAATACCCTCAGATATGAAAGAGAGGGTTTCTTACTAGTCCATACCTCTTGTGGAGTCTTATCCTCCAATGCTGATGAAGGTGATCTGTTGACCAAGTAGCATGCTGTCTCCACCGCCTCTGCCCAGAATTCTTATCCTAACCCGGCACCACTGAGAATGCTTCTTGCCCTTTCCATCAATGTCTTGTTCATTCTTTCTGCAACTCCATTTTGTTGAAGTGTATATGGAGTAGTCTTCTACCGTGCTCTACCACACTTCTTACAGAATTCTTCAAATTCCTTACTACAAAACTCTCCACCGTTATCTGTCCTCAGCACTTTTATCTTCTTCTCTGTCTGGTTTTCCACCAGAGCCTTAAATTCTTTAAACCTATCAAAGACGTCAGATTTCTTCTTAAGGAAATATATCCATGTATTCCTTGAGAAGTCATTTATAAATGATACATAGTACATAGACTTACCCAGTGATGGAACCTTCACAGGTCCAAACACATCGCTATGCACAAGCTCTAATATCTATTTCGCCCTCTTACCACCAGAGGGGAAACTCATCTGATTCTGCTTCCCATATACACAATTTTCACAGAAATCAAAATCCAAAGAGCTATTACTCATACCGTCTACCATACCTTTACCATGAAGTATTCAAAGGCACTTCTCTCCAGTATGTCCAAGCCTTTGATGCCACAACATGGTCTTCTCTCCAGAGACCACTAGATTTTATGCTCCACTTTAAGGAACCACAGAGTTGTTGCAGCCATCAACAATAGTGCTACCTTGAAGCTTGTACAGAGTTCCAATTCGAACTCCCCGCATCAATACAGTGCCCCCCGAACCATCTTGCAGGTATCATTCTCGATCACTATTTTTACACCTGCATCATCCAGCTTGCTTATAAAAATCAGATTTCTGGCCAATGCAGGAATATGCAAAACACCCGAAAGTGTTATAACCCTTCCACCTTGTAACTTCAACATTACTTTTCTGCGACCAACGATTCTAGCCTTCCTATCATCCCCTTAGAAGACATCACCACCATCGTATTTCTCATACTCGTAGAACCACTCTTTATGGGGAGTGAAGTGAAAGAATGCACCTGAGTCAATCAACCATGCCTCATGATCTACATGTATACTTGAAGAAGCCAAGTACACATCCCCACCTTCATTTGAGGTGGTTTTTCCCTCTGCAGAAAGAGCATCATCAGATCCCTTTCCTTTGTCAGGAGCTTTAGATTTACAGTCCCTTTTTTAGTGCCCTTCCTTTCTGCATTTCCAGCAAACCACCTTTATAGGTTTTCCTGGAGATTTAGATCTCCCTCTAGATTTAGATCTCCCACTCGATGACTTATTTTTGTTTATGTTCTGGGATTATCCTCGTACAGACAAGGCATCACCATTCTGGCTCTCCATATTTTTCCATGTCATCTCCTCCATTAGCAAGGATGAGACTACTTCATCAAACTGCAAGGTAGTTGTATTGCTACCTATTGCAATAACCAGACTATCCCACAAATCTGGTAGAGAACACAACAAACTGATGCACTTATCTTCATCTGAAATTTTAATATCAACAGATAATAACTGACTTACCACAATGTTAAATGCGTTCAGATGCTCTGTCACCGAGTCTCCATCTTTCATCCTCAGGTTATAGAGCTTTTTCCGCAGGAACAGTTTATTCACTAGAGACTTAGATTGGTACAAAGTCTTTAACTTATCCCACAAAGCCTTCGTCGTAGCTTCCCCTGATACATTCAGCAATATTGAATCTGAGACACACAATCGTATTGTGCTCTTTGCCTTCTGATCCAACTTCTTCCATTCTTCATCGAACACTCTCGTTGGTTTAATACCCAGATCTACCGCGATCCACTGATCTTTATCCACCAACAGATCCTCCATCTTGAGTTTCCACAACTCAAAACTCTAACCATTAAATTTCTCAATCTCTATCTTTTCACTGCTCGCCATCTCCTTTCACCACCAAAATTGATCTCGTAGATCTCCCACTAAACAGGGTCTACCACAGGCCCGAGCGAAACCCCTCAACAACAAAGGCACCCCCTTGAAGCCAAAACAGCTCCGATACCAAATGTAGGTTTTAACCCCGTACAGAAATTACCTTCATATGAATTCTAAAACACAATAAATAAACAATGTGAGAGCATAACACATAAAACACATATACACAGAGATCTTCCCTTGGATCCCAAAACCAGGACTACCAGCTTGATTTTTCATTATGTTCCTTTTAATGTTATAATACATATTTATACATGTCAAAGCATCCAATACCATGGACCGAAAACCATCGCGTCCAAAACCATGGGCCGAAAACCATCGCGTCCAAAACCATGTGCGAAAAATCATGCACAAAATAATAGGTAGGTCCACCCAACCTAATATAGGGTCCAAAAACAAAATTTTCCGGGGTGTTGCCCCAGACCCCATAGAGTGGGGTTACCTGCACCCCTCAAACCCCTTATGACTCCCCCCGCTACGCAATCGGCACAATGAAGGGGGGGCTCTGCCCACCTTCTAACCCCCCGGTTAACTACATGGGCTATTCGTGGAAAGAATATAACACAACCCAACAAACCGTAGATTCCAAAAGGGCTTCTTTGGCTATTGGTGCAAAGAGTCCCAAGACCCAAATATCGGACGCCATTATCTCCAAACTCTCAAATGGCTCATCTGCTACTGGTTAGTATATTTCTTTCCAAATGGCTCATCTGCTACTGGTTAGTATATTTCTTTCCAAATGGCTCCTTTGCTACTGGTTAGTATATTTCTTGCCAAGCTTGAGCCCATAATCAGTAAAAGAACCTAAAAGAAGTGGCCTGCTAAAGTGGGATATTATCTGTAGAACTAGGGTAATGCGACCAAAGGGAGCTCTATGATGTGGGTTAATGCACTGGTTAAGGTGTAGCGTTGGTTAGGCGAAGGATATATTTATCCCATCGACTATCAGTCAGTTTATAGAGCCTTATTGACTCTTTGAAGAGGTTTACCGAACTTGGACAGAGACCATGTCAGAGAATTCTTCCCATCCATGTAGATAGGGGCAAGCGATACCAAGCTTACATTCTTGGGCATGCCCCGTATAGCACGGATAATATGGTTGACCAACTGGCTGAAAGTAGGCAGAATGTTGGAGGTGTATTTACGAGAATCCACTAAGTTCTTTAGGTTGGATCATACCAGACTATAGAGATTCTTTCCCTGGAAAATAAATCCCGCTAGTTCGTTGTCGTCAGCTCGTATGTTGGGTTAGTTCGCCCGAATCATCAGAGAATCACATCACATTCCTGCTTACAAATTCTATAGTGGAGTGGAAAACTAGACGAATGCATGCACAGATAGGGCATTCGGAGCCGTATGATGAGCCATCACACACTACTTGAAGAACTAAGTAAACGGTAATTCATATAGATATAAGATGGGGCGGCTTCCACTTCTAGTGATGGTTCATTCATGCTCCTACCTCCACTTCGGTAGTTGTCTAGTAGTGTCATTCATTACTCCCCAGCGTTTACTAGCCCCACCTAGTGCTATTTGAACCTATATCCATCCAAAGGTGGGTGGTTATAAAGTAGTAGTGGAAGTTTCTATGAATAAAAGAGAGAATGAGTTATGCCAATGTTACTTATGGATTGGACCCCAGATTGAGAATATGCCTCTCAGAACTTGGAAACATAAATCTTTTATTTAGAAAATGCGCCTTTGGCTAGGGTTTTTGGATCAATCGGAACCACCGCTTAAATACTTGCTTGCTCACAGACTTTGAACTTTGAGCAGTCACGGGCTTCCTTGGATGTGTCGGCAGAACATATTGCTATTTGACTTTATGAAGCCTACTTTGCCTTTACTTACGTGCATGCACTAGAGGCACATCCTGCAAATGCAAATAACAATGAAAAATTTCCTACTTTATAGAGCACTGCAAGCACATCCTGTAAATGCAAAAATACATATATTTCCTGTGCAACCATGATGGCCTGCGAGGGGCTAAATTGAGCTCTGGTGAGGGAATATCATAACCCTCGCTTTACCAGCGAGATAAGTCCCCAATAGCAATAGATATAATGCCTTTGGAACTTGCATGCCATTGCACACCCCGCCCATTGAACCCTACTCATCACCCTCTCTTTACCTGGCAAACAAGCCCCCATTGACAATCAATGTATATTTTTGGAAACTTGAACGCCATGATGACACACCCCACCCTTTTGAACAATGGTGGGGGAATTTTAATAAATTAAATTCTAATTTTCCATTAGGGTCTTAACTTATCTATCAGCATTGATGTTTGATTTCCACTCTTTATTGCTATGATGTACTATAGAAGATTAAATAAGCATTCAAGCATATTGTTGTGCCTAGTCTCTCGACATCATTGTAAACTTTTTAGCCGTATGAATTTTGTGATGTAATTTTTAGTGCCAAATTTACCTAGGCATCACCTTTATCTTGTTCAATGGCTGGAGTTTACTGCTACATAAGCAGTCTTGTTTCTTTCACTGCTAATCTTGTATTTGCACGAGGTGGCCTCACAGATCAACAATGTTTTCCTAAAGAAAGTTACACTGGCAACCATGAAAGCATATTTTTCTTTATTTCTTTGTAGTAGTGCACAACTTATTTTGTTTCTAGAAACAATGGCTTCTCATCAATTCCTTTCCATTTTATTATTATCCTTATATACATATTTCTCATAGCCGTAATGGACGTTGTGATGTTCTTCAACGGTTGGATGAGATTATTTAACTTTTTCTTGTAAACCCTTCGTCAAATAGTTGTTTTCTGGATGGGCCACCTAGCTGGAAATTTTGTTACCACCAACAAACTGGAGTTGACCATGGAGACCATGGAGTTTCGGAATAATCTTCAATATTCCACGAATCTAGAGTGAGACTCTATTAGTAGCTATCAAGGTCTTGATTCCTATAACAACCCATTTCGACTTCAATTATTCTTTTATCATTCACTTCAACCCATTTCGACTTCAATTATTCTTTTATCATTCGCTTCATTTGGGCATTTCTAGACCTTCCCAACTTCTTTATAAACAACAAAGAGGATGTGTAACTACTTGTTCGACTTCAATTATTCTTTTATCATTCACTTCATCTGCGCATTTCTAAACAATCCCAACTTCTTTATAAACAACAAAGAGGGTGTGTAACTACTGGTTATAGCTTTTAAGAGTGATAAGTCGTATGAAAGCAACACCATGTAACTTGATTGGATTCACTTACCAAAACTAATAGCATTGGTTCATACTAGTTACATAACTGAATAGTTAAAGCTTTTACATAGGGTATAAGACTAACCAGCTTGATAACACTAATTGAATACACACACTATGCTAATCATACTAGTATAGTACGCTTTGTTCGTAATCAATAGCTTAACCAACCTCAAAGATCTGATTTACACATAATCTTTTGCACCTCTTGTAATTTTCTAAAAGATCTTATTTACACGGAATATTTTGCACCTCGTGTAATTTGCAACAATGCTGCTAAAGCAAGTGTAGCTACAATTGCCGACTAGGCAGGGAGTTATTGCTTGCAACACCTCTAGTTTATTTTTATTATTTATAAATTTCCAACTCTTATCACAAAATTGAAATTGAAATTGGTAAGTTAGTGATTAAAGGTAATATGGCTATGAAATTGGTAAAAAGACATTTATTAATGTATCATGGTTTATTTAGAAAAAGATGATAGGAACACAGTGATATTTATTTTTTTAATTTAATTATGTTTATTTATAACTAATTATGTTATTTATTTTTATTATTTATAAATTTTAAACTTTTATTGCAAAATTGAAATTGGTAAGCCCGTGTTTAAAGGTAATATGACTATCTAATTTATAAACACATTTTTGAATATATTATGTTTATTAAAGTTATTTTAGAAAATGATTATAGGAACATAACTATATTTTTTTTAATTTACATTTCTAGTATTATATTTTTTTAATTTTAATCATTATATTATTTATTTTTTAATTTATATTTCTAAAATTAAAATTAAAATTATATATATATATATATATATATATATATATATATATAATTTTTTAATTTATATATATTTTATGTAAACAAATATAATTATATGAATAATATTATATAATTTTATTTTTAATTAATTAATTAATTATGGTGAAATTCAGAAGTACAATTTCAAGATTTTTTTTGTTGTTTATAATATATTTTTGAATGCATAAATGGATTCAGCATCCTAAAAAATCTTAGGACATTCGAATTATTCACATTAAACAATTTAAACTCAAGTTTTTAAAAATCTATGTCAGATTTTGATAGAAATTAACTAGAAAAATGGTGGTGAAAAATGTCATTTCTTCAAGTTAAACTAAGCTTACATGGCATAGTCTAACTTAGAGATGAAATAGCCTTTTTCACCAGAATTCACCAAAATCCGGAAATACAATTTCAAGATTTTTTGTTGTTTAAAATATATTATAATCGTAGTCTAACTAATAGACGAAATAACTTTTTTCACCGGAATTCACCAAAATCAGGAAATACAATTTTAAGATCTTGTATTGTTTAAACTAAATTTTTGAATGCATAAATGGATTCAACACCCTAAAAAACCCCTAGGCGCTCCAATTATGTAAATTAAACAATTTAAACTCAAGTTCCTAAAAATCTTTTTTGATAAAAATTAACTAGAAAAATGGTGGTAAAAAAGGTCATTTCGTCTTTTCACGGGAATTCACTAAAATCTAGAAATACAACTTGCTTATATGGCATAGTCTAATTTATAAACGAAATAGCCTTTTTCACCGGAATTCACTAAAATCCAGAAATACAACCGGCTTATATGGCATAATCTAATTTATAAACGAAATAGCCTTTTTCACCGGAATTCACTAAAATCCAGAAATACAACTTCAATATTTGTTGTTGTTTAAAATACGTTTTTGAATGCATAAATGGTTTCAACACCCTAAAAACCCTTAGGGCACTCGAATTATGTAGATTAAACAATTTAAACTCAAATTATTAAAAATCTATGTCTGATTTTGATTAAAAAATTAATTAGAAAAATTGTGGTGAAAAAGGTCATTTCAGCTTTGAATTATGTATATTAAACAATTTAAATTCAAGTTTTTAAAAATCTCCGTCAGATTTTAATAAAAATTAACTAGAAAATGGTGGTAAAAAATGTTATTTCATTTATAACTACCCTTAATAGTCTTTATGGGTAGTCTAACTTAGAGATGAAATAACCTTTTTCATGGAAATTCACCAAAATCCAAAAATACAATTTCAAGATTTTTGTTGTTGTTTAAAATACATTTTTGAATGCATATATAAATTAGACTACGATTATATGGCTTAATCTAACTTATAGGCGAAATAGCTTTTTTCACCTTAATTCATCAAAATCGGGAAATAAAATTTCAAGATTTTTTGTTATTTAAAATACATTTTTGAATGCATAAATGGATTCAGCGCCCTAAAAAAACCCCTAACGCACTCAAATTATGCAAATTAAATAATTTAAACTCAAGCTTTTAAAAATCTCAGTGAGATTTTAATTAAAATTAACTAGAAAAATGGTGGTGAAAAATGTCATTTCTTTTATAAGTTAGACTACACTTATATATATATAATCTAATATTTTTCTTAGAGTTGAGAATCTAATGATATGAAAATAATGTTATACCATTCAATTCACAATTTCCCTAAAGTGAATTTAAGCATGTGGAAAATATTATATTATTTACTTTGACATGTTTGAATAATATAAAAATATTATAGTATTTTAATTTGGAGTAGTTTTAAGTGCTATTTTTTGGAGCTTTTGGTGGATTTCTAGCTAGACTATGGTGAAAAGAATTGTCGTCAAATCTTGATTTGTGTTGTTTAAACTCATTTATTTATTGTATATATGGATTCAACACTCTCATAAATCCCTGGGGCACTTTGATTGTGAAGAGTTCACCCATCAAAATTGTGGTCAAATCTTGATTTGTGTTGTTTAAACTGATTTCTTTATTGTATATATGGATTCAACATCCTCAAAAATCCCTGGGGCACTTTGATTGTGAAGAGTTCACCCATCAAACTTGTGATTTCAATGAATTCCTGTGGGATTCTGATGTAGGAGGTTGACGAAAATGGGGTGGTAGTCTGGAATTAGACTACTAGTTAACTTTGTAACCAATCAGCTGCGCATTGACGGATCTTGTACGTGGATTTTTCTCGAGAGTCCCGCTTACTTGACCAATAACCGTCGGTCCTAACGCACCTTTCGATACATAAAGGGTGCGATGGAGCCAGGGCGAGTTTTTCAAACCCCAGAGGCTCAGAAAAACCAGAAATCAGGCTCAGAATGCAAAATGGAAAGGATGAAATGAAAGAGCTTAGGTTTAGCTCCTACCTGGTCCAGACGGCGCCGAAAATCGTCCACAGAATCTCCCGGAATAAGCTAATGAAAATCAAGGAGGGGAAAGCACCTTCAAAGCTCCAACAAGCCAAAGTTCAAATGAAATGGTAAAATGAGAGGTAAAAGCACTTTTAAATTACTTTTTACGTAATTCAAGTAAAATATTAGTGTCTTAACTCATTTTTCAAACATATATTGTTCATTTCTAACTAGTTTGATGAAGCAATTGAGCATGCAGTACAATCTTTGAAAGAACAAAGCTATTTATGGTAAAGTCAAAAAATGACCGTTAATCGAGCAGTTTTAACGCAGACTTCATGCTCGTTAAAAAAAATAAACATAAGCGATGAGCAAATGTTTCCCCCAGCGTTTAAGCTCAATAAAAAATGAACCAATTCCCGGTAAATAACCATCGTGAATGTAGTACTTCAGCCTTTAAAGCCTTGGTCGTGTTCCCATCATCACCTCCACTCTGTATCAGCCGATCATTCACCTCCATTTGATTGTTTACCCCTTTTGAGGAACAGCTGCGAAGAGTGATCCCGCTAGCCATCCTTGTAACACTGCCGTGATTGGAAAATTCCAAACCTTACCTGGAATCAGCTACTACCCAATTTTATCACTCGTTCCTCAAAGATGAGTCTCCTTTAAGCTCTTTTCAACTAACTCGTAAAATATGAAAAGATTGTCGAGCCATTGGCCTCTCCAGCTCGTTAAAGGGACCGGAAGTGCTATCCCTCCTTTAGATTTTAATCTTTTTGGACCTGAGGGATTATTACACAAAAAGATCGAGCGCTTGTTTTGTTCGGCTCGTTAAAAGTATCGAAAATTCATCCCTTCTGTATTGTTTTATACTTTTTCAGACTTAAGGGATTAGATGACGAAAAATGATTTTTGGAGTTTCCTTTACGTCCCTTTTCAGACTCTCTAAAATTGAAAAGGACCGAGTTATCTTTGTCGTTAAACTCGTTAAAACCTAATAGCGACAAACTTGTCCATAGCAGACAAGAACGAGTTTCACTATCGCTAGGCTCGTTAAAACATAGCGATGGGTTTGCCCGAAGGGAAAATTATAGAACAAGCATATGTTATCCTCCTCAAGCTTGACAAAAATAAAGAGGTACTAGTCAGCAATGACTGGGGAAAAATTGGGAAGAAAACTTGAAGAAACTTTGTTGGTAGCAAGTCGCTCTTGAACATGACACTTTCACTCCGCATCCAAGTCGGGTTGGGTTGTTTCATTCACCGGTCACATCACCATGGTCCCATCACACCATCCACATTTGGGGTTAATGCTACCAATCCATCATGTCAGTGTCGCTGATATGTTCAAGAGAAGTCACTCAGAAAATTCACCTGTGTCTCACCCGCTGCAATACATTTACACTCCATTCTTTCATGACCGCCACCCTGAACCTTATATCACCAAACCGTTTTCACCTCCATTAAAATCATTTGCTCCGTTCCATGTCATTGATGTGGGATTCATTAAGGCCCTCCTATGACGGATCACTTCTTGTCGACATCAGCTCATTATCCAAGAAGCCGATCTAGGAACACCCCTTTCAGTACTTTGAAGCTTGCATGCCTCAAGGGCAAGTTTCTCACTTTCGGCGACAGGTTTACATCAATGACCTTCGACCGAAAGATTTTGCGTGGTGTTCGACGCCAAGTCCTTTATTCACACCACGTGAATTGTACTGCAGTACCTTGAGGGTCATTATCATTATCGGTGATTCCTCTCGCGCCTGTTAACAGCTTACATCATTGGCTGGTAATCAGGCGATGTCTTTCCATGTTCGACTCCAGAACATCTCTCACATGGATCGACTTGTACTTTGAGTGAAGATTGAACGAGATTGAAGACCCCGGATCTAGTTTCATCCATCCGGGCTGCGATATATATTCAGGAAAATAAAGACATCAAATGTACATCATTGATACACAGATAATCATCCAATCTATGGGATGATGGCTCTACCAGAATCATCAGTCTACACTCAGACGATTGTCTGTCCTATGTACATGAAAATGAATTTATAAAGCTGAGCATGGGAATGCCCGCCTCAGCTAGATCATGAAAATATTATGAAGATAATGTATTGTATTGTATCTTATTACAGGTCTCCTCCCAGCTTGAAAGAACTTTGGATCCTCATGATAAAGCATTTCACCTGACATCAAAAAATATTAACGACCTCATGCTTTAGGGGGCAACTGTTATAGACATTTTTGGGCACTGCAACCCCAAGCATAAAATGTCCATAAACCAAGGGCTCCTAAGTCCCTAAAAGTGTTGTTCCAACCCCTAAAGGAACAAGGTCAACTGATTACAGCTTCTCCCAGAAGTTCTCCATGGAAAACTACTCAGAACTGGTCAAAACAGGATCATTTCACCTGCTCCATAGGAAAAGTGTGTTGCATCTCACCTAAGTACACTCAGTGGGTGCGTTGCATTTCAAAAATCCCTTCTATGGGGTGCGATGGGTGAGAAGAGACAAATGGCAGTGTCAATCCGCAAGGTGGAGAAGCATGGAATCTTCCATAAACTTCTCCTGTGACACTTGCCTCTCTGAATTCGACCAAGGATGAGTAAGAGATCATCAATCTCCAAGTGGAAGCAAGAACTATCAGAGGGAAGACACTAATCAAATCACAAGCTGACTCATCTCCCTTACAGATATCTATATATGGATCCCTCATCCCAGAGATCCAGAGGCTGGAATTTTGCATCTTGTAAGGAATTGCGGTTGGTTTCTTGAGGAAACATCATAGTGTTGGGTGATCTAAGCTTTGCATGAGGTGAAGAAGGGCTTACTTGCTGAGAGGATGATGCTGGGTCAGAACAACTGGTTGTAACTCTCTTGGCTCTTTCTTGATTATCAATAAAGCTATTCAAGTTTTCCTCCATACTCTTGTGTCATTTATGTTTCATGCATTTGTATGGTCAATTTACATCTGATCCTAGATTGTTTATGATAATAGATCCATGTTCTTGTATAGTGTTATGCTGCTTTGATTCTACAGGTACTCTGTGAAGTTGGGTGTACAAGGAAGCAAGTAGCAAAGGACTATCAGAAGAGAGAGGAATCGAGCAAGGAACCAAGCGCAAGACAGAGGTTGGTCTCCTTTATTCTTCTCTCATCTATCTTTCATAAAGGAAAACAAAAATAGTTTTACTTTGTTTGTTTCTAAGGTAGCTACCACACCTTAGTGGGATTAGCAGTTCTGCATAGACACTTTTCCCTGTAACACAAACTTGCTCCAGGTATTAGATCAATATGATGACTAACACTCCTGATGGGTGGTAATGCATTTGGCAACTCATCCACAATAATATCAACAAAACCATTCAACATAGTTTTGATTTCTTCAGATAAATTACCTTAGGTCTCCTTATGACAGCAAAATGCATCTGTTCATCCTTCTTGACTTCTTACAGCAATTCTTTCCCACTCATTAGTGTAACACTGTTTCGAGGTGCTTCTTTGCCTACTTCATCCTTCAATGGCAGCAGTGTGTGTTTATTTCCATTCTTCTCTAGAGCGTAAGTATTTCTTCTTCCATCATGAATAGCTTTCTGATCAAACCGCCAAGGTCTTCCCAGCAACACATGGCATACATCCATTGGCATTACATCACACAATATCACATCCTTATAAGTACCAATTTGTATCTCTACCTTGCATAAGCTGATGTCCTTTTTGCAGCCATGATACTTTGTAAGGTGTAGGGTGTACTGTTTTCACTATTCCTAACTTGTCCACCATTTCTGTAGAAACAAGGTTATCAGTGCTTCCACTATCAATTATCACTTTACAACACTTTCCTTTGGACTTGCATGTAGTTCTGAATAAACTATTTCTCTGAGCTAGTTCTCCTGTCTCTTTCTCTGCCTTAAGCAATACCCTTTTCAACAACAAGGATTCTCCTACTTCAGATGATTCTTCCTCATTTGCAATTTGAGATTTTTCTTCCCTTGCCTCAGCGACATTCACATTCCTCTGATTTGTTACTTTATTATGAGGACAGTCCCATGATCCATGTCCCCATTCTCCACATGTGTAACACCAAATTTATCTTCCTCGGCCTCTTCCTCTGGGTGCAAATCTTCCTCTAGTAAATTCTCCTCTTTGTGGTGGTCTACTACTTGAACCTCCTGCTTCACCCTGAGGATGTTGAAATCTTGATCTGGTAGTTCCTCTACCTCTTGCTGAACTTTTTCCTCTATTCCTCTGATTTTTCTTCCTCAACATCTTCTCTTCTACCTTCAAAGTTTCTTGATAGGCATGTTCAATTGTCTTCAGACTCAGCAGGCTAATTTCATCCTGTATGTCATATCTCAACCCATTTATGTATCTGGCTACCTTTTCTACATCATCCTCTACATTTCTTACTCTAATGCTCAGCTTATAAAACTCTTCTGTATATTCTTTGACAATCATTCATTTTTGTTTCAAATTTTGTAACTGTCTGAAAAGATTTAACTGATAATCTTTTAGCATAAATTTGGCTTTCAATCTACTTACCATTTTATCCCATTGTTTGATCTTGGACTTCCCCTTTCTTGCTCTGGATGTTTGTAGGTCATCCCACCAGATAGCTGCATGACCCTTCAATTTGGTAACTGCAAATTTCACCTTCTTTTTGTCATCAACCTCCTCATAGTCAAAATACTTGTCTAATGAACCGATTTAGTCCATCAATTCTTCTACATTGAGATTCCTGTCATACAAAGGTCTTTCCACCTTTGGTCTTCCACTTGCTTTGGCCAATATCTTGGGAACGTTGGTAGCTTCACTTTCATCCTCTTCTTCTTCCTCAGAAGATTCTTCTACAGCATTGGCATCTCCTTCATCAGGTGCTCTCCTCTCAGCAATCTCCATTGTCTCCATCCTTGTACGCAGATTTCGGATCTCATCCAGCAGAACTGCATTCACTGCAGGTTTTCCTCGACCTATGCCAGCTCCTCTCCTCAGTGGCATGTTTACTGCAACAAAACTTAATCCTTGCTCTGATACCAAAATGATGTAGGAGGTTGACGAAAATGGGGTGGTAGTCTGGAATTAGACCACTGGTTAACTTTGTAACCAATCAGTTGTGCGTTGACGGATCTTGCATGTGGATTTTTCTCAAGGGTCCTACTTACTTGACCAATCACAGCCGGTCCTTCTTTGACTTTTCCCTTTGTCAGGCGTTTCAATTTGCATCGTTGATTTCACTCCTTCTAATCTAATGGATATCGCGTCGTATCACACTCCAACTAGCCCAGACGATCTCCATCATTGATCTGTCCTGTTTGATCCAACAACTATCGCGCAATCTCGCATGAATTCTTGCTCGATCGATATCAAGTCGAGAGCGCGCGAGAAAAGTGGTTTTCCTATGCTACGTGTCGCCCGCTAAGGTTAATCACGTGAAATTGAGAAATACCATTTACCAGTTTTTGTCCGCGCGAGATACTGCTTACCACTTTCCAAATACTACCCACGTGCTTAATTCATACTTTTAAGAAAGACGCTTAAGGAAAGGTTTAGTGCTTAAGCTCAATATTAACCCTTAATACTAATCGACTATGATTTATAAATAAAATGTTTAAACAGAGAAAAATACCCGATTAGGGTCCAGAACGTTGATACACAGATACAAATGAATTTCTACACCAGGATTAACACGCAACACCACACTTAATCATTTATTCAACAAAATAGAATTTCCAGAGTCTTGGCCCTCTTGGCTCGATTACAACAGTTTGTCTAACCTCTGTTCACTCTCCAACCCTATCTCTCACACACCTCTCGCTTACTTACTCTATTCTTGATCATCTCATCTCTCTGTCATTACATTCTTTCCTCTTTTATGAATCAAATCCTATCCTAACTGCATTGACAACTCAATCTCTATTTTTATCAACTCAACCATTAAATCCCTATTCTCAAGCTCTGATACACACCTATACTAACAACTTATCTCCTATTCTAAAAATAATGCAATATTCTAATTATTACAATAATTGGAGTAAAGATAATTTTCGAGAGATGCAACCCTCTCTACTAAGAATTGATTTTGACCACTCAGGTCATTGAAATTCATCTCTTGTTAGCCACAACATGTAAACATACAATCACATTGCTGGCTAAGTCCGGATGCTCCTGCATCAAATTCTAAATAGATTAGATCGGAAAATAAAATAGAAAACTTTCCAAAATATCACACTTAAAAACTACTAGTTTTAATTTGGCATCTAATCCATTCTCTTACAATTCCTATATAAGAGAAAATCTAACCATGTGTGAAAGAATATAATATATTAATTTGACATCCTTGAATAACATAAAAAAATATTATAGCATTTTAACTTGGGGTAGTCTAACTTATAAACGAAATAGTCTTTTTCACCGGAATTCACCAAAATATGGAAATACAATTTAAAATACATTTTTGAATGCATAAATGGATTCAGCACCCTAAAAAGCCCTTGCGGCACTCGAATTATGCAAATTAAACAATTTAAAATCAAGTTTTTAAAAATCTTTGTGGGATTTTGATTAAAATTAACTAGAAAAATGGTGGTGAAAAATGGCATTTCGTAAATTAGACTATGCTTATATGGCATAGTCTAACTTATATAGATAAAATAGCCTTTTCCACTAGAATTCACCAAACCCGAAAAGACTCCTAGGGCACTAGAATTATGCAGATTAAACAATTTAAACTCAAGTTTTTAAAAATATCTGTCTGATTTTGATTAAAATTAACTAGAAAAATGGTGGTTGTTGGTTTGAGTAGTTAATTAAACAAGAAAAAAATGAAATGAAAACTAAATGGAAACCAAATATCAAACAAGTAAACACAATATTTTTACGTGGTAAAACCTTGACAGTTTGTCAAGGAAACATCCACAAGGCAAGGGATTAGACCTTTATTTGATCAAGAATGATTCTCCATGATTAAATTCTCTCGGGAATTCACTAGTTTTATAAGAGCCTCCCCTCTGTTACATAACCGCTATTAGTTAGCAATCTCGTTACAAAACTAATTGGTAGTAATTACTAAGATTTTACCCATAATTATATGTCTTGTTATTACATTTCAACAAACTCCACCTTGACAACAATTTTCCTAATCCCTTGCCCATGCCCATTCATCATATCTTCTGCAAGCCAAGAGAAGATAAACACCATCGCAACTTCTCTACTGTAATTGGCTTCATGAATATGTCTACACAATTCTCCCGTGTATGGACCTTCTTAAAAGCTACTTTTCCGCCTTCGATCACGTGTTTCAGAAAATGATACCTTACATCAATGTGCTTGGTTTTGTTGTGATAAGTTGGATTTGTAAACAAGTAAATAGCACTCTGACTATCACAGAATACATTCAATCTCTCTTGCGTCCTTCCAATCTCATCAAGTAGACCCTTTAACTATATTTCTTCTTTACTGGCATCTGAAGCAGCTATATACTCTGCTTCGGTAGTGGACAACGCAACTTTTTCTTGAAGCTTTGACATCCAACTAATTGCTCCACCTGCAAGAGCAAAGACATAACCTATAGTAGATCTCCTTTTGTCCAAATCACCTGCACAATCATCATCCACATATCTATAGACTGATCCTTCACTACCATTAAAGATGATGCAATGATCATTTGTGCCTTTTAAATACCGAAGCACCCATTTCACTTCTCGCCAATGTTCTTCATCTGGATTTGCCATGAACCAGCTGACAACTCCAACTACATGTGAAATGTCAGGTCTTGTAGATACCATTGCATACATTAAGTTGCCTACAACATTTGCATATGGTACATGAGACATATACTATTTTTCTTCATCAGTTCTAGGACTCAAAACTGAAGAGAGCTTAAAATGGGAAGCTAATGGAACATTAACAAGTTTCACATTGTTCATACCAAACTTTTCAAGTACTCTTTCCACATACTTCTGATGTGATAACTAAAGCTTACCATTTTTCCTATCTCTGTGTATATCCATGCCCAAGATATGTTTTGTTTCTCCAAGATCCTTCATATCAAACATCCTAGAGAGTTGAGCCTTTAACCTGTTGATTTCTTTCATGCTTTTTCTTGCAATAAGCATATCGTCAACATACAAAACTAAGATAATAAATATGCCACTGAAACTCTTGAAGTATACGCAATGATCATACTCACTTCTAATAAAGTTTTGGCTCACCATGAAGGAGTCAAACTTCTTGTACCATTTCCTGGGAGACTGCTGCAGGCCATACAATGATTTCCTGAGCTTGCAAACTAATCTTCTGTTGCGACCTTGTACAAAACCTTCTTCCTGTTCCATATATATTTCTTCATCCAAATCACCATGTAGAAAAGTTGTTTTAACATCTTACTGTTCTAACTCAAGGTTAAGTAATGAAGTTAGTGCCAACACAGTACGAATAGAAACAAGTTTTACAACTGGTGAAAAAATCTCATGAAAGTCAATACCTTCAACTTGAGAATACCCTTTTGCTACCAGTCTCACCTTATATCTTTTGATACTTCCTTCAACTTTCTATTTCAATTTGAAGACCCATTTGCATCCAACAACACTTCTCCCTTTAGGAAGTTCTACAAGATCCCATGTATTATTCTTGGCTAAGGAATCCATTTCTTCTTCCATAGTCGTTTTCCATTTTTTGCTATCTGTATCATCTACTGCTTCCTGATAACAAGAAGGTTCCCCATCTTTAATAATCAAAGCAAAAGACGAAGCAGAACCTTCATACCATTTGGGAGTTTTTCTTTCCCTTGTAGACTTTCTTAGAGTGACTGGTTGCTGAACTAGTTCAGAAGCTTCAACAATTTCCTTTTTATCTTCATCACCTTTTCCTCCAGAAGTTTCTCCTTCCTTTCGCTTTCAAAAAAATCTCTAGCCTCCAACTGAATTTGTTGATTTTGTGATACCTATTCCTGTTCAATTCTTTCACGACATAGAATCCCACAACCTGCATCCTTTCACCGTGTTATCATCTAGATTGAACCTCAGGCTGAAGGAAGGCAATGTCAGGGTAACCACAAACCACGCTTAGCCAAGTAGGTAGCCCTACTAGGCCAGGAGAGGGCTCTCTTCCTAAAGATCTCAATCGAGATGACTGGATTAGGAAAATGATATTAGGCTAGGTATAGTAGCACAAGGTTTGATTTGATTTTGAAGGGTTTTGCTGGATCAGGAGGAGCCAAACAGTTAGGGCAAGGAAATTAGGTCAAAATCGCAGGGGTTCGATGGGGCAAGGTAGGCACAAAGCTCAACACTCTAGGGTTTGATGGGTGAGGTGATTTCAAGATAGCCGAGGAGCTAGAAAGAGCATGTAAGCAACATGGATTCTTCCTAAACTGAAGAAAACATAGACTATGAATATCTTCCCAAAAAAGAGCATAAATATTATAAGTTTTGCCTATCAACTTGAAAACATCCACATAAAGAGTATGAAATGATGAAACTGAGTCAACAATACATTTTAACATATGAAAACATAAGAAAAATTGAACTTAACATCATACCACATGGATCCCAAAGAAATAGCTGCAACTTTTCATTAATCTCCTGCTAAAATTGATACAAAATGATGTCTACTCAAAGCATAAGCATCCAGCGGAGTCCAACCCTTTACAATGAGAAAGAAGAAGAAGAAATAGACATTGATTCAACCTCCTCCCATCCTCAGGGGTCAAATCCCTAGGATGAGGAACTAATCCATCAAAAACTGAACAAGAAATTGGAATCTAAGCAACCTAACAACTTGCCTTTAAAAGGGAGGAAACTGATTCATTTGTCCTCAAGATGACTTTTGATCTAATGAATCTACATTCTAGTAACTGTTATCCATCCTATTTACATGCCTAGTTACCATTCACATCAGTAAAAACATCATCCATGAGAGAAAACTGAAAATTACAGTCATGGCACAATGAAGTGAAAATTCAGGATAAAATAGCCCTATGCGCAACGCTTTTTGTAGGGCCATTTTGGAGGCCTTCCCGGTGTCCAAATTGGGCCTAAAATAGCTTGTTGGAAAGCTCTTCAAGTCTACTTTCCAGAACATCTTGAATTTTTGCATTTGGAGTTCATCTGAGCCCTCAAAAACTGGTTCTAAAAAGAAGGCAGAAAGGTCATTTTTGAGTGTTTTTTGACCTTTTGGTTGACCAATTCTACCCCAAAAGCTTAGTAAATGCACAAGGTGCATGTACTCATCATTGTGAATCCAAAAATGTTGACCATTTCCTCATTGGATGCCCCTAGGAAAATTTATGTGTCAAAAATTGCTAAATTCTCCAAAAGGCAAAAATTCTTCAAAACTTACTCAAAATTTGTGGAGAACACCACCATCAAGTGTCTTGGTTAGCCAAGGAAGCTTCAGCAAGCAACCTAAGCCTATCACCCTCCTTTTTTCCTTTGAGTGCTTGTTTTAGCCTTGTCTTCATTTGCTTGACCCTTATGTTGCAAATCTTGTTCTGGGTCCTGTAATGGCGAGCCATGTGCCTGATGATTTGATTGTCCATGTTGGCCTTTTGTAGCAGCTTCTCCAAATCTTGTGCCTTATAGCATTTTTCCCCCACATTTGGAATCCTTGTAGCATCAGCAATGATGGAGGATGAAACTGTAAATGTCACGCCGGCAAGAGTTACCTTGTTATCACGGATATTGGCTACAAAAAGCCTGGTCAGCTCAGGATGATGTTGAACTCTTTCCACTTGCTCACAAAACTCATTACACCCTAGATGCCTAAAACAAGAGGCAGTCATATGAGAAGCTTGTAACTCTCTGATGTTTGATGGTTCCTCTCTAATGATTCTGCCTCCCTTATGTGGTTTTCTCTAATGCTGAGGTTCATCTCCCAAGCTTTCACTGCCACTGTTTTCCTCCTCCTCATAATCTCTATCCTCTTTGTCCATGTTTGTTGAATTTTGAAGCTTTGAAACCCTAGCGAACGTAATCAAGAAGTGAATTATGGTGAATAGGGATAGGGAAAGGGGAGAGGAACTTATGCGATGTAGGATGAGATATATATGATATGAGAGTGAGAAGGAGGGTATTTTCGGTAGGGACTATTTAGTAAATAGGGTTTTAAGGATTTTGTTTTGGGGATTAGGGTATAAGGGATTTGAGGGAATTAGGGTATAAGGGATAGGTGGAGGGATTTGTTTGAGGGAATTAGGGTATAAGGGATAGGTGGAGGGATTTGTAGGCAACCTAGGGTTTGAAATTTTAAATAGCAAACCAACTTCAAAATCATGAACTGAATGTCGGGAGGATAGTTCAAGGAGTGCACTTACTTGCTTAGAATATCTAGGTGGCAAAAAGGCAATTTGGATGATTGATAGGGTGGTTTTGGTGCTTGCTGGCCCTATGCGCAGCGCCATGTAAAATTGCACTGGCAAATCGGCCCTATGCGCAGCGCTCTGTCCCTATGCACAACACCTCCTCAATCTTCTATGTGTGCAATGCCTCCTGCTCTATGCGCAACGCCTCCTCTTTGTTCAACCACCAATTGGCTTTAATTCCCTTCTCTCCTTCAACTCTCTTCTTTCTCTTTGTCAAATGAATATGATGAATTAGGAAAAGGAGTTTGAAATCTTATATAGAGGGTGATTTTGATTTTTCTTTAGAAAAAACCCACTTTCTAATGTTTTTTGGAACTTTTTCTTTCCTCCAAATCTCTGTTTAATACCTTTCTCTCTTTGTCTCTTTTCAGGTGGATGATGCTTGGATTGAACTGATTTCTTCAATGGCTTCATTTTCTTGCAGCAAGGAGTAATGCTTGGGCAACTTATGGGAACACTTATTACATGAAATGACTTGAATTACATCAAAAAATATAAATCAACTAAAATACTCTGTTTTCATCTCAAAAACATGTTTTTGAGATGAAAATTACATTAGTGAAATAAGATCTTTGTACAATAACCATGACTTATTAGCAATCACTATTTGTTTATTGGTCATCCTCATACCTTTGCTGCCCTTTATTTACACTTGAAATTATGCTTTTGACCTTGGAAATGAACCCTAAGACCTAATGGAAAGACAACTGCCTTGACTATAAAAATAACATAACTGAAACCATAACTAAATGCAACAAGGAGATGGGTCAGCAAATGTACCTCATGAGGGAAGATGTGATTTTCTGAAAAGAAGACAACCATAAGTGGACCATTTTGACATGACCTAATGGAATGATCCAAAAAATTCAATATGAAACACCTAAAATGAAAATGCAAAGAGTAGATTTGATCCTTGATGGAAGTATGCATATACTGACACTAACACACCGCATAGTCGTGGCATAGTCATACCCAACAAAGACATCAAATTTCGATTTTGGATGTAATTTTGAACGCTGATTTTTAGGAATAAGAGCATAGGCACCACAACCAAATATCCTTAAATGTGAATAATCACAAGACTGACCTGACCAAACTTCTTCGGAATTTTACAATTAATTGCTACTAAAGGTGATCTGTTAACTAAATAACAAGCAATGGATATTGCTTCTACCCACAACTCCTTTTGCAGGTTAGCATTGTTGATCATGCTTCTGGCTCTTGCCATAAGAGTTCGATTCATACGTTCAGCAACACCATTTTGTTGAGGAGTATAAACAACAATTTTATGTCTAACAATTCCTTCATCCTTACACTATTGTTCAAATTCTAGAGAAATAAATTCACTGCCATTGTCAATTCTTAAACATTTAATTGATTTGCCTGTTCTTTTTTCTACCATTGCTTTAAATTGTTTAAAGACATTGAATACATCAAATTTCTTTTTTAACATAAAGACCCAAACTTTTCGGGAGAAATCATCAATAAACATTAAAAAATATAAAGCACCTCCATACGATACAACATGAGATGGTCCCCACAAATCAGAATGAATATAGTCCAAAACTTCTTTACTATTATGACTTCCAGTTTTAAACCTTTGTTTACATTGTTTTCCATACACACAATGTTTACAGAAATCCAACTTAAAGGATTTCAAATCAGGAAGTAATTTTCAATTCATTAGTACCTGAAGACCCTTCTCGCTCATGTGACCCGAGCACTGATGCCATAGATGAGTACGTACTTCTTCTTTCTTTGACACAATCATTGCTTCACTGACTTGAGTACTTCCTTTCAGTCTGTAAATATTTCCGACCTTTTCTACTTTCATAACAACTATGACGCCTTTTGAGACTTTCAACACTCCATTCTGACCTGCAAACTTATAACCATCTGAGTCCAAAACTCCCAAAGAAATCAAAATTTTCTTCAATTCATGTACATGTCTAACACTAGTTAATGCCCTAACTGTGTTATCATACATTTTAATCCTGATGTTTCCCATCCTAACAGTCTGACATGATACATTATTACCCATAAACATAGAACTACCATTTACAACTTCATATGAAGTAAACCAATTTATGTGTGGACTCATGTGATGAGAACCACCAGAGTCTAACAACCAACTTTCAAAATTCTGAGAGACATTACATAAAGGTAAAGCTTCATCTATCACACATAATTCTTCAACAGATAAAACTTCATCTATCATACCTGAATCAACTTGATTTGCTTCCTTCTTTGGATTTTCAAACTCTTTCCATTTCCAACAGTGTTTCTTTAGGTGTCCAATTTTATTGCAATACCAACATTTGGATTTTCACTTTTTACCCTTTGATTTAGACCTAGAAGAGCCCCTTGTTTTCTCCCCTTTCTTTTGACCATCCTCTGGCTACCATGGCATCTGATGTAGAGGTTTCAACATTGGACTTCTTCCTTACTTTTTCAGCTAAAAGAGCTCCCACAACTGAATCAAATTCCAAGGACTCAATTGTGGTCAAACTAATAGAGGTAAGGAAGTGGTCCCATGACTCAGGCAAGGAACATAGCAAGGTGATAGCTTTATCTTCTTCCTGAAATTTAACTTCCATATCCGACAATTGGAAAATAAGTGTATTAAAAACATTTAGATGTTCTGCAATTTTTGTACCCTCCTTCATCCGAAGACTGTACAATTGTCTTTTTAAATAAATTATGTTGGTTAACGATTTGGTCATATATAAAGTTTCTAGTTTTCCCCACAAACCTGTTGCTGAAGTTTCTTCAACTATATTGAAAAGAACTTCATCTGCCAGGCATAACCTGATGGTACTGAGAGCTCGGGCATCCAAGTCCTCCCAGTCCAAATCTGTCATGCCAACAGGTTTCTTCTTCACCCCGTCTAATGCTTTTTGCAACCCTTGTTGCACCAGCAAATTCCTAACTTTCAGTTTCCATAAAGCAAAGTTGTTCTTGCTAGTGAATTTCTCCACCTCGAACTTTGCATTCATCATTTTAGCCATTTCTTTCTAATTTGCTTCTAAACTTTGCTTCTAAGGTCTCTTTCTGATTTTCTGAATTTGAATTTCTCCACAATCTACCTTCAACTAGGGTTTCTTTCTGATTTGAATTTTCAACACAAAAAAACTAATTATATTGCCCCTTTTTTCTTTAACCCTGATTTAATTTCCAAAATTTCTTTTATCTTACTACACACATTGATTACTTCAAATATACAGGATACAATTTCCAAAAATAAAAAACTTCAAACCCTATTTGTTTTTCAAATTCACCAGCGCTCAACAAAATTCTCATTTCTGCTAATCGAAACTACACTTTTCTCTCCGACGCAAGGTCAACCTTTTGGCGGCAATATTTTACCCGTACTCATTTTTGCCGATCGAAACCGCACCATTTTTCTCCGGCCCAAGGTCAACCTCTCGGCGACAGTTGTTTTTTTTCCCAGACAAATAGACTCTCTTCCTTTTCTCGACGGCAACTCCTCTCTTTTCAAAAAAATCTGAGCGGGGCTCAGCGATAGCCTTTCAACAACTTTTTCTAGACAGACTGACTCTCTTCTTTTTCTCGACGGTAGCTCCTCTCCTTTGAAAAAAAAACCGAGCAGGGCTCAAATATTTTTTTTAATCGGCTTTCTCAGGCGACAGAATTCAACGTGGGCATGGGCTCTTCGTGTTTGGAAGCGCGTAACTTTTCATACAAAGACTCTCGACAATCACTATTCCAAGCCCCGACGATGCTCGTCGCTCGCTTCGAACTCTTCAACCGACGGTGCTAATAAAAAAATGGCTTTTCCAGGACTACTCGCTTCAAACACATCATCTTTCTCTTCGAGGGCTCCCACTTTTCTTCAACTAAACTCGACTCAATGCTCTAATACCACTTGTTGGTTTGAGCAGTTAACTAAACAAGAAAGAAATGAAATGAAAACTGAATGGAAACCAAATATCACACAAGTAAACACAATATTTTTATGTGGTAAAACCTTGAAGCGTGTTAAGGAAACATCCAAGGGGCAAGGGATTGGATCTTTATTTGATCAAGAATGATTCTCCATGATTATATTCTGTCGGGCATTCACCAGTTTTATAAGAGTCTCTCCTTCATTACATAACTGATATTAGTTAGCAATCTCGTTACAAAACTAACTAGTAGTAATTACTAAGATTTTACCCATAATTATATGTCTTCTTGTCACATTTAAACAATGGTGAAAAAGACAATTTATTCTATAAGTTAGAGTACACTTATATGACATAGTCTAACTTATATACAAAATAACATTTTTCACTAGAATTCACCAAAAACCGGAAATACAATTTCAAGATTTTTTGTTGTTTAAAATACATTTTTGAATGCATAATTAAATTCAACACCCTAAAAAACCCCTAAGGCACTCGAATTATGTAGATTAAACAATTTAAACTCAAGTTTTTAAAAATCTCTCTAAGTTTTTAAGCAATAGTTCAGACTGTGTTCCCGGGCTCTGATGCCGCCAAATCGCTGTCTCTTGTGAGCAAGGAGAAGCCACGGCCGTTGCCAGGCAACGCGGTGGTGCGGATGACTGCCAGCGCCGTGAATCCCATTGATCTCATCTACATCCGCGACGGCTCCCTGAAGCGTTTCGAAGACAAGGGTGCAGTCCACGGCTCAGAAGGAGTAGGCGTTGTAGATGAGGTGACCAATTTGTCATGTATAATCCTTTTCCTTTGGAATATAATTTCTCATTGAGGATGAGATTGTGCATAATTGGTTGAGCCCTCGACAATGTATCGCAGAGATTTGAAAGTCAATTTCACAAACAATTTATAAAATAATTGCTATGCCCAAAGATTGGCAAAGGGGTAACATCATTTAGAGTCGGGGAGCGAGTGATACCGCTGCTCTTTTGGAAATATTACTGCGGTAGAGGAGAAGTGGCGTGGCAGGACTACGTTGAAGTGGCGGAGGAGGATCTGGTACCCGTTCCTGACACGATGACGGATGCCCTGGCTACCCAATTCGTGATCAATCCATGGACTATGTATGGGATGCTTCTGGACCTCCAAATTCCCAAAGGCCACTATCTTTTGCAAACAGCGGCTGGATCTGTGCTCGGAAGGCATGTTTTCTATCGCTCATCCTCCATCCAGTATTTTTAATCGCTTATTAGTTTTCCATAGTTATGGATCAATCACATACAGCATGCAATTTTTTATCTAGCTTCGTGGGTAGTGGGCATAACTCTCATTAGTGGGCGCCGAAGGGATCATTGAGGATAGTTATTTATTCCTGCTATAGAGAAAGGGAAAAATGTTGTACAATCATATTTGGATGTGATGTTTTAAGTAAAATTGTGTTTTTTTTGTTGTTGTTGTTTAAAATACATTTTTGAATGCATAAATAAATTTAGCACAAAAAAACTTTCGAACACTGAAATTTTATACATTAAACAATTTAAACTCAAGTTTTTTAAAAATTTTGTTGAATAATTAAAAATAATCGAGAAAAATGTCTTGGAAAAAAGCCATTTCGTTTATAAAGCCCCTTCGGACACTGAAATTTTATACATTAAACAATTTAAACTCAAGTTTTTTAAAAATTTTGTTGAATAATTAAAAATAACCAAGAAAAATGTCTTGGAAAAAGGCCATTTCGTCTATAAAGCCCCTTTTTATTTAGCTATACAATTAATTATTATTATTATTATTTTAAACCAAAATGAATAACTTTGGTATTAAGTTTGCGCTAGTTGGCAGCAAATACATGAGCATTACATTGCCAAATTTCAATGCTCACTCATAATCAGACTGACCATAAACCCTTTACATGGAGAGACACTCTTTCAAAAAGGTTACAAAATCACAAAAAAGGACCAAAAGACACCTATAGCGAGCAATCTTCTACATGCAAATTAATCATTTTCAGTTGCTAGTTTGTTGAGATCAATGTCTCACTTGCCTAGATCCCCCTGAAGTCGGTCTTGACTTGTATGGGTATCTCTGCCGATCTTGAGGTACATTATTATATCTCGGAGCACATCCACTTCATCTACTAGACATGAGATCTAACGCTAGAGAACCACAATTTTATCAATATGTTCCAACTGAGTGATACAGTGGACAAAATTTAACTTGCAAGTCATAATTAGCCCTTTGTAGGGCTTCATGAGCAGACAAACAGTGAGAGAAGGGGCTTGCTACCGAAGAAGTCTCATAATTGGAGTGAGAATTCATGATGATACGCGGACAGAGGCTACGAAAGGTGCAAACTTCATGAGAATATGAGCCAAACCTCCCCAAGGTGACTGTAGAGAGGAGGTAATCCACTAGAATTGGAAGAAGAGAAGGGATTGCAGATTCAAAACTAATGAGTCTCCAATTGGTGATACCCCAATCACATATTGCACCGTGTTAATCAAATAAGCTTCCTTTCAAGTCACCAGAGCAGAAAAAATTGATTGATAGCCGAAAGACCCAGAATTGACAGACTGCCTCTGAATCGGAGGCTTCCTTAAAACCCCTTCATGCAGAAGAGACCGAGTAAGTCTAAGAACATCCGTGGAGGGGAGCCCAGGCATTGCCAGAGTGGTTTGAGAACCAGAGAGCCCCTTTCGCCAAATTTCCCATGAGTTGGAGTGTCGAGCGCACAATTGCGCTATACAGAGGATAAGTAACTGAAACTTGAATTAGAGCTCTTTGCAAAGTTGCCTGAAAGATGAACACCTAGACGCCACAATGAAATTCGAAGACAGAGCTACAACCAAATTAATGGGCCACAAAGGTGGTGGATCAATCCAAGAAACAGACTTAGTTATGAATGGGGCTAGAGCTAGACAAGAGTCAAATTTATCACCAATTCTCCTACCCATCCACACGATCCTCATCAGTCTATCATTAAATTTTCCAGTACAGCTTCCAAAGAAAGCCATCATGATTCTGGGCGGAGGTCGATTCCAAGGTCGGGGCAGATGAATACAGAAATAGCAAGCATGCGAGTAGAAGGGAGCAACATATACATGGCGATGGTTCTCATGTGTCGCCATGTCAAGGGAAATCCATGTTCGATCATGTAATCAATACATTAAGGTTTCAAGGAGCCTGATGAGGATATAGGGGGTGTCACATATAAGGAGACGGGGGGTAGAAAGAGAATAAGGGGGTGAAGGTGACCTAGGATAAAGTCATGGGAACAAACATTCAAATAAGGGAGGGTCCAAGGGGAGAACCAAAAACTAAGGGTCATATAGCCTTAGGGAATTGGGCAAAAACAACTGAAATCATTAATTTCTACCTTGATCTATTCTAAAGAGCAAACCTTATTTGCTTGCAGGTCAACATCTATGTTGTTGATTCTGAGAATATGGAAGAACTCTTTAGAATGGAAGGACGCGACCAATCCTCTGATTCTTTGACAAACCAGGGCAAGGGAATTTTCCTTTGGACTGCTTTCCTTAATGAGATAATGGATTGTAATCTACAAGTCTCTGAGTATAATAATATATTTGATGCCTTTGTCTTTAACAATTTGTAAACCTTGTAGGAAACCATACATTTCAGCTTGATTATTGGTTTTCCTTCCTAAGCCCCATGCAAATTGGTCTCTATTATTCTATCAGGATTGAGTAAAATCCCTCCCCCTCCTACCTGAAGCAATATTATCACAGCCTTCAACCCCTTTTGCGTACTCAAAACTTTGATTCCATGTTTGAGAATTCACTTAGGGCTTTGCTTATCCATTGTAATCTCGAGATTTCTCTTGTATCAGCTAATTTCCAAAATTGAGGAAGAGCAGCCCCTCGCGATTCTTTGACAGTACAGCCTCTCAATGGTGAATGATTGCAAGGATTTTCAGCTCCTAAGCAAGAGCAGCAGATCTTGTGTGGTCAGGAAAATTTCAGATCTTATGTATTCTCTTTCTCCTCATCTATGTGCTTTGTGGAGAGTAGTGAAAATAAACTAGACATATTTGTTGAGCTGTGTAATTGTTTGTTGATTTGACGTAAGAAGGATGTTGCACGGTTTCATAATGACCACACCAGCCTATCCAATGGTGGATAGAACATTCTTGCAGCAATATACATTCACCAAGGCATCATTTGGACAATCTACCTGATCCCCTTGGTCCTATTTCAAACCTCTGCCAAGTTCTTGCGGACTTTCCAGCATATTTTCAGTGGTTGATTGGCGTATCATTGTTTTGGCTAGGGACAAAATACAGGGGACCTTTTCATGGGATTGATCAATTCATTCAGTGGTTGCATTGGGTTTTTGTTTTTGCTTAGTATGTCCATTTTTCCATACTTATCTAGAGTAGGATGAATAAGCTCCCAAGAGCTGTTTTGATTATCTCACTCCATGCTTGCTTTTGGACCTACTTTTGGCATCATGCAACTCAAATGGTTCTCTCCTGGACCAAATACAGGGGACCTTTTCACGGGATTGATCAATTCATCCAGTGGTTGCATTGGGTTTTTGGTTATGCTTAGTATGTCCATTTTTCTATACTTAGCTAGAGTACGATGAATAAGCTCCCAAAAGCTGTTTTCATTATCGCACTCCTTGCTTTCTTTTGGGCCTACTTTTGGCGTCATGCAACTCAAATGGTTCTCTCACAAGGATTCCTAGGATGAAAACCTCATGCCTCTGTTTTGAATTTTATCAGTTCCATGTTGAGTTGTTTATAAGTATTATTAGAAAATATGGAGTCCTCGTGTTCTTGTGAAAATCTGGAAACCTTAAATCCTACTGCAACAATTGATTAAGTTTCTTCTATTTGTTAAATAAACTGAACAAATTATTCACTGCATCCTACGGTAAATATCGAAACTAATACACTGCAGCCTTCACAAACACAATACTGCGGAAGAAAAATAATGCTGGAAGAATAGATGTGCACCCACACAAATACACAGTTATTTTTGAACCTATGTCCCCAGAAAAACCCAACTTGGGAAAACCAATGCAGCAACTGAGGGTTTTATTTATTATGCAGTAGTAAATCTAAGTACAAATCTATGGAAGCTCAAATCTAGCTTTCCATACAGAGAAATAATTGACAGGAGATCTAGTGAGAAAAATCTTGCTCCCCCCGGTGATCCAACACTGACCTTGGCTCAAGATGAGTTGCCCCTTTGTTGCCTTTGTGCTGCCTCTGCATCAGCCTACGCAGATCTACGTCCCACAACTCAGACCAGCGCCTCTCTTGCTAACTGATCAATTTCTATCTGGAAAATCAATCCTCTTGGCCTTTGGGCTCCCACTCTGGCTTCTGGCACCGAATTTCGACTTCTCCTCAGCAAAACACAGATCTCCCTCTGAAGCTCTGTGTTGCCTCTCTGTGGCACTCACTGCCTCTTTGCTATGCACTCACTGGACTAGAGAAACTTCCTTCCGATCTTACTATCCCTGCCCCTCTCTCACTGCTTCAACTTCACTGAATCACCTCAAGGAACTAACTGCTACTACTTTGGAGTTCGATTTCCCAACAAAATCAAATTCCTTGTCTCTCAAGTGTGTTCTCTCCAACCCCCATCGAATTTTTTCTTATAATCTCTCGATGAGACGTCAACTGCTAAGATTAAAACATAATCAATGGCGAAGATTAACTAGAACTCGATCCATGTCTTCTTTTAGAAGATTCTCACCATGACTTAATTAATACTCTTTAATTAATCAGTTTTCCTAAGTTTGGACTTAGGTCCCATTAAAAAAAGATTAATTATTTTAATTAAGTTGTCTCTAGGTGGAATTTCCATAAACGATTTCTGGGTTTTGGAGAATACATGTATTCTAGCCTCTCCATAAAGTTTCATGGTTAGAACACATCCGATGCTACAAAAATCAACAGTTCTCTTGTCAGAACACATGTCCCCAAGTGGAGCCCTTGTTACCAAATGTTGCATGGGGGAGTTTGCAGTAGGTCCCCATGGTCACCTTGTAGTGTCAGTGCACCTTTCAAGAGCATAGGCCTCAGTGATCATGCCCCTAGTGACATTTTTCATCATTTCTTCTAAGCATTGATGGTTCACTTGGTGGTGTGTTTGGTTAAGAGTTTGTACCTCTCACCCTCTTCTAACTTTCTTGGTCATCTTTTGATCTCAAGTGGCTTCATCATGCTTTTTATTCACATGGGAGGCATTTTACATGCACTTGGGCACTTCCTAAGGAAGATTTCATGAATTTCTAGCTAATTGTGATTAATTTGTTGAAATATGTAACTAGGTTCGGTCTTCATAATGACATATGTAATCATGATTTTATGTAATCGATGTAAAGAAGAAAAATAAAATTATTTTTTTATGCTTGAGTCATGGGTTTCATGGTCAAGGAATTTTATTTTATAGGTCAAGCTCCCATTGAGATCTTATAGGTCATTGTCATGAATGAAAGACCCATTTTGGGCATGTTACATATTGTCAACTTTGCAGATTGTTGTTTAGTTTTCTAGTAAAAAATGGATTAATTCACGCCAGACCAAATGTGTTTATCACCTACCTGTAATAGGGATAATATACATTTTGTCACCTGCTTGTTTATCACATTTTTATTATCCCTACCATAGGTAAGTGATATACACATTTGGTCTGGCATTGACCATGAATTAATCCTTTTTTAACCAAAAAGTTAAACAACAATCTACAAAGTTTACATTATAAAACAATATTAATTTATTTTTTAAATATTTTAATTTTATTTCTTTAAACTCTAATTGTTTCATCGAGTTTGAGTCTTATTGTGCAATCATGGTTTCCACCACCAAATTCTACATTTGCAATTATGTTTACTCAGTACAATGTACCATGAAATAAATTCTTGTTGTTTGTAGCCAACCAATTGTTGACCATCTATTAATCAGTTATTTGACCAAAAATTAAACACTTATCAATAAAGTTAACATTATAAAACAAATTTAATTTATTTTTTAAAATAATTAAATTTTATTTGTTAAAATTTTGATTAGTTCATTCACTTCGGTATTATTTGGTAATGATGGTTGTGTACCATCCATGGTCGTCAATATTAAATAAGAACGTACACTGGTATGACTGTTGAAGAAGGTTAAGAAATTATTTATAGAGTAGTCTAACGAGTCGACAAAATACCCTTTGGGTTTTGCGCTGACTCATTGTCGGCGAGACTACGCCGCCCCCATCCCTCCCATGGGCCCCACCTCCATCTCAATGGCTTCTCTGTCTTTGTCCGTCTCAGTTACTGTTTGCTTGTCACCTGCTCTGTTGGCAAGCTCCATCTCAGTTAGCATTCATGCGCACCTATCGCCTCACGAACATATTTCCTACCACACCGTAGTGAATTAATGGTGAATTTCAAATTTTGGAGAGGCGCCCGAAATTTCAAATTAATGGCGAATTTTGAAATTTGAAACCAGACATTTACCCAATCAGAGCGCAGAGACTCAGACACTGAACATAGATGTCAGCAAGTTTAATGTGTCTGTGCATGAATCAGTTGAACACCATTATTACAGTGGCTAGATTGATCCAGAATTCAACAGATGTTTTAATGAAGTTTCTAGAGATCATTGACAAAATGGTCAAGCTTCCTAAAGAAGCCACCGCACCAATCAAACTTTAGAACTTTCTCTGTCATGTATAAAAATCAGTTCAGTCATCAAATGAAGATATAAGTTTCAAGTTTTAAATTCTGTGTTCAGTGTCTGAGTCTCTGCTCTCTGATTTGGTATCAGAGCTCAGGAGTGTGGGTTGTTTTGAGTTGTGAGAGGTCACCCTGTGGCGCTGTGTGCGCGGTCCAGCATTGTCCAGAAGATAGAGCTCAGGTGAGCTGCTTGGAGGAGGCCGAGTGGTGAATCACTGCGTGAGGCCAATTGTAGTGTCTATGTGTTGAGAACCGTCTAGAAGTGTTGATGTCCTGTTGTGCGCAGAGCAAGTGTGAGGTTGAGTTGTGAAGAGCTGTGAGACAACTTAGTGTGGGCAACTGAGCCGTGAGTGTGGTGACTGAGGTCTATGATAGAGCATTTGAAAGAAGCCTTCAGTGTTCAGTTGCTGGAGTTGTGAGGTAGCGCTATTGTGGACAGGAGTGTTGTTCAAAAGAACTGAAGGATAATCGATGTTTTGTGCGTTTTTTTTGCAAGAGAACATGTGTGAGGTTGAGTGCTATGAGTTGGAGTTGTGTGCTCTGAGTTGGAGTTAACAGTTGGAGCCAAAGGAGGGCTCGGTGGTGTAAGCTGGAGCGACTGGACAGAGAAATTCATTAAGAGCGTTGGTTGATGCCTTTGTTGGAGACACTGCTAATTGTGTGTTGTGGATAGGAGTAATATTCCCACGCTCCGTGTGTGGAGATATCACTGTGAATTTGAGTTGTGAGACAGTGATTTGGTCTATTTGGTGTGGAGCAGATACACGCTGAAGGATTGTTTTAGTAAAGCTGCTCATGAATCCCTGTAAAGGTGTGGCCAAGTTGAGGATCTGTGGAGCCTATATGCTTGTGAAGCAGAGGTTGGCGCAAGTGAAGTTACTGCGTAGGAGGACCGTCTGTAAGTTATTTTTTGTTGCCTCGGAGTATTGCTTTTTGGTTGATGTTTATGCTGTTGCAGCTGTCATTGTGAACCAAAGGGCCAAGATCTGTGAGGCTTTGCCTTGTTGGTGTGTTGTGCCTGTTGTCCATAATCTTTGCTGGTGTGAGCTGTGATTTGAATGTGTCGTTTTCTACCATTCATGAGCCTTTGCTATCGACTGAATGGTTTGATCAGATCGAGAGACAAGATCTATATTTTTGAATCTAGATCTGTTGTGTGTGAGAGAAGTTTTTTGTGAGTGTTGACTGGATTTATTCGTTGGAAGATCGGGCCCTCAATAGTTCGTTTTCAAGAGATTGAACCCATTGTGTAGTAGAGTGCTATGGATAGGGCCGATCGCTGTGGAGTGACTCTTCGCTTTTATGGGGAATCGATGAGGCCTATTTGAATCGATGAGGTATGGTGTTGTTGATAGTCTCACTTTGAGGCCGAGTAGCAATGTGAGCAGTGAACGTGGAGCTGCACTAAAAAAAAAAACCGTTGTTCAAAAGCATGGTAGAGGTGTGAGCAGATAAGTGGGTTGCAATATGTGAAGCAGTGTTAAAGTTTTGGTGAGTTGTCAAAGCACCGAGGAAGAGTACCGAGAGAGAGATGATTGTGGAGTTTTGGTGAGGCTACGTGACCTATAGAGGGTCGAACAAGGCGTGGAGGTTAAAATAGGAGGAGCATGCATTGTAGTCATGGGTCGGAAAAGGAAAATCAAACAATTCCGAAGAGAATTTAAACAGTTTAGGAGAAAGTATCATGGGGTTGAGGTGGAATATGAAACACTAAATATTGATTTGAATCAGCCGGAAATGAAATGCAGTGAGAAAACAAATGAGATTGCAGAGGAAAAAGTTGTGGATGACTCAGCCGCAACGGATGAATTTGCAATTAAATTTGATAATGGATATTTATTTTATGAAAATGAATTGCAAGTTATCTCTGAAAAGAAAATGATTGATAAATTGTTGTTTGCTTTTGATGATCGCGTGGAAGAACATGAAGAAGAAATTGTAGTAGCAGTTAAAGGAAGAAACAAGTTTGAAGATATCAAGCTTGATTATGATGCAGAGATAAAGCTAATTAAAAGATGGCTTGAGAAATCTTTTAAACATATTGATGTAGGTTTCAAAGCAGCAATTGGCATGGTGAAGAATCTTGAAACCGAAGAATCCATGAATGAGAGGATGACAAAAATCAATATGTTTTTTTTAATGAATCTAACATTGTTTTTGAGTGTGCAGATATTGACAATTAGAAAGAAGAACCAAAACTTGAAGAAATTGCAAGCATTAAGGACAAGTATAAGTCTCAAGAACGTGAAGCAATGTTGAATACAAAGAATGTTAACCTGCAATCAAGAAAGGAGAAACTCAATCACTATCTTATGACAATAAAGGTGAAGATGAAATGGCACTAGCAAAGGAAAAGGAACAAGCATGGACCCTTTAATAAGAAGGCAAAAATGAAATGTTTTGTTGTAAGCCTAGCTGAGACTTAGACCAGCAGGCAAGTTAAATTTTAGGTAGTTGTGATTAAGGGGAGGTGTTAGACCATTAATCACAACTACTCAAACGGCGCGACCACTGTTCAGACATCAGCAAGTTTAATATGTCTGTGCATGAATCAGTTGAACACCATTATTACATTGGCTGGATTGATCCAGAATTCAACAGATGTTTTAATGAAGTTTTTAGAGATCGTTAACAAAATGGGCAAGCTTCTTGAAGAAGCCACCGCCCCAATCAAACTCCAGAACTTTCTCTGTCATGTATAAGTATCAATTCAATCATCAAATGAAAGCAGATTCTAGGTTCCAAGTTTCAAGTTTCTGTGTTATGTGTTTGAGTTTGTGCAATTAGAGATTATACAGCTCACACATAAACACAGAATTCTGAAACACTTAGAACTTGTAACTTGTTTTCATTCAATCGCTGAACAGATTTTTATACATAACAGAGAAAGTTCTGGAGATTGATTGGGGCAGTGGCTTCTTCAGGAAGCTTGCCCATTTTGTCAACAATCTCTAGAAACTACATTTAATACATCTGCTGAATTCTAGATCAATCTAGTTCTTCAGACTTTTGCTAACTTCTCCAGAAGACACCGACTTCTCTAGAAGACTCTAGGTTCTGCAATTAATGTTGGTAGTTGGATTTATCAATGTTTTCCAACACTCCCCCTTAAATCCAACCATATAACAAATATACTATAGCACAATAGACAAGACACTATACTCTTAATCACGATGACCTAAACTTTAACTTGCCTGCTGGTCTAAGTCTCAGCTAGGCTTACAACAAAACATTTCATTTTTGCCTTCTTATTAAAGGGTCCATGCTTGTTCATTTGTTGATGCAGTTTCATCTTCACCTTTCTTGTCATAAGATAGTGATTGAGCTTCTCCTTTCTTGATTGTAGGTTAACATTCTTTGTATTCAACATTGCTTCACATTCTTGGGACTTATACTTGTCCTTAATGCTTGCAATTTCTTCAAGTTTTGTTGCTTCTTCTTGATTGTCAATATCTACACACTCAAAAACAATGTTAGATTCATAAACAGAACCATATTGATTTTTGTCATCCTGCTCATTCATGGATTCTTCAGTTTCAAGATTCTTCACCATGCCAGTTGCTGCTTTCAAACCTACATCAATATGTTTAAAATATTTCTCAAGCCATCCTTCAATTAGCTTTATCTCTGCATCATAATCAAGCTTGATATCTTCAAACTTGTTTCTTCCTTTAACTGCTACTACAATTTCTTCTTCATGTTCTTCCACGCGATCATCAAAAGCAAACAACAATTTATCAATCATTTTCTTTTCAGAGATAACTTGCAATTCATTTTCATAAAATAAATATCCATTATCAAATTTAATTGCAAATTCATTCGTTGCGGCTGAGTCATCCACAACTTTTTCCTCTGCAATCTCATTTGTTTTCTCACTGCATTTCATTTCCGGCTGATTCAAATCATTATTTAGCATTTCATATTCCACCTCAACCCCATGATACTTTCTCCTAAATTGTTTAAATTCTCTTCGAAATTGTTTGATTTTCCTTTTTCGACCCATGATTGCAACGCATGCTCCTCCTATTTTAACCTCCATGCCTTGTTCGACCCTCTACAGGTCATGCAGCGTCCCAAAACTCCACAATCATCTCTCTCTCGGCGCTCTTCCTCGGTGCTTTGACAACTCACCAAAACTTTAACACTGCTTCACATATTGCAACCCACTTATCTGCTCACAACTCTACCATGATTTTGAACAACAGTTTTTTTTTTTTAGTGAAACTCCACGTTCACTACTCACATTGCTACTCGGCCTCAAAGTGAGACTATCAACAACACCATACCTCACCGATTCAAATAGGCCTCATCGATTCCCCATAAAAATGAAGAGTCACTCCACAGTGATCGACCCTATCTGTAGCACTCTACTACACAACGGGTTCAATCTCTTGAAAACGAACTACTGAGGGCCCAATCTTCCAGCGAATAAATCCAGTCAACACTCACAAAAAACTTCTCTCACACACAATAGATCTAGATTCAAAAATATAGATCTTCTCTCTCGATCTGATCAAACCATTCAGTCGACAGCAAAGGCTCATGAATGGCAGCAAACGACACATTCAAATCACAGCTCACACCAGCGAAGATTATAGACAACAGGCACAACACACCAACAAGGCAAAGCCTCACAGATCTCGGCCCTCTGGTTCATAATGGCAGCTGCAACAACATAAACATCAGACAACAAGCAATACACCCAGGCAGCAAAAAATAACTTATAGACGATCCTCCTACGCAGCAGCTTCACTTGTGCCGACCTTGGCTTCACAAGCATACAGGCTCCACAGATCCTCAACTTGGCCACACCTTTACAGGGATTCACAAGTAGCTTTACTGAAACAATCCTTCAGCGTGTATCTGCTCCACACCAATAGACCAAATCACTGTCTCACAACTCAAAATCACAGTGATATCTCCACACATGGAGCGTGGGAATATTACTCCTATCCACAACACACAATCAACAGTGTCTCCAACAAAGGCATCAACCAACGCTCTTAATGAATTTCTCTGTCCAGTCGCTCCAGCTTACACCACCGAGCCCTCCTTTGGCTCTGACTATTAACTCCAACTCAGAGCACATAGCTCCAACTCACAGCACTCAACCTCACACATGTTCTCCTGTCCACAATAGCGCTACCTCACAACTCCATCAACTAAACACTGAAGGCTTCTTTCAAATGCTCTATCAGAGACCTCAGTCACCACTCTCACGGCTCGGTCGCCCAAACTGAGCTGTCTCACAGATCTTCACAACTCAACCTCACACCTGCTCTGCGCACACCAGGACATCAACGCTTCTAGACGATTCTCAACACATAGACACTACAATTGGCCTCACGCAGTGATTCACCACTTGGCCTCCTCCAAGCAGCTCACCTGAGCTCTATCTTCTAGACAACGCTAGACCGCGCACACAGCGCCACAGGGCGACCTCTCACAACTCAAAATAGCCCACACTCCTAAGCTCTGATACCAAATTAGAGATTATACAGCTCACACATAAACACAGAATTCTGAACCATGACAGAATTTAAAACTTGAAACTTATATCTTCATTTGATGACTGAACTGATTTTTATACACAAAGAGGAAGTTTCTAGAGTTGGTGGGGTGATGGCTTCTCTAGGAAGCTATCCAGCTCTTCAGACTTCTGCTGACTTCTCCAGAAGACATCGACTTCTCTAGAAGACACTAGGTTCTGCATTTAATTTTGGTGGTTGGATTTATCAATGTTTTCCAACATACCCTGTACCCGTCAATGAGATGACAATGGGACAGACAGAGACGAGACTGCAAAAAAATTATGGACTCCAGAGACAGAGACAACAAAGGGGAGAAGGAAGAAGGTATTTGTTTGGTATAAGGGTGGGATCTGGGCAGAAGGAAGGAGGTATTTGTTTGGTCTGCAGAGTGCAGGAACACCTGTGTCGCAGTAATCAAGGTAAATAGTCAAGGCGAAGGCTATGCAGTGCTAGAAATACGATTGACACTATCATCTACAATCGTAGATTGACCCTCCAAAAGGCCGAATCTGACATCCTCACTTCTATACGAGGATTTCTAAGTCAGTTTGGTTTCATTTCCAAGTTTCCATGCATCCATGACCTCGAATCGGTACCTTTGTCAGATGCCAAAATACCATAGCTCAGATCGGAGGCAGGGAGGCTTATTGTTCATGGATTTTGAGAGGAGAAGCTTGGATCAACTTCTCATTGACAAGAAATTTATGGTCAGTGAGTTGGATTTGTTTGGAGAAGAGTTTTTTTCAACATATTTGGAGGTTTTCGAGAACTGAAATCTAGATTTGGAGGTGAGAGATCAATTTCAATCCTTCGTAAAACCCCTTGATGAGAAAGCATAACATTCTGGTTTAGGCACAGGGGTATTTGTCCAAATTTTTACAAAAATCCCAGATGGTCTATCAATCCTATCCTAATTAGGGCTCAAAATGACTCGTTAGTGCGAGATCTGAAAAGGGAGATCAATAAAAGATTAGGCATTCCAATGGAGGTTCAAAGCTTGATCTTTGCGGGTAGAGATGTATGCAAGATGATTTGATGTACAAGACTATGGAGGTCGACGAAATTCTTCTATCATCACCAACCTGTGATTGCTGGGGGTGCGCCTGGATCTAGTTTCCCCAAGGGTACTGTACCGGTCCAGGGACAATGCCAGGAATCCACTTCATTCAAAGACGTCCTCAAAGGGAAGACTGAAGCCTCCATCAAATTTGATCAGACTCTAAACATTCCTAGTCCCTATATTGTGGAACAGATGAATAAAGTCCCAAAATTGATAGTAGATCTATCAGAGATAAATGCTCTATGGACATATTTCCAAACCCAGGCAGTCATTTGTAGATTTAACAATTTTTGGCCAAAATCAGTGGATCTTTTAAAATGGATTTTCACGATATGGACAATAAATTGTGAAGTTCATCTATGCTCCAGAGGTTTCTGCATCGTAAAATTTGAATCATCAAAGATCAAAGAGTATGTTTTACAAGAGGGTCCATGGTTTTGCAGAAATGCAGGTCTTTTTCTCACCCTATGGTTCCCAGAATTCGATGCAAATTCAATGGTGGTCTCCAAAACATCGGTCTGGATAAGATTTCATAATCTTCACCTTCATTTCTACCATGTAAATGTTCCAGAAGGAATTAGTAATATGTTGGGGAGATTCATAAAAATGGACACACAAAGAACCGAAGAATCAATATACACTTTTGCTAGAATTTGCTTAGAGGTAGACCTCAACAAAGGACTACATGACTGTATTCTTCTAATAGATAATAATTTTTAGATTTCGAGAATATGACTTTCAGGTGTAGCCTTTATCTACAAACTGGACATTTACAAATTTATTGTCCGATGGCAAAGAAAGATCCATAGAAGAAAAAGAAGCCAATTAAAAAGCCCAAAGGATGGCAATTTCCAGAGTAGCAACTGAAAGAAGAAGATGAAGAGGAGGAATTGGGAAATCCCATAAATAAAGAAAACCAAAACCCACAAAAACCTTCAGCAAATGGGAAAATTAATCAAGATGGGACCATGGTTCCAAGCTCACATCCAAGGATAGCAAGAAATTCAACCCAAGCAATGTAGATCGGGAAAGAGACAAGAGGAGTCAAATGCCCTCATTCATCAAAAAGCTCAGACTCAGACAAGGAAAATTCACGGAAGTTAGAGGAGAACCAACTAATTATTGTAACAACCTCTCCTGATCTTTCCTGAAAAAAATTGAAGAACTTTCCTTTTAAAATACCAAAAATGTAATTATTTATTTCAATATGATTGTATAAAGTTTTATAATGTTGATTAAATTTTTTTATTAATTTAAATTTCGATAAAAATAAAAATATTTTATAAAAATATTGATTTTCAATCGAGAGTTATGGTGTGACAATTTTTATTTGGTTATGTAATTTAAAAAAAAAACAAAAACAAAAAACATCTAAAAATGCCACTTAACAATAGCATTTAATATTGATTTGGTACCTTTAGCATTTAATATTAAATCAATATTATTAAATTGGTACCTTTGGTATTTAATATTAAATCAAGATAACATCTAATATTTAATCAATATTAAATGGGTACCTTTGGTATTTAATATTAAATTAGTTAAGTGACATTTTTAAGGTTTTTTTTTAACAATTAATATTTAGAATCTGCCAGATCATAACTCTCAACTTAATAAAAAAATTAACAAATTTCATTTCAAAATGTAATTATGTTATGCTGCAGATAGCGGCAGCAGAAAGATGGTGAAAGTAAACATTATTGTGAGAGTCAAACCTCTCGGATTATGTGAGTGTGTTAGCTTTTTGAACAAGGTAGAATAATATTTTGAATTTCATTCAGTGTCACTAGTTTCAATATGAGGAGGAGACTCTCACATACCGAAGACTGGGAAGAATTATTATAAACAATAATAAAGTAGACTCTCACATGTAGGAGAGTAAAATTTAAACATTTATTATGAGAAATTAAACAAATATATATTAAGAAAATAAAGAATAACTTTTATCTAGTGCCTGTCAACCAAAATAATATGCAACCAGACCAAAATAAGTAACCAATCTTATATGATTCTCATTAAGTATTACTAGTTACTATCAATAAATTACTTTTTATTTTCTATCTTGAAAAGGAGCACTCTTACATCTACAGCGTCCTCTTCCGCAACCTTAACTTGTTTTTGCAGTTGGTGAACGTAGTCGATCGCATCCTCTATAATGGATGCCTTGTCCATCTGTTATTTAAACCAGATTGTGAGGGTGATTTCAATAAAAATTGGATTCTATCATTTTCAAAAATCCTTAACACAGATTTAATTATTTAAATTTATAATTTTCTCAAATCTATCTAAATTTTAAATAAAAACAAGGAAAATCTCAAAAATTTGGTTTATTACATTATATATAAATTTTATAACCCTCAGCTTAAATTGATTTCAGATTTCCGAAATATTCCAAAATCTTATTTGGCTAGTTTCTTTGATGGGGTGTTCTTTGATCCGGTGGAACAAAGAGGCATAAGTGGATGTGGTTTAAGGATAGAATTCTGAGAAGAATAGAAGTTCTGGGCACACTGGGGAGTACCTGGTAGAGGATCAAATATGAAGGCAGAAGTGATAGCCTTATTGGGATTATTATGGTTCACTACTTACCTCAACATTTCAGTTACCTATATAAGGCAGAAGTGATAGCCTTATTGGGACTATTATGGTTCACTACTTACCTCAACATTTCAATTATCTATATATATGGAGACTCTAAGACTACTAATTGAGCATGGTTATCCATATATATGGAGACTCTAGGAATACTATTTGAGCACGGTTATCCATGTTATGAAACCAGCTCAAGAAAAGATAGAAAAGATAGATCAACGCCTTAGAATTCAGCCTCTTCGAGGGGGCAACCTCCTTTACATTACATAAATGAACAATTCTTCGATGTTTCAAATGACAAAACCTCCTTTCTATATATAGGAGTCTAAGGAGTCACAATATAATCTAGCCGACCTAACAATAATAATATAAAGCCACAAAAATAACAATAGAGGGATTCCATGGGGCACAGAAATAACAACATGGGGGTAATAGGGGCACAACAATATAAATAAGGGGTATAACTACAATAGTAATGGGGTAATCACTAGTATTATAGGGACCCAACATGCCCCTCTCCTTCAAAAAAGTGTTGTCCTCAACGCTTGAGTAGTTCTGGATACTTCTGCATAAAATTCTCATCCTCCCATGTGGAATCTTCAGCGGACAAGTTCTTCCACTTGATAAGATACTCTGAAATTGATCGATTTCGTAGCTCTCGAGTTCTTGTTTCTGTGACTGCTTCCAGTTCCAATATAATTTTTCCTTCCTCGTCAAGTTCTGGCAATATTGTTTGAACTGGGAGCTTGTCGCCTATAACCTTCTTTAAACATGAAACATGGAAAACTGGGTGCAATCGAGAAGCTGCAGGAAGCTCCAATTTGTATGCCATAGTACCAATCTTTTGCAACACCTTGTATGGACCATAATACTTTGGTGATAATTTATTATCCTTCTTCGCTTGCTTTAGGGACATTTGCTTGTATGGTTGTAGCCATAGGAATACCCAATCACCTACATCAAAACTTCTTTCACTGCGATGTTGATCTGCCTATTGTTTCATTCTATTTTGTGCCAACACGAGGTTATCCTTTAAGAGTTGGAGGACTTGTTGTTGATGTTCGATGTGATGTTCCACTGCTTGAACCTTAGAATTTTCTCTTAAATATGATGTGATGGATGGTGGTTGATACCCATAAAGTGCCATAAATGGGGTCATTTTTGTTGCTGTATGGAAGGAAGTGTTATACCACCATTCAGCCAGATGCAACCATTTGACCCATTGTGTCTGTTTATCAGATACAAAGCAACGAAGATATCCTTCCAAACATTTGTTTACTATCTCAGTTTGCCCATCAGATTGAGGATGATAAGATGAGCTATGAGCTAACTGAGTACCAAGACAAGAAAATAATTCTGTCCAAAAATTTCCAGTGAAAATGGGATCTCTGTCACTTACAATAATCTTTGGGTTTCCATGTAGCTTTTGAATTGTTTCCATAAATGCAGTAGAAACTGTACTGGCTTTAAATGGATGTGATAATGCACAAAAGTGTGCATACTTGGTAAGTCTGTCAACTACCACCATGATTACACTCTTTCCCTCAGACTTGGGTAAACCTGTGATAAAATCCATTGAAACCTCCTCCCAACATTGGCTTGGAATGGATAAAGGTTGTAATAGACCCGGTGTCTTAATTGTTTCAACTTTATTTTGTTGGCAAACCAAACATTCCGCCACAAACTTTTGAATATCTGATTTAAGGCCATCCCAAAAAAATTCCTTCTTAACCCTGTGGTAAGTTTTTAAAAATCCTGAGTGCCCTCCTAAGGGAGAAGTGTGCAATTCCATAAGAATCTTTTGTTTTAGCTGGGAATTCTTACAGAGGTATAAGCGATCTTTGTACCATAACGAATCATTTTTCCAGATAAATGTATCAGACGTACTGGAATCTTGTTGTAGCTTTCGAATAAGTGCCCACACTTCTTCATCATTCTTCCATTCCTCCCTTGCTTCGTTTATCCAATCTAGTTGGATAATAGAAATGGCGCACAACAATGCTTCCACATCCTCATCCTTTCTTGAGAGTGCATCTGCCACCACATTTTGCTTCCCTTTTTTGTAGATGATTTCAAAGTCATAACCCAACATCTTTGTGACCCACTTTTGTTGCTCTTCAGAGGATAATCTTTGTTCTAAAAAGTATTTAAGGCTATCATGATCCGTTTTTACCTTGAAGTGTCTTCCCATTAGGTAGGGTCGCCATTTCTTAAGTGCATGGAGTATTGCCAACATTTCCTTCTCATAAATAGCTTTGCTTAAAAACTTTCCCTTGATTAGACGACTTTCAAAAGCAATGGGTCTTTCATCTTGCATTAGAACAGCACCAATTCCATTTCCTGAAGCATCACATTCCACAATAAAGGTTTTTGTGAAGTCCGGTGTAGCTAAGACCGGTGCTTGGCACATTGCCTCTTTAAGATGTTCAAAGGCCTTTGTTGCTTCCGGAGTCCATGAAAATGCATCTTTCTTCAATAATGTTGTTAGAGGTGCTGCTATTCTCCCATAATTCTTAACAAACTTGCGATAATACCCTGTCAACCCAAGAAATCCTCGCAGATGCTTTGGGGGATTTTCCATTCCTTAATGGCTTTAATTTTGCTAAGGTCTACCTTAACTCCTTCATGAGATACAATATGACCCAAATATTCCACCTCCTGGACTCCAAAGAAACATTTGGATCTTTTTGCATATAATTGTTTCTCCTCCAATAGTTGTAGCACCTTGTCAACATGTTCAACATGATCCTTCCAAGACTTGCTGTAGATTAGTATATCATCAAAAAATACTAACACAAATTTTCTAAGGAATGGTTTGAAAATTGAATTCATCAAACCTTGAAATGTTGAAGGTGCATTGGTAAGGCCAAAAGGCATGACCAAAAATTCATAATGACCCTCATGAGTTCTAAATGCCGTTTTCGGAATGTCTTCAATCTTCATTCTGATTTGATGATATCCCGAACGAAGATCCAACTTGGTGAAGTAAATTGATCCATGCAATTCATCCAGTAATTCATCAATGATAGGAATGGGGAACTTATCTTTAATAGTGAGCTTGTTGAGCTCCCTATAATCCGGACACATGCGCCATGATCCATCCTTCTTGTGCACCAATACTACTGGAGCAGAGAAAGAACTTTGACTTGGTTGAATTATACCAGCCTCTAGCATTTCTGCAACCATACGTTCAATTTCACTTTTTTGGACATAGGGATATCTGTACGGCCTGATGTTTGGAGGAACACTTCCTGGAATCAGATGGATAGCATGATCATGATCACGCATAGGTGGGAGACCTTTGGGAGTCTCAAATACCTTGGAATGATTGTCCAGGACTTTTTGGAGATCTGGAGAAATAGATGATTCCGATGTGGAAACATCTAGCGAACATAATTGTGCAATTACACCTCTTTGCTCCTTTTTTAGAAGCTTTGTCATACCATTAGAGCTAATTATCTTTCCTGGTTTCCCTGCAATACCCCTTAATTCAACTTCCTTTCCTTCCATAGAAAATTTGATGAAAAGTTCTTGAAAATTAAAAGCTATTGTACCCAAGGATTGTAGCCATTGGACTCCTAGTACAACATCAGCACCTCCCATTGGAATGGGAAGCATTGGGCTAGTCAATACATATTCTCCCATGGATAGCTTGATATTATGGCACCTTCCAGAGCAATTTATTGTTCCTCCATTTGCAATCATCACTTGACACTCTGGTGCTGGATATAGGAAGCAATTCAATTCTTTTGCTACCCTACAATGAATAAAATTGTGGGTGCTTCCTGAATCAATCAACACTATTACCTTTTTCTTCTTGATTTGTCCTTCTATCTTGATGGTTTGAGGAGTGGTAATTCCCGCCAATGCATTACAAGATATGGTCGGATTTATTTGTTCTTCATCTAGGCTTTGTTCCTGGAGTATATCTTCTTCTTTTGACCTTTCTTGCTCCTTTTCTTCTTCCTCTTCACAATCTATGTAGAATAATTTCTTCTCAGCACACTTATGACCTTTAGTGTATTTGCTATCACAACTGTAACAAAGCCCTTTTGCTCTTTTTTCTTCCAATTGTTGTGGTGTCAACCTTATAGGTTGTGGAAGACTAGGGGAAACAACACTTCCGTCTTTATAGTTGTGAGTGGTATGCTTCCTGGTTGCCATAATTTTGCTTTCCATTTTTCTTGCTAACCTGAATGCCTTCTCTAATGAATCAGGTTCCCAAAGGCGAACATCATGTTGGATATTATCCTTTAAAGACCCTATGAACACATCAATCCTATGCTCCTCTGGAATATCTTTTACCCTTATGTTCAATTTTTGGAACTCCTCAATGTGCTCCATTACTGAACCCTTTTGTTTGAGACTTATCAATTGGCTAAAAAAAGTGTTGCTTTTTGTATCTTCATAATGTGCTATCAATTCTTCCGTAAAAATTGCCCAAGTGATAAATTGTTTACGAGAGCAAAGCCATTGATACCATACAAACTGATTTGGTTCCAAATATACAGTTGCCATACGTACCTTTTGTGTGTTTTGCACATTATTGAGATCGAAGAACTGCTCCATCTGTAATATCCATGTGGCGGGATCCTTGCCATCAAACTTCCTCATATCGATTTTTGGAATATGGTGAGTCTTCAATCCAACATTAGCGTCTATGGAATCATGATTAACATTTCTTTTGTTCTCATCATGAGTTTCCTTTAGTACCCTTTCACCCTTAGGGACCATTTCTTATAGCAACTTATTCATATTTATCTTCAATTCGTCCATATCTGTCTTCAAATCTATCTTCAAATCATCCATCTTAGCTTCCACGTCAATCATCTTAGCTTCTACGCCTTTCTTTAAACAATCCATCTTAGCTTCTACACCTTTCTTTAAACCATCCATCTTAGCTTCTACATCTTTCTTTAAACCATCCATCTTAGATTCTGTTCCTTTTTGTGCAAGGGACAGTTGTTGCACTTGGTCTTGTAATTTTGATATATCATGTTGCATTTCTTCCTCTTCTTCATGAGTCATGCTAGAGCTTTCAGGTTCCTTACTAGGTGTTTGCATTTTCTTTCCTCGGGGCATCAGTTACCGATAATAATGCTCTATTATGCCCTTTGAATTCCTTCAAAATAAATTTTCAAACCAAGCTTAAGCAAAAATTTAAGAAAATCTACACACCTTTTTTTCACTTTGTAGGAGCTCGATATTGCCTCTGATGTATATCTGTACTTTCCAATCATCTACTTCTGAATTTGTGAGTTGTAGTAGCCCTCTATGTCCTCTTTCCAATGCCACAAGTATGACCCAAATTGGATTCTCCAAGGAAGAGTTATGTGAAATCTCCCACAGTGACTTGCTTATAGACTAGTTCAGTAGAGCTAACTTGTACGACGTGCCACGAGTCACTATTTCGACCTTTGGATCTGAAACATGCATACAAGAAACTACAGTCCGTTCTCTTTCTGTACCTTCTTACGAAATTTCAATCCGATCCCCAGAGAGAAAGTTATGACGATTTTCCCCAGGTCACCTGTTTTGAATGTAATTCAGGAGTCTACAAAAAGACCAACTTCCTCAGATCATATCTCCACAAATATCGCGCGAAAAGCTCTGAAATTCGCACCCAAGGTTCAGCGCGATTTCTTCTCAAATGGGTTTTTTTTCGACTTCTGAAATGTCACAGAAAAAAAAGTTATAGCGAAAATGCCACGATGACCTGTTTGGAGCAGCGAAACCCTAGAATCCAAAGCTCTGATACCAAATGTTATGAAACCAACTCAAGAAAAGATAGAAAAGATAGATCAACGCCTTAGAATTCAGTCTCTTCGAGGGGGAAACCTCCTTTACATTACATAAATGAACAATTCTTCGATGTTTCAAATGACAAAACCTCCTTTCTATATATAGGAGTCTAAGGAGTCACAATATAATCCAGTCGACCTAACAATAATAATATAAAGCCACAAAAATAACAATAGAGGGATTCCATGGGCACAGAAATAACAACATGGGGGTAATAGGGGCACAACAATATAAATAAGGGGTATAACTACAATAGTAATGGGGTAATCACTAGTATTATAGGGACCCAACAATCCATATATATGGAGACTCTAGGAATACTATTTGAGTATGGTTATCCATATATATGGAGACTCTAGGACTGCTATTGAGTACATTCAAGGTAAAATCAAAATCAAACCGCCTACTTTGAATGGATGACTATGCCAAATAGGGCCCATTTGGCATACTTTAAAGGAATCAACTCTACCGCATATTGGACCAGAGCAAAATCAAAATGCAAATGGTATGTCAAAGAGGGGCTTACTGGATGGTATGCATATCGACATTGTGACGAATGGATGCTGGTTTTATGCATATCAACATTGTGACGAATGGATGCTGGTTTGCTTTCTCTGCCTGGATAAATCATCTTGTTTAACAAGGAATCATGCATCTTTCATATGTTGTTTTTTATATAATTTTTATGATTTATCAAAATGCAGATGGTATGTCAAAGAGGGGCTTACTGGATGGTATGCATATCGACATTGTGATGAATGGATGCTGGTTTGCTTTCTCTGCCTGGATAAATCATCTTGTTTAAAAAGGAATCAGGCATCTTTCATATGCTGTTTTTTGTATAATTTTTATGATTTTGTGAATACTTACGGGATGATATACTGTTAGTTTTCTTAATGCACAAGTTATGTTTTTTTATGTGCAAAGGCATGCAGAAATTCTGGCTTCTTTCTACCGATGTGGTACAAATAATCCTGTGCAAAGATGCTAAGGATGGGATTAAAAAGACTACATATATCGGCTTTAAATTTTGCTAAAGATAACTTTTATGAATGTAATATGCTGATGATAAAACTGGGCTGTTTATAACTCCAATTTAAAAAAAAAAAAAACCCTATGGTGATCATAATGTGATATATCAAATCACACATATGCATGTATTATCCCACTATATTAATACAGCTGTTTTTTTTTCACTGAAAAAAAAAGTATTCCAGTCTCAAAATATTCCAAGATCTTATCAACATAGGCATTCCGGTGATAGCCCATGTCGATGGATCCCAAATTATTCCGTCCCAGAACATTCCAAGATCCTATCAACATAAGCATTCCGGTGGTGGCCCATGTCGATGGATCCCAAATTATTCCAGGAATTCGCAATAGACCTATGAATAGCCATTTTATAATGAAAAATAAGATATAGCTATCTACATTCCGGTGGTGGCCCATGTCGATGGATCCCAAATTATTCCAGGAAATCGCCATTGACATAAGAATACCCATTTTATAATGAAAAATAAGATATAGCTATGTACATTTCGACTAATTGGACCATATTTAAACACACATGAATTCAAAATGTGGGCAATACCCACCAATGTAACTGAGTCCACTAATTTAATCTTCATGGACGAGTTAATTAAAAATGGCATGTAGAGCCCACGGGGCTTTGGATTGACGGTGAATGGGTGCGTTGTTAAGGCACTCCTTGCGATAGGTCACTGGTTCAAATCCCCATGGGTACTTAGGTTAGTCTTAACTAGAGAGAAAAAAAAAAATGGCATGTAGAATAAGGGAAACCTTGGTTATAATGGGAACTATAGCCCGAGGCTGTAAAGACTTTCGTTCAGCCTCCTTTGACGCCTGCGTTCAGAAATTGTGTTCTTTGATGACGAACTCCTATCATCGAAGCAGAAGAAGACATTGAGGGAGGAAGTTTCATCTACGAGACCTTCAACTGATGATATGGGGCGTGCCTAGGAATTGGACATATTACCTGTGGTATCAGACATTTTGAGGCACAGCTTTTCAAGAACAGAGCGAAGGGAAGATGGCCTGTGTTAATAAAGAAAAATGAGGGCGTCTAAAGGTGGATGTTCGGCCACGAAGGCGTGATCGTCGCCACTTGTTTTACTTGTGATGTGGATCTCTGACAATGGGAAAATGGGGCAAATTCTTTTATGCTCCACGCGCCGACCATAGATTGAAATTGTCGATGATTGATGACGTGAACATGACAATTTCGTATTATAATGAGATGCATTTACTGATCCGTATGGTCTTTCGCAAACTCAGCTTTCAAAATGCGTGAGCAGACGATCACCAGGTGGGGGGTTTGTTAGGTTTGCTGCAGTTGTTCATCTAAGGACTTTGAGAGACCCTAGATTTGACTGACAGAAAAGAGGAGATTACCAGGTAATCCAAAAGAGGAGATTGCCATAAGGAATTTGAGAGACCATGGATTTGACTGACATAAAAGAGGAGACTACTTGGTAATCCAAAAGAGGAGATTACCATAAGGATTTTGAGAGACCATAGAATTCACTGACAAGGATTTTGAGAGACCGTAGATTTGACTGACAGAAAAGAGGAGACTACCCGGTAATCCAAAAGAGATTACCATAAATTACCTGGTTTGTTGGGTTTGCTGCTTTAGTTGTCCATCTAAGGGATTTTGGGGCCATGGATTTGACTCATTGAAAAGAGGAGACTCTTATAGATTTGACTGACTTAACAAAATCACTACAGTTGGTGATCGACTTAACAAAATCACTAGAGTTGGTGATGGTCTTCAGCTAAGCTTCTTTTTTCTTTTTCTCACAACTTTAGTCCAAGAGAAATTCTTATTTTTTCTCTTTTCTCTTTCTCACAACCTTAGTACAATCCAGACAAAAAGCAGATCAACCAAAGTAATTTACAGATTATTGTCCAGATTCAGAGGAGATTCCTTGTAAGTGTCAGAAGAAACTCTATACCCTCTTCAAAATACCAAAATACTCCCTATACCCTCTTCAAAATACCAAAATAACAAAATCACTAGAGTTTGACTTCAGCCTTCTTCCTACTTTGCAAGGCAAACTCCATTAGTACAATGAGCAGATCAACCAATTTGATTATTGTCCAGATTCAGAGGAGATTCCCCTCTATACCCTCTTCAAAATCATACTCTCATACACCATCCTTCCTCTTCATCAAGGGAAATGGAAGAAGTTTAGTCCTCTATAGGGGTGGAAGAAGTTTAGTCCTCTACAGGGGTGGGTACAAGGTTTCCAACTTCTAGATTTTGAATATTTAAAGTGTCATTTTTCGATGGAATTTGACAGAAGGCAAGAATTATGCCAATGACAAGTTTGAAAACAAACACACATGGAAAAGCAATGTTTTAGTAAAGATCTGAAGTATCATTTTTTGATTGAATTTGATAGAGAAAATTTTGTAAACGGCAGTGGCATGAAAATAAGTTGTTTTTAGCTAGAAATTGAGAAAATTGTAAAAATTTAAAAATTAAAAATTATCATTAAAAATTATCTTAATTATAGATTTAGTAAATGTTGAAAGTGACTTCGATGTGTAAATTTTTTTAGAGTGTAAATTTAACACAACTATATTTATTAAAGTGATTGATACATATTAATCATACTCAAAATTTATGAATCATTTAAACTGTATCAACCACATTAATAAATATAATAATCTTAAATTTATGTTATTAATATAAAATAATGTACCAACATAAAAATATTATACCAGGATAACTCTAATGGATATAATGGACATCATTTAATCATATAAAATTGAAATGCATTGAAAATAGTATGCGTCTATATTCAGATTACATTCAGTACTTCGGTTTTTTTCTTCCGTGTCCTTGGTCATGATCATGTATTGAAAATGGTTTCTGTCCAAATTATTTTTACGGGTAGTCATTTATTTGCATATGGTTGCTCTGAAAAATGATCATTTCTTCCCAGTAGGAGAGGGGCGATCCCACATTTTAATAATGTAGTCTCTGTGCTTATCAATGTCTCCCTGCATGAAGCTCAGGCACTATATGACCTAGAAGCCTCTGGTAGCAAACGCTGAAAAAACACCGCTGCAATGGCGACGGGTAGAACAATAGTTCAGCCATCGGCTGTTGCCTCGCAATGTTGTGGTGAGGATGATTGCATGTGTCCCTAATCTTATTGATTTTTTTAAGGTGTTTTGAATCAGGGTTAATGATATTTTTGGAGTTATATATCTATTAAAGCAAGGGATAACATATGTCATAGATTTAGGCAAATACAAAATTTAATGAGTGAAATATTGGTTGCTCAAAATAAGTTGGCGGTTTGATGTGAATAATTTGTATTTTGGTTTTTTTTTTTTACCAGGTTAAATTTAATTTTAATGTAGAATTTGGGAATTTTTTGAATGGAACACAACAAAGTTTTTTGTTTTTTGTTTTTTTTTTATGTTTTTAATAAAAATATTTACTAAGTTGAATTAATTTTGGTGTAGAATTTGGGAATATTTTGGATGGATAAGAGTGACATTTTCTTCATAGCTAAATATCTTCATAAATTAATTATCCAAAACAATATTTGAATAAATGGATTTTTTGATAATTAATATTTTCTTCCATTCATTATCATATTTATTTTTAACAATAACTATTTATTGACTTCTAATAATTTTTTCCTTGCTTTTTATTAATTGTAATTAGTTTGGGTCAAAATGCATTTTTTTTGTAAATTGAATTTCTATTATTCTTCCAAAAAAGAGTACATCAAAAGTAAAATGCACGTAGTCTCACCTCAAGCCAGCTCCATCTGAGAGAGGCTCGCACCTCCCTTTGGACAGTGCGAATTGGGTTTCATGCGCGACGAAGAACAAGACATGCGAGGAGCAAGGCGCATGTTGATCCACATGAAACTACAGAGTAATTGCAACGAGGGAAAATTCACGCCTCTTATCGACAAGACAACCTCCAGACTCTCCAAACAGACTCCAAGGATCTTAGACTTACCATAGCCACAAACAAATCTCCAATGCCCACCCTGAGAAGGTCACCCGCAAGACAAACGACCACCCAGAGAACAATGTGCCCACCCCACAGATGCCACCAAGATCGAATAGCCCCGACGAAAGCGCTAGTGGGGGCCACTAAGACCTTATCCCTCCAATTCAATGAGAAAACCACCAGACCCCAATTACACAGCAGGAGAATCCCTAGACCCCTACTAAACCAACACTGCTCCAGTAAAACCATTTTTCCCTATCGACTCCTTCGTTCCACAGATTTAACTCGCAGACCAAACTAGCAATTATCAAAGGTAGACCCCTGAGAACACTGGAAGGAACTTCGACAACTCAAACGCCACCTCTCCCAAATCAAGTGTGCACAAAAACTATTGTTTATCTACTCTAAACTCACATACCAAGTTTATTGGCATAACTAGACTCCACAGCTCTCAATGCTAATTGCACACAATAGCCAGGCATCGCTCGGTTGATAAAGGGTCGTGCCACCATCTATTAACTCACCATTGATGCCACCACCTGTAGAATACCATGTGAACGGATGTTTCACACAAGGTTCTCTAAACTCCCACGTACTCAAGGTGCTTAGAGAGGACCAGGAGGTAGGTCCTCACACCTGTAGTCACGCGCCCTACATCATATCCCACGCGTTCCTTCGAGAATTGCATTCACTCGGTTCAACACCCCCATTGGGGAGGTTGGGTCAAAATGCTTTGACTCTTAATTAATTTGCAAAATTTTAAAAACTATTTGCAAAGTTTTACATTAATATATTTTATTAGTCATAATATTTTTTTGATAGTTTAATTATTTAATTGTTGCCCACCATTTTTCATAAAACTTTGTTATCATGCACCAACAAATTATTAACAATTTGATTCCCCCTCAACCAAGGTTGTAGTGCTTAAATCACGCACTTAATATAACTAAGTTATATGATCACATTCACCTCCTAAGAATTCTCTACTTTTTGCATAAAAAAAAGTACTAAACAAAAATGTTGCATATTACACTTGTTTTTGTATGTTATTTTTTTGTTTTTATTATATTTTATTTCTATTTTTTAATAATATTTTTAAATTGAATCTATATACATATATTTGAAAGTTAAAATAAGGTTAAGGTGTGAATGTAATATTATTTTAATGATTAAAAAAATTATGATTTTTGCTTTCGTTTTTTTTTTTTTTTATATTTTTTTCTTTCATTTAATGATTTTATTACATATTATAATATTTTTAGGTTTTGGTTTAATTGTGATTTTAGTCTTTAAAAAAGATTGATTTTTAGGTTTTGGTTTAACTATGATTTTAGTCTTTAAAAAAGATTGAAGGCGTTATTGATAACATGTTTGTCTAATTGGGGTTGGTTTTAAGATTTTGGCAATTGAACACTGGTCGCCAAAATCATGGATCTCAAAGATATAGGTTTTGGTTTAACTGTGATTTTAGTCTTTAAAAAAGATTGAAGGCATTATTAATAACACATTTTTCTAATTGGGGTTGGTTTTAAGATTTTGGCAATTGAATCATGGATCTTAAAGAGGTTGCCAAAATCATGGATCTCAAAGGGGTTGCAATTTTGAGATCAATTTTTTATTTTTATGTTGATTTTTATTTTTTTGTTGCAATGGTGCACTTTGTTAAGGCCATTTTTCCAAAGAATTATAACGTTTACAACGAGGAAAAAAAAATGTTGTTATTGGTGCCACTTTTGGATTTGACAATGATTTAAGGTTCTTGTTGAAAGTGTTATCACTCAGGGTGTTCCCTTTGACTCCCAAGGGAATACGGCCGAGGTAACCACTAACCAATCTTTGGACTGCAGGTCCTAGCCTACCTGCAATCAGAGAGGGCTCTCTCTTAATGATTTAGCTTTGTTGATGATGATTTTAGGCTAGTTATTGAGTTCAAGGGGTTTTGTTTGAGTTTTGGTGGGAAGGATGAAGCTTTCAAGTAGAGAGGTAATGCATAGTATGATAATTTCAAACCATTGGGCATGGAGTCATGGAGTAGGACTGCTGGTGCGTTTTCTTGGTCACAAGAGGAATATGGAGCAAGATAGCTACACATGAAACAACTTTCAAGCTAAATGGAGATGGATTGAAGGCTAAGGAATGAGAGGCAATTAAGAATCTCTTATTCAGCTTAACAGAGGGAAGGTGAATGAGCTCTATCTAGGAGCAGTAAAGAATCCCTAGATAACTGTCAAACATGGGTGAATTAGGAGAAATATGAGCCAAAGGGAATTCATATTCATTACCAATTCAGAGGAAAACATAAAGAAACAGTAGAAATTGAGCATAGAGTGTAGTTAAACAAAGTCTAAGCTATTCATTTTTTCTGCTATTTTAGATGATGACATATGTATGATATGGGCATATATCAATGGAAAACAGAGGTAGAAAACACTTATTGAGTCATGTTGCAGCACAAGAATTCCATATTCATTCTTCAAAACATTAATAACACAGTAGACAGTCCATCCTCCAAGCTTTTCAGCAGTCTTTGATTAAGGAAAACATCAAGTATACAGAGCGAGTCTCTAGTGGAGCAAATCAACCAACCAACCCTCTAAACAGTAAATTCGGGTGGTTTTATAAGCAAAATATCTACAAGAATCAGATCTGAGACAGATTTGATGTAATAAGTGTCTTTAACCTAACATATGCTTGAAATAAATGCCAAAATATCTATCTAATGCTACGCCGGGGGCAACCGCCTCAAAAAATGAGTAACTATGATGTCCTGAGAGCCCTGTGCAGGCATTTGGCCATAACTGTGCTTTTATTTCTGCAGCGCTACCCTTAGGTGGCCTTATGCATTAACTTTGATCAGGTGACTCGCTTTAATGGCCCAATACTGCTTTATTGACTTTGATGGGGGCCTCTTAATGTTTGCCTGCTTTGGAAATACGGATTTCCACCAGAAATACTAACTGATAGTCTTCGCCGCCTCCTCTGATACACTTTCACTGAACCTGGGCTCTTTAATGTCTTCTGAATGCTTTAAACTATCCCATCAACATTTTATGGCTGTTGTTCGGCCCTCTGTTGCCTTTAGAACTGTCTTTGCTCCTTTTTCGAACCTATGTGAAGAAATTCCTGTCCATTTGCAAATTTCGAGCCTACTGGTAGTCGAGCCATGAGAGGGCTTCCATTTTGGCCTATTTTTCTTAGCGATGCGCGATTAAAAAACTGCCTCGGTTTTTCATTCTGGGCATCCCTTGTTGCAGATTTTGTGCTTCACACCCTTTTTGGTGATGACGTCAGCAGTGGGTCCCAGTACGATGGTGACGTGGCAGGGTGACGTGGCAGTGACATGGTGGCAGGAGGCCGACGCAGGTTGATGACGTCATGATGACGTGGCGCTGACGTCATTCGGTGGAGGCGGTATCCGATTTTCTCCCGCACCGCTTTTCCGCATAGGTGGTATTGGGGGAGGGGCCTCCGAACACACCAGGAGGTTGACACGTGGCGAGGGTACGGCAGGGAAACCGCCCATTCCTCGGACGTTAACCTCCGGCAGATCGGGGGCTGAGAATAACCGCCCACCGTTGGATCTGAAGTGTCGGGCATCGGACGGTTGGCTGGTTGATTGGGGTGGCACGCAACTTTGGAGCGGGGCCCACACGAATATTAAAATAATATTATGCCACGGGGGGTCAAAAACTTTAGAAAATGTGGAGCTGGGGCTTATGTGCCATGGGAGAACAATAATTTAATATTTATTTGGAAAATTCAAACCCCAAACATTGGGAAAATGAGCGCGAAAGGGCAGAGTTATAAGGTTTTGATGGTAGAGGGGTAAATATAGGTTATTAGCCTAACCAGAGGTTAGACCAATCCCGGAGTTATAACACGGATGGGCTCATAACAATCCCAGATGGACTATTATTTCCCAGAACTGTATGTACATAGCTATAGTGCTACAGGGTGGGATATGTAATATTTTTGGGATTTTATATAGCTTTTTGTATGATAGGGGATAAGGAAATGATCTAGGGAGCTAGATAGTAGAGTTAGGAGTTAATATGAATTTGTGAGGTGAAGTGTAGGGGAGAGGCTAAGTTTGTGAGCTGAAACTTAGACATAGGAAGTGAATGGACTGTGGAGACATGATTTTTACACAAGAAATGTGGCTTCTTTTCACTGAAGAAGGTCAAAGCTTGACTTGGTATTTTACAAAAATGAAGTGATAACAGGACTGGTTGGGCAGATCCCAAGGTCCTCCACGGGATGTTAGTGAGTGATTTGGAGATTTAGAGGAAAGGGGAATTAGACATGCTTCGCTTGAGCTCCTCCAAAGGGAAATTGCCTTATACTTGTGATCTGAATAGATATAACATTAAAAAACATGAAATGGATCACATAGCTTGATTCTGCAACCACAAGACTACTTACCCAGCCTGCTTACCTAGCATTTTTTCTTCTTTTTGCATGCGTGCACTTGGACTTGCAGACCCTGATTATCCTTTTTTCTTTTGACTTCCCTCTTATCTAAACGTACCCTTATATCGTCCAGGGGCTCAGATTAAGCTGTTGAGATTCCTTGTTTCTCTACCTATCTACAAATCTGCCAAGAATAAACTGTTTGGACAGATATTCATTCTCTATATTCTACAACAAGAAATTGAAACCTAGGGAAGCCAAGATTAAGCTGTTTGGACTTCCCTTAACTAAAAAAACTCATCAAAATGGATTAACTCATCAAAATTTGGAATGCAGCAGTGGCATTTAGACTGGCACACTTTCCTGGCCTCTTATTTGGCCTCTTTCTGGAAATATGGAACCTTGCAGCATGAAAAGATGACATATTTGGCACTTTCAACTGTCAATCATGAAATATGAACACCTATTGCGATAGGAGGCTAACAGTGGCTCCACTTGGGGATGCCTTTTCCTCGTGAAAAGCCAAGAATAGTAGGTCAGACTGCCTTGGTCTTCTATTGTTGCTGTAGACTGAAACTTCCCTTTTGTTGGTTGTCAAATGATTGAAACTTTGAAACCTGAACACAACATTCTCATAAACTGAATTTTTATACAATAGCAGCACTGCCTGCTTTCTTCTGCGTGCTCCATTATTACATGAACCTGTGCCTGAGAACCTGTCTTTGAAATAAACACAACATAGGGGAACAAAACTGGAGCACTTCCCTTGATTCTGTTTTGAGAAAAAGGGTGCTGATGTAAACTGAAAATCCTCCTTTCTTTTAATACTGTTGACTGAAAAACTGCCTGCTCTTTTGCTGAGATTAATGCAATGATAGAGATGTGAATGGAGGACTTACTTTGGTTCTGCCTTTAAAGAACTTTGTTGCGTTGTTCCATTATTTGGCCTGCTATAAAAACAAAGTGCTGAAAAATACAAGTATTTATGTACAAATATAATATAGCTGCGTTGTGTTCAACAACAGGGATCATAATAATGCTTTAGCATTCGGCCATTGACAGGGCCTTCTTCAGTTATGCTGTCCTCTATAGATTTGAGGAAATATGTGTTATTTCCCTGTACAGTGCTGATAACAAATGGACCCTTCCATAAAAAATCAAATTTTTCATGTTTGCCCTTGTCTTCTCTTCGTGAGTCACACCTTAGAACTTTGTTGCCAACACAGAAATCCTGAGCCTTAGCTCTCTTATCAAACATCCATTTGAGCTTCTCTTGCAAAATTTGAGCTCTGTCATAGACTTGTTCTCTTGTTTGCTGAAGATGAATGGTCTGGTTGATTCTTTGTTGAACATCATTTGGTTCAGCTTGGATCTCTTGTAACAGCTTGATGATAGGAATGCCCAAGGAAGATGGAAATCTGGCCTCCATGCCATACACCAGCTCATAAGGGCTCATCCCAATGGATTTCTTTGTTGAAAGTATGTCTGCCCATAGGGCATTTGTGAGCTTTTTATGCCAGTTCTTCTTGTTTTCTTCTAGCACTTTCTTTATGATGTTGATGAGGCTTTTGTTGGATGATTCGGCCAAGCCATTACCTTGAGGGTAATAGGCTGTGGAGCGACCCAAGGTAATGTGAAATTTATGGCAAAAATTGATCATATTTTTGGATTTGAAGGCAGCGGCGTTGTCAGTAATGATCTTCTCAGGGCATCCAAATCTAGAAAGGATGTTGGTCTCAAGGAATTGGATAATGATGGAGTCATTGGCCTGTCTACATGGGATGGCTTCAATCCATTTAGTGAAATAGTCGGTGGCTGTTAGAATCCACTTATGCTGGCCTGAGGAAGAAGGGTGGATTTCTCCAATGAAGTCAAGACCCCATTGTTGAAAAGGCTTCTCGGTTGAGATGGGCTTAAGAGGCAAAGGTAACAGCTTTCTTTTGCCCTCAAAGATTTGGCATTTATGACATGAGATAGCAAACTTCTTTACATCTGCAAACAAAGAGGGCCAATAGAAACCAGCCCTTAAAATTTTATCAGCAGTGGACTTCCAATATAGATGTCCTCCACAGTCCCCTGCATGGAATTCTTTCATGACATTGTTAGTTTCATTCATGGTTAAACAATTAAGCAGTATGCCTTCATGATTTTTCCAAAATAAAGCACCATCTATGACACAAAACTTGGAAGCTTTCATCTTTAAAAATCTTTTCTTGGTTCTAGACAATCCTGGGGGAGCAAACAGGTTTAACAATACAAAGCATATATCAGCATACCATGGGGATTGCAAAAAGGTTTCACTGATCTGTGGAGTCGCCAGCTCCTGTTCATTGTCTAGTTGGTTAATATCTAAGGCTTGAAAGTTTGTTTCGGACATCAGTTTGGCTAAACCTTGTCCCTTTATGAGCTTGGTTGGTTTTATTTCTATGTCATACTTAAGGATGTTAGCAATCCACTTGCCTCTTTTACCTTCTAACCCCTCTTGGGTTAATATGTCTTTTACAACAACATTTGGGACATAGGCAATCACATGTGAATATAAAATGTTAACTCGGAAATCTTTGATTTCTTTAACAAGGGCATAGGCCTGATTCTCCATGATTTGGTACTTCAAAGGGGCATCTCTTAAGGCTCGACTGAAAAATGCAATTGGCTTTTCAGCTCCTTGATCATCCTTTTGCAAAAGGACAGCAGCTATGGTGTGCTCAGATGCAAATGAAAAAATGATAAAATCCTTATCAAATTGAGGACTAGTGAGGACTGGGGCTTGGGTTAAGGTAGTCTTGATACTCCCAAAGGCTTGCTTGGTTTCAAGAGACCATTTTACCTTGGCATCCTTTTTAACATGTTGCTTAACAGTCTTATCGGCTCGGCTAGATTTGGGATAAATCTCCTTAGGAAATTGATCTTTCCAAGGAATGTTTGCAACTCTTTTATGTTTCTTGGAAATGGGATTTGAAGGATGGCTTGAATTCTTTCAGGATCAATTCTAATCCCATCTTTTGAGATGATATGGCCTAGTAATTTACCTTCTTCAAGGCCAAAGAGAGACTTCTTGGGGTTCAAGGAAATGCTGTATTTCCTACATGTCATGAATATTTTCCTTAAGTGTTTGAGGTGCTCTTGATCAGATTTGGAGAAAGGGGTAAGGTCATCAAGATAGACAACCAAGAAATCATGGATTTCCTTGGCAAATGCAATGTCCATGGCCCTTTGAAAGGTAGCACCAGCGTTTCTAAGTCTGAAAGGCATCTTCACATATTTAAATGTTCCCCACGGTGTGGTAAAGGCTGTCTTGTCTTGGTCATCCGGGTGAACCAGTATTTGATTAAAACCTGAAAAGCCATCTAGAAAAGAGATTCTAGATGACCCCACTACTCTTTGTAGGATGTGGTCCATTTTTGGCAATGGGTAGTGGTCTTTTAAGGAGACTTGGTTTAAATTTCTTAGATCTACACATAGCCTAATCTCACCTGTCTTCTTTCTGGTGGGAACAAGATTGGATACCCATTCAGAAAATCTGATGGGTGCTATGATACCTGCTTCAAACATTCTTTTCACTTCCTTTTCAATCAAAGGGAGAAGCACATGATTGATTCTCCTTAATTTTTGTTTGAAGGGCTTTTGATTTGGTTTTAAGGGAATGGTGTGTTGGATTACTGAGGTGTCATAGGACTTCAAGTCCTCATAACTCCAAGCAAATACATCTTGGAATTCTTTAAAAAAATCAACGTATTTGGGCTTTTGATCGTGTGGCAAAGATTGAGATAGTTTGATCATTTTGGGCTTCTCTGCTGTCCCAATGTTGTGTTCTTCTATAGCAGCGTTTAAGGGCTGCATTTTTGGTTTTTTGAGCACATCATTTGCATCAAACATATCTTCTAACGGAGTGAGGCCAGCAGGGAGAAAGTTATCTTTTAGATCAACGATCTCGGCCTCTGTTTCGGCTATTTCCTCCAAATGTATCTATTTCAACTCTTCTATGTTTGCATTGTCAAAGACAGTTGGGTTTAACATTTTTCTGGCTGTTATAGCTATTACAGCCTGCTGATTTTCATTTGTTTGCTGTTGTTCATCAGTCATAGCATCCATGTCAATGTTAATATTTGAAAACTCATGCTCAAGAGTGAGGAAATTGTTAATCTGGGCATCATTTTTGAACACTTGCCAATCTTTAACATTATTTGGGACAGCATGCCTATGTTTTATCTCAGCAGTGAAATGGTGATTTGGCTCAAAGGGAAGCTTGCATGTACTAGCAAAAGTGGCTAGGCTATGTGCATGAATGTTATGATTTCTTGAAATCTTGGCAAGCTTGGATTCAGTGAATGCATCGAGTATATTAGTGGCAGCAGCCCTATAGGCCCTCATTCTATTGTCATTAGTGACAAAGTTGCCTTTCATTTGCTGTATGACTAAATCAGAGTCACCTAGAATGGATACTTTTGCAGGTCCTAGAGCTTTGAGCAGTTTAAGGCCTAAAAGGAGAGCCTCATACTCTGCCATGTTGTTGGTGCAATTGAAGTTTAGTCTGTAGGCATGGCCTTCTGCATGATTGTTGTGTGTATTGTGAATCCATACTCCTGCCCCTGCTCCTAACTTGTTAACAGAGCCATCAAACTCTAAATACCATGTGATTTCTTGCTTGTGGTTAGTATTAACAGTTTCAGTCATTCTTGCAGTGGGCAGATTTGAATTTTCTATTTGGGGAGGTTCTTCTTGTATGCTGGTTGCCTTTATTGTTTTGACAGTTTCATCAGTATGGGCAACCGATCCTTCATTGATGCATGTGTCCAGTTCTAAAGCCAACGACTTATCATCAGTGGGGGGACTTGTTTCATCATTAAATAAAATAAAAGAATCCATATCAGAATGGATTGAGTAGATAGGGAAGTTTTGGGGCTTTTCCTCACTACTTACCACATACTTCATGAGTGTTTCTCTATATAGTCTCTTTGGTTGCCCAAAGACAGATATAGTGGCATAGGAGAGGTCTAGTTGGAGAGAGCCTTGGAGTTTTGCTCCCCAAGATCTTGACAATAGCATGCCATACTTTGGTGGAATGTCAGCCACCACCACATCCATGAGGATTGTCTTGTTTGGGTATTGGACTAACGAGACACATAAATCTTTGATTAAGCCTAAACACTTGACCTGACTTGAGTCAAAGGAGAATAAGTCTTTGTAGGGTCTTGTAACATCAAGGTTTAGCTTCTCCATTACAGCTTTGGGCATAAGGTTGTGTGAGGCACTTGAGTCAAACATAGCATTATGCAATACTTTATCATGAATGTGCAAACTGACATAGAATGGTAACACAGCTCCATGTCCTGACTTACCATTGACTTCATGACCGAAAAGGAGCTCAGGTTGATCATATAATACATTCACATCATCCCTATTTTCTGGCATTTGCAGCGATCTTTTGATTTGCTGCCTATAGATATCATGTTTGGCAAGTTTAGATAAAGGGATGGATATCTTCAGTTTACCTATTTCTGCCTCTAAATCAAAAGATTTTTCTGTTTGTGATTTAGTATTGTGACTGGCAGATTTTCCCTTTTCAATTGCACTTTCAACAGTTTTCTCTTGTTCTTCATTGATTTCTTGAACTATTTCTGATTTGGAAAGGTTTTTAGGAGAGTTGTTCAAATCTTCTTTTGAGGAAGAAGGTGGCAGAGGGTGATCATTAGAGGGCTGCATGTCTGTGACATCCTCTATGGTGACATCCTTTGGATTTGGGACTGTTTTATCAGCAGTTTCTATGAGGGTAGCCTTTTCTTTGATCTTCTTAGGCTGTTTGGTATCACTTGGTTTAACCTTTTCGGGCACATCTATGGTTCTTGTCCTCAGCTTATACTGTTTGTGGACCTCATAAATAGCTGAATCATAACCTTGCTTAAAATCAAAAGACTCACCTGACTTAGTCCGAAATTGATTTATTTCATGGTCATCTTGGTCTTCTTGGGTTAGGAAAATTTGTTGCTCACCCTTTAGATCCATCAAATTCATGTGAGTGTCTTCTGTCTACTCACTAGATGTGGATGCTTCTGTGTAGTTCTCTTGGAAAGGAGGCCTTATATCATGGTCTGGGCTAGACCTACCAGCATTTGTGTTCTGAGTTTTCCTGAAATTTAGGTTCCTTATGGTATTGGGTTGTTTTCCTTCCCATGTAGATTTCCTTTCAACGCTTTCCACTCTATCTCCCAGCCTGTGCATGCCACTGATAATAGCATCCAGCTTTTGGTCTAAGGCTGTGGGTTCTTCCTTAAAGGTGGTTCTTCTCTCAGTTCTAGCTCTATTTCTTTTGGCAATCAGATTTGCCTCTACGCTAACAGCAACATCTTGCATGTCTGCTAGGCTTTGAGGGGCTCTTTCCCTTAACTGATAAGCCATGTCAGTATCAAAACCATCAGGGAATTTATACAAAGCAAGATCAGGTGGAGGTCTTAAGTTCTGTGGTATTGCATTATAAACATTATTAAATCTCGCACAATAGTCTAAGACAGACTCTTGAGGGCCTCTTTTGATGGTGTCATATTCAGATAATATGTGAAAGGGATCTTTCTTTTTCTCCCATCTGTTAAGAAATGTTTGGTAAAGGGCCTCTGGGTTAGGTATGGAATTTGCAGCAAGGCTTCTAAACCAGGGCCTTACATCTCCTATTAAGCTTTGGACAAAAATCTTCATTCTCACGCTATCATCATCTATCTCGTAGTTCTCAAAATAGTCTTGCATTTTCTTGGTATGCTGAAGGGCTGTGCAAGAACCAGTACCATCGAAGTATGTGATTTTAGTTTGGTAATCCTGAGGCATAGCCCCTGGATTAGCAGGCAACTGTAACGGAGCATATCTATTCGCCATGTTCACAGGGATAAGTGGAACAGCAGGGATAAATGGAACGACTGGAACAACGGTAATAATAGTGGTAATGGGAGTATGTGCAGTGAATGGAGGTGTGGGAGGAGTTCTTTGAGAGGTGGATGATGAACTAGGGGAAGTAGGGGTTGAACGAAATAAAACTTTGACAGGGGTTGGAACACAGCTTGGCTGGACTGTTTCAGGACTAGAATCAGCAAAATCTTCTCTTCGCTCTAGCTTCCTGAGGTTCCTTGAGATTAAATTGGGATTTTCAAAAGCAGCTGGGGGATTTGGGTCTGGATTTGACCTTGTATAATGTGAGTTCTTTTTGGGAGCCAGATTCTGAACTTGTTTTGGTATTTTCTGTGAATGTTTTTAGAATTAGCAAGGAACTGATCAAATTTTGGAATAGCTATCTATAACTTAAAACTAGCATGAAGATTGACTGAAGCAGCATTTATTTACTCCTGTAAATGCAAAGTAAGAACAATTTCAAAGGCTCCCTAGCTGACATTCAGGCTTCATCTGTAGTTTTAAGGAATATACAGCAATTAGAAAATTCATTGGTCCCCAGTGGAGTCGCCATTATGTTATCACTCAGGTTGTTCCCTTTGACTCCCAAGGGAATACAGCCGAGGTAACCACTAACCAATCTTTGGACTGTAGGTCCTAGCCTACCTGCAATCAAAGAGGGCTCTCTCTTAATGATTTAGCTTTGTTGATGATGATTTTAGGCTAGTTATTGAGTTCAAGGGGTTTTGTTTGAGTTTTGGTGGGAAGGATGAAGCTTTCAAGTAGAGAGCTAATGCATAGTACGATAAGTTCAAACCATTGGGCATGGAGTCATGGAGTAGGATTGCTGGTGCGTTTTCTTGGTCACAAGAGGAATATGGAGCAAGATAGCTACACATGAAACAACTTTCAAGCTAAATGGAGATGGATTGAAGACTAAGGAATAAGAGGCAATTAAGAATCTCTTATTCAGCTTAACAGAGGGAAGGTGAATGAGCTCTATCTAGGAGCAGTAAAGAATCCCTAGATAAATGTCAAACATGGGTGAATTAGGAGACATATGAGCCAAAGGGAATTCATATTTATTACCAATTCAGAGGAAAACATAAAGAAACAACAGAAATTGAGCATAAAGTGTAGTTAAACAAAGTCTAAGATATTCATTTTTTCTGATATTTTAGATGATGACATATGTATGATATGAGCATATAACAATGGAAAACAGAGGTAGAAAACACCTATTGAGTCATGTTGCAGCACAAGAATTCCATATTCATTCTTCAAAACATTAATAACATAGCAGACAGTCCATCCTCCAAGCTTTTCAGTAGTCTTTGATTAAGGAAAACATCAAGTATACAGAGCGAGTCTCTAGTGGAGCAAATCAACCAACCAACCCTCTAAATAGTAAATTCGGGTGGTTTTATAAGCAAAATATCTACAAGAATCAGATCTGAGACAGATCTAATATAATAAGTGTCTTTAACCTAACATATGCTTGAAATAAATGCCAAAATATCTATCTAATGCTGTGCCGGGGGCAGCCACCTCAAAAAATGAGTAACTATGATGTCCTTAGAGCCCTGTGCTGGCATTTGGCCATAATTGTGCTTTGATTTCTGCAGCGCTGCCCTTAGGTGGCCTTATGCATTAACTTTGATCAGGTGAGCTTTAATGGCCCAATACTGCTTTATTGACTTTGATGGGGGCCTCTTAATGTTTGCCTGCTTTGGAAATACGAATTTCCACCAAAAATACTAACTGATAGTCTTCGCCACCTCCTCTGATACACTTTCACTGAACCTGGGCTCTTTAATGTCTTCTGAATGCTTTAAATTGTCCCATTGAAATTTTATGGCTGCTGTTCGGCCCTCTGTTGCCTTTAGAACTATCTTTGCCCCTTTTCTGAACCTATGTGAAGAAATTCCTGTCCATTTGCGAATTTCAGGCCTACTGGTAGCCGACCCATGAGAGGGCTTCCATTTTGGCCTATTTTTCTTAGCGATGCGCGCATCAAAAACTGCCTCGGTTTTTCATTCCGGGCATCCCTTGTTGCAGATTTCGCGCTTCGCGCCCTTTTCGGTGATGACGTCAGCAGTGGGTCCCAGTACGGCGGTGACGTGGCAGGGTGACGTCAGCAGTACGGCAGGGTGATGTGGCAGTGACACAGTGGCAGTGACGTGGCAGTGACATGGCATAGGACACGGTGGCAGGACGTCGACGCAGGTTGATGATGTCATGATGATGTGGCGCTGATGTCATTTAGCGGAGGCGGTATCCGGTTTTCTCCCACACCGCTTTTCCTCATATGTGGTATTGGGGGAGGGGCCTCCGAACACACCGGGAGGCTGACACGTGGCGGGGGTACGGCAGGGAAACTGCCCATCCCCCGAACGTTAACTTTCGCGAGATCGGGGGCTGAGAATAACCGCCCATCGTTGGATCTGAAGTGTCGGGCATCGAACGGCTGGTGGGTTGATTGGGGTGGCGCGCAACTTTGGAGTGAGGCCCGTGCGAATATTAAAATAATATTATGCCGCGGGGGGTCAAAAACTTTAGAAAATTCAGAGTTGGGGGCTTATGTGCCATGGGAGAACAATAATTTAATATTTATTTGGAAAATTCAAACCCCAAACATTGGGAAAATGAGCGCGGAAGGGCAAAGTTATAAGGTTTTGATGGTAGAGGGGTAAATATAGGTTATTAGCCTAACCAGAGGTTAGACCAATCCCAAGTTATAACACAGATGGGCTCATAATAGTCCCAGATGGACTATAATTTCCTAGAACTGTATATACATAGCTATAGTGCTACAGGGTGGGATATGTAATATTTTTGGGATTTTATATAGTTTTTTGTATGGTAGGATAAGGAAATGATCTAGGAAGCTAGATAGTAGAGTTAGGAGTTAATATGAATTTGTGAGGTGAAGTGTAGGGGAGAGGCTAAGTTTGTGAGCTGAAACTTAGACATAGGAAGTGAATGGACTGTGGAGACATGATTTTTACACAAGAAATGTGGCTTCTTTTCACTGAAGAAGGTCAAAGCTTGACTTGGTATTTTACAAAAATGAAGTGATAACAGGACTGGTTGGGCAGATCCCAAGGTCCTCCAGGGGATGTTAGTGAGTGATTTGGAGATTTAGAGGAAAGAGGAATTAGACATGCCTCGCTTGAGCTCCTCCAAAGGGAAATTGCCTTATACTTGTGATCTGAATAGATATAACATTAAAAAACATGAAATGGATCACATAGCTTGATTCTGCAACCACAAGACTACTTACCCAGCCTGCTTACCTAGCATTTTTTCTTCTTTTTGCATGCGTGCACTTGGACTTGTAGACCCTGATTATCCTTTTTTCTTTTGACTGCCCTCCTATCTAAATGTACCCTTATATCATCCAGGGACTCAGATTAAGTTGTTGAGCTTCCTTGTTTCTCTACCTATCTACAAATCTGCCAAGATTAAACTATTTGGACAGATATTCATTCTCTATATTCTACAACAAGAAATTGAAACCTAGGGAAGCCAAGATTAAGCTGTTTGGACTTCCTTAATTGAAAAAACTCATCAAAATGGATTAACTCATCAAAATTTGGAATGCAGCAGTGGCATTTAGACTGGCACACTTTCCTAGCCTCTTCTTTGGCCTCTTCCTGGAAATATGGAACCTTGCAGCATGAAAAGATGACATATTTGGCACTTTCAACTGTCAATCATGAAATGTGAACACCTATTGCAATAGGAGGCTAACAGAAAGCATAATGAAATTTTTAAGGCAAAGATTGTAAAAGGTGGTCTTTTTGAGCCCAAAAAATGTTGGTATTGGTAGCACCACTTTTTGAAATGGAGGTAAAATCAATGATTAAATGAAACCTCTAAACAAAGGGGAACTCTAAATGTTAGGATATTTCGACACATAGGAAATAGTTAAGTATAACTTGGTCTAGTATAGAGTTAGGTAAAGTGTGTTTCTTTACTATGTACATTTTGTAACTTATAATCCGACGGTCACGATATGTAGTGATCTGACGGTTCATTCTCTCCTCGGTATTACCGACACTTGATCCGTGGCTTAACACTCGATTGGTCCATGATCTCTATTTAAAGAGCATGGAGGGTCATTTGTAGGTAAACCGTTCATGAGAGAAGCTTATGTAAAATTTCATTCTTTTATTAATAAATTGCCTAAAGTGGCCGCGTTGGCTTAGGCCGTGGACTGTTTCCCTCTTTGAGGGTTTTAACCACGTCAAAATATTGGTGTATTGATCTATGATCTGTTTGTGAGCGGTGTCCTTTGGTGTTCTATCTGAGGAACTTACCCTGTAAATTCCTACATGGTATTAGGGCTATTTGAGGGCTGCGTCTGTTGGTGATCCAAATCTGAAGCCGGTAGAACTGCATCCGACTGTCGTTTCCTAGATCTACTGTTTCTGACTACTTTCGGGCCGAGAGGACTGCTCTGTTGTGTTGGGAGCAACTGTTCCAGTGAGGAACCCCTTTCGTTTCACACGAAAAGGTTTTCGGTAGCCCTAGCTACATCATTTTTAAAATCTGGAGGTATACAGTGTTTATTTGCAGTTTACAGTTATTTTCTCTCTATTTATTTCAGTTTCGGTTTATTTAGCTTTTTGTTTTTTTTATTACCGGATCTATACCTTTCATTTCTGCGTGTGCTCTTTGCCTTGCAACTCTGTGCGATCTAGGCAAATCAGAAACAGAAAGGAAGGATTTTTCTCATGCGTATGCTCTTTTCCGCTGCGCCTTAGTGTGATCTCAGAAAATCAGAAACATTGAGGAAAATATTTAGTTTCTGGCTAAAGCTAACTTCGAGCCACAAGGTTCGTTTTTTTTGTATGTCCGTGTTGGGTTTTGTGTTTTTTGTTTTGTAGGGAAAAAGAGCTTTCTCAAAGCAAGCACGCAACCCAAAGCTTCAACCCCCCCCCCCCCTCTCTCTCTCTCTCTCTCTCTCTCTCTCTCTCTCAAAATTTTTGTTTAGCTCACTTGGTACAAAGCTAATTTATGAGAGTAGAGGTCTTGAGTTCAAGTCTCCTTTTTGTGGGGGCGGATTTTTCATTTCCGCACATTCCAGCACTTCGTCGGCATCTTCATCAAATTTTCTTCAAAAAGCCATAACTTCTTCATCTGGAAGCCGTTTTTTTTTAACCAGCCTAATTTTTCGAGATCTTTCCATTGGAACACTTAGTTTCAGCATCTATAGCTTCAGTTTCTGTTAAAATGGAAAGTCCATGCCAAGTTATTCTTGATAGCACCAACTACTTCCAATGGTGGTCCTACATTGTGGATTTACTTAAAAGTAAAGGTCTCTACAGAATAGCCTCAGACCAAGAAACCAAACCGAAAGATGAAGATAAGACAGCTAAATGGTAAAATAGGCAAGATCAAGCACGAGAGTTGATAGGGATGTCTATTTCTCCAGATCTTAGATTCCATATTGCAGAACTTGATACTCCTGAGGAAGCAATGAAACAGATCACTAAAGTTTTTGGAATTAAAAATGAACTTAAAGCCCATCAACTCGAAAATGAGTTGCTTACATTGGATCCCAATAATTTTTCTTGCATTGAAGATTTTTTGTCCAAGTTCAAGACCCTTAGACTTCTCTTGGAAGGTGTTAAGGTTAAAAAGAAGATAGTAGCCTTATCTATTCCATTCTTACTAAGTTGGGACCAGCCTATTCTGTGTTTGTTTCCACCTTCCATTCTACAAGAGAAGCCTTCATTTCTCAAGGACAAGCCTACAAGTCCCCTTCCTTTGATTCCTTTTGTGATTCTTTAATAAGAGAACAAGAAAAACTCTTACACCTTGGTCTTCTTCATCTTGGAAACTCTTCTAAGAAAGCGTTAGCCGCCCAGCAGCAACCAAATTCAAAGAATCCTAAGAAGTTGTATCCTAAAAGGAATGGTCCTAAACCAAACAAGGGTCCTAAGCAATTTCAGCCTCAAAATGAAAAATCATTTCAACAAAATGATAAGACAAAATAAAAACAAAGGGAAGAAGACTGATAGACATTGCAACTTTTGTAATCGAGATGGCCACTTAGAATCCAAATGCTTTAAGAAGATGGAAGCCTTGGAAGCAGCAATGAAGATGCATAACATTCATTTGGAGCACTCTTCAACTTCAACTTCATCTTGAGGGATAGCACTTTCTGCATGTGGTTGTCAAGCATCTTAGTCTGGCTATGCACTAAATGTATCTTCTTCTTCTCATTCTCATGAGTGGCTCATTGATTCTGGAGCTTCTTATCACATGGCCAAAAACAAAGCCATGTTTTCTTCCTTAAATGATTGTAACACCAAAAATATATATGTTGGTGATGATAGATCTCTTAGTGTTGTAGGGACTGGAACTGTTCATATAGACAATGGTCAGTTTAATGATGTATTATGTGTTCCAACCTTATCCTGCAACCTTCTATCTATATATCAGATAACTCATTCAGGTGAAGGTAAAATCGTTGAATTTTCACCTCACGATGTTGTAATTAAGGACCTAAGAGATCCTAGACAGATTTTAGCTACTGGCATTCCTGATTTCTACAAGGTTGTATAGCTTTCACAACTTTGGGTCATCAAATCTTCCCTCGGTATTTGTTGCTCATAATGATGAAGTGAGAAAACTTTGGCATGAGCAATTTGGTCACTTAAACTATTACTCTCTTCAGAATCTATGTAAAGAAAATATGGTGACAGGTCTTCCAATGGTATCTTGCAGAGATGGTGTTTGTTCCGGATGTGTACTCAGAAAACATCATCGGGACAGTTTTGAAAAACGTGCCTCTTGGCACGCCTCAGCCCCTTTACAGCTTGTGCATATTTATGTGGTCCACTTCCAGTTGTTTCATTCTCTGGCTACAAGTATTTCTTAACTTTCATTGATGATTTCTCCAGACGCACTTGGGTATACTTCTTAAAACTCAGGAGTGAAGTATTTAACATATTCTTGGCCTTTAAGGCCTTTGTTGAAAAACAATCTGGACATCAAATTCTTAAGCTAAGATCTGATAATGGCGGAGAATATGTTAACAACAAATTCATCAACTTTTGCACTGAGAATGGAATTCAAATGCAACATACTTTTCCATATACTCCACAACAAAATGGTGTAGCTGAAAGGAAGAATCGCACCTTAAAGGAAATGGCTAATTGTATGCTTCAATCTAAAGGACTTAGTCTTAATTATTGGGCAGAAGCAATTAACTGTGCAAATTACATAATAAATCGCACTCCTACTAAGGTTTTAAATAATATCACTCCAGAAGAAGCATGGAGCTCAATTAAACCAGATGTAAGTCACTTTCGTGTTTTTGGAAGTGAAGCATGGGCCCATATTCGAGATGAGAAACATAAAGCTTTAGAACCTAAGAATGAAAAGTGTATTTTTGTTGGATATTCTGAAGATGTAAAAGGATATAGACTTATTCCACTTAAGTCCAAAAATGTTATCATTAGAAGAGATTTAAAGTTCGCTGAAAATATATCAGCCTACGAGCCTAGTTCGGCGGATGTGCCACCTCTCCCTATCTCTTCTACTTTTGAAAATATTTCTTCTTCAGATGATGAAAGCGAGGATGAAAATCCTCCCGCACCTTCTCTGGATCCTCCTTCAGCTCCTCAGCTTCCAAAATGGGTCCGTGCTACTCGGGATGCAGCAGGTGATCTTGCCGATGATCCTACAGATCAGCGACATACACGTTCTCAGTTTGATAGAGCCTCTTCTTTACTGGCTCAAGCTTCAGTGAATTATGATCCTGACACCTTTGCAGAAGCTTCAGGCCATCCAGAATGGGAAGCAGCTATGAATGAAGAATATCATTCATTATTGGCAAATGATACATGGGATCTTGTTCCTCTACCAAAGGGACGAAAACTTGTTAGATGCAAATGGGTTTACAGAACCAAGTATGGACCAGATGGGAAAGTTGATAAACATAAAGCTCGTCTTGTTGCTAAGGGTTTTTCACAAGTTGAAGGCATTGACTACACTGAAACCTTCTCCCCTGTTGCCAAAATGAACTCTATCCGCCTTGTTCTTTCCCTTGTTGCCTCTTTCAAATGGGAAGTCCATCAGATGGATGTTAAATCTGCCTTCTTGCATGGGGACTTGCATGAAGAAATCTATATGGAACAACCTATTGGCTTTATACAAACAGACTCCAGCCTTGTATGTCGGCTTAAGAAATCCCTTTATGGTCTCAAGCAAGCTCCTCGAGCTTGGTATGCCAAAATGGATAACTTTCTTTTAGAAAATGGCTTTTCTAGGTGTCATTCTGACAATACTGTCTACACCAAGAAAGTGGGCAAGTCTCTTATCATTCTTGTTCTTTATGTTGATGATCTTATCCTGACTGGTAGTGATCCCAACCTTATAAACCATGTGAAGACTAGCCTTAAAAGGAAGTTTGAAATGACAGACTTAGGACACTTACATTATTTTCTTGGTCTTCAAGTCTTGCAATCCAAGGAAGGTATTTCCCTTTCCCAGTCCAAGTATGCCTGTGATATTCTACGCCATTTTCACATGGAAGACTGTAAGCGAGCCCCTTCTCCCTTTCAGTCTGGAGTCAAACTTTCAGTCACTTGTACTTCTCCTGAAGTTGATGCTACCTTATACCGTCAACTTGTAGGAAAAATTTTGTATCTAACCCATACTCGTCCTGACCTTTCCTTTGCTGTTGGCCTTGTTGCTCGGTTTATGCAAAACCCACATGAAAGTCATTGGAAAGCAGCTAAAAGAATACTTCATTATGTTCGAGGTATAGTTCAGTTTGGGATCCATTACAATGCCGAAGCATCTCCTCTATTGGTTGGTTTCACTGATTCCGATTGGGTTGGTGACCTTGATGATCGGAAGTCTACTGCATGTTATGTGTTCACTCTTGGTTCAGGACCTATTACATGGGCTTGCAAGAAACAAGGTGCCATTTCTCTTTCTTCAGCAGAAGCAGATTATCGTGGTGTCGTAGAAGCTAGTAAGGAAGCCTTGTGGCTTCGTCAGATCCTGTCAGAGTTTGGCTTTCAGCAGCAACATCCGACTACACTTTGGTGTGATAATCAAAGTGCCATTCAACTATGCAAAGATCCAGTCCAACATCAGCGCAGCAAACACATTGAACTGCACATGCACTTCATCAGAAAGCTCATTCGCGACCATGTTCTTGAAGTGCAATATTGTTCAACAGATGATCAAGTTGCAGACATCTTTACAAAGGCTCTCACAGAGGCAAAGTTCACTAAACTTCGATTTATGGTTGGAGTTTAGGAAGTTGTCACTAAGGGGGGATAGGCTCTAGTGCCTCCTTCCTTCTCCTATTGTGTCATATTTGTAAATCCTTCAATCCTATCCCAAGTTGTTCTTAAGGGGGGATGTTAGGATATTCTGACACATAGGAAATAGTTAAGTATAACTTGGTCTAGTATAGAGTTAGGTAAAGTGTGTTTCTTTACTATGTACATTTTGTAACTTACAATCCGACGGTCACGATATGTAGTGATCCGACGGTTCATTCTCTCCTCGGTATTACCGACACTTGATCCATGGCTTAACACCCAATTGGTCCATGATCTCTATTTAAAGAGCATGGAGGGTCATTTGTAGGTAAACCGTTTATGAGAGAAGCTTATGTAAAATTTCATTCTTTTATTAATAAATTGCCTGAAGTGGCCGCGTTGGCTCAGGCCATGGACTGTTTCCCTCTTTGAGGGTTTTAACCACGTCAAAATACTGGTGTATTGATTTGTGATCTGTTTGTGAGCGGTGTCCTTTGGTGTTCTGTCTGAGGAACTTACCCTGTAAATTCCTACACTAAAGGGGTTTTATCATGTTAGTAACTAGGTGCCTTAGCCTGTAGATCTTGGCCATAGAAAATATACAAGTTATTTTTTATTTAATCTATTTGGTGGAGTAATTAGTTGGATGAGCAAGATGTAGGTCATAGTTGTAGTGTTACTTATAGAAGTTGAATAAATGGTAGCTACACACAGAAGTAATGAAGCTGTATGGTTGGGAATACTGCATTAAGGTATCTGTTTTGTTTTAATAGTAGTGATGATATGTTATAATAGCTCAAATGCAATCTTTTATGGCAAAAAAATTTACTTATCATTCTAAGACAAATCATATTGATGGGTAATACCATTTTGTTAAAGAAGTAGTTGAACAAAATAAAGTTTTATTAGAGAATAATGATACTTCGAAAAATATTATAGTCATTGGAAAAGTATATTAGTATCAAAAAATTCTCTTGGTAAAGGCAATCAATGCACATTTTTACCCCTAGTAGTTCATTATATGGATGTGCTCCACCTCCCCCCATTTTTCGCAGAGTATTCAACGAGCAAGCTAATGTTGGATCCGTATTATATCCTTAGCAAGTAGAGTGTTCAACGAGCAAGCTAATGTTGGATATGTATTATATCCGTAGCAATTAGAAAGTGGTCCCATCCCAATGGGGATTTTGGGTTTATCTCTCAAATGAAGGGGGTCCATGTGGGACCCATCTCCTTACTAAGGGGCATGAAGTGCCAGTGAGCCCCCAAGGAAAAATAATTTAGTCCATTATGTATTATTTTGACCAATGATCCTACCCTATTGTAATATTATCCTAGTTAAGGGATCATGGTTGTAATTTAATATGGGAAATTAATGATTGTGGTTAACTTAAGTGACAAAATACTTAAATATTAGCATGGTGAACAATTGAGTTGATACAATGAGATAAAAAAATGCAATTCTCACTTAGGTTAATTTTCCCCATGAATTGTTTTCAAGGTAAATCTTGTTCATACTATGTGAATATGTCATTGTTGTTTATGTTTTAGATTCTATCAATAATGATTTCGTTATGGATTTGTCAAACTTCAATAAATTGGCTTGTTTTTAAAATCTTGCACACTTAGGGCATATGTCATATTTCTCTCATATTTCTCCCATTTCAATAGGTTTTATTTTGAAGTTGTTGCTACAAGAAGGTATGGGTTTGATATAACATATATAAGTTTCACTACAACTAACTAAGGCTTGTATGCCTTGGCTTGGAGATACATTTGAATAGTAAATTGGATGGATGATAACTATACACATGGAATTTTTTCTTTATATCGTAGCACCTTTTAGGAACACCAACATTCCATTCTTTAAAGTTGTTTACACTATGTTGGAATTGTGGCACACACCTTATATAATTTTGCAAGAGTTATAGTGGGTGTTTTAATTTCTCCCAACACTTTTAAATTTTTATTATGAATAAGAGAATATCATTTTGACATTGTCCATATATCACACTGTGATTGTTGAAGCCAAATTTTTTTGAGATTTTTTTATAGTGTTGATGCAGGGGGCGCCCAAAAGAGAGAGGCACGAGAGAGATGTATTTGGCATATAGTAGTAAGGTCTGGTGCAGAAGAGGGAGACGCAACATAGGGAGGTACTGCGTGTAGGAGACAATAGTGTCCAATAGGTAAGGATGCATGTGAATAAATCTGGTAGTTAGTATTTTGTAGATGATGGGAAAAGGAGAGGAAGGTCACCATGGTAGAAGAATCTAGAGATATTTATAGAATGGATAAATTCAACGGAATGGTGATGAGTTTGTCATAGATATTTCTAGCAGGTTCGACCAGATGATTATATGGCATGGGACAACCAGAGAGAATCTTTCAAATCATATCTCAGACAATTAGTGAGCATGGAGGACAACTGGAAGAGAGAGGAAGTAGTCCAAAGAAGACCCAGAAGCTACAATGGATCAATAAGAGGACTCTTCTGAGCCAGTTTAGGGGTTGGGTTGAAGAAGAGGGAAGAGCTACTAAGACCATGTCTTTTGCTATAGTAGTTGGAGTCTAAATGTTAGTTGTATGTGTCTATTACTATTGTGTAGCTCACATGTAGAGGAAATAGTCCATAGTGGAGTCTACTAGGTGACTGCATTGTAATGGTTATTGTGTCGTTCCCTAAGTAACATAGAAGGTTGGTCAAATTAGTTCTAAATGATTTCTATTGTAGTGCATTGTGCCTTTTTACTTTATCATGAAGTAATGAAAAAACCAATGGATTGCTTCGTTTATATTGGCATACAAATGTGTTGTGTTGTTACTATTACTGGCTATTTATTTATTAGTTGTTTAGTTATATAATGTTGAACCAGTACCTCTTCATGTCTCGAATGGCTGAGAGGATCGATAGCCTTGTGATAGTTTTATCACGTTAAGCATATATTTGATGAATGGTGAGTCACTTTACTGATGTCAACAAGGCTAATGAGAAGGATAAGATATTTCAGTCATAGTATTTTTGTGGGTAACGAATAGTGTGCTAACTAGAAAGTGTAAGAACCCGTGAAGTCTCACGTAGTGCACAATCCCAGAATGGCTACCAACTGTGAGGATGATAGGTGTGTGAAGTCTCACACTGTAAGTTGAAGTCCTAGTGTCACAAAACTCTAGTAATACCATCTGACTATGAAAAGATAGTTCCAACAGTCCCTCATAGCACCTCAAGTGAGACTTCATCCACTTTGTGGGTGATAGTGAAAAGGTCTATGATAAGCGGGTTTGTTGGCCAACTGTGCAAAAAATCCCAGGTTTCTTAGAATCCTGCATACAAACAAATGGTTTCGTTATTGGGACCAGGATCATTGTATGGTGGGATTATTCTATGACAGAGATGTGGAACCATGGAATCCCACCAAGGAAGATATTACTCAGTGGTTTAAGTAGAAGGAACAAAAATTTGTAGCAAAATAAATTAAGCACAAAAGACTAAGCATGGAGAAATGGTTGCAGAAGTATGTGTTTACTAAATTTCATGAAGCTTTCTTTGGAGAATTCACAAATATTTTAGTTGAGTGGGTTTAATGGTTGAAGGATAATAATTTGACCTATCACCACGAGGGACCAAGACAATGCACTCCAAAGGAGGTACGCCAGTTGCAAGAAGTAAGTAATAAAATTTCATGTGTTGTAGATTTCTGGTTTGAAAGTGTGTTGGAAGGTTATATTATTGAATTTTCAATAGAGGCGACAATATCCTATAGTGCAGTGCAAAGGAAAATCTTGAAATGACCGTGAGGAAGATTCATATGAGCATTGGAACTATCCATTAAGATTCTAATGTGTGATCATAGAGTTCTGCCCTTGGAGTGAAACAACATCAACGGTTAAACTAACTACACACTAGGGGAAAGTGGCGAAGAGCCAAGAGGTAGTATGAAAAAAGAGGAAGGAGAAAGGGTGGGAAATGTGCATTGGAGGCTAACATTAATTTCGAGACTTTGCAAGTGAGGAAGATGAGATAGTATGGAGATATGGAGTTTTGAGGTTGACACCTTGAGGAGTGTACAAAGGTTCCAACAAAGTGACGCGGGAGGACGTTGATCAACATCGATGCCTACCACAAGGAGAAGCCCAACGAGAGGGGTGAGGAAAGGACACCAGAGGACAAGGATTAGTGCAAGTGACTAGAGTTAACAGGGAACATTGTTTGGTACCCCTTGCATTGAAGTAGAGGAATAAGGGAAACTCAGCCCACGCAGCACAGAGTCCTTGGCCTAGACAATAGAGTTAGACCATGCCTAGTGTCGAACTCATGACCCCATGCACTTCTACATATATATATATATATATATATATATATATATATATAGATATATGGGGTCTGTATAGAACCTACCTCTTTGGGTTGTTATAAAGGAGGTTTGGACGGAGAGTGGACGGGATTCGATCATGGCGATGCGACTTCTTTTTTCTGTGAGGGTTGTGGATTTCGATCGTGGTTCCGCCAGTCAAGGAAACTGTTTTGCAGCATTGGAACGGTGGTGCGAGAAAGAACACCTTGGGAACAGACATGCAGCAGCGACCCCTGCCTCAGCGGCCAAGCGGTCCTGCAATGAAGACGGTCTACTGAGTTTCAGAAGCAGTGATGGACCTGTTTATCTCCTCCGGGAAGACCCTCGACTTGACGATAGAAGCTGGCTATTGCAGAGAGGAATGGACACCCTAGGACCTGCATATGAGCATTTAATTCAATCTGGGCTCTCCTCATATGATACAAGGGGAACAGATACCGGGGACCTTGACGAAACAGGAGTGGGGTTTGTCATCTGCATGTACCGGACGGTGGCTGTCAAGGAGATCAGGCAAGGGATCAGCCCAGATCTGTGTTTCCAGACCTCTTCTGTGATCGTGTGGCAGGAGGGAAACCAAATCGCTAATGAGGCCAGAGCATGCATACTTCAAGGCATCATTACCGCGGTAAGGGCAATTCCAGTTTCTCCATATCCCTCCTTCATACCCAATTTTGTTAAAGATGCATATGTAAGACCAATGCACAGATTTGGACCGGGCATCCTGACCACGGAAGGTGGTCAATTGCTCAGATCTGACACTGAACGCTCAAAAGAACAAGAAGCCTCAAAAAGATCCAGATCTATGGGCATGCAACAGTCAGGCGGCATAGCTGTCAAAACAAGCATGAGGACAGCCTGCAGTGGAAAAACACAGCTCCCACCGCCTCGGCGGTGATTACAGAACCTGATGTAGAAAAAGACCCTTTAGAAAGGGGGAACCCTTGGATGTACTCCGGCCCCTGAACGCCAGACCGGACTCCGAAGGGCCAAACCCTACCTACTTCCAAATCTTCATAAAGCCCCCTTCTGGGAAATCAACCTTGATCTGGATACATCCTATAGACAGTGTGATATATCTGAAGATTAACATCGTCATCCATACTGGTTACCCGGTTAACCAACAACATCTATTTTATGAGGGAAGATCGCTACAGGATCACAGAGTTATCAAGGATTACAACATCAAGCCAGGATCTACCATAATTTGCAACATGAGGCTACGAGGAGGTGCTGCAACCGGTAGCCCACCTAAACATTCAGAAGGAGGCAGTGGTTCCCAAACAAAACATAGTACTGACTCACACCAGTAGCACAAAGGCCAAGGTACATCTTATAAGAATATTGTACAAGGGGGAAAATCTTCTACAGCAGCTCCAAAGCAGGCCGGAATAGAACCCAGCCCATATATAGTGGAGCAGCTGCACTATACACCAGAACTAACAATAGAAACAACAGAGACAGAGGAGGTACGTAACAGTTATGAAAAGCAAGCCCTCATCTGTACCTATTCCATTGGATTCTTACAAGATGGTCCCTAAACAGTGAGATTTTCCTCTGCTCCAAAGGGTTCTTTATAGTTAAATTACCATCAACAGAGGTTAGGGACCTAGTGATTCAGGAGGGACCGTGGTTCTGGGGATCTTCAGGACTCTTCATCACTCCTTGGTTCCCGAAGTTTGACGCAAACTCTTTCATTGTCTCCAGGATGCCAGTATGGGTGCGTCTACACAACCTCCATATCCATCTTTGGGGCCAAAATATTCTGGCATGCATAGGCAATACCATCGGCAGATATATTAAAATGGACACGCAGCGTGTGGAGGATAGAATTTATACTTTCGCACGCATCTGTGTGGAAGTGGATCTTAGTAAAGGACTACCGGATTGCATACAACTAAAGCAAAAAGATCGCAGCTGGATGCAAACATTAGATTATGAAAACACGACATTCAGGTGTAGAATATGTAGGCAAACTGGGCACTTACAAAATGCCTGCCCTGAATACAAAAAACACAGACAAAGAAGGAAGAAACCAGGTAAACAAAAAAAGGGATGGAAATTCCCACCAGATTCTGAGGAGGAGGAAGAAGATGAGGAGGAAATGCCCACACCGAATGAGAACAGCCAAGCAGAAACTCAGAAACAATCCTCACACGTGTCGATGGAACCGCATCCAGAAAATACTTCAAATATAATGGAAATCAGTGGAACCAAAAGGCAGCATATATCAGACACCTCTGACTCTGACAAAGAAAACCCTCGACCTGGCGATGAAAACCCACTTCAACTTGTTCCCACAGTTCCTACCCAAGGAGAGTGGCATAAGGTTGAGAAGAAAAAGGGGAGGAAAACTTGATTCCCCCCTCTTTTTATTTTCACTGCGCATCTGGAGTGGACCTTTTTACTCAGTTCCTTCTGTTTATTTTCTCTTGCTGTGTTTTTTCACTGCTTTAGAGCTCTCTGTGTAGAGCAGTTTTTAAATATTTAGATTCTCTATGCTATCTTCTCCAAAAGCAAAAATTGGTGAACACAGTTTTGACTGGACAAGAAAGACAGGCTACGCCTGAACATTGTAATGCTATGCATCTGCAAAATGCAGTTTCTTTATTAATAAAGAAAGTGCGACTTTTTCTACGGGATATATATATATATATATATATATATATATATATATATATATATATATATATATATATACTCAACACAATGTAATAAATATTGTAGAAGGAAATTATAGTCAAGGGGGAGGAGGTTCTAGTAGTGTTAAAATTGGAAACTAGGGCCAAACTTCATGTGGTTCATCTTATTCATGGCTAATAATATTTTATTAGATTCCTCTCATCGAGAGGTGTAGGATTGATCTAAAAATCATCCGATTATGATAATTATTCAAGGAGATGAATTTATTTTGATTATAGAACTATTATCAAGCCAACCTACAACTTATGTAGGCTCAAGAAGCCGATGATGCCGTGAAGTCGATGATGCTAGTGAAGCCGATGCTGTTGGTGATGACGATGATGCCGGTGAAGCTGATGATGTCGGTGAAGCCGATGATGCCGGTGATGCCAATGATGCCGGTGAAGCAATGATGGCGATGATGTCGGTGATGCCAGTGAAGCTGGTGATGCCGATGAAGCCGGTGATGCACCGATGATGCCGGTGATGCCGATGATGCCGGTGAAGCAATGATACCGGTGATGCTGGTGAAGCCGGTGATGCCGGTGAAGCAATGATGCCGGTGATGATGATGATGCTGGTGAAGCTGGTGATGCTGATGATGCTGGTGAAGCTGGTGATGCCGATAAAGTCGGTGAAGCCGATGATGCCAGTGAAGCCGATGATTCCGGTGATGGTGAAGCTGATGATGCCGGTGAAGCCGATGATGCCGGTGATGCCGATGAAGCCGATGATGCCAGTGATGCCGATGATGATGATGCCAGTGAAGCCGATGATGTCGGTGATGGTGAAGCTGATGATGTCGGTGAAGCCAATGATGCCGGTGAAGCCGATGATGGCGGTGATGCCGATGATGCCGGTGAAGCTGATGATGTCGGTGATGCCGATGATGATGATGTCGGCTGATGCCGATGATACTGATGCCACTGATGCCGACGATGCTGATGTCGCTGATCTAGGGTTTGCTACTGCTGATGTAAATCAGATTTATGTACTATTTCTCTTTGCTAAATTATTGAAGATAAAAGAAGATTTTATCAAAGGGTTTCCCCATATTGGGGTTTGTCCTTGGCTAGCCGCCACATCTTGTGCCTCTTGCCTTGGCTTGTTTTATGTTGATAATTTAATGTTCTATTTGCACTTTATTTATGTACATGTGATTGCTAATCTGTGGATAATAATAAGAAAGATAAGTAAACTATTCTAAGCATAGAACATACCATAAAATTAACATGGTATCAAAGCTGGGGTGAAGACAATGCCAAAGCAAGAATGAAAGAGCAATCACCAACAACAGTTGGGACAAGACAAAAGGATCAATGGGTTCGAATTCACTGAGGGTGAAGTGGAAGCAGAGAATATTATCTGAATGGTGTAGTGGAAGTTTCTCATGGCCTACTTAAAGATCACTTCATTGGGAAGTTCAAATCTAAGGGTGTAGGGAATGCTAACCCTCAATTGAATGAAGGTAACTCGATTCATTCACAGAATCTATTTTATGTACCTAATCGCAAGAAGAACCTGGTGTCCATTTCAGCAATGGAAGTCAAAGGTTACAAAGTGGCACTCATCGATGGAAAGGTACGTGTTTGAAAATAGATTTTTTCAAAGATGTTTTTGAGTTCAGGGTTGTATCAAGTTGCAGGAAGTCCACTGGGGACCATGTCCATTGACACAACACCAAAGTTCTGTGAGTCAGATGGTGACAGGGATGCCTGAATTCAAAAGGAGCATGAAGGTACATGTCTGAGATGTACCGAAGGAAAATCTTACAAGGTGACCATTCCCCTCATGTAGCAGGTCCACAGGTTTGGAAAAACCCGTGGAGTTTGAGATTCATGAACATGAATCTCATGTATACAGGTGGAAGAAATCCCTCTATGGCTTGAAGCAAAACACCCCGGGCATAGTATGAGAGGATTGATAGCTGTTTGATGAAGCTGAGATTCACTAGGAGTGAAACCGATCCAAACCATTACCAGAAGGTTGTGGATGATAGACCTCTCATACTGGCACCTCATAATGATGACCTATTTCTAACAGGTGTAGACCCTCTCATTTGCAGAAGTAAGAGGGAGTTAGATTCCGAATGTGGAATGATAAACTGCAAACCTGTGACTACCTCAAGGATATTAACTTTCAAAAGTTATATGGTAGTGATGTCGGACCAGATTTGGGAAATGCCTCTGAGTTTCATAAACTCAATCACGTTGATGTTCTTGGTGAACTTCCGTCCGGACATATGTTTTGTAGTTAGAATGGTAAGCTCATATTTGGTTGAGCCTCACTGGATTGGTGCCAAGAATCCTCTGAGATATCTTTGGGACACAATCTCTCATGGACTGAGATACACTACCGAAAATATGAAAACTGCATGATTATTCGAAAGCTGATTGGGCGGGCATTGTGAAGGATCACTAGAGCACTTCTCAATGCTGGTTCTCTTTGGATTCTGCTTCGATATCATGGATGAGTAGGAAGTAGAAATCGATTGTTATAAGTACCGCTGAGACTGGATACATAACTATGAGTATGACCTCGTATGAAGTTGCCTGGTTGTGGAAACTCTTCAGTGAGTACACATGATGAATACCACTGTGATTCTCTGTGATAACCAGAGGTGGGATTCGATTATTGAGGAATCCCGTATTCAATGATTGCTCCAGTAGATATGCATCAGATACTACCTTATCTGGGATATGGTAAGTCGATGAGAAAGGAGGCTCCATCACACTGAGATGATGTATAGGTCAGAGCCGCGAGGAAAGATCAAATTTGTGATTTTCCTGAATGACTTGGAGTCATCGAGAGACCCTTGTAAAAGGGTCTTGCATGTTGCATACATTGAGCTCTGCGAGCTCTGGGGGCTTGCGGTTCTTACTGGAGCAACATACGACCACAGGGTGACTCACCCTCCCCTGGTGGTGCGCACTGTGAACAAGATGATTCACTCTCTTGTGGAACAAGATGATTCGCTCTGTTGTGGGACAGGATGATTCACTCTCCTATGTAGTAGGATGATTAGTTCTCCTATGAGGTCTGGATAATGTGTTCTCCATGACAATTGTGTAGCAGGATGATTAGTTTTCCTGTGAAGTCTGGATGATGTGTTCTCCATGATGACTATGTAGCGGGATGATTAGTTCTCCTGTGAGGTCTGGATGATGTGTTCTCCATGACGATTATATAGCAGGATGATTAGCTCTCCTGTGAGGCTTGGATGATGTGTTCTCCATGGAAATTGTGTAGCAGGATGATTAGTTCTCCTGTGAGGACAGGATTGATTAAGTTCTCCTATCACGACATCCTACCCATGCAGTCTGGGACTCATGGGAAGTACCTCCCATCTGATCAATGAGTAGGGAAATGAGGATAGGGACCATAGTAGTACCGATGGACGCATCGTTGTATCTACCGTACTCCCTATGCTAGGATGACCTTCATTGATCTGGGATTAATGATACTGGTCTAGGACCAGTGGTAGGATTTGTACCTACTATGACGCTGACTTCGGGTTGGTTGAGACTAGTCCGGGACCAGTGATACATACTCTGAGACTGACCTTTGGTCAGTGTAGTACTGGTCTGGGACCAGTGAGACTGGTACATACTATGACGCTGACTTCGGGTCGGTTGAGACTGGTCTGGGACTAGTGGTACACTCTCTGAGACTACGATACTGGTTTGGGACCAGTGGTAGGAGTGGTACCTACTATGACACTGACTTCAGGTCGATTGAGACTGGTCTAGGACCAGTGGTACACACTCTGAGATTGACTTTGAGTCAGTGGAGGATGATACTGGTCTGGGACCAGTGGTAGGAGTTGTACCCACTATGACGCTGACGTCGGGTCGGTTGAGACTGGTTTGGGACCAGTGGTACATACTCTGAGACTGACCTCGGGTTAGTGTAGTACTGGTCTTGGACCAGTGAGAGTGGTACATACTATGACGCTGACTTCGGGTCGGTTGAGACTGGTCTGGGACCAGTGGTACACCCTCTGAGACTGCGATACTGGTTTGGGACCAGTGGTAGGAGTGGTGCCTACTATGACACTGACTTTGGGTCGGTTGAGACTGGTCTGGGACCAGTGGTATGCACTCTGAGACTAACTTTGAGTCAGTGGAGGATGATATTGGTCTGGGACCAGTGGTAGGAGTTGCACTCACTATGACGCTGACTTCGGGTTGGTTGAGACTGGTCTAGGACCAGTGGTACATACTCTGAGACTGACTTTGAGTCAGTATGATACATCCTCAATCATTTCTTCTTCTTCATAATTCGGACAAAGCAGAGCAGAGCAGGGCAAGGGTCAGGCTGTACAGGGCGACAGACAGATTGCAGATGAAGTTCTCCCTAGTTGAGAGGGAGTGTTAAAATTGGCAACTAGGGCCAAACTTCATGTGGGTCATCTTATTCATGGCTGATAATATTTTTATTAGATTCCTCTCGTCGAGAGGTGTAGAATTGATCTAAAGATCATCCGATTCCGATAATTATTCATGGAGATATGAATTTATTTTGATTATGGAACTATTATCAAGCCGACCTACAACTTATGTAGGCTCAAGAAGCCGATGATGCCGGTGATGCCGGTGAAGCCGGTGATGTCGATGATGCCGGTGAAGCCGATGATGCCGGTGATGCCGGTGAAACCGGTGATGCCGGTGAAGCCGATGATGTCGGTGATGCCAGTGAAGCCGATGATGCCGTTGAAGCCGATGATGCCAGTGATGGTGAAGCCGATGATATCGGTGAAGTCGATGATGCTGATGATGCGGTGAAGTTGATGATGCGGTGAAGCCGATGATGCCGGTGATGTCGATGATGCTGGTGAAGCCGATGATGCTGGTGAAGCCGATGATGCCAGTGAATCCGATTATGCCAGTGATGTCGATGATGATGATGTCAGCTGATGCCGATGATACTGATGCTGTTGATGCCGATGATGCCGATGATGCTGATGCCACTGATCTAGGGTTTGCTGCTGCTGATGTAAATCAGATTTATGTACTATTTCTCTCTGCTGAATAATTGAAGATAAAAGAAGATTTGATCAAAGGGTTTCCCCATATTGGGGTTTGTCCTTGGCTAGCCGCCACATCTTGTGTCTCTTGTCTTGGCTTGTTTTCTGTTGATTGTTTAATGTTCTATCTGCACTTTACTTATGTATATGTGATTGCTGATTTGTGGATAATAATAAGAAACTTAAGTAAACTGCTCTAAGCATAGAACATACCATAAAATTAACAAGTAGTAGTGGAGTTGGTCAAGTAGCACGTAGAGCATCACAAGGTGCTTAAGTTTAGTTTGGTGTGCAAAAAAGTGCAAAGTTTTCTAGTGGTGTAGCAGGTGCAACTGAAAGTACTTCATCAGGAAGTACTACATAGAGTGCGATGGTGAGCGTAGAGTTAAGGATGCATATGTTCCATGGTGTTGGGAATGAGGACCTAGAACAAATTTTTTTTTGTTTGTGAAGTCATCTAGATAGAAAAGCAGGTCCAAGATGAGGCAAAAAATATTGTATTATTGGAAGCCACTTTCAGAGATCGTGCATTAACCTAGTACATGAAATTTAAGAGCGCAACCCCAACTAGACAAAACATGACGCTGAATGATATTAAGTAGGCTTTGATCAGGGAGTTTCAAAAGCCAAAATATGAATCTCAATGTATTACCGACTTGAAGGAGATCAACAAAGGTTAAAGTGAGTCCATGTGGGGTTTTGAACAAAAAATTAAAATTTTGAAGGATAGGTTGACGTTCAAGATACTAGATGCGGAACATAAAGAGTGGTTCATCATTGGATTGCTGCCACATATTAGGATACCTTTAATGTAGTAGAAAATCGACTTGTAATTGGAAGCATTAGAGCCCACACTGAAGCTGAAAACTTCACGAGTAGGGAATGGAAACTTTACTGAAGCATTGTCGCCACTTGTTTTTGCAGTTGGTGAATGTAGTCGATCACATCCTCTATAATGGATGCCTTGTCCATCTATTATTTAAATCAGATTATGAGGGTGTTTTCAATAAAAATGGGATTCTACCATTTTCAAAAGTCCTTAACACATATTTAATTATTTTAATTTATAATTTTCTCAAATCTATCTAAATTTTAAATAAAAACAAGGAAAATCCCAAAAAAAATGGTTTATTACACTATATATAAATTTTATAACCTTGAGCTTAAATTGATTGCAGATTCTCGAAATATTCCAAAATCCTATTCGGTTGGTTTCATTGATGGGGCGGAACAAAGAGGCATATGTGGATGTGGTTTATGGATAAAATTCTTAGAGGAGCTGGAGTACTGGGCACACTCGGGAGCCCATAGAGGATCAAATATGAAGGCGGAAGTGATAGCCTTATGAGGATTATTATGGTTCACTACTTACCTCAACATTCCTGTTATCCATATATATGGAGACTCTAGGACTACTATTGAGTACATTCAAGGTAAAATCAAAATCAAACAGCCTACTTTGAATGGATGGCTATGCCAAATAGAGCACATTTGGCACACTTTAAAGGAATCAACTCTACAACATATTGAACGAGAAAAGAATCAAAATGCAGATGATATGTCAAAGAGGGGCTTACTGGATGATCTGGATGGTATGCATATCGACATTGTGACAGATGGACACAGAATGGACGCTGGTTTGCTTTCTCTGCCTAGAAAGATCATCTTGTTTAGCAAAGAATCAGGCATCTTTCATATGTTGTTTTTCGTATAATTTTTATGATTTTGTGAATACTTATAGGGTGATATACTGCTAGTTTTCTTAATGTACAGGTTAAGTTTTTTGTTTTTGTTTTTTTCTTTTCTGTACGAAGGCATGCAGAAATTGTGGCTTCTTTCTGTCGATGTGGTACAAATAATCCTGTACAAAGATGCTAAAGATGGAAAACTGTATATTTTAAAAAGACCACATATGTCAGCTTTAATTTTTGCTGAAAATAATTACTATGAATGTTATACGCTGATGATAAAACTAGAACTATTTATAACTCCAGCCTTTTTTCTAAAACATAGAATGATCATGATGCGATACATCAAACCAAACATATTTACTGTATTATCCCACTATATTAATACAGCTGTTTTTTTCTTACTGAAAAAAAAAGCATTCCAGTCTCAAAATATTCCAAGATCTTATCAAGATAGGCATTCCGGTGATAGCCCATGTCGATGGATCCCAAATTATTCCGTCCCAGAATATTCCAAGATCCTATCAACATAAGCATTCCGGTGGTGGCCCATGTAAGAGAAACCTTGGTTATAATGGGAACTATAGCCCTGAGGCTGTAAAGGCTTTCGTTCTTTGATGACGACCTCCTATCATCGGAGCAGAAGAAGACATTGAGGGAGGAAGTTTCATCTACGAGACCTTCGACTGATGATATGGGGCGTGCGCAGGAATCGAACATATTACCTGTGGTATCAGACATTTTGAGGCACAGGTTCAGAAGAACAGAGCGAAGGGAAGATGGCCTGTGCTAAAAAAGGAAATTGAGGGCGCCTGAAGGCGGATGTTCGGCCACGAAGGCGTGATCGTCGCCACTTGTTTTACTTGTGATGTGGATCTCTGACAGTGGGAAAATGGGGCAAATGCTTTTATGGGCCGCGCGCCGACCATAGATTGAAATTGTCAATGATTGATGACGCGAACATGACAATTTCGTATTATAATGAGATGCATTTACTGATGCGTGTTGTCTTTGGCAAACTCAACTTTCAAAATGCGTGAGCAGACGATCACCAGGTGGGGGGTTTGTTGGGTTTGCTGCAGCGGTTGTCCATTTAATGACTTTGAGAGACCATGGATTTCACTAACAGAGGCTATGGATTTGACTAACAGGAAAAAAGAGATTATTATTTTTAGATATATATTTCTCAGTTTATATGTTTATTAATGTAATTGGGTTGTATATGATGACTATTAAATTTAAACCAGTATAGTATTTAGTTGGTTTTAGTCTAACTATACTATTTTTTTGTCTTGAAAATCATAGAAATTCCAGTCATATTTTGGTAAATTTTGGCAGGAGTTTTTCTAATTTTTAGTTATAGCTCTCAATCTTTAATATTTGGGGTGCCTTAGAGGTTTTTGATGGTGCTGAATTCATTTCCACCATCAAAAACATGATTCTTCTAATTTTTAGTTATAGCTATCAATCTTCAATATTTGGGTTGCCCTAGAGGTTTTTGATGGTGCTGAATCCATTTCCACCATCAAAAACGTGATTCAAGCAGTGCTACTGCATAATTTTTTGAAAATTTTTTGCTCGAATTCCTGCGACTTCTGGCCTCCTGGTAATTTGGTAATTTCTCCGTCCTAGGCGACTCCATCTAGTTGTGGGCATATACATCTCAACCGCATTAATGGGTCTATGACCAGATATTGGTTTCTTAGATTACTTGGTTTGTTAGATTTGCTGCAATAGTTCATCTAAAGACTTTGAGAGACCATGGATTTGACTCATGGAAAAGAGGAGACTATCATAGATTTAACAAACCTAACAAAATCACTTTAGTTGGTGATGGTCTTCACAGCTTCTTTCCTCTTTTTCTCACAACCATAGTCCAAGAACTAATCTTATTTCCTCTCTTTCTCACAACCTTAGTCCAACCCAAAAAAAGGTGGATCAACCAAAGTCAAGATCCATAGGAGATTCCTTGTAGGTGTCAGAAGACACTGAATACCCTCTTCAAAACACACAAAGAGACATCTTGACTTGCTTGCGCCCTATTTGTAGGGGAACCCCATAAGTTTCATGAGGAGCCACAATTTGATCATGTTCCCCCTAAATCATATCATAGTCAACACCATCCTGCTTTTGATTTGAAATGGAAGAAGTCTGAAATGGAAGAAGTCTAGCCCTCCATAGGGGTGGGGTATAAGGTTTCCAACTTTTAAATTTTGAATATTTGAAGTCTCATTTTGCGATGGAATTTGACAGAAATGGAAGAAGTCTAGCCCTCCATAGAGGTTGGGTACAAAGTTTCCAACTTTTAGATTTTGAATATTTGAAGTGTCATTTCTTAATGGAATTTGACAGAGGACAAGAATTATGTAAATGGCTAGTTTGAAGACAAACATGGCATGGAAAAGCAGTTTTCTAGTAGAGATCTCAAGTGTCATTTCTTGGTGGAATTTGACCGAATAGGGAATTATGCATGAAACTAAGTTGCTTTTAACATTTTGTTAGAAATTGAAAATTTTATAAAAATTAAAAATTTTAAATTTTTAATATAGATTATCTTAATTGTGGATTTAACAAATGTTGAGAATGATTTTGAGGTGTAAAAATTTTTAGAGTGTAAAATTAACATAACTATATTTACTAATGTGATTAGTACATATTGATACTATTCAGATTTACACATAATAATAGTACCCAGATTTTATAAATGATCTGAACTATATTAACCAAATTAATAAATATAATTGTCTTATTTTTATATTATTAACATAAAATGATGGATATAAAAATATTATCGTTTTTATTTCGCATTTAATCATATAAAACTAAACTGCATTGAAAATAGTATGGGTCTAGATTCAGATTACATTCAATACTTTGGTTTTTTTCTTCCGTCTCGGGGCCATGATCATGTATTGAAAATGGTTTCTGTCCAAATTATTTTTACGAGTAGTCTTTTATTTGCATATGGTTGCTCTGAAAAATGATCATTTCTTCCAGGTAAGAGAGGGATGGACCTAAATTTTAATAATGTAGCTCTCTGTGCTTATCAAGGTCTCCCTGCATGAAACTCAGGCAGTATATGACCCAGAAGCCTCCAGTACCAAACGCTGAAAAAATACCGTTGCAATGGCGACGGGTAGAGCAATAGTTCAGCCACGGCTGTCGCCTTTCAACGTTGTGGTGCCGATGATTACCTGAACAGAATCTTGTTGATTTTTTTTAATTTTATTTTAAAGGTTTCAAACAAGGTTATTAATATTTTTGGAGCTATCTATCCATTAATATATTGAATAATATGTCACTCATTAAACTTAAGGCAATTACAAAATTTAATGGGTAATATATACTTGTGAAATATTGGTTGCCTAGGCAAGTACAAAATTTAATGGGTGATGTATACTTGTGAAATATTGGTTGCCTCACACAAGTAGGCATGGTCTCTGAGACCATTAATTTGTCCTTTTTTATATATATTTTACCATGTTAACAAGTAGGCATCTAGCCGAGGTGATTACAGTTAAATTTAATTTTAGTGTAGAGTTTGAGAATATTTTGAAGGGAATATAACAAAGTTTTGTTTGTTTGTTTTTTCAATTTTTTTTTATATATTTCTTTTTAACTAGGTTGAATTTAATATTAGTGTAGATTTTGGGAATATTTTAAATGGATAAAAGTAATTTCTTTTTCATAGATAAAATATTAAAATATATGGATTTTTAATATTTTCCATTTATTAACATATTTAATTTTAACAATAAATATTTATTTACTTATAATCATTCTTTTCTGTTTTTTATTAATTGTAATTAGTTTGGGTCAAAATGTTTTGAGTGTTAATTAATTTGCAAATTTTTAAAAACTATTTGCAAAGTTTTCCATTAATATATTTTATTAATCATAATATCTTTTTGATAGTTTAATTATTTAATTGTTAGCCACTCTTTTTTCATAAAACTATATTATTATGTACCAATAGATTATTAATAATTATATCCCCTCAAACAAGGTTGTAATACTTAAAGCATGCACTTAATATAACTAAGTTATATGATCATATTCACCCCATAAAAGTTCTCTACTTTTTAGATAAAAAACAAATATTAAGAAAAAATGTTGCATATTACACTTATATATATATATTTATATAATATTTTTAAATTGATTTTTTTTAAGACCAATTTTGAGACCACTTTTTTTTTTTTAATGTTGATTTAATTTTTTTGTTGCAATGGTGCAATTTGTTAAGCCCATTCTTCCAAAGAAATTATAATGTTTACAATTAGGAAAATAAATGTTGTTATCGGTGCCACTTCTGGATTTGAAAGATGATTTAAGGTTTTTGTTGAAAGCATAATGAGACTTTTAAGGTAATGATTGTAAAAGGTGGTCTTTTTGATCCCAAAAAATGTTGCTATTGGTAGCACCAATTTTTGAAATGGAGGTAAAATCAATGATTGAATGCAAACTCTAAACAAGGGGAAACTCTAGAGGGGTTTTGTCAAGTTAGTAACTAGGTGTCTTAGCCTGTAGATCTTGGCCATAGAAAATATACAAGTTATTGTTTTTTTAATCTACTTGGTGGAGTAATTAGTTGGATGAGATGTAGGTCATAGTTGTAGTGTTATCTATATAAGTTGAATAAATGACAACTACCCATAGAAGTAACGAAGTTGTATGGTTGGAAACACTGCATTAAGGTATTTGTTTTGTTCTAATAGTGGTGATGATATGTTATAATAGCTCAAATGCAATAATTTACGGAAAAAAAACTTTACTTATCATTCTAAGACAAATCATATTGATGGGTAATACCATTTTTTTAAAGAAGTAGTTGAACAAAATAAAGTTTTATTAGAGTAATGATACTCCGAAAAGTATTATAGTCATTGGAAAAGTATATTAGTATCAAAAATTTCTCTTGGTCGAGGCAATCAATGCAGATTTTTATCCCTAGTAGTTAATTATATGGATGCCCTCCACCTCCCCCCATTTTTCGTAGAGTATTCAACGAGCAAGCTAATGTTGGATACGTATTATATCCATAGCAATTAGAAAGTGGTCCCATCCCAATGGGGATTTTGGGTTTATCTCTCAAATGAAGGGGGTCCATGGGGGACCCTTCTCCTTACTAAGGGGCATGAAGTGCCAGTGAGCCCTCGAGGAAAAATAATTTAGTCCATTATGTATTATTTTGACCAATGATCCTACCCTATTGTAATATTATCCTAGTTAAGGGATCATGGCTGTAATTTAATATGGGAACTTAATGATTGTCATTAACTAAAGTGACAAAATACTTAAATATTAGTATGGTGAACAATTGAGTTGACATAATGAGATAAAAAATGCAATTCTCACTTAGGCTAATTTTCCCCATGAATTATTTTTAAGGTAAATCTTGTGCATACTATGTGAATATGTCATTGTTGTTTATGTTTTAGATTCTATCAACACTGCTTTCATTATGGATTTGTCAAACTTCAATAAATTGACTTGTTTTTAGAATCTTGCACACTTAGGGCATATGTCATATTTCTCTCATATTTCTCCCATTTCAATAGGTTTTATTTTGAAGTTGTTGCTACAAGAAGGTATGGGTCTAATATAACATATATAAGTTTCACTACAACTAAGTAAGGCTTGTATGCCTTGGCTTTGAGATACATTTGAATAGTAAATTGGATGGATGATACCTATACACATGGAAAATTTTCTTTATATCTTAGCACTTTTGAGGGACACCAACATTCCATTCTTTAAAGTTGTTTACACTATGCTAGAATTGTGGCACACACCTTATATAATTTTGCAAGAGTTATAATGGGTGTTTGAATTTCTCCCAACACTTTTAAATTTTTATTATGAATAAGAGAATATCATTTTGACATTGTCCATATAACACATTGTGATTGTTGGAGGCCAAATGTCAATGAAATTTTTTTATAGCGTTGATGAAGGGGGTGCACAAAAGAGAGAGGCACGAGAGAGAAGTATCTGGCATGTAGTAGTAAGGTCCGGTACAAAATAGGGAGACACAATATAGGGAGGTATTGCATGTGGGAGATAATAGTGTCCAATAAGTAAGGATACATGTGAATAAATTTGGTAGTTAGTATTTTGCAGATGATGGGAAAAGGAGAGGAAGGTCACCATGGTAGAAGAATCTAGAGATATTTATAGAAGGGATAAATTCAATGGAGCGACGATGAGTTTGTCATAGATATTTTTAGCAGGTTTGAACAGATGATTATATGGCATGGGACAACCAGAGAGAAGCTTTCAAATCATATCCCAGACAGTTAGTGAGCATGGCAGACAACTGGAAGAGAGAGAAAGTAGTCCAAAGAAGACCCAAAAGCTACAATGGATCAATAAGAGGACTCTTCTAAGCCAGTTTAGGGGTTGGGTGGAAGAAGAGGGAAGAGCTACTAAGACCATGTCTTTTGCTATAGTAGTTGGAGTTTAGATGTTAGTTGTATGTGTCTATTACTGTTGTGTAGCTCACATGTAGAGGAAATAGTCCATAGTGGAGTCTACTAGGTGACTGCATTGTAAGGGTTATTGTGTTGTTCCCTAAGTGTTATCGGGAAAAGTGTCTATTCAGAATGACCCTATCCCACTGAGGTGTGACAGTGACCTCAGAAACAAACAGGGAAAACTACTTTCGTATTCTTCTTTATGAACTATAAACGAAGAGGAATAGGATGAACCAACCTGTGTCTTGCGCTAGTCCTTTGATCCAATCTCTCTCCTCTTTGACAACTTCTAGCTACCTGCTCCCTTACTTGCCCAGCGTCACCAAGTTCCTGCAAGATCACAGAAGAAGGAAACTACACAAAGACATGGATTTATATTCATAAATAACTTAGGATCAGATTTAAGCTAAACATACAAATGTAACAAACATCAATGATACACAAGCATGTAGGAGAAACTCAAATAGTTTTATTGATAAAACAAGAAGATCCAGGAGGAGTTACAACCGATGATTCCTGATCCAGCATCAACCTCCCAGCATAAAATCCCCTCTTCACCTCCAACAAAGCATAAATCACCCAATACTCTGATATCTATCTCAAAACCAACAGCAATTCTCTGCAACGTACAAAATTCCAGCCTCTGGATCTCTTGGTGAGGGATCCATATAAAGATGTATGCAAAGAGGACGAGTCAGCTCATGAATTGATTAGTGGCCTCTCTCTGTCAGTTCTTGCTTCCACTTGGAGACTGAGAGCCTCTTACTCATCACTGGTCGAATTCAGTGAGGCAAGTGTCATTGGAGAAGATCTTGGAAGCTTCCATTGTCTCTCCACCTCGTGGAATGACTCTGCCACTTGTCATTTCCCGCTCAATGCACCCTGGTAGTGCATTCAAGTGCGTTGCAATGCACCTAGCCAGTGTATTTGGGTGCTTTGCAACGCAGCTAGCTAGTGGAGCAGCTGAAATGATCCTGATTTGACTAGTTCTGAGCAGTTTCTGGTGGAGAACTTCTGGGAGAAGCTGTAATTTGTTGACCTTGTTTCTTTAGGAGCTGGAACAACACTTTTAGGGACTTAGGATCCCTTGGTTTATGGACATTTCATGCTTAGAGCTGTAAGGCACAAAAATGTCTATAACAGTTGCCCCCTAAAGTATGAGGCCGTTTATCGGGTGAAATGCTTTATTAGGAGGATCCGAAGTTCTTTCAATGCTGGGAGGAGACCTGTAATAAGATACAATACAATACATTATCTTCATACTGTTTTCATGATCTAGCTGAGGCGGGCATTCCCATGCTCAGCTTTATAAATTCATTTTCATGTACATAGGACAGACAATCGTCTGATGGTAGACTGATGATTCTGATGAAGTCATCATCCTTTTGGTAGGATGATTATCTGTGCTGCAATGCTGTACATTTCAATGTCTTTATTTTTCCTGAATATATATCGCAGCCCGGATGGATGAAACTAGATCCGGGGTCTTCAATCTCGTCCAATTTTCACTCGAAGTACAAGTCGATCCATGTGAGAAATGTTTTGAAGTCGAACATGGAAAGACATCGCTTGATTACCAGTCAATGATGTAAACTGTTAACAAGCGCGAGAGGAATCACCGATAATGATAATGACCCTCAAGGTACTGCAGTACAATTCACGTGGTGTGAATAAAGGACTTGGCGTCGAACACCACGCAAAATCTTTCGGTCGAAGGTCATTGATGTATACCTGTCGCCGGAAGTGAGAAACTTGCCATTGAGGCATGCAAGCTTCAAAGTACTGAATGGGGTGTTCCTAGATCAACTTCTTGGATAATGAGCTGATGTCGACAAGAAGCGATCCGTCAAAGGAGGGCCTTAATGAATCCCACATCAATGACACGGAACGGAGCAAATGATTTTGATGGAGGTGAAAACGATCTGGTGATATATGGTTCAGGGTGGCGGTCATGAAAGAATGAAGTATAATGTATGGTAGTGGATGGGACACAGGTGACTTCTCTGTATGACTTCTCTTGAACATGTCGGCGACACTTATGTGATGGATTGGTAGCATTTACCCCAAATATGGATGGCGTGACCATGGTGATATGACCGGTGAATGAAACAACCCAACCCGACTCAGGCACGGAGTGGAAGTGTCATGTTCAAGAGCAACTTGCTACCAATAAAGTTTCTTTGAGTTTTCTTCCCAATTTTTCCCCAGTCATTGCTGACCAGTACCTCTTTATTTTTGTCAAGCTTGAGGAGGATAACATATGCTTGTTCTATAATTTTCCCTTCGGGCAAACCCATCGCTATGTTTTAACGAGCCTAGCGATAGTGAAACTCGTTCTCATCTAAAGACAAGTTTGTCGCTATTAATCTTTTTAACGAGTCTAACGACAAAGATAACTCGGTCCTTTTCATTTTTAGAGAGTCTGAAAAGGTACGTAAAGGTAACTCCAAAATTCCTTTTTCGTCATCTAATCCCTTAAGTCCGAAAAAGTATAAAACAATACAGAAGGGATGAATTTTCGATTAGCTTTAACGAGCCGAACAAAACAAGCGCTCGATCTTTTTGTGCAATAATCCCTCAGGTCCAAAAAGATTAAAATCTAGAGGAGGGATAGCACTTCCGGTCGCTTTAACGAGCTGGAAGGCCAAAACTCGGCAATCTTTTCATATTTTACGAGTCAGTTGAAAAGAGCTTAAAGAAGACTCGTCTTTTGAGGAACGAGTGATAAAATGGGTAGCAGCTGATTCCAGGTAAGGTTTGGAATTTTCCAATCACGGCAGTGTCACAAGGATGGCTAGTGAAATCACTCTTCGCAGCTGTTCCTCAAAATGGGTAAACAATCAAATGGAGGTGAATGATCGGCCAATGGAAAAGTGGAGGTGATGGTGCAAACACGACCAAAGCTTTAATGGCTGAAAATGCTTCATTCACGGTGGTTATTTACCGGGGGATAGTTCATTTTTTAACGAGCTTAAACGCGGGCGGAAACATTTGCTCGGTCTTATGTTTATTTTTTAACGAGCTTGAACTATGCGCTAAAACTGCTCGATTAATCCAGTCATATGATAAGAATGTCTCATATAAAAGTGGCAATCTTTCAAGTGTTGCCCCACATCCTTTCTTTATGCAAGTTAGGAAACGACCAATCCTACGAGTTTAAAGGGTTAGAGGTCCTATAAATTTAAAAAATAAATAGTCGCTCTTCGCTTGCATTCCAAAAGGTTCGCATGCCCCCAGGTATAAAACAGAGTTTCAAGGTTACCCCTCAATTTGCAGACAAAACATTTGTTCTATCAGGAGAGGCCTACCTCTTACAGGTTACCCAAAGATTGTTCTATTTACGGTGTAAACGAAACACTTCTTCAGCGATGTTGCTCGAAATAAACAAAGGTGAGTGACGATGCCCGCCAACTCACATAACTTTGACAAGAGAATCTTATTCTAGAATAACCCCTCTTCCACTGACGGACGGGGTACAGACTAGTCATATCCTCCCGGGAAACCTACTCTATACCTGAAGTTTTCCTACCGAAGCAGACCAGGATGCATGCCCCCTGGGTTTCAGTCATATCCCTCCGAATTACTCGCACTCATCGGGAGGACGGACTGGGGATTGAGACATTTCTTGCGTGAAGAGACCATTTAGGGACGGTATATGACTATTTGCTATGCGTGATCCAGGAAATGAAAGCTGGTCCACGAGCTTGACCACTCTTCCTTCGTGCGGAAAACACATTACTCTAAAGAGTGAGGAGACAATCACTCCCATGCAATAAATATAGTCTCGTCCAAGGAGTAGGTTATAATCCAAGGGTCCTTGAACTACCATGACGTTCATTCGAACTGTCTTCCTTCTCAATGTTATAGGCACATCGGGAAGGATCCCTAAAGGTCGACTAGTTCCTTTATCAAAGCCTGTCAGATTTCTCATCTCAGGCAAAAGCGATGGCGAACCAAGCGATTTCCAAGCAGTAGAGGAAAGGATACTCACAGAAGCCCCCTCATCTATGATGGTACCAGCCATGACCATTCTATATATTTGAACGATAATTCGGAATGGTATGCTTGCTGGTAAACGGGGTCTGCCTAGTTGATTCCAATCGAAGGAGACAACTAGGTTGCTTGGAGGTGGGACCGAGTAGACGGCCGGGTATGGCTCTGACGAACTTCCTTCCTGCGGTAAAGGAATGGGTAGATTACCCCCATGTTCGTCGGAGTCTGTGTTGATGAAGAGAATTTGGACGGTGTCATCCTTGTTCTCTTCATTGACTGTATCATCCGAAGATAAAACCTCTGAAGGAAAGACCGGGTCAACTGCTGCCTCGACCTTTTGACTTTTGTCTGGTATGGATTCAGTTGGTTTATCCTCAATGATAGATGCTTCAGCCGACCACCTGAGCGGGCTAGCTGGGTTCTCAACTAGTGATGGACTCGGCAAGAGTTTTTTATATCCAGGAGGAAGTCGTAATGGTGAAACCGGATGATCATCCAAAACTCTTTTAGCCTTGTCTAAGAAGGGACAACAGTGGAGGGCATGGTCGCCTTCGCACAGTTTACAAGGAAATCTAACTTTCCCTTTTTGTCCTGGGGCTTCACTTTCACTAGTTGACGGTGTGCTTTCAATATGATCTCCAGAGGTTGATGACACCAGATTGTGCAAACGAGGAGACCAGTCCCTTAGTATCCGAGGGATGCAAGGAAAATCTCTGTGAAAGTGGTCTCCTTTGCAAATGACACATGGCGATTTAGGCCTGGTCGGTGCTGTGTGTGGATTTTCGTTAGACGACACTCGTTTTCCCCCATTCGCCTTTGGCTCCTTATTCTTTTTCTCTTTCTTCTTCTTTCCCTTCTTTTCTTTAGGAACTTGGCTTTTAGCTTTACCAGTTCCATCAAGCGAAGAAGAAGGAGGAGAGGAAGAATTAGAGGAAGTAGAAGGCTGGTGGGTAACTCTGGACTTGTCTAATTGCTGATTCGATTGTTCAGGAATAGTGGTGTTCTGAACGACATTGGTTGAGAAGAGCCATACTGGCAAGCCAATTGTCAGTCCTGGAAGCGACAATGTGGCCATATGGGGCGCACCAACATCTCCCCAAGAGGAGAAGGGACTAGGATTTCCACCAAGGGGAATTCCTTGGTTGGTAGGCTCCATTTTCTCAACCCAAAGATCAACGTAGGAAAAGGGGATGAATATTCCGTTTAAAATAATTTTTAACACGCTTTGACACAACTTGCTTTTTCAGTTTTTTAAGAGTCGAGAAAAAACAAAAGATGACTCTAGTCTCCTTCGATTTTTAATGAGCCTGAAGTGACAAGTGCTCAGATGGACCTTTTCCGTTAAGGAGTCTGAAAAGGAACGAAAGGGACTGCTCTGGAGGTCTAGGTAGAGGGAGTACCAAACCAATCACAAAACTGCAGAATACTTTTTACGGTACGACAGTCAATCTTCCCGAATGCTGTGTTCGGTGCATTGCGATTAGTAGGGCGGCCGACACGGCTTCCTATGGATAAAGGTTTTATGCCTATAGGGGTCTCCCAATATATACTTGACGGTACGTGGGAGCACAAGTCCGTACTGGCACTTATCGTCTCAAAGTGGAGGAATCACCCAACCATCAGTGAGGACAACAGTTACCAGGCTTTACGACGTCGGAATACGTCTCTAGCCTAGACCTCTAAATGTTGTGCGTTAAGTTACAAAGCGTTGTTAAGTTCATTGAATTTATTTTAAGTTGATCTTTCTTATGAAGTTTGCCTTTTGGGTTCACCACGAGATGTATATGTAATTCCTAAAATGCAATCTAAAGATGATAAGCAAGCTTTTATCTCTTTTCAGCAATGAAAATCCTAGCTACAAGGGGAAAAGAAAGACACAATCTTTTCTCAAAGAGCAAAGAGCACACTGTAAATGCACTTTTCCTAAATCAAGCCAAACAGACTGTCAATATGCAAATGCACATGTGCATGTATTTGTTTTTCACTTTCTTAATATTGATGCCTAAAAAGAAAGTTGTTGTACAAATTTGAATTCGTTTTCAAGTGAAAAACACAAACAAGCTTCTTTTCGAAATCAAAAGGTAGAGACGATTACGACACTTTATGATTTTGAAATAAACACTTGTTTCGACACTAGAAATTCACAAATTCAAGCCAAAGGCAAAAGTAAAAGCATAATCAACTGTCAACAGCAAATAAACTTTCTCCTAAGATAAAAATCGACACTTACGACAAATCTAAATCAAAGGACGATAGTATGACTATTCTACTTTTGCAATGGGAAACTGTAAATGACGCAACAAACACAAAAAAACACATACAATTTCTTTTATACAACTGAGGCGGAATTAAGGCAAAGAAAAGGGGCTTTTAAACAGACACACACACTGATCACAGGCTGCAAAAATCAGAGGCAAAACTGGAAAAAATGAGCAAAGAACCTCAGCTGCACAGGGCTAAGCTGATCAATGCACCTGGTACACAGAGAAACTGGATTGCAACGCAGGTTTCCCTCTCGGGAACTGTGCTGAAATGCAGGAACTCTTCACAGCACCTGCGCTGGGGCAGAAACGAGAATTCTATCCGGGTTCTGGGTCACGGTTTGCAGTTTAATCTATGGTTTTTGGCCGAGTAAAAGCAATCAGTAATGCACAATCAGAGGGTTGATTTAAAAGAGGTTTAAGAGCTATCACAAAGGGTAATCAGATCATTTGTGAATCAGCTGTTCAAATCATAAACAGATCCATTGAATGGATTGAAGTAGCAGATGTCTACTTTGCATTTGTTAATGGCAAATGCAGTTCGATTCGCTACTTCTAAGTTTATGAAACAAACAATAAGAGAAACACAAACAAATTAAATAGACACGATCCCCAGTGGAGTCGCCATTTTGTTATCGGGAAAAGTGTCTATTCAGAACGACCCTATCCCACTGAGGTGTGACAGTGACCTCAGAAACAAACAGGGAAAACTACTTTCGTATTCTTCTTTATGAACTATAAACGAAGAGGAATAGGATGAACCAACCTGTGTCTTGCGCTAGTCCTTTGATCCAATCTCTCTCCTCTTTGACAGCTTCCAGCTACCTGCTCCCTTACTTGCCCAGCGTCACCAAGTTCTTGCAAGATCACAGAAGAAGGAAACTACACAAAGACATGGATTTATATTCATAAATAGCTTAGGATTAGATTTAAGCTAAACATACAAATGTAACAAACATCAATGATACACAAGCATGTAGGAGAAACTCAAATAGTTTTATTGATAAAACAAGAAGATCCAGGAGGAGTTACAACCGATGATTCCTGATCCATCATCAACCTCCCAGCATAGAATCCCCTCTTCACCTCCAACAAAGCATAAATCACCCAATACTCTGATATCTATCTCAAAACCAACAACAATTCTCTGCAATGTACAAAATTCCAGCCTCTGGATCTCTTGGTGAGGGATCCATATATAGATGTATGCAAAGAGGATGAGTCAGCTCATGAATTGATTAGTGGCCTCTCTCTGTCAGTTCTTGCTTCCACTTGGAGACTGAGAGCCTCTTACTCATCACTGGTCGAATTCAGTGAGGCAAGTGTCATTGGAGAAGATCCTGGAAGCTTCCATTGTCTCTCCACCTCGTGGAATGACTCTGCCACTTGTCATTTCCCGCTCAACGCACCTTGGTAGTGCATTCAAGTGCATTGCAACGCACCTAGCCAGTGTATTTGGGTGCTTTGCAACGCAGCTAGCCAGTGGAGCAGCTGAAATGATCCTGATTTGACTAGTTCTGAGCAGTTTCTGGTGGAGAACTTCTGGGAGAAGCTGTAATTTGTTGACCTTGTTTCTTTAGGAGCTGGAACAACACTTTTAGGGACTTAGGATCCCTTGGTTTATGGACATTTCATGCTTAGAGCTGTAAGGCACAAAAATGTCTATAACACTAAGTAACATAGAAGGTTGGTGAACTTAGTTCTAAATGATTTCTATTGTAGTGCATTATGCCTTTTTTCTTTATCATGAAGTAATGAAAAAACCAATGGATTGCTTCCTTTATACTAGCATAAAAATGTGCTGTGTTATTACTATTATTGTCTATTTATTTATTAGTTGTTTAGTTATATAATTTTGAACCAATATCTCTTCATGTCTCGAATGGCTGAGAGATCGATAGCCTTGTGATAGTTTTATCATGTTAAGCATATATTTGATGAGTGGTGAGTCGCTTTACTGATGTCAACAAGGTTGATGAGAAGGATAAGATATTTTAGTCATATTATTGTTGTGGGTAACGAATAGCATGCTAACTAGAATGTGTAAGAACTCGTGAAGTCTCACGTAGTGCACAATCCCAGAATGGCTACCAAGTGTCAAGATGATAGGTGTAAGAAGTCTCACACTGTAAGTCAAAGTCCTAGTGTCACAGAACTCTAGTAATACCATCCGATTATGAAAGGATAGTTCCAACAGTCCCTCATAGCTTCTTGGGTGAGACTTCATCCACTGTGTGGGTGATGCTGAAAAGGTCAGTGCTAAGCAGGTTTGTTGGCCAATTGTGTAACAAATCCCAGGTTTCTTAGAATCCCACACACAAAAATATGGTTTCCTTATCAAGACCAGGATCGTTGTATGGTGGGATTATTCTATGACAGAGATGTGGAACCATGGAATCCCACCAAAGAAGAGATTACTCAATGGTTTAAGTAGAAGGAACAAAAATTTGTAGCAGAAGAAATTGAGGACAGAAGACTAAGCATGGAGAAATGGTTGCAGAAGTATGTGTTTACTAAATTTCATGAAGCTTTCTGTGGAGAATTCACAAATATTTTAGCTGAGTGTGTTTAATGGTTGAAGGATAATAATTCGACCTATCACCACAAGAGACAAAGACAATGCACTCCATAGGAGGTACGTCAGTTGCAAGCTGTAAGTAATAAAATTTCACGTGTTGTAGATTGCTGGTTTGAAAGTGTGTTGGAAGGTTATATTATTGAATTTTCAATAGAAGAAACAATATCCTATAGTGCAATGCAAAGGAAATTCTTGAAATGATCATGAGGAAGATTCATATGATCATTGGAACTATCCATTAAGATGCTACCATGTGATCACGAAGTTCTACCCCTGGAGTGAAACAATATCAACAATTAAACCAACCACACACTAGGGGAAAGTGGGGAAGAGCCAGGAGGTAGTATGAAAGAAGAGGAAGGAGAAAGGGTGGGAAATGTCCATTGGAGGCTAACATTAATTTCGAGACTATGCAGGTGAGGAAGAAGAGATAGTATGGAGATAGGGAGTTTTGAGGTTGACACCTTGAGGAGTGTACAAAGGTTCCAACGAAGTGATGCGAGAGGAGGCTGATAAAAATCAATGCCTACCACAAGGAGAAGCCCAAGGAGAGGGGTGAGGAAAGGACACCAGAGGACAAGGATTAGTGCAAGTGACTAGAGTTTCCAGGGAACATTGTTTGGTACCCATTGCATTGAAGTAGAGGAATAAGGGAAACTCAATCCACGCAGAATAGAGTCCTTGGCCTAGACAATAGAGTTAGACCATGCCTAGTGTCGAACTCATGACCCCATGCTCTTCTACAAATATATATCTATATATATATATATATATATATATATATATATATATATATATATATATATATCTATATCTATATCTATATCTATATATATATATATATATATATATATATATATATATATATATATATATATATATATATATATATATATATATATATATATATATATATATATATATATATATATATATATATATACTCAACGCACTGTAATAAATATTGTAGAAGGTAATTATAGTCAAGGGGAGGAGGTTCTATTAGTATTGGATTCAGTCAAATAGTACGTGGAGCATCACAAGGTGCTTAAGTTTAGTTTGGTGTGCACAAAAGTGAAAAGTTTTTTAGTGGTGCAACCATAAGTACTTCAATAGGAAGTACTACATAGAGTGCAATGGTGAGTGTAGAGTTAAGGATGCATTTGTTCCATGGTGCAGGGAATGAGGACCTAGAACAAAATTTGTTTGTCTGTGAGGTCATTTGATAGCAAAGCATGTCTAAGATGAGGAAAAAAATATTGTATAATTGGAAACCAATTTCAGAGATCATGCATTAACCTAGTACATGAAAATTAAGAGGGCAACCCCAACTAGACAAAACATGACGCTGAATGATATTAAGCAGGCTTTGATCAGGGAGTTTCAAAATATGAATCTCAATGCATTACCAAGTCGAAAGAGATCGAGAAAGGTTCAAGTGAGTCCATGTGGGATTTTGAACAAAAATTTAAAATTTTGAAGGATAGGTTGATGTTCGAGATACTAGATGCGCAACATAAAGAGTGGTTCATCATTGGATTGCTGCCACATATTAGCATACCTTTAATGTAGTAGCAAATCAACTTGTAATTGGAAGCATTAGAGCTCGCGCTGAAGCTGGAAACTTCACTAGTAGGGAATGGAGAGAATAATGGTATGGCCCAAGTACAATCACAACTAGCTTCACTAACTCTTCAACTATGAGATCTAACCAAAGGGAAAGAGAAGCAAGGGGAAGTGTGGTGTTGTTGGCTTGATGGGCCCTAACCCGGGTTCAACGTTAAGTCAGCCAAGAAAATCCCTACACTATTGGCCCTTTTGGCATCAATTCGTGGAGCGCGGACTGAAGTCTCACCCGAAGTAGTATGGTGGGATGTAGGAAGCAAGTTTCTGCACCCTGAGATGGTTGTGATGTCGTTTTTATATCCTAACCATTCTTTCATACCTATGAGCCATTTAGGGCTTATCAATGTACTTCTCTTATTTGTCCTTGAAGCCTTTGCGAAAGTCTCCGATCGTCCTTTCGCGGACCCTAAATAGCCAATTTAGACGCTTACGCGGCTCTGTAATTATCCTTACTTTTGTTTCTACCCCCATTAGCTTAAGTATTAGTTAACTTCAACATGCATTATGATTATCGTGCATAAACAAATATTCTTACTTGTGTTCATATGACAAAGTAAAATACATAGATTTGTGCATCAATAAAGCATTAATACATAAACCTAGTATTCAACATAACATAATCGCAACATTCATAACAAAAGTAAAATAACTCATACACAGATATCTCCAGAATAGTTCTCTTTATGGATGGTTCAGATCTCCAGTATAGACTCTAACTTCCATATGCACACAGCCGCAGGGGTCTGCGCACTTAGCTGTGGACTTTTACCCTAGGCCTATACGCACTCAGCTGCAGAGCCTCTTCCTATGCTAAGATTGCTCGCTCTTAGCTCTCACAAACCCAGAAACTTACTTAGAACATTGCTTACTTCTTACTTCCTTGGACTCTTCTAAGACTCCCTTTTTATACATTCCCATGGTTCGTGGACCAAGGGCGTATCTCATTAAGCCGACACAAACTATCTAAACTAAGGGCAGAAACCATTTTTGATTGTTTACATGTTCGCGCTATGTGACCACAAAATGCGGAGACTTTACATTCTTTATACAAAATTTGGGCCTTTAGCCCCAAAACTTGGGCTTTTAACCCCAAAATTGATCCTAGGGGACACGTTCCCAACAGGCCCCCAACACAAATATGGTTACTCGCATCGTGTCACTCAAACGGTGTGAAGATCTTGTTGCAAAGACCTCCCATCTCCACCTGTGCTACTGCGACTTCGGCAGTGCACTGTGTTTCCGCCTGCTTCACCTACTCGACGAGCTACTCCATCGCCGGCCCCACGTTGTCTATTGCATTTTCTGCTGTGTCACCTGTAGACTAGCCAATTTCCCTTTAATGAAGGTAGTAAGTACATAGGCTTCCTCCAGCGAAGGCCCCAATCTAGCCTTCAATACTGCCTCCTTGCGCTGAGCTGCATCCACCTGTTCTTTAAGTTCCTTTGCTTCCTGCAGCTTTGTTAACCTCTGCGTGATGGCGGTGGTGCACTTCGTTGCTTTAACCTCATCATATCTCTGCTGCAACTCCCACACATCTGTTTCCAGCCTCTGCACATTGGGATCCTCTTGTAGGCTGGTGACTACTTCGAGCGACCACTCGAAGAGCACAGTGAAATCATTCACTGTGACATCTACAGCTTCTACTGCATCTTTGGGAGCGGCCGTGCTTCTCTTTAACCTCTAGTGGAGTCAAAGATTTGGCCCTCAACTCAAGCTCTGTAATTTTAAGGTTCAGTTCAAACTGAACCTTAGCCAACTTTGTTCTCGCTTCACACACTCCAGTAGCGAGCTTCCGAATTCTCACATCCACTGGCACATCTTCAGGAATATCCAGTTCTGGAACAGTCCTGCATGCCTCAACCACCACCTTGGTCGTGTGCTCATTCTTTTCCGTGATGGCCTTAAGAAGATAAATGGCATAATTCTTCTATATAACCATCTGAGCGTTGTTCACCTTTTGCTCACTGATAACGTTCAGGGCGCACTTTTCCCAAGCCCAAAGTTCCGCGATCACACCATCTTGCAAGGTGTGAAGGGCTTCACTTGGAAGCATGGCCAAATTCATCCCAACCCTCTTGAGGGCGCTAACAGTGGCTTGTCAGCTTCTGCTTCTATTGTCAGTGCTCCATTCAACAACGCTATGACCCAGGGATTAAACGTGTGCACCATTTCTGCTGCCTCTAAAGTTCCAGGAGCCAAATTAGTTGACGTTGTGCTACTTCGCCCCACACTGGTTTGTACTTGTGACGCCTAGATCTGCATGTTGGGTGTGGAGCCTGATTATCTTCTATATTCAAAGGTATTGCCACATAGGACCCCAGTTTGAAATGGGGGCGGCAACGCCGTCCATAAAATATTCGCTGCAGGGGGGGTCCAGGGGGGGTGGCTGCGACCTTTGGGAGCCCCCCCCTGGCGGGGGGTTTCGGGGGCAGTGCCCCCAAAGCTAAAAACAACTGTAAAATTGCCTTGTAAAAGTATAGTAATTTCTAGTCAATCTGGGCCGTTCATTAGGCGGATGATCTGATGGTAGAACTTATGTTTATTTTAGGGTTTTTTGCCCTAGAAGGCAACCCCTCTCTTTGTATGAGGGTATTGTTTTTGAGGCTGTGTGATAGATGTGTATTCTGTGAGCGAGAAACAGAGAGGTGAGACTGTGAGAGAAAACAGAGGATATTACAACGGATTTGCTGTAGGTTGTGTCTCTTCATTTTGCTGGATAACAGAAAGGAAGGACTGGCTATTCGGGGTGGACGTAGCCCAAACTGGGTGAACCACATATATCTGTGTCTCTCTTGTTTTGTGCGTTTTCTGTGTTTATATTTCTGCAATATTTTATGTGTTCCATTGCTCCGTAATATATAATTTTCTAACAACTGGTATCAGAGCTGAAGGTCTATTTGACTGATAAACTCGCAGGAAAGAAGGGTTCCTGGTTCGAGTGGGAGCAATGGCGGAAGATGGTAAGTTTAGGGTCGAGAAATTTAACGGCCAAAACTTCTCGTTGTGGAAGATGTAGATGGACGATTATCTGTATCAGAAAGATCTATACCTACCATTGGGCAGAAAAACAAAGATGCCGACGGGTATGAAAGACGAAGAATGGAACCTTCTCGATAGAAAGGCACTCGGAACAATACGGTTGTGCCTTACTGCGTCAGTTGCCTTCAACATTTCAAAGGAAACCACGACAGAGGGTTTGATGCAGACGTTGTCGAAACTATATGAAAAACCCTCGGCCTCAAACAAGGTATTTCTTATGAAACAGTTGTTTAATATGAATATGTCGGAAGGTGGATCTATTGCAAGCCATTTAAATGATTTTAATACAGTTACAAGTTAGTTAAGTTCTGTAGGGGTAAACTTTGATGATGAAGTTAGAGCTCTGTTATTCTTGTGCTCATTACCAGAAAGTTGGAATGGTTTGGTAATGGCCATTAGTAACTCCGTTTCTGGATCTAGTACTTTAAAGTTTGATGATGTTGTCGGTGCTATCCTTAGCGAGGAAATGCGATGGAAAAGCTCCGGTGAGACATCGGGAAATGCTTTGAGTGCAAAGTCTAGAGGAAGAAAAATGGAAAGAGGAAAGAGCTCAGGATATCGTAGTAAATCAAGGAAAGGCAGATCCAAGTCCAGATCGGGGATAGTGTGTTGGAAATGTGGAAAGAAAGGACACCTAAAGAAAGACTGTAGATCTCGGAAGGGAAAAGAAGGAGATGCACAACAAGAAAACAATCATGAAGCAAATGTGACAGGTGAGGTGTTACAAGATGCTTTGATTCTTTCTTTCGAAAATATTACTGATTCCTGGGTGGTAGATTCAGGGGCTTCATTCCATGCCACACCTGATAAGAAATACTTTCATGACTATTTTCAAGGAGATTTTGGACAAGTTCGTCTGGGTGATGATAAACCCTGTAAAATCGTTGGAATGGGTAAGGTTCTTGTAAAACAGCAAAATGGAAACCAATGGCTATTAAAGGAGGTAAGGCATGTTCCAGATCTAAAGAAAAATCTGATTTCAACAGGGCAGTTAGGCGATGAAGGTTGTGTGACAACTTTCACAGATAAAGCTTGGAAGGTCACCAAAGGAGCCCTGGTAATAGCAAAAGGCGAAAAGGTTGGTACATTGTATTTATGCAATGGTATTTCTAACTCTGTTAATGCTTTAACTTCCAAAGGAGCAGATGCAGCATTATGGCATCATAGGCTCGGACACATGAGTGAAAAGGGGATGAAGATTCTTCACTCAAGGAATTTGTTACCGGGTTTGAAGAATGTTGATTTGGACTTCTGTGAGAATTTCATTTATGGAAAACAGAAGAGAGTCAGATTTCTCAGAGTTGGGAAAGAAAAGAAGAATGAAAAATTAGAGCTTGTGCATACAGATGTATGGGGACCTGCTCAGGTATCATCTCTTGGTGGCTCTCGTTATTATGTTACTTTTATTGATGATGCAACTAGAAAAACTTGGATTTATTGTATTAAGAATAAATCTGATGTATTTGATACTTTCAAGAAATGGAAAGCTTTGGTTGAGATTGAGACAGGAAAGAAATTGAAGTGTCTTAGATCAGATAATGGAGGTGAATATTGCAGCAAAGAGTTTGATAGGTACTGTTCAGAGCATGGAATTCGTAGAGAGAAGACAGTTCCAAGAACACCACAAGAAAATGGTGTGTCAGAAAGGATGAACAGAACAATCATGGAGCGTGCAAGGTGCATGAGATTGCATGCAGGATTGCCTTTACAGTTTTGGGCAGATGGTGTAGATACTGTTGTTTATCTAATAAACAGAGGGCCTTCAAGTTCCTTGGATGGTGGTGTTCCAGAGGAAGCATGGACAGGTAAAAAGGTAAACTACTCTATTTTAAAGCCTTTTGGTTGTGAGGCCTTTGTCCATATTGATAAAGAAAATAGAACAAAGCTTGAGGCAAAGTCAAAGAAATGTACCTTTATTGGATATGGTGTTAATGATTTTGGTTATCGCTTATATGATTATGAAAATCACAAAATCATTAGGAGCAGAGATGTAATATTCAATGAAAAGGTCTTGTATAAGAATCAGTTGCAGGAAAAGAAACAGGAAAAGGAAAACAAGGAATACGCAGTTCTTGATGAAATCACTGAAAAAGGAAAAGTGCCTGAAAATAATAATAATCAACAACCACAACAACAACAACCACCACAACAACAACAGGCATCCCAAACACCTGAAAGTGGTGTTAGAAGATCTACCAGGATAAGTAGACCCCCTGAACGATACTCTCCTTCATTATATTATTTATTATTGACTGATTCCGGTGAACTCGAATGTTATGAAGAAGCAATGCAGGTTGAAAGCAGGAAGAAGTGGGAGGTAGCCATGGAATAAGAGATGGACTCCTTAATGCATAACCAGACTTGGGATTTAGTCAGGTTGCCTGTAGGAGAAACTACATTGAAGAATAAATGGGTTTACAGGCTGAAGGAAGAAGATGGAGGAAAACAGAGGTATAAAGCTAGACTTGTGGTAAAGGGGTTTGCACAGAAGAAAGGTATTGATTTTGATGAAATATTTTCTCCTGTTGTTAAAATGACTTCAATCAGAACCATTTTAAGTCTTGTAGCAGCTGAAGATTTGCATCTTGAGCAGTTAGATGTAAAGACAGCCTTTCTCCATGGGGATTTGGAGGAAGAGATATATATGCAGCAGCCACAAGGATATGAGGTGAAAGGGAAGGAGAAACTAGTGTGCAGGTTGAAGAAGAGCTTGTATGGCTTAAAATAGGCTCCAAGGCAGTGGTATCTAAAATTTCACAAGTTTATGTCTGAACAAGGTTATACTAGATGTCACTTTGATCATTGTGTTTATTTGAAAAAGCAAAATGATGGCAGCTATATTATATTGTTATTGTATGTAGATGACATGCTTGTTGCAGGATCTAACATGCAGGAAATAAATGTGCTCAAAAGGAAATTGGAAAATTCATTTGCAATGAAGGATTTGGGAGCTGCAAAACAAATCCTTGGTATGAGAATAACTAGAGACAGAAAAAATCGTAAATTAACATTGTCTCAGAATGAGTACATACAAAAGGTGTTGAAAAGATTTAACATGCACAATGCAAAACCAGTTAGTACACCTTTTGCTAGCCATTTCAAACTTAGCAAGGAAATGTGCCCAAAGACCCAAGAAGACATGGATTATATGTCTAAAGTTCCATATGCATCAGCAGTTGGAAGCTTAATGTATGCAATGGTCTACACAAGGCCTGATATTGCACATGCAGTGGGAGTTGTAAGTAGGTACATGAACAATCCAGGAAAGGAACATTGGATGGCAGTGAAATGGATTCTCAGATATTTGAAAGGTACCACAAATCAAGCATTATGCTTTGGTGGTTCAAACATCTCCCTACAAGGATATGTTGATGCAGATATGGCAGGTGACAGAGATAATAGGAGGAGCACTACAGGATATGTATTTACTGTTGGAGGAACAACTGTCAGTTGGGTTTCAAAAATCCAAAGTGTTGTTGCACTTTCAACAACAGAAGCAGAGTATGTTGCTGCTACAGAGGCTAGTAAAGAAATGATTTGGTTACAAAGGTTTATGGGTGAATTGGGTAAGGAGCATGATATGGGCACGTTATACAGTGATAGTCAAAGTGCCATTCATCTTGCAAAGAACTCAACATTTCATTCCAGGACTAAACACATACAGCTCAAGTACCATTTCATACGATCAGTGTTGGAAGATGGAGAGTTGAAGCTGGAAAAGATACACACTAGCAAGAATCCTGCAGATATGCTAACAAAAGTTGTAACCAGGGAGAAACTGAGAATATGCTCAGTTTCAGTTGGTCTTCAAGGATGACGATGAAGATGAGAAACAGCCAGGTCCAAAGAGGAGTCATTGTCCAACAAATGGAGCAGCGGTGGAGTTGCTACAATCAGTCTCCAAGTGGGAGATTGTTGGGTGTGGAGCCTAATTATCTTCTATATTCAAAGGTATCGCCACATAGGACCCCAGTTTGAAATGGGGGCGGCAACGCCGCCCGTAAAATATTCGCTGCAGGGGGGGTCCAGGGGGGGCAGCTGCGACCTTTGGGAGCCCCCCCTGGCGGGGGGTTTCGGGGGCAGTGCCCCCGAAGCTAAAAATAGCTGTAAAATTGCCTTGTAAAAGTATAGTAATTTCTAGTCAATCTGGGCCGTTCATTAGGCGGATGATCTGATGGTAGAACTTATGTTTAGTTTAGGGTTTTTTGCCCTAGAAGGCAACCCCTCTCTTTGTATGAGGGTATTGTATTTGAGGCTGTGTGATAGATGTGTATTCTGTGAGCGAGAAACAGAGAGGTGAGAATGTGAGAGAAAACAGAGGATATTACAGCAGATTTGCTGTAGGTTGTGTCTCTTCATTTTGTTGGATAATAGAAAGGAAGGACTGGCTGTTCGGGGTGGACGTAGCCCAAACTGGGTGAACCACATATATCTGTGTCTCTCTTGTTTTGTGCGTTTTCTGTGTTTATATTTTTGCAATATTTTATGTGTTCCATTGCTCCGTAATATATGATTTTCTAACACTGCAGCTGACGCAGACCCGTTTGAATGGCATGTAAGGCATGTTTCTGCTGCTTCTCAAACTGTTGCAACAGTTCCACGGTTGCATCCCTCAACATATTTCCAATGTCATTCAAATCACCTTTTATCAAGGTGATTGGGTTGAGGGACGTTTTCCTGGCCTTGGACTTCTTTTGTGACCCTACTTTCTCCTACTCCTTGTTGCGCTTAACCTTGAACGAAGTAGTCTCTGGGTCTACTCCTCCCTGTTCAGATCTTTTCTCCTCCTCTTCTATCTCTTGGGAAGGAGATTTCTGACTCTTGTCGGAGTCGTGCTCCTCCTCTTCTTCCTACCCTTGTGTCTACTTTTTGGCAGTGCGCTCTACTTTGGCTTTTTCCTCAGCCTCTTCCTTCCTCTTTTCGGCCAAATATTCCATCTTTAGTTTGGCCTCTTCCTTCTTACGCTTCGCTATAGATTTGCTAGGCCCAGCTGTCAAGTCTGAGGCCATTCCCCACTTTTCTGGCCAGCGGTCGAGGACCGCCACGATTGTGTCGTGTGTGGCTAGGTATGGAAGGGCATACCACTTTTGATTAGGGTCCTTCTGTGCTTGCATGGAGACACAGTGGAAGTCTGCCTTGAACTCCACATATCTTGCCAACTATTTGAAGAAAGTCGGTGATAACTGCGGTTTGTAGTTGATGGCCATGTTGATATTCATCTCCATCAAGATCCAAATATCTTTCTATCCTTGACCCTTCGGGGGTCCTTGGTGGCCTAGAGCGAAGCAAACTTCTCTTCTTCCATTAAATCCTGTGCGATTGGAGGAAACTGACTATCCTCCGATAACTCCCATGTGACCAGTATTATGGATAACAACAACCATGCATAGTGAAAGGTTTTTCTCTGATCCTGCACCTCTCTACAGTTCGAGAGGAACTCGCTACAGAGGTAGCGTGCCCAGTTGAATCGTACGCCCTCCGCACACTGGGATGCTAATGATACGACCGGTGTTGGCACTTTGCGTGACACTTCCTCATAATTTTCCTAGCCAGGATCTGGGTGGCTACTTTGATCATGAGGTCAGTTATACTAGAAATGGAGTAGCCACACTGCTTCTTGATGGGCTTAAATTTGTCCTTCATTTGCTCAACGAGGTCACGCTCACCTGTCTTTCCACCAAATTCCATGGCCGGATTTAATCCTAAATGCGGTAGCCGAGTGATCCTATGGATCAGTCTGTCAGTGATCAGTATTGGTTCTTCTAACCATAGGCACCCATCATGCACCAAGAATGGCAGCTGTTTGATCACTATCATGGTTATGGGTGCACAGTTGTAATGTGGCACCCATAGCATGTTTATCAGTCCTGCCTTGTCCACCCCTTTTATCCACTTCCTTGGCTCCAGTACGGTCACACTAGAGTCCTTATAGAAGACAAAATGCATGAACTGATCAGTCGCTAAGTGGGGAAAGCACTTTGTATCGGCCAAATCCCAATCCTCCAGCTTTAAATGGGGGATGCGCTCTAGGCCTGGTCCTTCAAATGCGATCTTGTTCGGAAGCAATGGTGTATGCAGTATGACTTTGCTCTCATCAATGTCCTCTAGGACCTTTGCCTTGCCTCGGCGAGGAGGAATGTATTAGGGCAGTTTAGAGATAGGGTCAGACCCTTCAATGTCAACGTCCTCTGGCCCCATGTCAATGTCTTTCCCACCCATATTGATTTCTTCATTGTCTTCTTCAGGTTCCAGGTCAACTACCTTGCCCTTCCCCTGTGCGGTGGGCTTTTCCTTCCGCAGGTGTTTTCTAGGTGAGACGTGCACCGACAGTGTTGCTTTCTACTTATCTTTCTTCATTTTCGGACCTTCTTTGGTTGGCATCGACCTTGGCCTGGGTGACCTTGGTGATTTGGGTACCTCTGTGGGTACTTCTCCACTTTCTATCTCTAGGGCAGCTTCCTCAACTACCATTGCTACGTCCAGGGAAATTCCCTCAGCTGCCATTGCTTCTCCAACACTCACGGTTTCTACAGGCACCGACATGATGCTAGTAAAAAAATCATGCATTTCCTTCAGTAACCTCTCAAACGCTGAACTCGCTATCAAAGCTTCAAAGTTCTCATGGTTCATACGCGCCTGAGAGCTCAACACCTCAATTCTCAAAATTCCAAGTGTTTTTCACTGGGCAACGATCTGCAATTTATAGGCATTTTCGAATTCAAATCTGACCGTTCCCCCCAAAATTCGTTCATAAATGCTATATTGGTGACAGATTTTCAAAGATCTTGCCCTTAAATTCCGACTGAAATGCCGCCCCCCACTCCATTTAGCTGTTTTTCATTGTCAAATCATGACAATGACCATAATGGCCACTTTCCGGCTACCTTGCGTGGTCCCTTCTTCGATAGTGCAGCTCCCTGCGCATTTCTGCTAACACTGTGACATTCCTTTGTTCCTGAATGTCCTTCCACTTCGCGTAGCCCCAAACATCATGGTAGCTGCATAATACGCACACAAGAGCATCTTAATCCAAATATTTAATGATTTTAAATACTTACCTCACGACCCCTTGAAGAAGAGGTTCTCTGCTTCGCTGTAACTGACCAAGGTATCGACTGCGAACCCATGCAATCTTATATTCGCACTAGCTTGGAGGTCCATACAATCGGACCGTTAAGCCTCAACCTCCCTTGGCCATCTTCCAACTTTGTGATCCACTCGTATAATTCAACCGAGAAGGAACAAAAGAAGATTTCGTGTATCTCTATGTACATATATCTGTCAACCACTGTTCTTTCATCAATTGCAGATTCCTATTTTCTTGCGCTGCGAATTCGTGGATCTTTCTATCCAACCAGTCTTCGATCTCTTTCTTAGTTGGATTCCAATGATGCAACATCACACATCTCGTTATGTAGATCCCAGTCCCGCAATAAAACCATTTGTTGGCTTGATCAACCTTGACCTAGGTTCAACGTTAAGTCAGCCAAGAAAATCCCTATACTACTGGCCCTTTCGGCATCAATCTGCAGAGCGCAGACTGAAGTCTCACCCGAAGCAGTATGGGGGGATGTAGGAACGAAGTTTCCACACCCTGAGATGGTTGTGATGTCGTTTTTATATCCTAACGCTTCCTTCACGCAGACCTATGAGTCCTTTAGGGCTTATCAATGTGCTTCTCTTATTTGTCCTTAAAGGCTCTGCAAAATTCTCCAATCGTCCTTCACAAACCCTAAATAGCCAATTCATATGCTTACATGGCTCTGTAATTATCCTTACTTCTTTGTCTACCCTGATTATCTTAAGTATTGGTTAACTTCAACATGCATTATGATTATCGCGCGTAAACATATATTCTTACTTGCATTCATATGACAAAGTAAAATACATAGATTTGCGCATCAATATAACATTAATTCATAAACCCATTATTCAATTTAACATAATCACAACATTCATAATAGAAGTAAAATAACTCATACACAGATATCTCCATAATAGTTCTCTTTATTGATGGTTCAGATCTTCAGTGCAGACTCTAACTTACCTGCGCACACAACTCCTGGGGTCTGCGCACTCAGCTGCAGACTTCTACCCTAGGCCTCTACGCACTTAGCTATAGAGCCTCTTCCTATGCTAAGAGAATCTTTGCTCTTAGCTCTCACAGACCCAAAAACTTACTTATAACTCTACTTGCTTCTTACTTTCTTAGACTCTTCTAAGACTCCCTTTTTATACATTCCCATGGTTCGTGGACCAAGGACGGATCTCATCAAGCCAACACAAACTATCTAAACTAAGGGCAGAAACCCTTTTTGACTGTTTACATCTTCGCACTCTGCTACCACAAAATTTGAAGACTTTACATTATTTATACAAAACTTGGGCCTTTAGCCTCAAAACTTGGGCTTTTAACAACAAAATTGAGCCCAGGGGACCCGTTCCCAACAGGTATACCATTTTCCAGTTGAAAGTTCAGCACCAAAATGAATGCAATTTTTGATAGATTATATGGTGAATAACGTAGCTAATCCGCTTGCATAAGGTAGAGGTTTGTGGTGTGAAGTTTTCCAAGTATGGGGTCACACCCCATAGAATTTCTTGATGATGCAGAAGTATGAGGCTATTGCCCACACTTTATTTTGCGATTTTTTCAAATCGATGGGGCATGATATCCACCAATGTCATGCATTATAATTGATGTGTGAACAAACCTTTTATTCATTTTCGGTATAGGGACCCGAAGGAACTTATGCTACGACACCAAGCTTCAATCAACCAAGATATAATCAAACTCAACAATACAATCAGCCTGGTTGAGGACAAGGGATGGCAGCTAGAGGCTTAAGAGGACCAACCCAAGGAAGGGGAGGATTTGGAAGAGGTTTTGAAATAATTGTTCTCTACAATTATGGCTAGTAGGGACACCTTACATGGGATTTCCCTAATCCCTCTATACGTATACATATTGCAGGGTGTTAGACCACTCGATTCAGAATTTCCCACAACTAATTTCTAAATGGTGAAAGAAGATGGGGCCAAACATACAAATGATAGTATTTGAGTCTCATAGAGCCCAAAAACGGGTTGGAATAGTAGCTCGGGGAGGTGTAAAAACAAGAAAAGTTGCTATGAAACCTAGGACTCCTCAACCATAGTGAGTTAGAAGGGAACTTGAACCTACTTCAAAATTCAATCCTACCTGAAAGAAAGCAACCTAAAAAAAATCTTGAAGGAAGATGGTTGCAGAAGAATGGGATATACTGGACATAGTGTGAGAAGAAATAATGTTGGATATCTATGATGATAGTTCCTACAAGGAACCCATGATAGAAACAAATCTAGTTTGGAACCTACTTCAAAACTATCTTGAGCTAGTAAAGAATGGACAAGCATTGGAGAAATTTAGGAAAATGGTAGAACAATGTGGCAAGGACATTGTAGTAGCTATTATGTGAGCATCACTAAGTATAGTAAATCATGTAGCCCATAGGAAGATAACAAGCAAGGAATTCAGGTTTGGTGCAAAAATAGGAGAATATGAAATGGACAACATCATATTGGACTTGGGGTTTGATGTAAATATTTTTATGAAATGTACTTGGGAAATGATGGGAAATCAAAGCTAACATAGTATCCCATTCAATTAATATTATCTAATCAACATCTTATCTTCCCCACTGGAAAATTAACATGTGTACCAGTAGATATTGATGAAGTTACAAATACTATTTATTTCGAAGTTATAGATATCATTGATAATACCAATCCCTACCATGCTCTGTTAGGGATTGATTAGGCATTTGATAATCAAGTGGTCATCAACTTGAAGTAGAGAAATGTTCTTAGAAGTTGGGGATATTCGAGTTATAACACCTTTGGATCCATGGGAAGGAGTTCGATATAGTGAACCAGTTGAAGTTGAGATAAGTAAGGAAGAATTAGATAACATTTACAATGTGACAGCCTCTCAGGAATATTTTCTGAACCGTACCACGAATGGAGTGTTAAGCTAGCGTAGTGTTAGGCCATACACATCTGACTTAGAAAAGGAATTTGAAAATTAGAAAAATAGATTACATGAGGTCTACACTCTATTTTTTGCTAAATTTGCCCACTTTTTACCCGCCTTTTTATCCCCTTTCCTGTACTCATTTCATGTCCTTGTTGGTTGATTTGTATTCTAAACAACAAAGGTATACCTATTGTCATGTCTTTGTGAATTGTTAATTGATTGATCTAAAAATGGGGCTCTTAGGCTTCTTGTCTAACTTACAAGAACCTCTCCCACTTCCAAAGCTTTAAATATTCCCAAGTCTTTATGATTAACCAATGCAGAATTAAATATGTGCTTGAAATAAGGTGTATGCTTATGTTTATTGTTGACTGTTTATGTGTTTTTTTAAGTCTATTTTCTTGAATTGATATAACAACAACTAAAGTAGTAGATATAATGCATCAATAAAATAACACACATAAGACAACAATTTAATTAGGAGTTCACCCAAAACTCTTGGGCTACATCTCCATGAACTCTAGTCAACTCAACTAGGCTCTCTAGGATTATGGCAAAGTCCTTTTACAAGATCTTGGCTCAACTCCACTATTTTACACAGAAACAATGGGTTTAGACACCATTTTATCCCTGGCTCTTGAAGCTCTTGGTTCTTCTGGCTCTCGGATCTCACTCTGGCTCACGGCTCTAGCTCTTGGCTCTGGCTCTGGCTCTTCATTCTCTCTACTTTCTTTGCCTCTGCTTCCTGCTTGGCCTTAGGTTTCTACACTCCTGTCTCGGCACTTCCTTTTCTGTCTCTATCATTCTGTGGCTTTTAAGCCAATCGGCATTGTTTATTCGTTTTCCTCTTTTGGGCTCTCTAGCTCCCAGCCTCTGTCCACTCAAATCCCCCTCTGAGTGTTAGCAATCATTGCTAAATGCCTTCAGGGATGGTGGCCACCTGTTCTATAACAGAAGGACCATCGGCGCCTTTGAAATCCTCAGAATAGTCATTCTCTATTTACATAGAGAAATACACTAAGACACGGGAAAATCCGCCAATTTTCCGTTTATTGAACCTGAAATATCATTAAATTTTCCCTATATTCCATCGGGTCCACCTTTAAATCACTATCGCAAGTCGCATAGGCACGGGTTCCTTTGTATTTGGGTTTATTATGAAAAATCCCAAATACAAAGAAAATCCCGACAATTTTTCCCATATTGGACTTCAAATGTTATAGTATCCATCCTAATATCGCATCGGGTTTGCCTTTCGCCGCTATCGCGCTCTCCATCGTCAATCTACGAGATCTCTGATCCAACGGTCGTCATGCATTTTCAGGTGGCTTAGGAGTACAGAGGTTACTCGCCCGAAAAGGCGGTTTCCCTATTCCTCCACCAAGCCACACGTCGTTCATTGTGTGGGATCAGGCGGAGCCAGCCCAAAACCATTTACCGCTTGAGGCCCGCCCGAAATCCGCCTTTACGGAACTCAAATTATATATCGCTGCATGTATAAAACCTTTCGGGTACGTTTTATCGCCCCATTCGCATTTCCTTTGTTTTTCGTTTATTTAATGAAAATACAATTTTACATAGAAAAACCCTTTCCTTCCGGAACTCAAAATATATATATTGGGCTGATAAGACTCGTCGAGTCCAGCTTTATCGCAAGTTGCATATATATATGGCCCCGCTCCTCTGTATTGTCGCGATGTGATTTTTCAATGTGACTTGTCGCAATTGCATATTGTAAAGTCCCAGGGTCTTTCCATATGGCATGGCCTATGCCGACGCTGATCCACCGATGTCGATATCGATGATCGCAATATCGCATCGGCCCGAGTCTTTTTCTCGTATTGTGCGCATGTGCCTTCCTCTGACCCGATATGTCAGGGATCAACAATCGGGGGTTTCTTCCCCTTTTCACTTAAGTCCGCCTTTAGCCCTCTGCCGATGCGATTTCCCTTTATAAGGGTTTTTTTTTTTTTTCCCATTTTAGAGTATTTTTCCTCTTTTTCTAAGGAACATAGGGCATCTTCTTTCTACGATAACTTCTGCATCCTAAGTCCATTTTTGCCCATTCAAGTTGTAGTAGATTTAGAAGGAGAAGATCTCTGCAATGGGGCTATTTCCAGGAACTTCCTTGGACTTTCATTTTCCTCTGTGAGGAACACTTAGACTTAGGAGTCTATTCAAAATCCATTTTCGATCATGCCTTCCCACTAAAAAAACTTTTGGTCTCCAAAATACTGATATACTGATCTGAACAGTACCTGAGAGTAACAATACCTTCTCTTTTCTCATCCTCCACACACTTGCCTTGCATAGTGCCTATGAACCAAAGCCTTTGACCACTTTCCTTCCTGGATGTGCTGGTCCTCCTGGGGAGAACTGCCTTCCTCCTTACCTTCCTGCAGGGCTCCTGCTTAGATGGTCATAGAAGGTAGTTTGAACTTCTCTGCCTTGATAATTGATCCAAGGTGGCTCAAACAAATGTGAAGTACACCTGCTCCACAAAATTCTCATTTGTACCTGTTTGAAAAGCTGTCAACAACAACTGTTAACAACAACAGAAATACAAACAACAACTAGATGGACTAAACTCTTGCTTCAACAAAAGAAACAGATTTCACATCTTGTGAACACCTCCATGTCTTACATCTGCATACAAATGATGGAATATACAACAAGCCCACAAATCACGCCTTTAAACAAATGACCCTTCAAGTCAAGCATGTAGAAAAAGACCATTAGGACTCTTTTTCAAAAGATGAAACACTTCATCATTATCTCCAGCTTGGAGACCAAGGTAACTTCTCCCAAGTAAACATGGCATCACATGCATGTCAAAGCAATCAACCCTGCAAGTTAATTACACATACATGTTCAAAACAAGGAAATCATCAACATCCCTGTGTTCATGCATCTCATGCTCATGCATGCATTTCATCCTTCAACTTTCACTTAAGCACACTGTACTTTCGAAGCTGAAATGAAATATAATGTTGCAGCAACAAAGTGAGTCTCCTACCCAACCTTTTTCCATTCACCTTCTTGGTAGAAACCTGCAACTTACATCTCATCAACAAAGAAATGCAAATAGATGCATCAACAGACATGCAATCCTTAATTAGAAAAGAACTCTAACCATTTCTTACTAATCCAGTTCAAAGGTCTTTCCTTTGTCTGTACATCAGCATCAACATGTGAATCATCCTGAGACACATCATTCATGGAAACTTCCTTTCCATTTCTGCCATCTTCTCTTTCCACTTTCCTCAGCTTTTATGGAAGCATTGTTGGATTCAGAGTCCAACACCTTTCAACAAGATGCCCTTGCTTATGGTAGTAAGTGCAACACATGTGCATCCTCTTGACAGCATGATTTGCCTTATCCAGTGGACCTTTGGCTTTTTGCTTCTTTTCCTTCAAAAGTTTCCTGTATGTGGCCATTCTCTTCCAACATCTAGAAACATGATGGTTATCCAAACTACAAAAGGAACATGCAATCCTTTTCCCATTCTTATGTGCAAATTTACCATGCTTTGCAAAATCAAAAGGAATGTGCTTAGAACCATATTTATAACTGCCTCTTTCACCTTTATTGCCTTCATGAGGAGGTGAAGAAAATGAGGAAGTGTCTCCCTTTGGAACACCATCAATCTCTTCATAGCTGTTAGAGTTTCCACAACTCTCTGGTTCAAGTGTGTGCTTCTGAACACCTGCATCCTGCAAACGATGTTTCAAGCTATTACATTCCTCCTGAACACAATATTCATACTTTGCAATGCAACTCCTCCTTGGAGCTATTTCAATGGCCTTCATGGCAGCTTTGGAACTCTCTCCATAAGACTCTCCATAGCCAAGACCCAAATACTTAGGCCTTTCCTTAACCATTATTGGTTCGACAATAACTTGTGCATTCTTTCCCAAGCCCTTTCCTTCATAGCCCATCTTGGACATTAGCTTGGAACCTATGCCTCTAGTATGTTTTTCAAAAGAACCAATCTAAGCATTCTTCGAAGAATTTGAAGACAAACTGGAATGGTTTACCTCTTCTTCAAGCTGATACTTTACCAAGGCTTCTTTGGCAACAAAGAGATGTGACTCCAACTCATGCATCCTCTTCAGGTTCATATTTTCAATATGAAGTTGCCTCTCCATTTCCTGCAGTCTGTCAGAAAGTAATTGCTTCTCTTCCTTCATGGAATTCAACTGCTCTCTGAGTATGCTGCTCTTTCTTCCATCCTCATACATTTCTCTCACCTTGTCCATCATGATGAACAAGTCTTGCTTCATGTCTCCATTAAAGAGTCTTGTGATGGAGGAGGAATTTGAGGATACACTTGTAGAGGTTTTCATTATGCCAATGAACAAAATAACTTCAAACAAGATTAATAGGGAGCTTATTTAAGCAACCTTTTGCAACAAACCCCTTGTGCTTCAAGGATTTCTTTTAGGCCCTTTGGGATAGAAAAATTTATTTAGCCCTTCTTCCTTCTTGTCCTTCATGGACTGAGCTATCAATAGCTTTCCCTTCACCTCTGCAACTCAAACAATAATCAATCTGCAAACAGGCATACATCAATCAAACAATCAATCCTTGACTGTCCAAACACCTTTCAAACAAGCAATGTTTGCTCTATCAATCAAGCATTCTGATATAACCTTCTTTGAAGGTGAGGTTAACCAATCTCAAGCTCTGATACCACATGATCTGAAAATGGGGCTCTTAGGCTTCTTGTCTAACTTACAAGAACCTCTCCCACTTCCAAAGCTTTAAATATTCCCAAGTCTTTATGATTAACCAATGCGGAATTAAATATGTGCTTGAAATAAGGTGTATGCTTATGTTTATTGTTGACTGTTTATGTGTTTTTAAGTCTATTTGCTTGAACTGATATAACAACAACTAAAGCAGCAGATATAATGCAGCAATAAAACAACACACATAAGACAACAATTTAATTAGGAGTTCACCCAAAACTCTTGGGCTACATCTCCATGAGCTCTAGTCAACTCAACTAGGCTCTCTGGGATTATGGCAAAGTCCTTTTACAAGCTCTTGGCTCAACTCCATTGTTTTACATAGAAACAATGGGTTTAGACACCATTTTATCCTTGGCTCTTGAAGCTCTCGGTTCTTCTGGCTCTTGGATCTCACTCTGGCTCTCAGATCTGGCTCTTGGCTCTAGCTCTGGCTCTTCATTCTCTCTACTTTCTTTGCCTCTACTTCCTGCTTTGGCTTAGCTTTTTGCACTCCTGTCTCGGCACTGCCTTTTCTGTCTCTGTCATTTTGTGGATTTTAAGCCAATCGGCGTTGTTTGTTCATTTTCCTCTTCTAGGCTCTCTGGCTCCCGACCTTTGTTCGCTCAAATCCCCCTCTGAGCATTAGCAACCATTGCTAAATGCCTTCAGGGATGGTGGCCACCTGTTCTGTAATGGAAGGACCATCGGCGCCTTTGAAATCCTCAGAATAGTCATTCTCTGTTTACACAGAGAAATACACTAAAACACAGGAAAATTTGCCAATCTGTCATTTATCAGACCTGAAATATCATTAAATCTGCCCTATATTCCATCAGGTCTGCCCTTAAATCGCTATCGCAAGCTGCATAGGTGCGGGCTACTTTGTATTTGGGTTTATTATGAAAAATCCCAAATACAAAGAAAATCCCGAAAATTTTCCCCATATCAGACTTCAAATGTTATAGTATCCATCCTAATATCACATCGAGTCCACCTTTGGCCACTATTGCGCTCTCCACCATCGATCTACGAGATCTTTGATCTAACGGTCATCATGCATTTTCGGGCGGCTTAGGAGTACGAGGTTACTCACCCGAAAAGGCGGTTTCCCTGTTCCTCTGCCAAGCCATGCATCATTCATTGTGTGGGATCGGGTGGAGCCAGCTCAAAACCATTTACCGCTTGAGGCCCGCCCGAAATCCGCCTTTACAAAACTCAAATTATATATCGCTGCACGTATAAAACCTTTCGAGTCTGTTTTATTGCTCCATTCACATTTCCTTTGTTAATAATGTAAACTTTGAAAGGGGAACTATAAACTCAAAACGGGAACTCTGGCAAAAAAACCCCGTAAAAACATCAAAAACAGTGCTAAAAACGAAAAGTGTTGGTGCTGGAATAACACTTTTTTTTTCTAGGGTAAATTTTCAACATGTTTTAAAAATGGCAGTGAAAACCAATTTTTTTGTGCAAAAATTGTCCAAAAAACACCCTCAGAACGAAAAGTGTTGATGTTGGGATAACAAAAAAAAATTTTCAAGGGTAAAATTTCAACATTTTGAAATAATGGCGTAAAATATTTTATCATGACCTCGAAAAACATTAAAATTTCAAAAAAATAATGAAAACATAAAATAAAAATAAAATTAAAACAATGAAACAACACAAAAAAATAAAATAAAAAATAGCAAAACACAAATTAAAATATATACCAAAAAGAAAACATAAAATGAAAATAAAAAACAAAAAAAATCAAATATAAAAAAAAAATCAATCACAAAAATGTAAAAAAAAAAAAAAACAAAATTAACCTATAAAAGATAAGAATTAAAAAACAAAAAAAAATTACAAATTATAAACAAATAAATAGTAAAAAAACATATTTAAAAAAATGGAAAAAAAAACAAATATGTAAACCACAAAAAATTTTGGGAAAAGAAAAAAACATTAAAAAAAACTATAAAATTAAGTAGGTAAAATTAGAAAAATTAAAAAAACATTAACAAAAAAACTAAAAAAAAAATAAAATTAAAAACAAATTAGATTTAAAAAAAAAATGGAAAAAAAATTAAAAAACTAGCGAAATTAAGATTAAAATGTTGATTACCTAAAAAAACAAATATAAATATATATATAAAAAGACAAAAAAAATATATCTCATAAAAGAATTTGGAAGAAAAAAAAAAAAAAGTTAATGTATATATATATATATATATATATATATATATATATATATATATATATATATATAAAGTTAAGTAACTAAAAATAGAAAAATTAAAAAAACATTAAAAAAACTAGGAAAAAAAATAAAAAACAAACTAGATTAAACAAAAATAGAAAATTAACCGAAAAAAATTTTAAAACTAGTAAAATTAATATTAAAAACATTTAAAAAAAAAACTAAAAAAACAATAATAAACTCAAATTATTAAAAAAAAAACAAAAAAACAAAAATAAACTCAAATTATTAAAAAAAAAAAACTAAAAAGATATGAAAATAAAATATATGTCTTTTCAAATAAAAAAAAATTAAAAAAAAATTAAAAAACATTTTAAACCTATTAAAAAATGCGTTTTCGATTAAATTTTTATTTTTATATTTTTTTATATTTATATTTTTAATTAAATTTTCATTGTTAATTTAAAAACAAATCAATAAAAACAATTTTTTTTTTTAACAAAGTTTTGAGTATATATATATATATATAATATATTTTCAAATTTATTTATTTATTTATTATTATTTTTTTTAAATTTAATTTAACGCCGACTGCCCGTTGGGTAGAGGGGTTGCGTGCAGCCCTCTGCCCACGACCGCGCCCCCATAGAGTGGCGAGTGGGCGGCGTTAAATTTTCTATTTTTTATTTTTATTTATTTTTAAATAAAAACAAAATTAAAAAAAAAAAAAATTGAAAATTTTTTAATAATATTTTTTTTAAAAATAAATAACTCAAAATTTTGGTAAAAAAAAGTTTAAAATTTAAATGTTTTTATTGATTTGTTTTTAAATTAACAATGAATATATATATATATATATATATATATATATATATATATATATATATATTATTTTTTTTAAATCGAAAACACATTTTTTTTATAGGTTTAAAATGTTTTTTAATTATTTTGTTTTGTTTTTAATTTGAAAAAACATATATTTTTAAAATTTTCATATTTTTTAATTTTTTTTTTGAATAATTTGAGTTTTTTTTTTTTTAATATTAATTTTACTAGTTTTTTTTTTGGGTTAATTTTCTATTTTTGTTTAATCTAGTTTGTTTTTATTTATTTATTTCCTAGTTTTTTTTTAATGTTTTTTTAATTTTTCTATTTTTAGTTACTTAACTTTAGATATATATATATATATATATATATATATATATATATATATATATATATATATATTAATTTTGTTTTTTTTTTTTCCAAATTTTTTTATGGCTTATGAGATAATTTTTTTTTGACATTTTCTATTTTTTTTGTTTGTCTTTTTTATATATATTTTTATATTTGTTTTTTTTAACTAATAAACATTTAAAAAAAGATAAATAAAACGACTTGAAAATTCGTTAAGTAGTCATAATTTAGAAAGCAATTGGACATGATAAATTTTAAAGTGTGAAAAATAAGTCCTCTAAAAAAAAGGTATGCTGCATCAACACATTACATCTACATGTTTCAAAATCAACATGAAAATCACTAATATTTAAAAACAAATATTTATATTTGATACATAAGAAAATTTAAAATGTCAAAAATATGCTCCCAACAAAAAAAAGTGTATTCTGCTTAACCACTTTTGAAAATCGGGTCACATTTTTACTAACCCTACGAAACGGGTAATCGTATTGGTTATTTAAAGTGCTAAAAACTATGCTCTAAAAAAAATATGTGTGTTCTGCATCGCCCCTTTCAAAATCAGGTCAATTTTTTGCTATCTCTACAAAACGGGTAACAATATCAGTTCCCGTTTCAAATTTTACGTTGTTTGTTTTTCAGTTATTTAACGAAAATGCGATTTTACATAGAAAAATCCTTTCCTTCCAGAACTCAAAATATATATATTTGGGCCGATAAGACCTGTCGGGTCTGGCTTTATTGCAAGTTGCATATATATATGGCCTCGCTCCTCTGTATTGTCGCGATGTGACACGTCGCAATCGCATATCGCAAAATCCTGGGATCTTCCATATGGCATGGCCTATGCCGACGCTGATCGACCGATGCCGATATCCGTGATCGCAATATCGCATCGGCTTGGGTCTTTTTCTCATTTCATGCACATGTGGCTTCCTTTGACCCGATATATCGGGGATCGACAATTAGGGGTTTCTTCCCCTTTTCACTTAAGTCCGCCTTTAGCCTCTGCCGATGCGATTTCCCTTTATACGGGTTTTTTTTGCCAATTTTAGAGGATTTTTCCTCTTTTTCTAAAGAACATAGGGCATCTCCTTTCTGCGATAACTTCTGCATCCCAAGCCTATTTTTGCCCATTCAAGTTGCAGTAGATTTAAAAGGAGAAGATCTCTGCAATGGGGTTATTTTTAGGAACTTCCTTGGACTTTCATTTTCCTCTGTGAGGAACACTTAGACTTAGGAGTCTATTCAAAATCCATTTTGGATCATCAATGAAGCCTAGTCATAGGAGATTATTGAATAAAGCGACTTACTAACTTAAATTTCCGTGCAGATTTGAAGAAATGATGATCAAGACCATGATTCAGTGTATGATGACTATCGAGTTGGGAATGCTATCTTTGGATATCAACTGCAATGATGGTTCAACTTATTGATCAACACAAGTGTTATCTTTATATTTTGTTATATCTCAAGAATTGCTATGCATTTGTAGGCAAACAACTGTCATAATATTAGGCATTGTTAGTTGTTAAATGAAATGTATAAGTAGTGTTACGGGGCTGGGAAATCCACCGCTAAGAGATACATGAGAATTCTGAGCTGTAACAACAAACCTTTGTAATGTTATTTTGATTAATACAATTTCTGATCTTCTGATCATTTTATAGTTCTTGATCTTGCCACAACCTTGATCAGGGAGTTGGGCCCACTCTCCTAACCAGGCGTTATTGGATTAGTTGTGTGTGTAGGTTTATTTTTGTTGTGTTATTTCCTTGCTGTGCAATGATTTCAGTGTGTTGTTGTGAGTCTTAACTTGCTGTTACTTTGATTGTTGTTACAATTATTACTTGTTGTTACACATTGTTATGTTTATGATTAAATGTTCAATGTTGGGTAGGGAAACTGTGGCCTGCATATACCTTGCATGATAGCCTTGAAATAATGAATCGAGCCTCGAGTTAACAATTAATGTGGAATTGGTTGAATTGCATGATTCGTATCTGAACACCAACATTTTGATGTCACTGTTAGGGAGGCTATCAAAGGCGTGAAATTACGACCAATATTGACCATAGGACCACTCTCTCGTCCTGGGGAGGGAATTTTTTCACCCTACTCCAGGTCCTGAGCATTAGATTTTTTTGTTTCTTTCATAGGAACTACTCTCTCGTCCTGGGAAGGGAAGTTTTTTTTCACCCTATTTCAGGTCCTGAGCTTAGATTTTGTGGTTGTCTTGTTTTCCTTCTTTTTCTTTCTTTTTAGGGGACACTCTATTGTCCTTGGGAGGGATGTTTTCACCCTTCTCTAGGACCTGAGGTTTTGATTTTCTTGAATTTTTTTATTTTTATTCTCTGATTGCATGAACATAGATACAAATAAAAGGGGCAGAGGAATACCCTCGAAAAGAGGAAGGAAAGATCTAGGCAGAATTACCTATATCCAAGAAATCATTTCAAAAGCTGAGTCAGGAGAATCATCATGAGCTACTGTTAGGGTGAGATATCATACAAGATCTAGAGGGCAGTCAGTTTCACAACGAGAACCTCCCCAATAATAGAAGCACAATTCAGGGAAGAAGAAGTAGCAAGCAGAGGATCAGGGGAACTGAACACTGAGAGTTTAGAAGAAGAAGAAGGACTTGAGGGAATTCATTGCACGATTTGATTGAGGATGTGTTGTTAAACATACTCAACCGCACATTATAGAAAAACTAGAACTTGTTGAGATTCCAAGCGAATATTGGAAGATATTAATGGCTCCTGCAACTTCTTTGATCGATTTCCCAATTGGAGATATTAGGGGTGATGCGCCTATGAAGCCTATTCCTTTGACAACATTACCTAACTTTCATGGTCTTCCTTTTGAAGATCTGGACACATTCCTATTTGAATTCGACGTAGTCTGTCGAGGGTATGACTATATTTATGATGCCCAGAAATTGGACATATTCCCTGCCACTTTGAATGGAACAAATCTGAGATGGTTCATGGGTTTAGGGGGGAAACCTATTACTACATGGGATGATATGAAGACGATTTTCCTCGAAAAGTATCAAGACTACTACAAATCCCGATATGTCAAGGAAGAAATCTTTAATATTATGAAGAAATAGGATGAGAACATGGAGGAATTTGTGGAATGTTTCAAATACAGTTTACAGAGATTCAACCATAGTGATCTAGATAAGAACATATTGAAGATAATTTTTCTCCGGGCTTTAAGGGAGGAATCTTTGGAACTTTTGAACGTAGTAGGAAAAGGAGATATATCAAAGGAAGAATTCGACACCATCTGCAAATTGTGCATTAAGTGTTCACGTGGAGTTGCGAGGCATAGATAGGGGATACAAACCCTTAAGATATCCAATAATGGAGTTACAAAAGCAGAAATTTGAAACTTGTTGGACAACTTGAGGACTAATATCTTGAGCACACTATCCTCATAGATGGATGTTTTACAAGTGAAACCGAAGCAGATGGAAGCAGAGAAGGCTCTGTCCATTTTTTCCCTCAAAGTAGGAAGAAGCACCTGCTGAAGGAATGTCCATTAAATACTGTCAAGACTTGTGCGATATGTGAATAGATTCATTCCACTAGCACCTGTCCATCTCTTCCTGGTATGAAGGCAGTTTTTCAGGGAGAAAATGAAGAAGAAGATCAATAATACTTAATGGGATCAAGGAAACCATGGAAACCATGGCCACAAAACATGAATCAAGGTATGCCTCAAGACCCCTCTAAGTATTTTAAAAGTTTGAATTTTGGGCCTTGGTTTATACCTTTTTCACCTTCATGGTCATAGTCATTTCAATGTATAATTCCTTGGCAACCATGGTTCCCTCAGTTTGGTCCAACTCCTTCATGGTCCTAGAATTGGCGTGGACCTCCTCCTCCTTCACGACAGTTCTTATAGCCTATGCCACAACAACAATTAAATCTGCCTTCTAATGCCTCCACCAATAATCCTCCTCTTCGTCTAGAACTGCCTGTTCAATCCAACCCAAATCCAAATAGGGGGCTTAACAAGTTGAGACACTCAACCTTCCTGCATATACTATTGCCACCGTGGAATGTAATGAATTAAATCTCTGGTCTGGTTGGGTGGTAAATACTCATACTTCACCAGTAATTGTTGAACAAATAGATGATGTCAGAACTAGAACCTAGGAATTCTACTGGAACAACTGGGGGTGAGTCAACGCAATCTCCTATGGAAAAACAACCCCCTTCTCAAAAAATTGTTCCTAGAGGATGTCAGGCTGGTCTACCTTACCCTAAGATACTATCCTTGAGCAAACAGATTCCTCGTCCTGAATTTGAATTTTTAAGGGAATTGCAAAATTTATTTGTCAAAATCCCGTTACTTCAGGTTATGAGGGACGTATCGATTTATGCCAAAATGATCAAAGAATATTGCTCTAAGAAACCTGGAAGAAAACCAAAGGATCCACTCACTATTTGCGTTATGGGAAAATTATCAGACATCATGTTAGGGAAGCCTACACTTGTTAATTACGGGTATCCAGGGAATCTGATTCTTACAGTACAGATTAATGGGGTTGATAACCCAAATGTGCTGGTAGACTTGGGGGCAACACTTAATGTCATAACTTCTACAAGTCTGATTACCTTGGGCTTGCAAAACCTTAAACCAACTCCGCCGTCCTAGAATTGGTAGATCGGTCTACTATAAGACCAGTAGGGAAGTTGGAAGATATAACCATTTCAGTATACTCATGGCAGTACCATGTCAATATTTTGGTATTACATACCCAATCCCCAGCCAGTGGGCATCCTTTGATTTTAGGAAGACCTTGTCTTGCGACTGCAGATGCTTACATTGAGTGTCAGCCAGGAAATATGGTAATATCCAATGGGGAAGTTACAAAGAATTTTATGCTTTATCCCCCTGCACAACCGAGGTCACCAGAGAAACCAAGATTTACCTTAATACAAAAATATCTACCTGCGAAAGGGCTTGAACCTGAAAATGAAGAAATTAGACCAATTCTTACTATTGGTGAGGCCCTCTGTTTTAAGGGTGAAGAAAAATATGATGCCATTAGCACCTTTATCAGCAACCCTAACTTCATTTTTTATTCAACCCGCTAGCTATTAGAATATGTTATGAATTGCAATGTTCAGGAAGTCATTGAACTAGAGACTAGAGTTAAAAAAGTTCTTGTAACTGTACCCTGTAACAATGTTCCTGTAGAAATTGAACCAGGAAATATGCTAAATGTTAATCCTCACCTTTTACCTCCCTAGTCTGAAGGGTTACTGAAATTCCTTTGGGGATAGAAAGAATCCTTCGCTTGGGAATATATAGATATGAAAGGAATCCCTCTTGACTTATGTACTCATCACATATACATTAAAGAAGAATGTCAACCTGTTAGGAAACCACAGAGAAGAATGAATCATGCTTTAAAGAACATTGTCAAAGATGAACTACAGAGACTATTAGATGCGGGATTTATTTACCCAATCTCGAACAGTCAATGGGTATCCCCACTAGTCATTGTTTCGAAGAAGAATGGAAAATGGCGGATTTGTGTTGATTATAAGGAATTAAATAAAGAAACTCAGAAAGATAATTTTCCCTTACCTTTTATTGACTAAGTCCTTGATATATTAGCCAGAAATAAGTCCTTCGCATTTCTGGATGGATTTAGTGGATATAACTAGATCCAAATAGCTCCTGAGGATCAAGATAAAACTACCTTCACATTCCCTTGGGGAACCTTTTCATACCGAGTCCTCCCATTTGGTCTCCGTAATGCACCCGCTACCTTTCAGTAGGAAATATTAGAATTTTTTCTGATCTAGTCAATGATAGTGTTGAAATATACATGGATGAATTCACCCCATATGGGGATTATTTTGAAGAAGGTCTAGAAAAATTATAGAAAGTACTTAAAATATGTAAGCAAACACATGTTTCTCTTAGTACAGTGAAATTCCATATGATGACGAAACACAAAATAGTGTTGAGACACCTGCTTTTAGTTGCAGGAATTCGGGTTGATCCTGCCAAGGTAGAGGTACTATTAAATTTTCCTACACCTAATACACCAACATAGGTGCATAGTTTCATCGGTTATGCTGACTATTATAGACATTTTATAGAAATTTTTTCTAAGATAACATTTCCACTTTTTCAATTGTTACCTAAGGATGAAGAGTTTGTGTGGACAGATGAATGTGAAACAACCTTTGTGAAAATCAAAAAAGTAGTTTGCAAAGCTACGATAATACATGGCCCTGACTGGAAGCTCCTATTTCATATCTCTAAAGATGCTTCCCACGCAACAATAGGGGTAGTCTTGGGACAATAGGAGGACAAGAAATCGTACGTGATCTATTACGTCAGCTAGAATTTGACTCTTGCTGAATTGAACTATATGGTAATTGAAAAAGAGTTTTTGGCTATTATTTATGCTATTAATAAGTTTCAACATTACATTACAGGGTATTCCACTTTCGTGCACACTGAACATACAACTATCAGATATCTAATGAATAAACCGATAAATCATGGTCATATTACAAGATGGTTATTATTAATTCAGGAATTTGATATCACCATTGTAGATAAGCCAGGGAAATATAATGTAGTTGTAGATTTCCTGTCTAGGCTAGATACTAGTGATGAAGGTACACCTGTAGAGGATATTTTTCCAGATCAACATCTTTTTGCAATTTCTACTCACACTTTGTGGTATGCAGATATTGATAACTATATTGCTACAAGAAAAGTACCTCAACACTTGCCATACAAAGAGCAACAAAAGATTATCCATCATAGTGTCCGTTATTCATGGATAGAGGGATACCTCTTTTATATAGGACCTAATCAACAAATCTGGTGCTGCATAGGTGAATATGACATCTATGATGTCCTAAAAGCTGCTCACGATGGCCCTTGTGGAGGGAATTTTGTAGATAAAAGGACAGCCATAAGGTGTTACAGATAGGGTACTATTGGCCCTCTATTTTTTGTGATGTAAGGAAATGTGTCTGAGGGTGTGATAGCTGCCAGCGGATGGGACAACCTGGTCGGTCGAATGAGATTCCATTACAACCTCAACTAGTTCTTGAGCCCTTTGAGAAATGGGATATCGATTTCGTTGGGCTGTTCAATCCATCTTCACATCAGAAAGTCCACATTTTGGTCTACACGGATTATGTGACAAAGTAGGTAGAGGCCAAGGCTATTGTGAAAGAAACAGAACAAGTTGTCTCAGACTTCTTATTCAAAGAAATCTTTGCTCAGTATGGAGCTCCTAGAGAGATAGTTTCAGATGGAGGGGCACAATTCATATCACATCTAATAGTAGGACTTATGAAGAAGTATGGAATCAAGCATAGGGTGACATATCCATATCATCCTCAGGTGAATGGTCAAGTCGAGAGTACAAATAAAGTGTTGGAGAATATCCTTATGAAGATTGTAGCAAACCATCACCGAGATTGGGTTGAAAATATTCCCGAGGCACTTTGGGCGTATAGAAAAACATGGCAGAACACAACAGGATTTTCACCATATGAGCTTGTCTATGGGAAATCCCCTTTATTGCTGGTGGAATTCAAAATTAAGACACTTAGGACAAGCCTTGAAGTAAGTTTGGATCTTTCAGAAGCCCAGAAAAACTAACTGGAATAGTTAAATGAGTTGGATGAAATTCGTTTGATAGTTGTCTAGAACATTGTTGCGATTTGACAACAAGGAACTAAATGGCATGATAAATTTATCAAGAAAAAGGTGTTTCAAAGAGGAGATTGGGCGTTTCTCTATGACTCTCAGTTCAAATATCTTAAATGAAAACTCTACTCTAGATAGATGGGACCATATGAAGTTGACATGGTGTTTGATAATGAGACTATTAGACTCGTAAAAATCGATGAAGAACATAATCCCCTAATTGTAAATGGACACCGCCTCAGATTGTATCACAGTCTAGTTTCTATAGACTCCTTTATTAAACACCTCTCTGATAATTCTGGTTTTGAAATTGTTAGTGCAGAGAACTCTTCCTCTGCACCTCTTGCTTAATTCAAAATATATATATATATATATATATAATAAAAAATTGTTACTACTATATCATTATTTTTCTTGTAGGTACTTCACTGGTGCTGTTACTTCGTTCGTCACGATTTCATCTACATACACTGGTGTTGTTACTCCTCTGGTGTTGTTACTCCATTCATTGCGATTTCTTCTTAGTACACTAGTGTTGTTACTCCTCTGGCGCTGTTACTCCGTTCGCGGTGATTTCATTTAAGTACAATAGTGATCTTACTCCTCCAGTGTTGTAACTCCATTTGTGGCGATTTCATATAAGTACATTGGTGTTGTTACTCCTCCAGTGTTGTTACTCCATTCATTGTGATTCTGTCTAAGTACACTGGGGCTATTACTCCTCTGGTGTTGTTACTCCATTCTTCGCGATTTCGTCCAAGTACGTTGGTGTTGTTACTCCATTTGCCGTGATTCTATCTAAGTACACTGGTGTTGTTACTCTGTTCATCATGATTGTCTTACTCATCTAGTGTTGTTACTTCTCCGGTGTTGTTGGTACTCCGAGTGCTGATATAGAGCAACTGGAAGAATAGGTGGGCAAGTTGTTAGGCATGAACCAGAAGACATAGCACAGGTCCGACGCCATCCGAATGCATGGTAGGTTTTTCAAAATGTAGGATGGAACACCTATTTTGAGAGGTTTCAAGGTTTTGATGAAGTTGTTACAATCGAATTTGCATTAAATTTGGAGGGGAATTATTCCAGAGTCCGTGGGCTGGACATTCTTGTCACTGAAGAAATTATCTGGACTATCAGTAGGTTGCCGCAAGGAGGATAGAAATGGTTCACCCAAAAATAACCCTTGCCATAATTTTTGGAACTATTCTTGTAGGTAGGAGAAATCGTGGTTCAAAAGGGAAGGGGATACGATAAAAAATCCTCGCCACATCCATGGGCCAAGGTCGTGTACTTTGTGGTGTGATACATTACTTGTGAAGGTCATCTCTACCTTGTTCAAATACCATTTTAAACTTCTTGCATGCCTCCGGTTCTGTTGTGTGCATTATTTGGATATGCCATATTTCTTATGGAATTAACTTTAGTTAATAGCATGGTATGCTCGTTGGTCGCGTCAACCGTTGGCGGTCCTCACAAACCACGGGCTTGTCAGGCTGCTGGTGGTGCATTCCCTATCACAGACTTTTGTGGTTTGGCCACAATTCACTGAATTAGCAGAAGAGGAACTTGCATCCATGATGCCGACGAGAGAAAAAGAAGAATTAGTGGCAGAGGAAGAAGCTGCGGATGACACTGCTACATAAGAACTGCCGTCGGCTACCGAACAATTGGAAAAATTGGTGACAGAACAAGTTGTAGAAGAATCGCCAGTAGAGGAAGGGGCCACAGATGATGTTGTTACACAAGAACCAACATTGACTGCTGACCTAGAAGCAGAATTAATGGAGGTAGAAGGGGGTGTAGGCGATGCTGCTACACAAGAACCAGTGTCGACTACCGACTTGGAAGTAGGAGCAATGGAAGTAGAAGGAAGAACATGCAACATTGTTACACAAGAACTAGCATCAACTGCTAAACTGATTGAAGAATTTCCAGTAGTGGAAGAAACCCCAGGTGACGCTATTACACAATAACCAACGTCACCTGCCAAAGTGGTGGAGAAACCGGTGGAAGAAAAAGAATTCATAGTCGACATTGTTACATGAGAACTAGTGTCGATTGCCGAGCAAGAGACCAAATTGGAAAAACAGGTGGCACTGGAAGAAAAGGAGAAGGAGAGTGAGGAATAGCCATTGAAAGGAGAAAGAATTGAAACAAAAGGCACTAAAAGGATGAAAATCAAGGAGGATATCCCTCGTTCTTTGCTTTCCGCTTCCCTGCCAAGAGGGGCAAGAAAATTTCCCTCCCCTAGACACTCGATGAAGGAAACTATATCTCCCCCATACTAAGATTTGTAGGGACAATTACGGGTACCATTGTCGACACTATCACACAAGAACCAGTGTCAATTGGTGGACAAATTGGTTAAATTGAAGAACTGGTGGCCGACACTGTTACACAAGATCCAGTGTCAACGGACGGGCAAGTTGAAGAAACTGTGGCTAATGCTATTTGCACAGAACCATTGAAAGAAAACGTTGTTGTTGGTACTAACCTGCAAGGGCCATAACCAATCTTTGAGAAAATGGAGGAAGTTGACCAGACAATAGAGAAGCCATAGGAAAAGGATGTTGAAAATGCTACTACGCAAGGGCCTGTAGTGGCTCCAGAGTCATTCAGGGAAGATATGGAGGTTCCAATACCCGCAGAAGAAGATGTTGGGGCTGTCCCCCGAGTTGTGGAGTAGAGAGTAGAAATAAGGGTGAAACATGAGCCATTTAATGAGTTTCCTGACATCAATCGCCAAATCCAACAATGGCCATGAGACCAATGGAGAAGGCCATTATCAAACATGAATTCATTGAACAATGTGCAAAGAGAAGGGCCCCCATCCAACAAAGGTACCAATCAAAATTTAAGGAAAATATGCAATTAAAAATGGAAATTTTTAGGTTAAGGAGCAAGTGTTATATTTACAGAGACGGGTGAGGAAGAATAAGAGGAATGTCGGTCAAGTTGCTGTGAATCTTGGAGCCAAAACCACTTCAACAATAGTACAGACCGAGCATTTTTTTCATCTATTTGAGTCGCGTGAATTCTTGTTCACCGCAGAAATTCAGAAATCACAGGCTATTACATCTCGCCTTAAATGGGGGTCTATCACTTTGGAAGCCCACCAGGAAGGAGTGAGATGAATTCTGGAACATGATGCAAAATTAGTGATTGGTTACATGATCAAGATGGAGAAAGAAAAGCAGAAAGAGGAAAAGAAGTAGAAAAATATTGAGGAATTGGAAGAGAAAGTGCATCTACTGAAGGCTCACATAGATGAAATGTTTGTTCTAGGACAACAGGAGATGGCATGCCAACCTCCTGCTCATAGTTAAGCTCTATTTCTCCATGAAAAGTACCTTTTATTATATTTGGAGAGCATCCATAAGGAGTTAAGAAGTGGAATCAAAGATCAGATACAATTTCTGTGGATCTTGAGGGGTCACAATATCCTGAACCAACACTTGATGTGTGAACTCTACATGCACGATTATTTTCTTAGGACCGATCAATCATTTAATCTGGTGCCATATGTGGGGGATATTAATTTGAGAGCCTTCACCTCCTTCATGATTAACTAGGTTAAGTGGAAGAAATCCTTCGACACGTTCGAAGAGAACTAAGCAAACAGGCCACTTGTAGTTCGAGCAAAGCATTGTCAGGTTGTGAATATTTTTAACAAACATCGTATCCTATTGGGAATAGAAGGACAGAAGGGTCATATGCTGGCAACACAGAAGTGGTGTGGTGACATGTGTACAAATAAAATTTTTACTTTTTAGAAGGAGGCCCGAGCTGACTGTCAGAAACAATGGGTGTTTCCATCATCTGCAGTAAGGATACACGAACCTTTTGGGGCCTCTAATTTTCTTTGAGTTTGGATAGAATACAACAATATATCGCATGTATTCAGATCTATGGGACCCAATGGATGGGTCTAATATTTCAGTTTCCCATTGTTTGGTTGCTAGCTAAGCAATACACACCAGATTATGTGTCACACAATGATTGGTGGAAGGAAGTCCTTCACACAAATGGATATAAGGTTTCTGGAATAGAAATGGCCGCGAAATATGACCTTGCAGAGCTCCATGCTGACCACAATAGATCTAACCCAAATTTTCACAGAAGACGAGTTGCATGAGGACATGCAGAAAGGCTAGTTGGGGGGAGATGTTGGTTTCTAAATTTGCCTACATTTTACCCACCTTTTTATCCCCTTTCCTTTACTTATTTCATGTCCTTGTTGGTCGATTTGTATTCTAAACAACAAAGGTATACCTATTGTAATGTTTGTGTGAATAGTTAATTGATGAAGCGTAGTGGTAGGGTATTATTTCCTAAAGTGGATTGCTAACTTAAGTTTCCATGCAGATTTGAAGGAATGATGATCAAGACCATGATTTAGCGTAGGATGACCTGGAAACGTTATATTTGGATGTCAGCTACAATGGTGGTTCAAGTTATCAACCAACACAAGTGCTATCTTTATATTTTGTTATATCTCAATAATCACTATGCATTTATAGGCAGATAGCTCCCATAATCTTAGGCACTATTAGTTGTTAAATGAAATGTATAAGTAGTGTTACGGGGCTAGGAAAGCCACCGCTAAGAGATACATGAGAATTCTGAGCTGTACCAACAAACCTCTATAATGTTATTTTGATGAATACAATTTTTGATCTTCTAAGCATTTTATAGCTTTTGATCTTGCCACTACCCTAATTAGGGGGTTGGGCTCACTCTCCTGACTAGGCATTGTTGGATTCATTTTGTGCTTAGGTTTATTTCTATTGTGTTATTTCCTTGCTGTGCAATGATTTGAATGTGTTGCTGTGAGTCTTAACTTTTTGTTACTTTGATTGTCATTACAGTTATTACTTGTTATTACACATTGTTATGTTTATGATTGAATGTTCAATGTTGGGTAGGGAAACTTTGGCTTGCATATACCTTGCATGATAGCCTTGAAATAACTAGTCGAGGTTTCAAGCCCCGGGTTGACAATTAATGTGGAATTGGTTGAATTTCATGATTCATATCTAAACAACAACACAATTGAAGGTGTGTTCACATCACCAAGGTAGTATGTTGGGTAGGAATCGAGGTGCATAACACACCTCGCTTTGATGGATTGAGCGAGGTGATTATTTTTGTATAGGAATTCAAGGATCATATACCTGAGAAAGTAAGGATTCCCATGTTGGATGTTGGATTGTGTGTAACCCCAACCAGATGGTGTACTATGCATAAGGACCAAGTTATAGGGTGGTAGCATTATAGATAGTTGATGTGCATCAAATTTGGGACCAATTCTGGAGGCCCTGACGAGAAGTATTTAGGCATGGAGTTCCTAGGCACACACTTAAAGTAGTGTGTCACAACATGGAATAGAGAATGTATGCCACAATATAACTCGGTACATAGTTTGTACAAGTGCCAGACACTGTTCCCATGAACTGGTATATTGATTTGGAGGTGATAAGAAGAACAAAGTATTGGAATGAGATAGTGTGGGGCTTTAAAACTACTTTTATTTTTAAGGAAAAGGAACTAGTACTCGACGATTCTTTGAAGTACCGCCACATAAAATTCTTACAACGAGACTTGACAATGCTGAAAGATATATTGTTGTATACTACCCGCAAACAATATTTGTAGGAAATACTAGAGTTCATTGAATGTTATAACATAGAAGAACTGGGGGAGCATGATAAAGATCTTAGAAATATAAAGATTCCATAAACTGAAGGGGAACATCTAGTAAGTGATCTGAAATGGGGACCTAAAGGCTTCTTGTTGTGCTTACAAGAACCTCTCCCACTCCAAAGCTTATATATTCTAAGATCTATGCTTATAATTGACAATTTGAGGAATAAATAACTTGAAATAGGTGTATGCTTTTAGTTTGCCTTTGACTGCTGAGTTGCCTTAAGTTTATTTGCTTAAACTGATATGAAATGCATATAACAATAAATAAAGAAGCAAATAAGCAAACCACAGGAGATAACAATATAATATGCAGTTCACCCTGATATCTTGGGTTATGTCTCCTTGAGCACTAATCAACTCGATTAGGCTCTTTGGGATTATGGTAATGCTTCTTTTACAAGTTCCACACTCAACTCCAATAGGTTACGACTGAACCATTGGGCTTAGAATACCATTTTTATCCCTGGCTGTTTGGCTCTCTGGCTCTCGGCTCTGGCTCTAGCTCTGGCTCTGGCTCTCAGCTCTAGCTCTGGCTCTTGGCTCTAGCTCTGGCTCTAGCTCTCGGCTCTGGCTCTGGCTCTGGCTCTGGCTCTGGCTCTAGCTCGGGCTCTCGCTTTGGCTCTGGCTCTTAGCTCTCACTCTAGCTCTGGCTCTTGGCTCGGGCTCTGGCTCTAGCTCTAGCTTTAGCTCTCGACTTTGGCTCTGGCTCTAGCTCTCGGCTCTGGCTCTGGCTCTGGCTCTGGCTCTCACTCTGGCTCTGGCTTTGGCTCTTTGCAGCTATCGACCCTCTGGTTCTACGCAGCTATCTTGCTCTCTGGCGCTGCGCAGGTATCTTGAGCTCTAGCTCTCTGAGCTTTTGGTTTCACTCGAACTCCAAGCAACTCCAAAACTTCCTCTTTCAATTGTGCTCTCTGGCTTTTGTGAGGCATCCCTCTGGCTCTGCGGCTTCCTATCTATTTCTCTGTGTGTAATCATCCCTCTGTCTCTTTGACTGGCCCTCTGGCTCTGTGGCTCTGTGGCTCTGCGACTGGCCATCTGGGTCTGTGGTCCTGTGGCTCTCTATGTATAACGCATTCCTATTACAATGCATCATTGTTACAAAATTCCCGCTTACAGCGTGGCATAGGTGCGATGGATTGTTTCCAATGGAAATGAACCGACGGGCATAGGAAACCCGGTCGTTTGGCCTTCCTATGCGGAAATCTTGAAAATAGCCACATAATGGAATACACAGGCAAACCAACGAAAAACACATCATGGAGAATTTTGCCGGAACTCAAATAATATAGAATCTCCCCTATAATCCTCTCGGGTCTGTCATTCTATCGCATATTGCAATCACATTACGTATGGCCAAAAACCCAATACATGGGAAAATACAAAGAAATCCCGTAAATTAGGATTTCAAATGATATGAAATCATGCTTATAAACCTATCGGGTTTGCACCTTGATTGCAAATTGCAATCGCATATGTCAACGACCCTTTATATTGGGGATCCACCAATCGTCGATTGCCGATATCGGTGCATCACATGTCACTATCTACCCCATCGCATCGGCGCTATCGTTGATTAGCGCCATTGCATACCACAATCGCAATGGCCTGAGGCCTATACAACATCCCATGGACTACTTCAATGCGATATATATATCGCCGATCGTCGATCCGCTTCATCGCAATCGCTCTATCGACTCGCCCGGGTTCCAATATCGCATGGCAGCCTAACTTTGATGTGATACATCAAAGATCATAATCAGGGATTCTTAAGGCCCGCTGCTTCGCCCTTTATCATTGCGATGTGATTCCTTTAATAAGCCCTTAAGTCCCATTTATAAGAAATTGCCTCCTTTTCTAAGGATAATGGGCAAACTTCTTTTTACAATAACTTCTTCATCCGAAGTCTGATTTAGCCCATTCAAACTGCGTTAGATTCAGAATGAAGAGATCTATACAATGATAATATTCCCAAGAGCATCCTTTGACTTTCACTTTCCTCTATGAGGAATATTTTTAGACTTAGAAGTCTATTATTAGATCCATTTTGGATCACGCCTTCCCACTAAATAGATTTTGGACTCCAAAAGACTGATATACTGATTTGAGTAGTAAATGAGAGGAACTCACCCTCTTCTTTCAGCCTCCATACACTTGCCTTGCATAGTTCCTCTGAAACAAATCCTTTGAACACTCCCTTCCTGGATGTGCTTGTCCTCTTCGGAAGAACTGTCTTCCTCCTTGACTTCCTGCAGAACCCCTGTTGAGAAGGTCACAGAAGGTAGTTTGAACTTCTCTGCCTTGATCATTGATCCAAGGTGGCTCAAACCAATGTGAAGTTACATCTGCTTCAAAAAAATTTCATTTGTACCTATTTGACATACTGTCAACAACAACTGTTAACAACAATAGGATTACAGACAACAACTGGATGGCCTAAACTCTTGCTTCATCAAAAGAAACAGATTTCACATCTTGTGAACACCTCCATGTCTTTACATCTGCATACAAATGATTGACTAGATAACAAGCTAATAAAACATGCCTTTAAAACAATTTACCCTTCAAGTCAAGCGTGTAGAATAAAAATTCTATAGTTCTTTTTCAAAGATGAAACACTTCATCATCATCTCCATCTTGGAGACCAAATCAACTTTTTCCAAGTCATTATTAACATTACATGCATGTTTATAACAAAGTAATCAACCCTTCAAGTTAATCACATACATGTTCAAATACAAGGAAAACATTGACATCCCTATTTTCATGCATATCAAGCTGATGCATGCATTTCATCTTTCAACTCTCGCTTAAGTACAATGTACTTTCAAAGCTAAAATGAATATAATGTTGCAGTAATAAAGTGAGTCTCCTACTCAACTTTTTCCATTCACCTTCTTGGTAAAACCCTGCAACTTGCATTTCATTAACAAAGAAATGCAAATAGATGTGATATATTTCTTTTCACATCGAAATATATGCAACTTTAATTGGATAAGAACTCTAACCATTTCTTACCAATCGATTTCAAAGGTCCTTCCTTTGTCTGCACATCAACAACAACATGTGAATCATCTTGAAACACATCATTTATGGAAACTTCCTTTCCATTCTTGCCATTCTCTCTTTCCACCTTCTTCAAGTTTCATGGAAGCATTGTTGGATTCAAAGTCCAACACTTTTCAGCAATGTGTCCTTGCTTATGGCAGTAAGTGCAACACATGTGCATCTCCTCAAGAGCATGATTTGCCTTGTGCAATGGACCTTTGGCTTCTTGCTTCTTTTCCTTCCAAAGTTTCCTGCATGTGGCCATCCTCTTCCAACAACTAGAAACATTATGGTTATCCCAACCACAATAGGAACATGCAATTCTTTTCCAATGCTTATATGGAAATTTACCATGCTGAACATAATCAAAAGGAATATGATTAGAACCAGATTTATACCTTTCTTTTTCACCTTTATTTCCTTCACGAGGAGGTGAATTGAATGAAGAAGTAGCTCCCTTTGGAACACCATCAACCTCTTCAATGGTTTCATAGTTTCCATAACTCTCTGGTTCAAGTGTATGCTTATGAACACCTTCTTCCTGCAAATGATGTTTCAAGCTATTGCATTCCTCAAGAATACATTCTTTACACTTCTGAGGTAGAAGACCTAAAATGAAAATCCTTCTTGGAACTATTTCAATTGTCTTCATGGCAGCTTTGGAACTTTCTCCATAAGATTGTCCATAGCCAACACCCAAATACTTAGGCCTTTCCTCAACCATTATTGGCTCAACAATACCCTGTGCATGTTTGCCCAATCCTTTTCCTTCATAGCCCATCTTGGACATTAACTTGGAACCTGTGCCTCTAGTATGTTTTTCAAAAGAACCAACATAAACATTCTTAGAAGAATTTGAAGATAAACCAGAATTATTTACCTCTTCTTCAAGCTGATACTTGACTAAGGCTTCTTTGGTAACAAGGAGTTGTGTCTCCAACTCATGCACCCTTTCCAGGTTCATATTTGCAATATGAAGTTGTTTCTTCATTTCCTGCAATTTCTCAGAAAGCAATTGCTTCTCTTCCTTCATGGAATTCAACTGCTCTCTAAGTATGATGCTCTTCCTTCCATCCTCATACATTTCTCTCACCATATCCATCATAGTGAACAAGTTGCTTCTTGTCTTCATGAAAGAATCTTGTGATGAAGGAAGGATTTGAGGACTCACTTGTAGAAGTAGTCATTATCGAAATGAACAAAAGAACTTCAAACAAGATTAACAAAGAGCTTATTCAAGCAACCTTTTGCAACAAACCTCTTGTGCTTCAAGGATTGCTTTGAGGTCCTTTGGGATAAGAAGAATGCCTTCAACCCTTCTTCATTCTTGTCCTCTCCTAGAATTAACTTATCAATAGCTTTCCCTGAACCTTTGCAAACTCAAACAACAGCTAGTTTACAAATAATCAAATAATCAATCCTCGACTATTTAAACACCTTTCAAGTCAAACAAGCATATAGATTGCTCTGTCAATCAAGCATTCTGATCTGATACCACTTGCATCATGATACAATCTGCTCTAGTATAACTTAACTCTGATATCACCTTCTTTGAAGGTGGGGTTAATCAACCTGATGCTCTGATACCACCTAATCTGAAATGGGGACCTAAAGGCTTCTTGTCGTGCTTACAAGAACCTCTCCCACTCCAAAGCTTATATATTCCAAGATCTATGCTTATAATTGACAATTTGCAGAATAAATGACTTGAAATAGGTGTATGCTTTTAGTTTTCCTTTGACTGCTAAGTTGCCTTAAGTTTATTTTCTTAAACTGATATGAAATGCATATAACAGTAAATAAAGCAGTAAATAAGCAAACCATAGGAGACAACAATATAATATGGAATTCACCTTGATATCTTGGATTACGTCTCCTTGAGCACTAATCAACTCGATTAGGTTCTTTGGGATTATGGTAATGCTTCTTTTACAAGTTCCACACTCAACTCCAATAGGTTACGACTGAACCATTGGGCTTAGAATACCATTTTTATCCCTGGTTGTTTGGCTCTCTGTCTCTCAGCTCTCAGCTCTGGCTCTGGCTCTGGTTCTGGCTCTTGGCTCTGGCTCTGGCTCTTGGCTCTGGCTCTAGCTCTAGATCTTGGCTCTATCTCTCGCTCTGTCTCAGGCTATCGCTCTGGCTCTGGCTCTGGCTCCGGCTCTTGGCTTGGGCTCTGGCTCTGGCTCTAGCTCTGGCTCTCAGCTCTGGCTCTAGCTTTGGCTTTGGCTCTAGCCTCTGGCTCTGGCTCTCGCCCTGGCTCTGGCTCTGGCTCTTTGCAGCTATTGACCCTCTAGTTTTGCGCAACTATCTTGCTTTCTTGCTCTGTGTGGCTATATTTAGCTCTAGCTCTCTGAGCTTTTGGTTTCGCTCCACCTCCAAGCGACTCTAAATATTCCTCTTTCAATTGCACTCTTTGGCTTTTGTGAGGCATCCCTCCAGCTCCGTGACTTCCTATCCATTTCTCAGTGTGTAATCATCCTTATGTCTCTTTGACTGGCCCTCTGGCTCTTTAGCTCTGTGGCTCTGTGACTGGCCATCTGACTCTATGGCTCTCTGTGTATAACGCATTCCTGTTACAACGCATCATTGTTACAAAATGCCTGCTTACAGCGTGGCACAGGTGTGATGGACTATTTCGAATGGAAATGAACCAGCGGGCACAGGAAACCCGGTCATTTGGCCTTCCTATGCAAAAATCCTGAAAATAGCCACATAACAAAATACATAGGCAAACCGACGAAAAACACATCATGGAGCGTTTTGCCGAAACTCAAATAATATAGAATTTCCCCTATAATCCTCTTGGGTCCGTCATTCTATCGCATATCGTAATCGCATTGCGTATGTCCAAAAACCCAATACATAGGAAAATACAAAGAAATCCCGTAAATCTGGATTTCAAATGATATGAAATCGCGCTTATAAACCTATCGGGTCTGTGCCCTGGTCGCAAATCACAATCGCATATGTCGACGACCCTTTATATTGGGGATCCACCGATCGCCGATATCGGCGCATCGTATATCGCCCTCGGCCCCCTTGCATCGGCGCCATCACTAATCGACACCATCGCATATCGCAATCGCAATGGCCCAAGGCCTACACAACATCCCATGGACTACTCCGATGCGATATATATATCGCCGATCGCCGATCCGCTTCGTCGCAATCGCTCTATCGGCTCGCCCAGGTTCCGATATTACATGGCAGCCTACCTCTGATGCGATACGTTGGAGATCGCAATCGGGGATTCTTAAGGCCCATTGCTTCGCCCTTTATCATTTCGATCTGATTCCTTTAAGGAGCCCTTAAGTCTCATTTATAAGAAATTGCCTCCTTTTCTAAGGATAATGGGCAAACTTATTTTTACAATAACTTCTTCATTCGAAGTCTGTTTTAGCCCATTCAAATTGCGTATGATTAAGAATGAAGAGATCTATGCAATGAGACTATTCCCAAGAGCATCCTTTGACTTTAATTTTCCTTTGTGAGGAATATTTTTAGACTTAGAAGTCTATTACTAGATCGATTGTGGATCAGTGAGTGGACCACAATTGCATTCAGTCGAGCATGCACAACCTATTAAAAATAGGAAAGTAAACATTTGGATAGAGGAAAGTCCCAAGATGGTGGTTATAGGATATTATTGGGATGATGAAATGGTAGAAAAGGTTGCATATCTGTTGCATGAGTACTAGGATTTTTCCCCCAACACATTTCAGGAAATGAAGGAAATCGTAGGAGAAATAGGTGTGATGATAATGACACTAAAGCCTAAGGTAAGCCAAAAAAGAAGTCACCATATTGGTTGAACCCAATCTACAAAGAGAAATTCAAGTGGGAGCTAGAAAAAATGCTAAAAGTAGGAATCATTGAACCCATGGAAGAGTCTAAGTGGATAAGCCTGATGGTAGTCCAAAATAAGAAGACAAGAGAAATTAGGAGTGTGTAGACCTCTAGAAGTTAAATGATGCATGTGCACATGATCATTTCCCTACTCCTTTTATAGATGAAATATTATAGAACGTGGGTGGACATGAGGATTATTCATTTATTGATGGATTCTCTAGTTACCATCAAGTGAAAATTGCTAAAGAGGATTGACATAAGACTACCTTTGTGATAGAATGAGGATGTTTTCAATACACAGTTATGCCATCCAGGTTGAAGAATGTGCCAACCATTTTCTCATGCATAGTGGTGGTAGTGTTCAAGGAATTCATTCATAAGTTCTTAGAAGTTTGCTTGGATGACTAGACTGTGTTCAATATGTTGATGAAGTATATTGAGTTGTTGTGGCTACTGTTAGATATGTGCATATAATTGTAAATTTCATTAAATATAAATAAATGTGTATTTTTTCACCTTTTGGTATTTTTTTGGGATATGCAATTTGCAAGAAAGGTTTAATGGTGGATCCTGTCAAGATTGCAGTAATAATGGACCTGCCACCACCCACATCAGTCAGGAACGTATGGTCTACCTTGGGGCATACGAGTTACTATTGGAAGTTTATCCAGGGGTACGGTCAGATTACTACTCCCATTGAAAGGTTTTTGAAGAAAGAAATCAATTTTCAGCGGAATGATGAGTGTCAGTAAGCTTTAGACACCTTGAAGAAGAAGTTGGCGATGACACCAATTTTTCTATTCCTAGATTGGCACAAGGAGTTCCACATGCATGTTGATTCTTCATCAATTGAATTAGGTGTGATCTTAGCACAACCTATGGATGGAGAATCTTCTAAGATATGATAAGAAATGCTCTGCAACTGAGTGCACAGAGGCCTAGTTAGAGTCCGCAGCTGAGTGTGCGGACCCTTGTAGCTGAGTGCACAGAGCAGTTTTGAGTCTGTAACCTTGAATTGAAGATCAATAAAGACAGTGTCTGAAAAGTTCTTGCGTATTTTTGTTTACATATTTTAATGTTATATGTTGTCAATGAATGATGTGTTTTATGGAATATTGATTGAATGTTACATGATTCTCTTGAATAAGTGTTAATGATGTAAATAGTGCATGCTTAAGTATTTTCGCGAAGACCTTGATGATTTCTCTTATGTTTACTAATAACTTAAGTAATTATGCGTGAACACTAAATAACTGCTCTCTAATGCACATAAGTAGGCGAATAGACTGTTAGAGGTCCGAAAGGACTAGTCATAAACCTTCGTGAAGGTCTGAAGGTTGTTTAACAAAGTTGCAAGGACGAGCCCTAAGAGTGTAATGATCTGCGTGAAGGAAGATTTGAGGTGCTGGAAGACATAACACTAGTCTTTGGATGCAGAAACTTTGTTCTTGCATCCCCCATACTGCTTCAGGTGAGACTACAGCCTGCGCTATGTGGGTTGTTGCTGAAAGGACCAGTAGTGTAGGGTTTTGTTGGTTGCTGCAACTAACTCTGAACTTGGGTCAGGACCCCCTAAGCCAAAAAATAGTTCTATAGCCGAGACTGGGATCTACTTGACAGAGATGTGTGATGTTGCATCATTGGAATCCGACCAAGAAAGAAATTGAAAATTGGTTGGATTGGAAGATTCACGAGTTCACAGCGCAAGAAAATAGGAATCCATGCCTATCAAAGGAAGAGAAGTTGAACATGTATCTATATACGGAGATACACGAGATCTTCTTCTGCACTTTCCCCATTGAACTGTATGAGTGGTTAGCTAAATTTACAGACATTCAAGGAAGGTGGAAGCTCAATAGTCCTATAGTGTGGATTCCAGAACTAGTGCAACAGCTAGAAACCTTTGAAAACAAGATCACACCCCATTTATTTTGAAATAACGTGGTAAGGAGCAGCAGGGTGGAATGCGAAACAAGAAGAAATTGGATAAATCATAGGTTTATCCCATGGTGTTAATAGAAGGCGATCTTGATGAGATCGGCAATAAAATCAGGGGTACAATGACCGAAGTGTTGCATCAGTTTGAGTAGCAATACATGTAGACACTGAGGAACGTCCAGTAGGATCTGCACGAGTTGCAGATCCAATCAAGAAGAATACAGGTGGGCACCGAAAAAGTGAGCGCGGACCAAGAAAGCTTGACACCTGAGACAAGCCGAGCAACAAAGCTAGTAAGGAACCTAGACCTCAGAATTATACCATTTCCCGATGAGTTCATTCATGCAGAGTTTGCCGATGATCACATTATCATGAGTACAATCTAGAACATAGGACTGAATATAATGGCACTCTCCAACGAGACCCACCACATGCTGCATACAGGAGTGATAGATGAATTAAGAACCAGGGAGTAGCATGCCTTCAACCTCATAAGCAAGTACAAAGTCCATAATGAGAAAATGTTCAATGAAAAGATGCAAAATTTGAAGGAAAAGGAGGCACTTCAGATACGCAGTTCAAGTCTAGAGTCAGTAGTAGCAGAGACATGCAAGGCAGTGCTTGAGCTTCACATCTCGGAGGGTGCGCAGCTAGAAACCAAAATGAGAAAACTAGTCATTGGTGTGCGTGAGGCTAAAGCAGAGGTTAGACGAGTTGCGTTTGAGCTCAACATGAATATTATAGAGTTGAAATTAAAGTTTCATCCCACAACTCCGCCTGAGGTCTGTGAGAAGAACCGAGCTACGATAAAGGAAGGCATCGCTACCTTGGATGCCATAGTCACTTACTGTGCGACATTGTTCGAGCAGGCTATGGAGCTTGTGACCAATTTGCAGGAGGATCCAAAACTGGAGACACTGAACACAAAGGTAAGAGAGTTGCAGTGGAAATATGATGAAGTTAGGTAAACTGCGCACTCCTTAGCACCAGCGCATCGCCTTGCCAAATTGCAAGAAGGAAAGCAGCTCCTAGCATAGGTAGAGGAAGCGCAAAAGAAGGAGGCTTTGCTAAAGTCCAGGTTGTAGCCTTGGCTGGAAGAGGCTTATCAAGTCACGACTACCATTCAGGATAATCTTAAAGGAATATATAAGAAACAACAAATGATGAGGCTGGGCATAGAAGGACCAGCCATAGAAGAATTGGTCGGGGAAGTTCAGCAGGCAGCAAGGCAGAGCGCTGCCGAAGTTGCAGTGGTTCAGGTGGAGCTGGGGAATCTTCGCAGTAAGATCACAATGCCAACAGAGTGACTCGAGGGTGAGTCATGATCTTTGTTTTGGGGGCCTATTGAGATAGGGTCCCCTGGGTCAGTTTTGGGGTTAAGATAACCCAAGTTTTGGTACAATTTTTGTAAATAATTTAAAGTCTCCATAATTTGTGGATGCGAAGCATGTAGATGAATAGGAGTCAAAGGGGTTTATGGACCATGGCATTGTATGAAAAAGGCTATAAATAGGTGTGTCTTAGAGAGCCTAAGGAAATAATTGGAAAGTAATGGGTAGATAGAAGAGAAGTGATAGCGAGGAGAAGCAGGTAAGATAGAAGAAGAAAGGCTCTGCAACTGGGTACACAGAGGCCTAGGTAGAGTCCGCAGCTGAGTGTGCGGACCCCTGCAGCTATGTGCATAGGGTAGATTTGAGTCTGCAACCTTGAATTGAAGATCAATAAAGACATTTTTCCAAGAATTCTTGCATATTTCTGGTTATCTATGTTACTATTATATGTTGTCAATGAATGACTTTTTTTATGGAATATTGATTGAATGTTATGCTACTCTCTTGAATAAGTGTTAATAACGTACGCAATGCATGTCTAAGTATTTTCGCAAAGACTCTGATGTTTATTAATAACTTAATTAAATCTGAATGAACCCTAATTTAGAACTGCTCTCTAATGCACGTAAGTAGATAAATTAACTGTTAAAGGTCTGCAAGGAGTAATCATAGACCTTCACGAAGGTATAAAGGCTATTTTAACAGAGTTGCAGCAATGTCCCCTAAGAGTTTATTGGTCCATGCGAAGGCAGATCTGAGGCACTGGAAGACATCACACTAGTTTTTGGATGTATAAAATTGGTTCTTGCATCCCCCCATGCTGCTTCAGGTGAGACTGCAACCCGCACTACGCAGGTTGTTTCCGAAAGAGCCAATAGTGTAGGGTTTTGTTAGTTGGCACAACTAAATTTGAACCTAGGTCAGGACCGCCTAAGCGAGTAGATACATAATTACTTATCACCACTGATTATCTAACTCAATGGGCGAAATCCACACTAGTCAAAGACTGCAGTGCAAAGATAACTATTTGTTTCTTATTTGAAAACATTGTGACTAGATTCAGATATATGAGAATTCTAATGAATAACCAAGGTACTATTTTTTTTTACCAAGACTATTACAGTGCTAGGCAAAGAATTCTAGATTTATCATCAGAAGATCATTCCATGCCATCCATAAGCTACTGGTATGGTGGAGGCCTTAAATAATTAAATATTGGAGACAAAGATTACTAAGGTATGTAATGTATAACATGATGAATGGTATTTGAGGATACCAACAAGTTTGTGGCCTATAGGACCACATGTAAGAATTTGTCTGGACAAACACTTTTTCGATTAGTGAATGGACAGGAAATAGTGATGTTGTTGTCTAGGTAAATGCTCTCTGCAAATAGAGAGAATCCCTCTAGCCCATTGAGTGGGTCTAGCAGCCAAAGTGACAATCTACTAAACACTTTCCTAATTTGCAATTGAAAAGAGAGATGAAGAAGATGGCCTACCTCGTTCTGATGTTATCTCGATCTCCTTTGTTGAATACCTTGAATCACTCATGTCACGGGCTCATTCCTATTGATCTCAGCGTTTATGCACCTACACAAGAGATCAAGACGCAACAAGGAATGAAAATAGAAATAGCATATTCAAAATCAACCTACTTAACTGATCAAGGAATGTTAAGCTAAATGATACATGAGCATACACATTTAGGGAAAATGAACCAGTAGTTGTATATTAATAGAAAATAAGGGGAAGCATACAACCAAGCCTTGATGTTGATAGGCTCTCCTTGAATGAATATCCAAGTCCAGGCTAAACTCTCCAAGCACTCCTTGTCCAAGCCAAATGAATAGCATATAGGCACAATCTTAGCATAAGGATGCAAGTAGAAATAGACCAACCATTTGGGAATGGGAGAGGATGAATATATAGGCTAGGAAAGGGAGTTAGGATCTCTCCAAAGGTAGGATTGGGCCCTTATCTCAAGGAGGTAGCTCATAGGGATAAGACAAAGAGGCCAAGTTGGGAGAATTCGACCTCATCTATGCCGAACAACCTCCAGCTCGCCACTTTGGAAGCTTCTAGATCACGAAGCTTCTCATCCTCTTTGGGAAAATTTCCTTTTTGGGATCATCATGGGTATACAAGTGAACAGAGTGATGTCATCGCAGGTGAAGTACAATTCAATAGGTGATCATTGTTGTTTTTGGCCTCATAAGAGCGATGATCCTCAAATTAGGGTTTTAGAGCTATTTTCTTTAGGGGATGCTCAAGGCATTTTCCAATCAATGTCTTAGGAAGGATCTGAACTGCATATATGAATGAGACTTGAGTACACTGCATAATGGTCATGTTTCGGTCACTTCGGGGTATGTCATAGGGAAGTGCAGGAGGTGTGAAAAAATACTGTGTAACAGATTCCCCCTAAAGCATGATGGTAGAATGAGGAGTGATGGCTGAGATGCTTTATGAGATTTTGCAAGGATGAGGACAATCACTATCAGGAGACCTGCAAATCAAGGATGCATATACATATACAAATCTGATATTATGAATCCACGGTATGGATGCAACCATCTGGATGATAAGGACTATATGAAAAGACCCATGGTATGAGCGCAACCATCCAAATGAGAAGGATCATTTGTGAGTCTAAGATCTAAGGTATGGACATAACCATCCAATATAAAAGGATCATCATAAATATAAATTCCTACGGTATGGTCACAGCCATACATATAGCAGAAACATGTGTATAATCATGAATAACATATAACTCCACATAGCCTTAGTCATATCAGACAAGACTCAGGGTCTTGCACTCTATACCGACTTGATTAAAGTACGAATTATAACATGCAAATAAGTGTGTTGAAGTTGAACATGCGATAAAAACACCAGATTACCAGCCAATGATATGGACCATTAACAAGTACGAGAGAAACCACCAATAATGACAATGGCTCTCAAGGTACAACAATACAATTCGTGAATGTGATAATGAAACTGAAGTCGAACACTCCTGGAATCATCCAATTGAAGGCCAATGATGAAGACCTATCATCGAATGCGAAGAACTTTCCATTAGGACATGCAAGCTCTAAGGTACTAAAAGGGAGTTTCTAAGTCATCTTCCTCAATAATGAGGTGAAGTTGATAATAAGCAACCCGTCGAAGGAGGGAAATGATGAGTCCCCCATCATTGACACGAAACGAGTAAGGTGGAATGAAATGAATAAGATCCAAGACTGTAAAAATGGGTCAGATAATGTATAGGTAAATAACTGCAGATACGAATTCTCTTGAACACTGGCGACAGGACTCCGAAGTGTGGCAAGATTGGACTCAACATAAGACTAAAGGTCATGATGACAAAATGGAATAGTCAAATGAGAAGCAAAAATGGATCACCCAAACCTAGGAGGACAAGTAACTGAGTGAGGATATCCCAAACCCAACATGAAAGAAGAAGAGTGTCATGTTCAAGAGCAACATGCTGCCTAAACAAAGTATGTTTCATCTTCATTTTTCCCTGCTATTTCTAGTGAGTACCCCAATTATTTTTATCACAAGCTTGAAGGGGATAACATATGCTTGTCAAGTAAGTTCATTATTCGAATGAATCCATTCTAGTAATTTTTTACGAGTCCTAGGAAGGAGAAACTTGGTCTCATCATGATGACGAGTCTTTCTTCGTAAAATTTTAACGAGTCTAATGTAAGAATAAATTGGTGTCTTTTTCATATTTAGAGAGTTTGAAAAGGAGACAAAAAAGAAAACTCAATCATGTCCCTTTTCGTAATTTGTCTCTCGAACCCAGAAAGGTAGAAAACAATATTTGAGAGAACCTCTTGACCATGTCGATCAAGGTGTACCTTTTTCATAAATAGTCCATGTCAACCCAAAAAAGGGGTAAACGTATACTGAAATGACATCAATTCATTTAATTTAACAAGTTTGAAATGACAAGTACTGGACAATCTTTTTAGTTTTCGAGAGTTAGAAAAGGGCTTAAAGATGACTCCGGGGGGGTTCCTTTTTTGTTTATTTTTAATGAGTCCGAAAAAGAGATAATTAAAAAAAACTCATGAGAATCAGTAAAAAAATAGTCACTATCCACCAAAAGCACTTGTAACTTCACAAAGAAATGTACCCATTACTGATATCGAGAAATAATAATAAAATATTATTAAAATATTGACAAAATATGACTTCAAAACTTATAAATAGCCAAAAGCAACATTATTTTTGACCATTTTACCATAGTAAGTTTTGAAAGTGCATTTGTGCCCTAATTTTCTCGATTTTCAAGTGATCATTATGGGAGATTCAGGGTGCAATTTTGTGAACCATCTGCAACAGGTAAGAGGTGTGTCCTTGCTCTTGCATTTCACCACATTTTCATGCATTTTTAATGGAATTTTGTGTGCTAAAAGGGAGTATTTGCAAATTTTTGAGTGTTAGCGATCATCATGGGTTTGGTCATCGGACCCGCGATAAATGCTCTTGAGCTAAAATACTCCAGCAATGACATCGCTCTATTTATAAAAACAGGCGCGATGGCAACGAGGCAGAATTTTTTAAAGAAAAACTCTTGTTTTAAGCAAAAATTCTTAATTTCAATCCATGAAAAAGGTTTTAATTGGTGTTAAATGATGTTTTGCAGGAGATCATGGTTCTGGAATGGAAAGAAAGAGGCCATGAGGCTGAAGACCACCAAGCAGCCCAGAATCCAGAATGCATCAATGCCTTGAGAAATTGTGGGTTGTTGAAGTTCTTCAGGACCATAGGACTGAGGGCTCAGATGGAATCGCTACCCTATTTGATTAGTCTTTGGCATGTGGATTGAGAGATCTTTATAATCAAAGGCCATCCCCTGGAAATAGAAGAATCAAACATCTATTTCATCATGGGATTGTCTCGAAGAGGAGAGAGAGTCCAACTCTTTTGATCTCTCCCAAGTGGTGAGAGTACTAGTGCTCTCATTAGGAGGCATTGCCCAGGTGTAGAGATAACGTGGGGTGGGAAGGTGAATATCACCACGATCACCAAAATCATTCCTTTAGAGACCATCCTTTTCACCATAGCTCACGTATCTAGGACTCCAGCCCTGCATGAGAGTTCAAAATCCCAATTCCAGTATGGAGTTGAGTGTTTAACCCCCACCATATTCAACTAGTGCAGAGGTCTTCTGGTGAATATGAAAAGACAACTGACCAAAGGGAAGTAGGGAAACCTAAGTTCTGATCGATACTGGTGACTTTCTTCTTAGAGAAAGTGCCCCTATTCTAGTATCAGTGGGCAGAGTTATTAGATCCTATCCCCAAGACACCAGGCTAGTGAGGTGGAGTCAACTCATGCCTCAAGGAGGGACAGGTTAGTAGATGCATTACCCTCCACAGTTTTTTACTTGGCTGCAGCGCTAATTACTCATGGTGGACGACTATGCATATGCTGGCACATATTTTCGATGGGATCTAGATCTACCTCTGCCACTGGGAGAAAAATGGACTGATGCAGGTAAAGACTTGTTTTTTGGATTTTTTCAAGTCTTATGATTTTTTTTGTAACAATGTAAACCAAGACTCGACTTATGATAAATGTGTAGATGTGGAACCGGAAAGACCACCTGGAATGTCGCCAATAACATGATGGGCTGCTCATTAGGTAGTGGGCGCTGACTCTAAGGAAGGGGTGGACCCCTTAACTAAGATGGAGCACAACCTAGAAGCGATTACTCAGGGAGTTCTGAAGTATGCTACTATAGACAAGGTTCCACTGTGTTAGCAAAGACACACAGTGGGAGTATCCGAAAGACTGCATCAACTATTAGGCCAAGTAATCAGAGTAGTCTCGTGCTACCATGAGAACCGTGTAGATTGATAGCATTTCTAGCTATTTTACACATTTTGTAGGCTTTGAAAGGCGAGTGTCACTGAACAATTTTTTTTTTGAGATTTTGATGTAAAAACTTCGACAGACTCGATATGTGTGTGTGTGTGTGTGTGTATGTACATATATATCCACACACATATATATATATTTTTTATTTTCTACTTATGTGTCCAGAATATGATCAGTTTAATAAATGACACAAATGTCTATCAAGAACATAATTTTCTAATGCATCTGTTAATGTATTCAAATTGTGTGGAATGTGTTGATGTGTGATAAAATCAAAATTTATTTCCAGTAATCGAACACGTAGATACATACGCAATATCTGTGGATTTCTCACTGAATAATGATTGTTTAACTATAACACAACGAGATGTGAACCTAACTTGACAAATAAATCTCTAATGCCAAGAGAAACTACTTCTGACAATAGTTCAATGACTGCACTGTATTCAACAATATTGTTACTTGTTCGACCAAGGCATATAACTTGTAAGTCAATCGACTCGCCATCAGGGGAAAAGAGTGCCCAAGTTTTGGAAGAAAAATATGTGTGCTACGACAAGCACCATCATTAAAACTGACATAATGACTTGACAACATCTGCAAATCGAGTGGAACACAAGGTAAGTAGAAAAACACATGTCTACAAAGGAAACAAACAAAACAAAAATAAAAAAATGCACACTAATGAATTCACACACTAATGTACAAAAAGTCATTACACGAATTTTATGCATAATAATTTTTCAAATACAACCCACTTCGAGGCTGTGACAATGCATTTCCTTCATAATCAACTAACTCGTAGGCGCCTTTTTTCAAAACAAATTTGACAATATATGGCCCATGCCACATAAGTTCGAACTTTCCAGCACCTAACCTTATTGTTAGCCTGATCATAAAGGAGGACCAGGTCACCTTCAAAAAAAGTGTGGGGAGAAATGGTTTGATCAAAATGAGATTTGACATAGTCCTTTTGGGCTTCAGTGACCATCACGGCAATGTGTTGAGTCTTGTCAAGCCTCTCAAGTTAGAGTAACCGCTCCTCTTCAGGTGAGGTGTTCGGAAGGACTTTGAAAACTAACTTGAGCGAAGGGATCTCACACTCAATCAGAAGAGTTTCCTCTAAACCATAAACCAGCTAGAATGGAGTGAATCTAGTGGCTATCTTAACAGAAGTTCTGTAGGCCTAGAGAGTTGAGAATAGCATCAAATGCCAGTCCTTTTTGTGCTTCCCAATGGTGCGTTAAAGCATAGTAATCAAAACTTTATTAATTGTTTCGACTTGGCCATTGGCCTGTGGATAGTAAGGAGTTTATCTATCATGACGAAGGCCTAAGTGAGCAGTTAGCTATGCCATCATGTACTAATGAAAATGTGATCCATGGTCATTTACAATGGCTTGAGGAACACCAAAATGCGCTATGACGTGGTTGAAGAGGAACCGAGCAACAGTAATATTGTCAACATTTTTTAAACCGAAAGGAAGATTCTTATAGATAAAGGTTGTTTTATGCTGATCAGTAGGTGACATCTTGATCTGATTGTAGCCATAAAAACCATCCATAAACGAGAAAATCTCACTCCTAGCACACTTGTCAATGGTTTGATCAATAAAAGGAGTGGGATAATTGTCTTTTGGACATGCACGATTGATGTCGCGGTAATCAACACATACACGAATCGTGCTCTGCTTTTTAGCAATAGGGACAATGTTGGAAACCTAATATGTCAATGGGATTGGATAGATAGAACCATCTTTTAAAAGCTTTTCCACTTCTTCTTTAATAGTAGCAACCTTTTGAGGATGCACGGGGCGAAGCCGTTGGTAAAAAGGCTTTGCACCAAGATAGGTTGGTATTTCATGCACCACTATAGATGGATCAATACCAGGAATTTTCTCGTATGACCACATGAAGACATATCAAAATTCTTTTAAAAGTTGAGTGTAAACCCTGATCTCATCGGGAGAACATGAGACCCTAATATGAATGTTCTCAACAATTCCAGGTTGAATGGAAATGTCAAGAGGCATAGTAGTAGTAATGTTTCCCATATTACCCTTAGAAAGGAATTCGTGCACCAAAAAAAGTGTTTGAAGTGGATGCATTGGGAAATGAGAAACAAACTCTTCAAGACACAAAGGCATCTCACCGAGGCTGAGAAGAAACGAAGAACGATGATGGAGATCGTTCCAAGGATTTTCCACCAAAGACATAACCTCAACGATACTCTCGTCAGTGGGGAATATCTTGTTCAAAGGATATGGAGAATCCCAAGAACAAAGCCAAGGAGATGGCACATAAGTATCCAGGTTCATACTGAAAACAACATGAATTTCTGAAGCAGCCATTGAAGCCAAGACAATTTCTTAATAGTCTTTCTCTAATGGACTTAATGGCATAGAATCACCAAATGAATCAATTTGATCTAGAGTAGGAATAATCCAAGGATCCATAGAAACCGAGATCATATTGATCAAAGTGACATTCGAAGGTGGGAGAGTAAAAGTACCCATTAAAGCAGAGTCTTTGAAAAGACCTACCCCCACACTCTCATAAGGAATCTCGATATTTCCCACATATGGGACATTGTCGTTCAACATACCAAAAGAGAAAAAAGACAGTTGGTCGACGATGACAATTTTTCCTTCGTGAGGAAAATGAAGCACCCGGAACAAAGAAGAAACCACACAAAACATAACATGGGTCCAACTTCACTCGAGAAGAAGGTTGTAGTTGAGATTCACATCTACAACTTCCACTTCTAGCTCAATGGTCTTTCCTTCCAACGTGATCGGAAAGTTTGTGAGAATACCATATGGATGGGAGCCTCTGCCATCAAAGGCCTCCAAAGTGTTCGGGGACTGATTAAGAGAAGGAGAGCCTATAGCCTTCTAACATGAAACAAACATGATGCAGGTGGAAGCACCTTCATCAATAACAGTTCGATGGATCATCTTTCCTTTAATGAGAACCTGAATCAGAAAAGAAATATGATGAGGAAGACGATGAATGTGGCTTTCAAGATAAAAGGTAATTAAACTCGAATCAGCAGGATCAATAGCACCTATAGTAGATGACAATTATTTCTGCTGCGTTGGATAGGTTTGGAGAAACTCCAAAGAAGAAATCACTGAAGGTTCTTGAGATAAATCCTCAACAATATTATAATGTTGTGCAACTCTAGAATTCGTATTATAAGATGATTTCCGAAGTACACCCTTAGGAGGTGGTTGGATTACGGAGTCATTATTAGGACACTTAATATGGAGCGGACCAGAACTGGACAAAGTGGAAGTATAAGGTATGTCGGTAATTTCTTTCTCCACCATATACTTTTACGGATTTTGATAGTCGTTTGTTCTAGTAGCAATTGAAATAGGTGATGAACCTTGCATCATAAAAATTTGGGAACCAAAGGAGGCAGAGGATATCGGTTGGTCTACCAACTGTGTCTGCTAAGATGGAAAAGGTTCTTTCAAAAAAACTAGAGTGCCTTTCAACAAGCAGTTAACTTGAGAAATTCGGGGAAAACCCTTGGTGTAATGATCTTCCTCACAAATGAGGAAAGGATATTTCAACTTGCACTTGGAAGCATCATCAACAAATGATTTGGGTGGATCCTATTTTGGGGTATCAATTTTGGCTTCATGTTTACCCTTTTTCTTACCTTTTGAGGCCTTATCTACTGTGGTAGACTGAACAACATGTACCTCGGAGGTTTTACCATGATTTGATGAATTTTTAGAAGGATTATTGGAACCAGCATTTGAAATAGATTTCTTCTTCGAAGAAGCCTTAGTGGAAGCCTGAGACACTGAACCAATTACGCCATCAACAAGTGGTATATTGGGAGACTTTGAGGCTGCCAGATCCAAACATGGTCTTGGAGAATCATGCAACATCTCATATAACGTGCCAGATTGTGAATAGACTAAGTCTAGATACTGAGCACGGGAAATAGCTTGTTCTTTAGTAACACATCGACCGATAGCTATATCCTTAGATATATTGTTAACAAATGATTTTATGAACCATATAGTCAACAACGCATCAACAATATCGAATTTGATGAGGCAACGCTGACATCTCCATTCATGGATATGATCGGAAATGTGGGTTGCGGTAGCTTTCTTAAGGGATGTGAGAAAATGAGTGCTAGTTTCATATCAAACTGGCAATTGGAAGTGGGTGAAGAAGGCCATAGCCAAAGAGTTAAAGTTAGCATAGATAGCTCGAGGCAACTCGATATACCATTTTGCGAAAACACCTGTTAAGGTTCTATGAAAGAGGCAAAGATGGATAAAATCATCAACATATGAATTTGAAGAGCACCATAAGCGATATGTCATCACATAGGCTTGCGGGTCCTCTTTAGAATTTCCTTCAAATTTAGGGAAATCTCTTGGAATTTTAGTTGGAACTGGAGGCCAGTAAGGTGAATGAAAAATAGGATCATTTGTGAGCCTCAAGACATTAGGTAGATCCGACGTAGCCAAATAGGGAAATTGTGGATTAAACAACATGTAGGGCCTTTGAGGAGACCCAAACTGTGGGTTCCAACCTTTCTGGTAAGGATTTTCCCCCACAGTGAAAGATTTTATCCACAAGGGATTTGATTTTTCCCCCACTGAGGGTTATCTTGACCATAAGGTGGATTTTGTCCAGGGTAGGTTTGATATTGACCTACCAGAAGTTGTTGATAAGCTTTATATGTGGCATATAGATTGTAAGATTGTTGGACTTGTTGACCCTAGACCTGAAGAGATTGGCCCTACTACTGGAGGGGTTGACATTGTGTTTGTAAGGGCTGACCTTGTTGATACGCATATGAAGCTTGCTACTAGAGAGGTTGACCTTGCTGATGCAAAGGATGACTTTGTTGCTTTGAAGGTTGACCTTGCTGCTGCAAAGGTTGGCCTTGTGAGTACAAAGGTTGAGTAAGCTACTGAAAAAACTGAGTTTGTTGCTGCAAAGGTTGCCCATACTACTGTAACAGTTTCCCTTGCTATTGTAACATTTTCCCTTACTACTGCAAGGGTTTCCCTTTCTGCTGCAACAGTTGTCCTCGCTGTTGCAAGGGTTGTTGGACAGTTCCTTGGGATATACCCTATGGGTATTTATAATTTCGAAATTGAATCTGACCATATCCACCAGTAATAATGGATTGACCAAGCTGGACATAAGCTCCTGCTTGAGGAATGTAAGACAGGTTGACCAAGGCTTGCGAACCATATGGGACATAACCCTGTTGGAGTGGAATCTAAACCATATAAGGTTGTTGATACTAGATGTTACCTGACCCGGATGGACCAATAGGGTTAGGAATACCATCATAATAAGGTTGATTAACTCTAACCATGTGAGTTTGTAATCGACTCACATTGGTTTCACCTAACACAAGAGGAATATTCGGACTTTGTCCCTAGGCGGTGGTACATTCTATCCACTTGATGGAGGAGTGGAAGAACTAACTAAAACCTGACCTGAAATAGTTGGTTGTACTAGAAGGGTCAGTTGAAATGATGATACAGGTTGCGATGGAATCGTAGGTTGAACGGGAATTGACGTGACAACAGTTTGTACAGAAGTTTGAGAGGTCGTGATTGGAATGAACAGACTAGATGTAGGCATGACATTTAAAGACCAAATGGGATTTTGATACAAAGATGATGCACTAGGAGTACCTGAAACTAACTGGGCTAAGGTTGTATAACCAGGTGGAAACATGGGTCCAATAGTTTCAGGAAGTGTGAGAGATGAGACTCTTCTTGTAAAAGGAAAACCTTCAGGAGGAAATTCATACCCTTGTTCATCATCGACATGAGGAGTATGAGTAGCGGAAACTTCCGAATGACCTGAAGAAGAGGTTGGGATTTCACCCTCTGACTCCATAGATGGAAACAGTTGGTGTTGAGGAATCCTATATTTGTGAGGAGATAACTCCAAAATAATACTGGGCTGATCGTAAGGACTGTAAGGACGCTGAGGAGATATCACAACAGAATCAAATAATATATTCAACGGATGAATAACAAGCCTCTGTGGACTCTCAAGGGTTTTTATAGGATTGTCAGGGGTCTCAATATCAGATTCTTGAGGTGACCAGGCATCTGATGGAGGTAGACAAGAAGACAGGGGTTGGATACTTGGAATAATCCCAAGTTCAAAACCTTGATCTTCAAGTGACCGAGGAAGCTCCGTATGAACTCCCTGGGAGGACCCTTCAGTATTAAACAATGAAGGGGAACTTTGAGATGAACTGAATGGTTCAACCATGATGACTTTCTCTCAAGAGAAGAAAAGGACAGGAGGTTCATTGAGGGCTTATTAACAATCTTGAAATTAACAGGGAATTACTCAATATTGGTCCAAGAAGCAATTGCTTGGGTTCGACATGTTTATTGTGGGAAGTTATTTTTAGAAACAAAAACTTTTCCTTTTCATCTTTTAAGAGTCGAGAAAAGGATGAAAATGTGACTCTAGTAGGTTTGATTGGTTTAATGAGCTTGAAAGGACAAGTGCTCGATGATCTTTTCAAATTTAAAGAGTCAAAAAAGATCGAAATGACCACTCAGGTAACTCTAGGTAAAAAGGAGTACCAAGTAACCATGAACTACAATATACACCTCAGTAAACAAATTTACCAAGGACTTGACGTACATGTAGGAAATCTCCCCGAATGTTGTGTTCGGTGTATCACATTTATAGGGTGGTAGACTTTGCTTCCTATGGATAAAGGTTTGCAACCTATGAGGGTATCCATTTATAAACTCGATGGTATGGGGAGCACGAGTCCATGCTAGCGCTATCTAATGCAAGAGCAAACGACAACTGTTAAGTTTTATAGACACTGGAACACGTCTCTAGCCTAGACCACTAAGTATGAACATTAATGTTTCAAATGCTCCTTAGATTAATTGATATAATTTAAAGTTAATCTTGAAATTATGTTTTGATTTCAAGGCCTTAACGATGTCACATGTTCATAAAATGCAGCTAAATGATGAAATCGAAATCCTTTCATTTGATGAAGGCTACCTATGTAGGGAAGAGAAACACCCAAATCATGCATCAAACAAGCAACAATGCATCAATGACAATCTTTTCAATTCCAAATTCAAAACATGAAATCTAATCTTTCATTCCATAAGCAAATTCAATGCCAAAACAAAATCTTAAATGGATCTACCTTAAGATACAATGATGATTTTCTTTCACTTTAATGCAATCAGTGTAATCTAGTGCAAAAGAGAAAAAGAGAATGAAAACAACTCAATAATCATGAAAATCTCTTTCACATTAATCATTTTGAATGCAACAAATGCTTCGAAAACTACTTAAAAGATAAAAAAATTATCTTTCGCTTCTTGAAACACAAAATTCGAAGCAAATACTTCCTTTTAGTTCAATTGAAACAAATAATTTTGTAATCTATTGCTTGCCAAATAGAACTAATGTGACTTTCAAAGAATCTAATCAATTCGACACTAATGAAAACAACTTAATACCCAAGAACCAAAAGTGATTTGCAAAATATGTCCAAACACAAAAAGACTCTTCTAACAGGGGTAATCGATCTTTGAAGAGAAGACCAATGAGTGAATGAAGGATGACCAAGAAGTCCTAAAACCATAGAAGGAAAATCAAGCTCCAAACATACTTAAACCAAATCAAGAGGTAATTTTAATCAGACAAACATGTCAAGCAAGATAAGGACACTAAAATCACACTGGTAAGCCATTGACAGAATGCCAAATACTCAAAACAAGAAGACAAACCCTAATTTTCTTTAACCTCTGATATCATCGCACCTGTTCAAAGAAAAGTAGTGATCATCGCTACTGTAATAAACATATCCGCGATGTGATTGCGACTGTAAGGGACAAAACCACGATGGTCAAGAAAGACAAAGAAAAAAGAAAAAATATTCAAGAGCAACACAAAATAAGAACCTTCAAGCAATTACCAAAAAGTGAAAATGGTTAAGGACAAGCGAACAAATCTGAGAATGCACGGTTGGTCAAACTCATCATAAAAACAAGGTGAAGGATTGGATGGAAAGGATCATAGGGTCCCCAGTGGAGTCACCATTTTTTTGTCTAGGTAAATCCTCCCCATGGACAGAGACGATCCATCTAGCCCAATGAGTGGGTCTAGCAATCGAAGTGACAATCTACTAAACACTTTCCTAAGTTGCAATTGAGAAGAGAGACGAAGAAGATGACCTACATCGTCTTGATGCTATCTTGATCTCCTTTGTTGAAGACCTTCAATCACTCATGTCATGGGATCGTTCCTATTGCTCTCATCATTTATGCACCTGCACAAGATATCAAGACACAACAAGGCATGCAAATACAAATAGCATATTCAAAAGAAACCTACTTAACTGATCAAGGAATGTTAAGCTAAATGATACATGAGCATACACATTTAGGGAAAATGAACCAACAGTTGTATATTAATAGAAAATAAGGAGAAGCATACAACCAAGCCTTGATGTCGATAGGCTCTCCTTGAATGAATATCCAAGTCCAAGCTAACCTCTCCAAGCACTCCTTCTCCAAGCCAAATGAATAGCATATAGACACAATCTTAGCATAAGGATGAAAATAGACATAGACCACCCATTTGGGAATGGGAGAGGATGTATATATAGGATGGGAAAGGGAATTAGGATCTCTCCATAGATAGGATTAGTCCCTTATCTCAAGGAGGTAGCTCATATGGATAAGACCAAGAGGCCAAGTTGGGAGAATTCAACCTCATCTATGCCAAACAACATCCAGCTCCTTGCTCTTGAAGCTTCTAGATCACAAAGCTTCTCATCTTCTTTGGGAAAATTTCCTTTTTGGGATCATTTCAGGTATACAAGTGAACAGAACAATGCCATCATGGGTTAAGTACAGTGCAATAGATGATCAATGCTGCTTTTTGCCTCATAAGAGCGATGATCCTCAAATTAGGGTTTTAGAGCTATTTTCTTCACGGGAAGCTCAAGGCATTTTCCAATCAATGTCTTAGGAAGGATCTGAACTACATACATGAATGAGTACACTACATAATGGTCATGTTTCAGGCACTTTGGTGTATGTCAGAGGGAATTTCAGGAGGTGTGACAAAATACTGTGTAACAGATGCCAATGGAGTTTTTGGTGTCGAGCCTATGCATTGTAGCTGCCACATAACTAATAGATTCTGGTGCAGTGGAGTAGAAGTTACAAGAATTACTGTAGTTGGAGGAAGATCACACATTAACCAACTTTCACTAAGAGGTGCATGTTATCACCTAAAAAAGGATCACCTAGCCCTTTCTAACTAGGTGGATCGAAATACACCATGTAGGATTAATTTTATCATAGTAAAATCACTTTCACCATCGGAAATAATTTAGTAAACCATTTTTATTAAATTATTTTTGTTTAGAATAAAAGAAACCCATGAGAATATTTGAATAAATCATTATTTATTTAATTTTTCTAGAAATAATTATTAAATCATTATTTGATAATTGTTTCTTAGCACATTTAACTAAATCACCTAGGAATAATTAAACAAATTATTATTTATTTATTATTCCTTAATCATATTTTTGGAATAATTGTTAAACCATTATTTAATTTTCAAATTCACACTTTTATTAATCCTTGCAAAGTGATTAATAAATCATTTTATTTGTTAATTACTTCAACCATTTTCTAAATAGAGATATTTGACCATTTTGAATATCTTTTCCCTCTCTAAAAAATATAATAAAATATTCCTAATGGTTAGACCTTGATTTGGTCAATAATATTATACTATTTTCCAATTTCTAATCTAGCCCAATACTTTGTTATAAATAAGAGGGTTTTCCGTTCATTCTTCAACATGATCACTATCATCGTCACCATTATCATATCATGCCATTTTAGCTCCCACTTGAGTTCTATCTTGTTTTTTGGTTTTCTACATATTGAGAGAGAGATAGAAATTGCTGAAGCACAAGGACATCAAAGGACCCATCCCACGGAGGGGGATTTGCGGACCCATGTTGTAAATCTTCTTCACCAGGTGTTATTAATAAAAAAAATTATTCATTCAATGTCTTCTCCTCTTGGGTTATTACATAATTTATTTCTTGTTGTTCTATGTTTTAGATTGCACATGATCTTTTTGCTGCAAGTTTTTCTTCTTTTTTCATTTCAAATTTGAAGTGTAAATAGCCATATCTTGTTGTTAGGGTCACTTTTCACCAGTGACTTAAGTGAAGTATTTTTGGTACACTTGCTAAGAATTTTCATACTAACAAATAATGACTCCATTGGGTCTTTAGCTACATTTTCATCAATAAATGGTGACTCCACTTTTGCAGTAATTCAGATGCTTGGTGATTATAATTTCATAGGTTTTCAGTATTTTCTCCAACTATTTTTAGCCTCTTAATTTCTATTTTTAGATCTCCTTTCTTTTCTGGATATTTTTGGATTCTGTTGGTTTTCCGCATCTTTCCGCAGGTCACAGGTACCAACTAACCAAGAGAGGGAAAAATATGGACAATATCTACTGACCGAGAGTCCCAGGAGAAAAATAAACTTTTTGGCCCCTTTTCTGCATTCTACAATGTGCGTGTTGGCCAGTTTTCCGCATTACAATGCACTTTTCAGGTCAAAATCCACATTCTGCAATTTTTCATATTTGCCGACTCTATTGTGTGTGTACTGGGAAGGGATGTTGTTCTTTCCAAAGTCACCCCTAGGCTTATATTCTCTTAGTGGTTTCTCATTGAGAAAGGAAAAAACTCCCCTAGGGTTTAGAGTACACCTCCACATTTTAGGAACATATTTGTTGAGTTGAGGAGTCTAGGGTACAACATTTTCAACCTATGATTACTAGGGTTTTGTCCACTATTTTACAACCCTCTTGTATAGGTATTTTGATCCTTTTACTCCCTTTAGAGTTTGGTGTTTCCTTTCCCCTTAGGATCCCCTTGTGTGTCTTAGGTTTTGGGGCTTCTTTCCTATACTTTGCTGCATTTTTCACATCTTATTTTCTTTGTTTGTTTGCACCATTTATAACATATTAATGCCTTTAGATCATAGTCCCTTAGACATTAGATCCTTTGGTCATTTATGTGTCTTTGATTAGCTTGTTTTCCTCCTCTTTTTTAGCTACTTAATAGCCTTCTTGGGTGGGGGTTTATGTGCTTGGATTTGTTGTTCATTTACTTTCAATTTTCAACATTATTTACAGTTTTTCAGCACTTTATTTTCAGAAGAACATGACATCATAAAACATGCTCAATTAACTCATCCACTTGACACATCATTTTCACACACACACACACATTAAGTTATTGTTAGCTTGGTTAACACCGTTAAGCCAAGACTTGAAACACTAATAATTCAACACACACATATTAAGCCCACTTGGGCACTGGTGCCAAACAATCTGTGTAGTTAGGTGTAGGATCGGTGGGATAGGATTCCAATAAAACCCATCGATCACTTAGATTGAGACATATAAGTTAACATATTAGGGAGCTTAAAATTCTTCACTATCCCGTGGTCCAAAGTCGGAGTGCGTTAGAAACCTGATTCAGAGGGGGTTAGGCTAGGTCATCATGCAAGCAATTCTCCTCGGGGCTACACAAATTGTGGAAAGGAATCCCATGTGATGGTTGATCACCAAGAAGCTCAATACTTGACCACCCCCATGGGACGAAGGTAACCATACTGAAAATCATAGGAACACACCCTATATGACTAGTTGTGGGCACCAGTTGGTTCTCTACCCCACCTTTCTATGGATAGCTCTGCTTGTGGGGATTGGATTCTGTCAAGTAAGAAGTCTTTTGGAGCCATATGAAACAATATATTTATAACTTGTTTTAGGATTTAGATCACCTATAGGCTAGAGGTCATTTTTCTTTAATAGGACACATTTTCTTGAATTAGAGTAGTATCTTAATATAGTTAGTTTACACTTGGCACCACTGCACTAGGTGTTTTATTGTTGTTTATTTCTTTTTTTCTCATATCATCCCCTTTTAGTCTATTTATTCATCTTTGTCTTGACATCATTGCGCCCCCTAGGCATTTTTGGCAGAGACTTCATGGACTTCGCCCCTAGTTTCCTTTAGGACATCTTACTCCTCCCCAACGAGTTAGAGTTCATCCTCCCAGTCCTCCATTAATTCCTAATTCTGACTCTGATTCTATTCATTCTTCCAGTTCTTGCTTTGATTCCACGTCTTCCAAACCTCGTATCGACACCATGTCAGGCACCAACGTGGGTATGGGAAATCAAGGTAACTACACAAGTGGAACCTCTACCGTTATGGTCACTTCTCCTCTATTGCTTCCCTTTATGGGTTGTTTGAGGCTCCCTAATTTGAGCCAGCTCATCAATGACCCTCTTCTCCATGACCATAGTTGGCATGCTATGCCTACCAAGCTTCCTTCTGACATCCCCAAGTTCGAATGTAATCCTGGAGAACATCCCACAAATCATGTTTTCTCATTTTATATGTGGTGTTCATCTAAGTCCATCACTGAAGACTCCATTCATCTTGATTTGCTCCAATGCACCCTTACTGGAGTTGCTTCTAAGTCGTATGTTGAACAACCACATGCCTCCCGTTCCACCTTCACAACTCTAGCCAAAGATTTTTTGTCATACTTCAAGTTACCCCTATGATATGACACTGGTATCGAACTCTTGACCTCTTTCCATCAAAATTTTTCCACTCACCTATCTAACCATGTTTACAAATGGCATAGAAGGAGGAGCATATGTAAATATCTTGAATTTGAAGATCATGTCTAGGTGGATTGGTTCCATAGATTTCTTTTCTCCCCCATTAGTAAAGATTTCGCCTCCCACTTCCCCTAGCCTGAGGAAGAAGCGCTCCAAGTAGGTTTGAAATATAACCTTATCTATGCACAATCAGGATATGTTTATATTTTCGTTTCCCATCTACCTTGGCCTGGTGCTAATAATGCGCGAGGGGAATCTCATTCCACTGAAGGTATTGGTGGATCTATCTCACACCCTCCACCTCCATCATGTCCTCAACCTCACATGAGTTATGGTCAACCCAAGGGGGGACCAGTTCTACTTACACCTATCCCCCTCCTACTCCTTCTCATGACAGCCCTTACCAAGGTTCAAGCATGTCATATGCATATCCCCATCCACATCAATCGATGCCAGGGCTAATTGTCACTTCACCTAGTTATCACAATGTTACCCCCAATATTTCTATTCTTATGCACTTCCTAACACTTCAACACCTTCAACACCAATACCCTAACCTCCCATTCCTCCTCCACTTATGCCACAACAACAACCACCTCCTCAAGGTCAAGTGTATTCTCAACAGAGTGCTGCCAATCCCCCCAACCCCAAGCGAACTAATAAGGGGAAGGGTAACCATAACTACCCATCTGAAGGTGACCAAGGAAACTAAGGAACACCACCTAATGCTTCTAAGGGTGACTAGCCTGCTCCCACAACCCAGTAATAGGGAGGACAACCTAAGCAAAACAAGTCTCTTCATATGAATAAAACTTGTTCTTGTTGCAGAGTATATGGCCACTATACACATGAATGTCCCCTATTACCTAGGATACGCCAAGCATGGAAAGCTCAAGTAGCTACTTCTAGAGGACCACAAACCATAGTTCCACTTCCTCCTCCTCTTGTTTCATCACAACCGGCAGCGCTTACCAATCCTTTTCCCGATCAGGGATATATAGTTTCCCAACCCACACAGGGTAATTAAACTCCTTAACCTTCACAATCTGGCTAGAAAAATTACCATATTTTCATGATGAATTTTGATGAATTCAACACCCAACAAGTCATCCTCCAGGCTCGGTCGCGCCAATATGACAAGCCCCTTGAAACTCATTGTCTGATTCCCAACCCAAAGTATCCATTGAGAATATTTCTTGACCAAATGGCACCTTACAAATCCCTCTACCTAAAGTCAAGGTCCCCCCCAAGATCCCCAAAGGTCCATTACGTCAGAATGTTTCTTCTTCTAAAGTTGTCCATACCTATAACATAGTATATGACTTGGAACAATCCCTTGCTTCCGTGTCAACACTGGGAGTCCTCCAAACATACCCATCCCAATAGAAATATCTACTATCTGCTTTAGGTGTTGTGGATCCTTCTGACGATCGTATGATTTCTTTTGATGTTGAAAAAGTGGAACATGCCCCCCTTCCTTCCTTAGTTTCCTTTTAAATATCAACCTCCATAAATAACACCACAGTCCAATGATATATCATAGATGAAGGTGCCTCTACATGTGTGATGGCCGCTAACATTTGGAAGCAACTCAGAACCATTGACTTGTCCTCATCCACTATCATTTCATGCTTGTGACAGTCATCCCTTGCAACCCCTCAGTTTATATCGCAACTGTCCCATTACTGTTGTTGGCAAGATTTTCTTGATTGATATTGAAGTCATTGATGCCCCATTAGATTATAACATCTTGTTGGTTCGTAGTTACACCTATGCCATGTCCACTTTCTCATTTGCTGTCTTTCGCAATATGTGCTTTCCCCATAATGGAAAGATCATCACTATCGATTAGCTGACTTACTATGACCCTCAATCTCAAACATCTTCTCATACCACTATCTCATCGATGACATGGAATATTACTATCACTTCCTTAACTAATGTGTCTCCTGGAGTCTATAAACAATCTGTAGGTTTTAACCCTATATAGAAATTACCTGCATATGAATTCTAAAAAATAGAAAATAAGCAATAGAGAGAGCATAGAACAAAAAACATATATACACAGATATCTTCCCCTGGATCCCAAAACCAGGACTACCAGATTGATTTTTCATTATATTCCTTTCAATGTTACAATACATATATATACATGCTGAAGCATTCATAAAACCAAATCCATTAACCCTGGATTATAACATAACTGTAGTTCCCTTAAACGAATCTACAAAATACCATGGGAAGAAAACCATCATGCCCAAAACCATGTGCGAAAACCATGCACAGAACTATAGGTAGTTCCACCCACCTAATATAAGATCGAAAAAAAATCCCTGGGGTGCTGCTCCAGGCCTCATAGAGTTGGGGGGGGGGGCTACTTCCCCCCTCAAACCCCCTTACAGGGAGGGCCCCGTGCATGGGGCTATTTGTGGAAACAATATAACACACACCCAACATTCTCCCAGTTGTTGTTTTCTTTCCACGAGGCTCCGTAGGAAATATTATTCATTGGTGCAACTCTGTAACACCCATTGTTTCTTTACACCAGGAAAAATTTTCAGTGCTCATAGACTTCGTCAATGCTTCTGCAACACTCTTCAAAGTGTCTACCTTTACCAACAACACCTTTTTGTTCTCAACCATATCCTTCAAAAAGTGATACTGAACATCAATGTGCTTTGTATTTGAATGATAAGCAGAGTTCTTTGCCAAGACAATCACACTTTGGCTGTCACAATCGATCCTTATATAGTTCATTGTACCAACCCCATACTTGAACACAATCTCTACAATGAAACTGCTTCGTTGCTTGCATGAGTGGCTGCCATGTATTATGCCTTTGTAGTTTAAAGTGCCACTACATAGTGGCTCTTAGTAATCCAACTAACTGCACCTCCAAATAGGTTAAATACATACCCACTTGTAGATCTTGTCTTATCTAGATCTCCATCCTAATCTACATTAACAAATCTATGGATGTCCAAAACTCTATCCAATCCTGGTCTTCCTTGATAGAACAAACCACAATCACTAGTTCGACACAAATAACTAAAAACCTACTTCACTATTGTCCAATGCTCCTTCCCTAGTATTGACATAAACCTGCTCAATACTCCCACTACATGTGCAATGACTAGTCTAGTATAGACCATTGCGTACATCAGGCTACCAACTTCACTTGCGTATGGAACATGGGACATGTCCTCTTCCTCTTCTTGTGTCTTGGGACACTGTTCAATAGATAACTTTACATCGTCATGAATAAACCTTCACTGGTTTACTATCCTTTATATTAAACCTGTGCAATATTGTCTCGACATACTTCCTCTAGTTTAACCACAACTTCCCTTTTTCCTAACCTCGTTTAATTTCCGTGCCCAAAATATAATTTACAACACCAAGATATTTCAAGTTGAATTTGGAGGACAATCGGGTCTTCAATTCCTGGATAATTTCGTTGTTATTTCCAATCAACAACATATCATCCACATACAAGACCAAATAAATAACACGGTCACCAATTAATTTAAAATGCACACAGTGATCTACTTTGCTTCTGATGAAGCCAAGTCCCCATATATATGTATCAAATTTATGATACCACATCCTTGGTGATTGTTTTAACCCATATAGAGAATTTTTTAAGTTGCATACCAGTTCTTTCTTACCCTTCACTGCAAATCCTTCAGATTGCTCCATGTAGATCTCTTCTTCCAGATCCTCGTGAATAAATTTTGTATTCACATCCATATGTTCTACCTCAAAATCAAAAGCAGCAACAACAGATAAAATTAATCTAATAGAAGCTACCTTGGCAATAGGAGAAAAAATATCACCAAAATCAATTCCCAGCACTTGGGAATAACCTTTTTCTACCTACCGAGCTTTATATTTCTCCACCTTGCCTTCTGCATTAATCTTGTTCTCAAACACCCATTTGTTGTCAATGAGTTTCCTTCCATCTGACAACTCCACCAGATCCCAAGCCTCAGTGCAAAGATTCCATTTCATTAACCATGGCCTCTTTCCATAGTTTTCCATCCTCTGAATCTACTGCTTCCCTGACAGTTTGGATATCATCATTAGTAATAGATAGAGAAAATTTTGAACATAAAGCAACTGGACTATACCTTTCTGGCTACCTTCTTTATCAAACTGATCTTCTCACAGTTGGAGTTTGTGGCTGTTCATCTTCTGATTCCTCTTCTCCTGTAGAGTCTGATTCCTCCTCCTTTAGCTTAAACTCTATCTTCTCAGGTTCCTTTGGTAGAAATTCATGTTTAATAACGTGTTTCACCTCTATAAACACCACATGGAGACTGTACACAACCTTCCTTGTTTCTAGGTTCCAAATCTTATAACCTTTTAAACCATCCTTATACCAAATAAAGATGCACCTTTCAGTTTTACTATCCAACTTGGTTCTTTTCTCCTTTGGAACATGTACATATGCATCACATCCAAATACCCTCAGATGTGAAAGAGAGGGTTTCTTACCATTCCATACCTATTGTGGAGTATTATCCTCCAATACTGATGAAGGTGATCTGTTGATCCAGGTGGATATTGGTGGCTACCTGCCAAGTCCAATTGGACACCCACCATTGTTTCTTTCAGCTTTTCAGTTTCCTTAATTGTAGCACACTTTACTATTTTTAGCAGTTTTTCGGGTCCTGAACTTTCGGAGCCGTTTTGAGGCCCTAAAAGACACTTTTTTGGAAACTTGGGAGCAACATGGGTCCATGGACAGATGTTGCTTTTCCTAAAGTTTTAGTTCTCGGATAGATCTTTCTAACGAGATACTGTGCGCATCAAACAGATATCGTATGTTAAAGTTATGACCCTGGGAAGTTGATGTACTAGTTTACCCAAACAGGGCCCATAGTTTGGCGTTTCATATTCTAGGGTTAGGTTTTTGGATGTTTAGGGTTTTCCATTATTTCTCAACAATAAATAGGCCGTCGAGCCTCATTGTAACATAGTTCAGAGGCATGTAGCTGCCACATCTCTTCTTAGAGATAAGCTACCATCGCCCTAGCTGGTTCATTTCCATTGCTATTCGTAAGCATATTTCAGTATTTTACATTAATCAAATGAAGTATTATTTTCGCTGCATCTCTGTGTTTATGGTTATCTCTGTAATTTGTTGCGTTCCTGTTTAAAAACGGATCAGTGGTATTAGAGCAGGTCTGCTTTTTCTCTATTTTTCTTTGCATGTCCCCAACGAGGTCGAGATATAAGGAGTTAGGGCTTGAACTGGTCGAACCTTTTCAAGACCAGCCTCGTAAATCCCAACGACCTCCCATGGCAGATGAAAAGAAAGATGAGGGGGTAGGAGATCCTATCAAAATCTTGCTCGGAGAAGCCCTCGAGCAACAAAGGAATGCGATGATGGAAAACTTTTCCCAGATCCTTCAGCGACTACCCAGGAGCTACGCATTGGCTTCCAATAGCTACTCTGGAAATGCCACATTGTTTAAGGTACAAGTTAATTTTGAAATCCCCATATTCGAGGGTTAGATAGACGCAAATGCCATTGCTAAATTGTTAAATCTACGAGAGGGTTATTTTTCTATTCAGGATTTTTCCAGTCAGGAAAATATTATTTTCGCTCTTCTCAAAGCAGCCCCCCATGTCAAGGACTAGTGGGAAACCTACTGCGAGCAAAAGGATGAAAGTAAAAGCTCACTATTTTCAGCCGCACCTACTTGGGATTCATTCTGGGATACCATCAAGGAGTAGTACTACCCTGTTAGAAGCTATGAGGATCAATACATAAAGTGGACCATGCTGCGGCAGGGAAGGGACCAAGACGTGCCGAAATTTACCAATATTTTCCATGCCCTTCGCACAAAGTTGGGTATCAAGGATTCGGAGCAGCATTTGGTACTCAAATACCGCAGCTTCTTACACAAGTACATCCAGGAAGAAATAGAATTGCTGAACATCCCCTCGCTTGGCATGGCATACCGATATGCCATCAAGGTTGAGAAAAAGTTTAAACAAAATAAGCGAGACTTTGGATCTACGAATCCAAAGCAAGGGAAAGGTGCCCCCAAACTTCACAACAAAGGACAAAGCCAAGATGGGGTGGCCCAAGACAACCCACCAAAGCTGCAAGCAAAGAATAGCGTCGTGAAGCTGAAAAAGGACACAGGAAAGTGGTGTGAGTTCCATAAGAGCTCCACTCACAACATAAGAGAGTGTCGGGCCAAGCAGTCACTAGTGGCCAAGCTAAAGGTTTCAGAATCAGATGCATGTTTCGACTCTAAGTCAGAACCCAACAAGGGGAATGACAAAGGGAAGTAGATTATTGATGCAGAGCCCAACGCCACCATTTCCACCACAAAGATCCAGAAGGAGGAACCTGAAGATCCAAAGGAGGAGGAGCATCTCTTCTACTCCCAGATGTGTGTAAAGGGCTCCCCACTACAGTTCATTGTAGACAACAGGAGCCAAAAGAGCCTCATTTCGTTAGAGGTCGTGAAGCAGTTGGTCTTACCGACCACAGTACATCCACAACCATACACCATCGGGTGGCTTCACCAAGGATGGGATCTTCACGTGAGCCAACAGTGTCACCTTCCATACAACATCAAGCCCTTCACAGATGAGATATTGTCTGACATTGCTCCCCTTGAAGTTTGTGATGTATTATTAGGACAACCATACTTATGGAAGTGACACGCTGTGTATGAACCAAGGCCCTGTGTTGTTATTGTTACTTTCGGAAATAAGTTGTACAGGATACCAGAGGTAGCATCGCCTACCACCATCTCTTTGATTACTGCAATACAATGCAGCAAGCTCATTTCAAAAATCAGGAAATTTGTTTTCCTGATGATACACCCTCAAGGAAAGAAGAAGATGGTAGCCATGACCTCTAGACAGGGCCCCTACGCATGACAACTACAGATGGACAAGGTCGTGGAGGAGTACGAGGACATCTTCACCTCCCCCGCAAGGGTTCCTCTGCACTGTCAGGTCAAGCACTTCATCGATCTAACCCCAGGTGCACCCCTGCCCAATGGACCAATCTATTGATGCTCCATTATGGAGAATGATGAAATTAAGAGGCAGATTTAGGAGCTGCTGTAGAAAGGTCACATCCATCCAAGTTCATTGCCTTGTGGGAGCTCGATTATGTTGGTACAGAAGAAGGATGGGACTTGGAGACTCTGTATTGACTATCGGGCGTTGAACAAGATCACTATCTATAATAGGTACTCGATCCCATAGATTGATGACCTCTTGGGCCAACTGAAGGGGGAAAAATATTTCAGCAAGATCAATTTGAAGTCAGGATATCACCAGGTACCAATTGAACCCTCTGATGTGTGGAAGACTGCCTTCAAAGCCAAGGAGGGCCTTTTTGAATGGTTGGTTATGCCTTTCGGATTGACGAATGCTCCTGCAACCTTCATGAGGCTAATGGATGACATATTGCGTCCATTCGCCAACTCATTTGTAGTGTTATACTTGGATGAAATCCTGATCTTCAGCCAGAGTTGGGAAGAGCACCTCCACCACATCTGATAGGTTCTCCAAACACTGCGGCAACACAAGTTATACGCCAATTTGGAGAAATGCACTTTTGGCATGACCCAAGTTCAATATCTGGGATACATTATTGATGAACAGGGGGTGCATGTGGATCCATCCAAGATCCAAGTCATTCAAGATTGGCCATCTCCAACCACTCTAACAGAGCTCCGCAACTTTCTAGGTCTTGCCAACTTCTATCGCAAGTTCGTGTTGGGATTTTCTCATATCACTTGGCCCTTGAGTCAAGTCACCAAGGGAGGAGTGAAAGAAAAATTCTTTTGGTTTGAATCTCAACAGAAGGCATTCACAAAGTTGAAAGATTGCCTCTGCATGGCACCAGTGCTCGCATTACCAGACTTGCAACAACCATTTGAGGTCGAGACATATGCCTTTGACTATGCTATTGGGGCAGTCCTTACCCAACACGGGCATCCAGTGGCATATCACAGTGAGACACTTTCAAACATAGTCTAGAAGTATCCCACTTATGACAAAGAGATGTATTCCATTGTGCAGGCCTGCCGACAACAGAAGCATTACATTTTGGGGAAGGAAACGGTCATCCACATAGACCACCAACCGTTGCAGTTCATACAGACCTAAGGGAAATTATAGAATGATCACCATCAGAAGTGGTCCACATACCTGCAACAGTTCCATTTAAATATAAAGTATAAGGGGGTAGCACCAATAATGTTGCAGATTTCCTTAGTTGACCACCGATCATGGCGTTAACCATTGTGCTCAACTCTTGTGGGCATGAGACTTCTAATTGGCCACTTCTCTACAAAAGCGACCAAGAATTCGGCTACACACACCAGACACTCTTGGAGGGTCAACATGTTCCAAAATTTCACCCCCAGGATGTCCTGTTATGCCACCTAGGTCACCTTTGTGTTCCTTCAAGTGAGCGTGCCAAGATGATTTGGGAAGTCAGGCTACTGGACATTTCAGGGTCGAGAAAATGGTGGTAGTACTGCAAAAGTATTTCTATTGGCCGAATCTTCTATAGGATGTTGGGAAGTACATCAGATCATGCACTGCCTGTGCCATTGCCAAACTGACCATCAAGAAGCAAGACCTCTCTACCCCGCTGCCTACCCCTAGTGGACCTTGGGAATCCATCTCCATGGATTACACGTCAGGCCTTCCTTCCACTAAGCATGGAAATGACTATGTTTTTGTGGTCGTCGACAGGTTCTCGAAGATGGCCATTATGGCTGCCTGCAAGAAGAATATCATAGCAGAAGCCATTGCTAAACTCTTCTTTGAACGAGTGTGGGCACACTTTGGGATCCCACAGTCTATTATCTTATATCGGGCCAGCAGGTTCCTTAGTACATTTTAGTCCAGTCTCTGGTCGATGCTCAACACCGAACTCACTAAGTCCACAACCTTCCATCCTCAAACTGATAGCCAGATAGAGGTTGTCAACAGGATGATCGTAGACATTTTGTGGATGTACAACTCAAAGCATCCACGCACATGGGATGAGAGCCTCCCCTATGTTCAACACAGCTACAACCGGGCTCTCCAAAGCTTGATTGGCCATAGCCCTTTTCAGGTGGGCTTGGGATTCCAGCCACTATGTCCCATTGATGTGGCCATGCCATTTGCAGCTACTCACGTAGATTTGGCTCATGTCCAGTCAGAAACAGATAAGGCAAACAACTTCATTGAGCACATCCAACATATTCGCCAGCAAGTCCATGACATTCTGGAGAAATCAAACACCAAGTACAAGCAACGACATGATCAACATTGGGTGCCACACAAGTTTCAGGGGTGCAACAAAGTCTGGTAGCATTTGAAAAAGGAACGCCTTAGCGGAGCCTATCGGAAACTCAAACCACTTCGATATGGTCCTTACACCATTACCAAGGCTATGGGAGACAATGTATTTGAGCTCAACATTCCCCCATTCCTTGGCCTGCACCCAGTGTTCAATGTGGACCGCTTTCAACCATACTTTCCACCATTAGTAGACACATCCGACATTGTAGAACAACTCACACCCACAGAGTCAAGTCCAAATTGCATGGAACAAGCTGCAACTGATCAGATCATGGACACACAAATCAAGCACACTCGCCAGCAAAATATCCAAATGTATCAAGTTGTCAAAGCAGGCCAACTCCTTCACCAGGGCAAGTGGCTCACCAGGGACTAATTTTAGTAGAAGTTTCCTCATCTCATGGAGGAGCTCAACGCAATGGGGACCATTGCTTCCTGGGGGGGGGGGGGAATGATCTAGGTGGCTATTGGTGGCCACCTGCCAAGTCCACTTGGACCCCCACCATTGTTTCTTTCAGCTTTTCAGTTTCCTTAACTGTAGCATAGTTTACTATTTTTAGCAGTTTTTCGGGTCCTGAACTTCCAGAGCCGTTTTGAGGCCCTAAACGATGTTTTTGGGGAAAACGGGGAGCACCATGAGTCCATGGACCATTTTTTCTCTTTGCAAAGTTGTAGTCCTCGGATAGATCTTTCTAACGAGATATTGTGCACATCAAACGAAGATTGTATGCCAAAGTTACAACCCTGGGAAGTTGATGTACCAATTTACCCAAACGGGGCCCACAGTTTGGCGTTTCATCTTCTAGGGTTAGGTTTTTGGATGTTTATGGTTTTCAATTGTTTCTCAACAATAAATAGGCCTTCCAGCCTCATTGTAACACAGTTCAAAGGCATGTTGCCGCCACATCTCTTCTCAAAGATAAGCTACCATCGCCCTAGCTGGTTTATTTCCATTGCTATTTGTAAGCATATTTCAGTATTTTACATTAATGAAATGAAGTATTATTTCCACTGCATCTCTGTGTTTATGTTTATCTCTGTAATTTGTTGCATACCTATTTAAATCTGGATCATCTGTTGACCAGGTAACATGGAGTCTCCACCGCCTCTGCCCAGAATTTCTATCCTAACCCGACACCACTGTTGAAATATGGCAACAAGAATATTCCAATTTAATTTGTCCTTGAATTAAATTGTGAATTAAAATTCAATTTATTCTTAACAGCTACATGGAAATAATTAATTAATTAATTTTAAATTAATTAGTTGGAGAAATTCAAGTTAGAAGTCTTTCTAAAGTCATGGAAGAGTTATCCCTTAAATTAAGGAGATAAGATTGAGTTATATTTGAGTTGTAATTATTTAACTCAGTTTACTGAGTTAAACTGAGTTAAGTCCAGTTAAATTAGTTCCAAACTATTTGAGGAACTAATGGTGAGTTAACAATCAGTTGATGCATGCATGCACTCAACTAGTGACACTCCAGTTAACTGAATATTCCCTCATCAAAAACTCATGCATTTCTATTCTGAGAAAGACCCAATTGAGATTAAAGTCAAGGACAATGTACTATCAGTTGCATGTGTTTTCTCAAAGAGAAAACTCATGCATGCAGTCAAGGATATAATCCTTGAGGATTGCACAGTTTTAAAAGGATTATCATCCACTTGGTAACATGAGAATCATCCCAGAGGAACAACGCAAGGAAATAGGAGCTTGGAGGGCAGAGAGGAACGCTGGAGAGAAGCCAAGATTTCCTGTGAGCATCTGTGAGGATTGTACTGAGAGTTGGCTAGCTGTGAGAGCTAAGGCTTTGTATAATTCCTATGTATTTCCACCTGTATGATAATACAATAGTGTGGGGTTTTTAGCTGAGGCTTTCCCCAAAGTATTTTCATGTGTATGGTGCGATTGATTCTTCTTCTTTTGGTTATATTGTTCAACTCGATCTTTAATCTTCTGCAAATTGATAGTAGAAGTAGGTTATAGTATTTTGCTTTGATTTATATTGCATTATCGGGTTAACCTACATTAGATTTTCTACATGGTATTAGAAGTGGATTTGTAGAAATTTTCTACATGGTATCGGAGCTGTGAATAGTATACTCAGAAGAGAATTCGAAGTTTGAAGTTCGGGGTTGTAGGTGAAAATCGAATTCATATCATACTTCAAGGTTGGCCAACGGTATTCTATGGCTTGAGACTCAAGTATGCCTTCGAAGGTAGCTCGAATTACATAGCATGGAAAGATAGAATGGAGGTTGTATTAGAAGACAATGGCTTGAAGGAATTCATTGATCAAGAAATCCCAAAGCCAGCTTCAACTAATGCACAAGAGTTGCCTGAGTGGAAGAAGTGTATGGCGAAGGCGAGACAGATAATCCTTGAGGGAGTTCAAGACCATATTTTCTCGAGTCTCCATGGGAAGGATACTCCATTTTCAATGTGGAAGAAATTGAAGGACCTCTACTAGAATAGTAGCAACCTAAGGAAATTGACGCTCAAGGATAAGCTTCAAAGAATTAAGATGGAGAAGGGAGATACTATTTCCACATATCTGAACAAGCTCACCACTTGCAGAGATGAGCTTGGCAGTGTAGGAATAACTAATTCTGATGATGATATGGTGAGCCTCTCTCTCCTTGGCCTTCCAAAGAGTTGGAATAGCTACTAGGACTCTATGAATGGAAGGGAGAAACTGCCAGATTGGGAAGGACTATGGTCGGATCTTATGCAAGAGGAGATCAGGAGTAGCACACGAGATTGTTCTTCATCCAAGAATGATGATGAAGAAAATCTCACCTTAGCAAGTAAGGCAAGGAAAGGGAAGGGGAAGGCTTCCCCTTTCAAATGGAATTCTTCTCATGGAGGGAAGAAGGGTGACATGTATAAAGTAAGATGATTTAATTGTCACAAGATGGGACATTATGTGACTAATTGCCCATCAAAGAAGTCCAAGAAGGGATCCTCGGAAGGATCAGAAGGTGAGGCATTAGCCTCTCAGTTCGAAATGGACTTTACCCTCATCACATGCATGGTGTCATCGATGATGGGTTGTGTTTGGTATCTTGACAGTGGAGCCTCATTCCACATGACTGGTGATAAAAATTTAGTCAGTGCCTTGTAGGAGAAAGACCTCAAGATGCACATAAAGATGGGTGATGATGGAAGGTATAGTGTTTCAGGAGTGGGCACGGTTGCTTTTCAGAGGGAGCATGGAGCTCCTCTCACCTTGACAGATGTGATGTATGTGCCTGGACTGAAGAATAACTTGGTATCGGTTGCGATGTTGGAGGACAAAGGCTATGATGTTGTCTTTAGTAAAGGAAAGGCGTTCCTAAGACACATAGCCACGGGTCAGACCAAGAGGATAGGGATTTGGGTGAAGAATCTCTATAAACTAGAGGTAGATGATTGTGCAGCATTGAGTACGAAAGAAGAATTGGTGCAAAGCCAAGACATTGGCGAGTTGTGGCACAGGCAGTTGGGCCATTTGCATCATGGGGCTTTGAAGATAATGCAGCAGATATCTACAAGACTTCCCAAAGGTAAACTTGATCAAGTTGACACATTCAAAGGTTGTACCTTGGGAAAGTACACCAAATTTTCCTTTTATGATCGAGATAGTCGAGCAGAGGCTACCTTAGAGCCAGTTCATACTGATTTTTGTGGACCATTCTCGATGGCATCCACAGTGAAGCAAAGGTATTATGTGATTTTCATTGATGACTATGTTGGGCATGGAATCCCCCCACAACATGTTTTTGGGCTCAAAGCCCAAGTTTTAGTCAAAGGTTTTGTAAGATTTCGCGATTTTCGGGTGCGAAGCGCAAAGTATAGGTTAAGTCATAGGGTTGTCCGCCCTAAAGTAATGTCATGTAATGTAATGTAATGTAAAGTCATGTTGGTCTACCCATGGTCCATGGACCATGGGATTGTATAAATAGAGCGAGACTCTAAGTTGTAAAGATAGAGAAGGAAGAAGAGGAAAGAATACAAATGGTTTGATCTTAGAGTAGGAGTCTAAGTGTATTGGGTCATAATAGTAGGAAGAGGCTCTGCAGCTGAGTGCGCAAAGGCCTAGTAGAGTCTGCAGCTAAATGCACAGACCCTTGTAGCTGAGTGCGCAGGGCAGTGTCGAGTCTATAATCAGGATTAAAGATAAATAAAGAGAAGTTGATTCCTATTCCTATGTATGTGCTATGCATTGCCTTCTTTACATTTATACTGTTTTATTTATTGCGTGCACTGATATGATTGCTAAATGTGCTGTAATAATCATTATTCTTACCTAAACAAGTTAAGTAACCAAATAATAATAGATTAAATAGCAAGGGTCTTGGATATTACGGGTTGCGCCCCGAGTAGGGCTGCACGGAAGCAACATCGCAGGTTGTGAAGGGATAGCAAGTGCACGTAGTGACGTGTGCACAGGGTCAAACCGCGGACCCCCAGAAGCTCATCAGACATCCTTAGCATGCAGAAACCTGGTTCTAGAACCCTCCCATACTAATTCGGGTGAGACCTCAGTTCGCGCTTCGCGGACTATTGTTGAAAGGGCCAGTAGTATCGAGATTTGCTTGGCTAAATTACCTCTGAACCTGGGTCAGGCCCATACAAGCCAACAAATGGTTCCGTTGCTTGGACATGTGGTCTACAAACAAGGCCTAATGGTGGACCCTGCGAAAATTGCCATTATCCTAACTTTGGAAGCACCGCAAAGTGTTAAACAACTGCACGCTACCTTGGGACACACTGGATACTATAGGAAGTTCACTAAAAGTTATGCCCAAATAACTGCTTCAATGGAAAAACTATTGAAAAAGATGTTACTTATTGTTGGAATGATGATTGCATGAAGAGTTTGGATGTCCTGAAGGGGAAACTGGCCTCTTCTCCAATCCTGATCTTCCCGAAATGGGATGTGGAATTTCATGTACATGTTGATGCGTCGTGTATCGCGTTTGGAGCCGTACTCACATAGGAGGGCACGGAGGGTGTGGATCACCCGATCACGTTTGCGAGTTGAAGATTGTCCAAGGCAGAAAAGAACTACTCTACCATCGAGCGTGAAGGGTTGGCAATGGTGTACGCGCTCCAAAAATACCGACACTATTTACTCGGAGGAAATTCAAGATGTATACCAACCATTACGCTTTGAAATACCTGGTTAACAAGCCTATGTTGGGGGGGAATATGAAAATGGCTCCTATTATTTCAAGAATATGATTTTGAGGTCATAGTCAAGCGGGGACACTTAAACGCAGAACCAGACCACTTGCCATGAATTGAGACAGGCGAGGAACCAAAAAATTTGGAGGAGGGACTCCCTGATGCATAGCTCTTTGTAGTGCGCATCACAGATGGACACTTAGAAGATATAATCCATTTTCTAACAACAGGGACTGCGTCGAAGGAATATTCAATCCAACAGAAGAAGGAATTGGTGGTGTGCGCGGCGGACTTTTCTATCATCGCGGGGCACCTCTACAAGATGGGCAACGATGAGATATTGTGAAGATACATACCTGAATTCGAATGAGGTCAGATCCTCATGGAAGCACATGGGGGCATTGCAGGAGGACACTATGTAGGACACACGACTGCACAAAGGATTATTCGTGTAGGGTTATGGTGGCCAACCTTGCACCAGGATTCGAAAGCGCACTGTAAAGCTTGCGATATATGTCAAAGGATGGGCAACCCATCATGAAGGGACAAGATGCCACTAAATCCCCAAATGACACCGCAGCCATTTGAGAAATGGGAAATCAACTTTGTGGGCCCGATCAAACCTCAGGGAAAGATGGGTGTGCACTACATCATAACCACAATAGAGTAACTGACACGATGGATGGAAGCACAGCCGGTCAAGGACTGCATGGTCACCATGGCTGCAAATTTTTTGTTCGAAAATGTGTTGACATGATTTGGCTGTCCGAAAATCTTAATGAGCGATCGCGGAACACATTTCCTGAATGAAACCATCAGCGCATTCACAGAAGAGTTCCAAGTGTATCATCAAAAAATTACATCGTACCACCCACAGGCCAATGGGACAATCAAGGCATCCAATAAAATACTGGAGACTGCACTGACTAAAGTATGTAACGCGCAACGGAATGATTAGGACCTGTGTGTACCTGCTGCATTATGGGTGTACATGACAACGTGCAAGAAATTGACAGGATAGACACCCTTCTAGTTGGTCTATGGTATGGAAGCTGTCATGTTGATGGAATACATTGTACCTAGTCTGCGAATAGCAGCGCTCACAGGCATGACAAACCACGAAGCTTTGGAAGAAAGGCTCACGCAATTAGAAGAACTTGAGGAAGAATGGTTTCTGGCTGGATTTCATCAGCAGGTACAAAACAGTGTGAAAAGGCCTGGCACGACCACCATATCAAGTTGTGCACCTTCAAGGTAAACGACTTAGTACTATTGTATGACAGTAAGTTTGAAAAATTTCCGGGAAAATTCAGAATGCACTGGCTGGGACCATATGTGGTAAAGGTCACAGATAGAGGTGTGGTCCAGTTAGTCAAACTAAATGGAGAACCGTTCCGATGCAAAGTAAACAACAGCCGCTCGAAACCCTACACATGTGGGCTGACTCTCTGACTAACTGACTGACGCACAGTCTTCACGACCCAAAGATCCAAACAAGGGCGCAGGACTATAAACATATGCATGAGATGCTGGTACCAAGGAAAGGACATGATTTAGACAGGAATGATTCAGAAGCAAGAATGCAGTAGTTCCAGCAAACCACAGAACAGTGTGTCACGGACCTCCGAGTAGTACGGGACCAGTTGGAGGGGCTCTGTGCCAAGGTTACCGCACTAGAAGAGTGACTCGGGACGAGTCATGATGATTGTGTTGGGGGCCTATTGGGCATGGAATACCCCCCACAACATGTTTTGGGGCTCAAAGTCCAAGTTTTAGTCAAAGGTTTTGTAAGACTTCGTGACTTGCGGGCGCGGAGCGTGAAGTATAGGTTAAGTCATAGGGTTGTCTGCCCTAAAGTAATGTAATGTAATTTACAGTCATGTCGGCCTACCCATGGTCCGCGGACCATGGGATAGTATAAATAGATCGAGGCTCTAAGTTGTAAAGATAGTGAAGGAAGAAGAGGAAAGAATACGAATGGTTCGAGCTTAGAGTAGGAGTCTAAGTGTATTGGTCGTAGTAGTAGGAAGAGGCTCTGCAGCTGAGTGCGCAGAGGCCTAGTAGAGTATGTAGCTGAGTGCGTAGACCCCTGCAGCTGAGTGCATAGGGCGGTGTCGAGTTCGTAATCAGGATTGAAGATAAATAAATAGAAGTTGATTCCTATTTCTGTGTATCTGCTATGCATTGCCTTCTTTATGTTTATACTATTTTATTTATCATGCGCACTGATATGATTGATGAATGTGCTGTAATAATCATTAGTCTTACCTAAACAAGTTAAGTAACTAGATAATAACATATTAAATAGAAAGGGACTTGGATATTACGTGTTGCACCCCGAGTAGGGCTGCGCGGAAGCAGCATCGCCTGTTGCGAAGGGATAGAAAGTGCGCATAGCGACGTGCACATAGGGTCAAACTGTGGACCCCCAGAAGCTCATCAGACATCCCCAGGGTGAGAAAACCTGGTTCTAGCACCCTCCCATACTAGTTCGGTGAGACCTCAATCTGCGCTCCGCGGACTGTTGCCGAAAGGGCTAGTAGTACTGATATTTTCTTGGCTAAATCACCTCTGAACCTAGGTCAGGCCCATACAAGCCAACAGACTATTCTCATAAATGATGGATTTATTTCATGCAGAATAAGGACCAAACTTTCACAAAGTTTTGTGAGTTCAAAGCTTTGGTCGAGAAAGAGTAAGGGAAGAAGATCAAGGCCTTGAGAAGCGACAACATTGGAGAATATGTCTCTCAAGAGTTTAAGGACTTCTGTGCAGTGGAAGGAATTAAACGAGAGTTGACGACACCTCATAACCCACAGCAGAATGGGGTGGCCGAGAGGAAAAACAGAACTATTGTAGGGGCAACACAGGCAATGCTGCATGACCAAGGCCTACCACTTCACTTGTGGGTTGAGGCATGCAACACAACCATCTATTTGCAGAATAGAAGCCCGCATCACATAATTGGGATGAAGATACCAGAGGAAGCTTTCTCCTTTAAAAGACTAGATGTGGGTCACTTCAGGATCTTTGGCTCATCGGTATATTGCCATGTGAAAAGGATTGCACGAAAGAAGCTTGAGCTGACAGCAGAGTTGGGGATATTTGTGGGGTACACTGATACACCTCACAACTATAGGGTGTACTTGCCTACCAGTCGGAGGACAGTGATTCGCAAAGATCTCAAGTTTAATGAGCAGAAGGCCATGCGATTTTCCCTTGAGAGGGAGCTCCAACTACAGGCTGTGGAGGAACTGTTGGTTCCTGAGGAGGAGGAGCCTCAGACTGATGTGGAGTAGCCGCATGCAGAGGTTCCAGGAGTGGAGACATCCACTCAAGCAGAATCTACCAGAGATGGATGGAAGTGCACAATAGAAGTTAACAGAATGTGGAAGGATGTGAAAGAGAATGTGGGAGCACCATCTTCTCAGCGCTGACAAAGGAGGTCACCTAAGAGGTACACTAGATACATGGCCCTTGCTGGGGAATGTGTTGAGACCGAGCCATCTTCCTTTGAGGAAGTAGTGTAGTAGCTGATTTGGGTTGATGCCATGGTGGAGTATGACTCCATATTTCGTAACAGTGTTTGGGACATGGTTTCGAGACCGGAGAACATGTCAATTGTGAGTTCCCGTCGGCATTACAAGGTAAAACAAGCTGCTGATGGTAGTGTGGAGAAGCATAAGCCAATATTTGTTGCCCGTGGCTTTTCACAGGTCGAGAGGATCATGTTGCTGCAGTATATTTCGACAGAGGATCAAGATGCTGACATTTTGACAAAGGCATTGTCAAAATGTAAATCCAAGTTCCATAGAGACAGGATCGGGGTGGAAAATAATCCCTTTCTTGTTGAGAGGGAGTGTTGAAATATGGCAACAAGAATATTCCAATTTAATTTGTCCTTGAATTAAATTGTGAATTAAGATCGAATTTAGTCTTAACAACTACTTGGAAATAATTAATTAATTTATTTTAAATTAACTAGTTGGAGAAATTCAAGTTAGAAGTCTTTCGGAAGTCATGCAAGAGTTATCCCTTAAATTAAGTAGATAAGATTGAGTTATATTTGAGTTGTAATTAGTTAACTCATTTTACTGAGTTAAGTCTAGTTAAATTAGTTCCAAACTGTTTGAGGAACTAATGGTGAGTTAAGAATTAGTTGATGCATGCATGCACTCAACTAGTGGTACTCCAGTTAACTGAATATTCCCTCATCAGAAACTCATGCATGTCTATTCTGAGAAAGACCCAATTGAGATTAATGTCAATGATAGTGTACTATCAGTTGCATGTGTTTTCTCAAAGAGAAAACTCATGCATGCAGTCAAGGATATAATCCTTGAGGATTGCACAGTTTTAAAAGGATTATCATCCACTGGGTATGAGATCATCCACTTGGTAATAGGAGAATCATCCCAGAAGAACAACGCAAGGAAATAGGAGCTTGGAGGGCAGAAAGGAAGGCTAGAGAGAAGCCAAGATTTCCTGTGAGAATCTGTGAGGATTGTACTGAGAGCTGGCTATCTGTGAGAGCTAAGGCTTTGTATAATTCCTATGTATTTCCACCTATATGATAATACAATAGTGTGGGGTTTTTAGCTGAGGCTTTCCCCAAAGTATTTTCATGCGTATTGTGCGACTGATTCTTCTTCTTCTGGTTATATTTTTCAGCTCGATCTTTAAGCTTCTGCAAATTGATAGTAGAAGTAGGTTATAGTATTCTTCTTTGATTTATATTGCATTATCGGGTTAACCTACATCAAATTTTCTACAACCACTGAGCATGCTTCTTTACTTTTCCATCAATGTCTTGTTCATTATTTCTGCAACTCCATTTTCTGAGGTGTGTATGGATTAGTCTTCTGTCGTGCTATATCACACTTATTACAGAACTCTTCAAATTCCTTCTTTCAAAACTCTCCAACGTTATCTTTCCTCAACACCTTTATCTTCTTCTCTGTCTGCTTTTCCACTAGAGCCTTAAATTCTTTAAACTTGTCAAAGACTTCAGATTTTTTCCTAAGGAAATATGTCACTGTATTCCTTGAGAAGTCATATATAAATGATACATAGTACACAGGGTTACCCAGTGATGGAACCAAAATAGGTCCAAACACATCACTGTGCATAAGCTCTAATATATGTTTCGCCTCTTAGCACTAGAGGGGAAACTCACCTAATTCTGCTTCCCATATACACAATTGTTAGAGAAATTAAAATCCAGAGAGAAATTCGACATACGTTCTATTATACCATTACCATGAAGTATTCGAAGGCCCTTCTCTCCAATATGTCCAAGCCTTTGATGCCACAGCATGGTATTTTCTCCAGAGACTGCTAGATTTTTTGGTCCACTTTCAGGAACCACAAAACTATTGCACCAATGAGTAACATTGCTACCCTAAAGCTTGTACAAAGTTTCAATTTGAACCCCCTACATTAATACCAGTGCTCCCCGAACCATCTTGCAAGTATCTTTCTCGAACACTATTTTTACACTTATATCATCCAACTTTCTCACAGAAATTAGATTTATGTCCAATACAGGAATAAGCAGAACAACCGGAAGTGTCCTAATCCTTCCACCTTGCAACTTCAACTTGAATTTTCCTTGAATGGTGATTCTAGCCTTCTTGTCATCCCCTAAGAATACATTATCACCATCATATTTATCATACTCGTAGAACCACTCCCTGTGGGGAGTGAAGTGAAATGATTCCCCTGAGTCAATCAACCATGCCTCATGATCTACATGTGTACTTGAAGAAGAATCCAAGTACACATCCCCACCTTCATTTGAGGTGGTTTTTGCCTCTGCAGAAGGAGCATCGTCAGATCTCTTTCCTTTCTTAGGAGCCTTGGATCTATAGTCCTTTTGTAATTGCCCTTCCTTTCCACATTTCCAGCACACCTTTACATGTTTTCCTGGAGATTTAGATCTACCTCTAGATTTAGATCTCCCACTCGAGGATTTACTTTTGTTTCTATTCTGGGATCGTCCTCGTACATACAAGGAATCACCATTCTGTCCCTCTATATTTTTATGTGTCATCTCCTCTGATAGCAAGGATGAGACTATTTTATCAAACTGCAAGACATTCACATTACTGCCTATTGTAACAACCAGATTATCCCACGAATTTGGTAGAGAACACAACAAACTAATGCACTTATCTTCATATGAAATTTTTATATCAATAGATAACAATTGACTTCCCACAGTATTAAAGGCGTTAAGATGCTCTGTCATCGAGTCTCCATCCTTCATCCTCAGGTTATACAATTTTTTCCGTAGGAATAATTTATTCACCAGAGACTTAGATTGGTACAAAGTCCCTAACTTATCCCACAAAGCCTTCACTAGAGCTTCCCCTGATACATTCAAAAATACTGAATCTGAGATACACAATTGTATTGTTCTCTTTGCCTTCCAATCCAACTTCACCTAGTCTTCAGCTGGCATTTCCGTTGGTTTAGTACATGAATCTACCGTGATCCACCCATCTTTATCCACTAGCAGATCCTCCATATTGATTTTCCACAACTCAAAAGTCTAGCCATTAAATTTCTCCATCTTTATCTTTCCACTGCTCACCATATTCTTTCACCACAAGAATTGATCCCGTAGATCTCCCATTGAATAGGGTCTACCACAGGCCCGAGCAAAACCCTTCAGTAGTAAAGCCGTCCCCTTGAAGCCAAAACAACTCCAATACCAAATGTAGGTTTGAACCCCATACATAAATTACTTGCATACGAATTCTAAAAAACTGAAAAATAAACAATGCTGAGGGAATAACACATAAAACAAATATACATAGAGATTTTCCCTTGGATCCCAAAATCAAGACTACCAGATTGATTTTTCATTATATTCCTTTCAATGCTACAATACATATATATACATGTGGAAGCATCCATAAACCCCTATCCATTAACCCTGTATTAGAACATAATCGTAGTTCCCTTGTCTAGATTTACAAAAGACCATGGGAAAAAAACCATCATGCTCAAAACCATGTGTACAAAACATGCACAAAACCATAGGTAGGTGCACCCACCTAATATAGGGTCCAAAAAAACAATTTACCTGGGATGCTGCCCCAGACCACGTGGAGGGGGGCTACTACCCCCCTTAAACTCCCCGACAAGGGGGGATGCCACCCCCATGACCCCCCTACTACAGCCGACACATCGAACAGGGGGGGCTTATCACCACCTCGCGCATGGGGCTAGTCATGGAAATAATATAACACATGCCCAACACATTCCAAACTGCTTGGGGCTTATTATGGCCCACTGCCTATCCATTTTGAGCCTAGCTCGTCCAGTTTTTTCATGCTTTAGGCATCACAGGATACCCATAAGTAGTTTGGTATGCCTTCACAATACCTGGCTCCTCTGCAAACCCCCACTCCTAACTCAAATCAACCATTAGGTACAATTCCTCCAGGTTCATTTCCTTCTACTAGTATCTCTCTTGTCCCTTTTCAAATCGGAACCATTTCCCGAGGTATTAACCATTCGGGAGTGGTCCTCTTAGGTCATTACCCTTCTAGTCAGATACCTTTCTTATTATTGTCCCCTAGAATTTATTCTACCCCAGTCATGGTTACGTTGAGTTTACCTAACATCACCTTGGGTATCCCAGTCTAGTACATCGATCCTCCCACAAACAATCCTCCTAATCAACTCAAAACTTATACAACTTTTACCCTGGTTCAACCTATTTTTCCTTCCTGTTCCTTTGCTTCAGTTCCAAAACAAACTTAACAGGAATCCAATCCTATTAAGAAAGCATTTGGTGAGGGGGGAAAAGCCCAGAAAAAGGGAACCAAAGACAAGGCACCCCAAACATCTCCAACTCCTCCTAAGCCTCCAAAGCCTACTCCTCCATGCACTTTGTGTGATGTTGTTGGGCATGCAACCAATAATTGTCTTGAGCTCCCTCATATCAATGTTATGGCTTCTGATACCTTCCTTGACTCTAACATCCCTGAGTTCCATGTCACCTTACCCAAGTAAGCTAAGAAGAACAGAACCTTACGCACGAATCAACCTTATGCTTTGTATTATAATTATGGCCATTATTTCCATCACTGTCCCCATATTGGTAATTTTCGTGATAAACTTCATGTACTTCGCAAGTTGGAAGTTGCTCTTAGTGATTCCACTTCACCTCTATAATGCGGGTTTTGGTCCCACTGTTACGCCAGAACAGGAGGTTTCCTAACCCCCCATTGTGATTCCTAATCTAATGTCAATATGGCAGATAGTTATGCCCCCATTCTATACCTATTGTCATCCATGGGATCGATCTATTCAAACACTCTTGACATTTCCTATTGTGATTCGATCGAACCTTCTTCAGTGAACACTTCAGTATCAACATCGGTAGATGTAACATCTACAATTGATTCATCTCCCCTTTTTGACGATGCACATGTGAACCTTGGCTCTCATGATGATGCTTCAGGTAGCTCCTCTTCATCATGTGGTCTCTCTTCCTCCTATCCTCCCATATTTCATTCTGATGAGTAAATCATGGAAGCCATGACCATCCCTGATTACCCTTGGGATGACATGCACCATCGTGCTTACTTCCTTCCGTAGCAAACCCATGATCAATATGATGTGGAGTTCAAATAATTCATCCATGGTGAGGTCAATTGGTTCAAAAATACCTTACTTCGAACCCAAGAATTCGAACTAAATCCACCTTGTGTTCATTACATTGCATCACAATGTTTGGGTAAGGGGGCATCTACTTTTGAGAGTCCAAGAGAAGCAATTCTCCCCAACACTCCTAGTTCATCTGGTAGTGATTACTCTAGTAACATTATTCTTCTCCATTTATAAGAACCTTTAGAGTCTCATATCACTTCATATCACTCTAAGGATGATCCACTTATTCATTCTTCCATCTTATAACAACAACCCAGTCCATTAGACATTGTTGTTTTTCAACCACCGTGTCGTTTCAGTGAGAATCAATTCATTATATCCAAAGCCACTCTTTGGTATGGTGACACCATGTATGTAAACCCATAAATTCAGTCCATTTGACTTCTATATGTAATGCTAAACGAGATTGGTAATCTACCATTTCCTTTCTCTAACTGTATATATCCACTCTTCCCACAAGAAGACATCCATAACATAAACAAATGGCGAACCACCTCATCAAAATGTGTTTGGAGTCCACTACTCTAAATACATCTGTATGCCCATCGCATGCTACATCTATCCATACAAAAATTGGTGGAAAATATGCCCCTACATCTCCTCATGATCCTCTGTAGGACCTTATGCTAGTAGGGTCAAATTCTTGAATCCATTATTTGAGCACTTGGAACATAATGACACTCCACAAACTCATCCAACTAGGGGCATCATTCCCACCATTGCATACCAAGTCAATCCCCTCCATCACATGTGTTTGGGGGAAGTATCTCATGCTTGGGGGAATGATGGTACCCCTGGTCACCTTCTCACTTGATTAAAATAAGTCTCATCCTAGAAGCTAATGATATAGGTGTTAGTTCCAGTCTTCGTAGCTTGTCACTAGGGATCAACATGAGTTCTTACTATGTCTAGTTTTGTTAGATGTTTTGCACATGATGTTCAGCACAAAACATGTCACAAGTGTGTCCATCAGAAGAAACCCAGAAAAATATTTCCAACGGTATATCAAACTACCATAACCTGTTCCCGGATTAGAATATATGATCGAAATGAATGAGTGATTCTTGGTTATGCATGTTTTGAGGTCACTTGCTGCACACAATGAAATGTTTAGTACAAAATCAGTGTATGAAATAATGGTAAGGAATTTCTCAAAGGTGAAAGAGGTTTTTGTTCATCACATACCAAATAACAAAAACCTCCTTCATTTTATGCACAGGTGCTACGATGTGGGAGATATACAGTGATATTTGGAGCCTACATTTAAAAGAAAACAAAATTTTCATATTTTTTATTGTTTTAGTCATTTTAGTACGGTGCCATTTTACAACAGATGGAAAGTAATTTTGCAAAACCCAATGAGGTTTTTGTTAATCATGAGCCATATAACACAAACCTCTTTTAGTTTATTCACAGGTGTCATTAATTGGGATATGTGACTAGATCTTTACAGATCATTTTCACAGATTTAATTTTTTAATGATTTTCTATTATAGAGATTATTTTGTGGCACAGATTACGAGCAACTGGAAATGAATTTCCAAAATTTGAGAGGGGTTTTTCTCCAAAATGACCTTATCTACAAAACCCTCTTTCAGTTTTATAACAAGTTCTATGGTTTATGAGATACGAGTTCATCTTCAATACCTATTTTCAAAAATTCGGTCCAAGTTTAATGTAACTGATTCTATTTTGAAGAAAATGGTTGAGCTCAATTCCCTTAGTACAAGGATGAGAAAATGTATATATTTTATGAATTTCATAGTGTAGGGGTTGGACTTTGGCAGACGGTTGGACTCTCGTGAATGCTTTGAGCATTATTGTACATTCATCTCTACAGTTTGACAAAGGAATAGACCAGGGTTTGCAGCATTTTGTGGGATTATTGTGGCAAGTTTATTTGGTATTGTTTTTCCTTCTGTAATTCAATTTTGCATGTGTTTATGCATGACATCATGTCTCTGTGTTCAACTTAACTAAATGAATCAAGGATAAAGGTAGAAATCATTGATGTTGCAGTGCTCTACCTAAGGTTTATTTAGTTTTTCATGTTTTCAGCTGTTTGAAGAGGACTCATGACATTTGCATGCCCTCTCCAACTCCCTACCAGTCTTTAGACTCACCATCACATTCATTTCAAAGTGCTAAAACACTTGCCTACCTCACCCCACAGAAACCTCTCCAAATCTAAGTTGATTTTCTGGACCCAAAGCTGTCTTCCCCATCTGATCCAGCAACCAACCATTCAAATGAAACAAAATCCTCTGAGCAAACATACCTAACCTAAAATTAGAATTCATATCAGTCATCTCAAGTCTTACTTGCCATATTTTCTTTGAGATTGACAAGGAGAGAGCCCACCCCAACCTGGTAGGGCTAGCTACCAGGTTAAGCATGGTTTGATGTTACCCTAGACTTGCCTTTCTCAGCCTGAGGTAGATTTAGGCACTAACATAGTGGCGACTCCACTGGGGAGAAAAGTTCATTTGTTTGTTATTGTTGTTTGCTTTATAAACTACAGACGGAGCCTGAAGTTAGCCAGGTAGCCTTCGAACTGCTCTTGCTCTGCAAGTGCATAGTAGATGAATGCTGCTTCAGTCAATCTCTAGTTTAGTTTATGAACTGAACTCAATTGGGGAAGAGGTGACAGATCTTCTCCAGGAAAGATCATTCAAGTTGTAGATCTAATTGCTGATGGTGGACAATAGTCAGACACATATGAAGGCTGAAATCATCTACCTGGCGACTCCACTGTTCGAAGTCCCGAGTTTCAAAGTATTGATGGTGGCTCCACTAGCTAAATGAAGGACTCAGATGTTGCTTTTATTTGTTCAAGGTATTCATGTATCAATTTTTCTAATCTTCTTGGTTTTCCTAATCAATTACCAAAGGATGCATACATTTTGAGTAATGGCCCTAAATTCAATGGGGAATATCTGACTTTGACTATAGAACATATAGAAAATTTTAAAACATTTGTGGAAATTCTTAGAGTTAAAAAGGAAGATGTCTTCATCAGATTGTTCTTTGATTCATTTCAAGGAAAATGTAGAAAATGGATTGAAGGTTTTCCTATCAGATCTATTAAGTCCTTTGCAGATTTTTTGGCATGTCTTTCTTGAAACATGGATGGAGAAAGAGGATGAATTCAAAATAGAGATGCCCTCTATTTATTTATTTATTTATTTTTAATTTATTTATTTATTTTTTTAATTTATTTATTTATTTTTTATTTTTATTTATTTATTTATTTATTTTTGTTTTTGTTTTTATTTTTATTTTTATTTTTATTTATTTTTTATTTTTTATTTTTTATTTTATTTTTTTATTTTATATTTTTTATTTTTATTTTTTTATTTTTTTTATTTTATTTTATTTATTTATTTATTTATTTATTTATTTTATTTATTTATTTTATTTATTTTATTTTATTTATTTATAATTATTATTATTATTATTAATTTTTTTTTATTTTTTTTTATTTTTTTATTTTTTATTTTTTTTTAATTTTTAATTTTTAGTTTGAATGATAGATCAAATTGTCTTTTACACAACCAAACTCGTTATGTGCATGTATGGCTGTCAGCATTTACATTTGTATCTTGGTTGAAGCACTTTCAAGCAGCATCCTTGTCACAATTACTTGATTGGTTGATATGGCATTACAACATTACTTGATCTATCAATTTTGCAGCAAAGTGGGTTAGATTTGTACATAAATAAGCTGCCTGTAGCAACGTTTCAGTTTTCGGTATTTGTTTATGTACATGCCGCAGTATGTATATGTTTTTGGATTGGTATGAGTTGTTTGACCGTATTGCCCAATGGATGAGGCACTTGGTCTATAGTGTTCTTGACACCTCCAAGGAGCTACCATCCCCAATGGAGCCGATGTTAGTTCCAGTCTTCGCAGCCTGTTACGAGGGATCAACATGAGCTCTTACTATGTCTGGTTTTGTTAGATGTTTTGCACATGATGTTCAGTACAAAACATGTCACAAGTGTGTCCATCAAAAGAAGCTTGGAAAAATATTTCCAACGCTATATCACACTCCTGTAACTGGTTCCCGGATTAGAAGATATGATCGAAATGAATGAGTGATTCTTGGTTATGCATGTTTTGAGGTTCGTTGCTGCACACAATGAAAAGTTTAGTACAAAATCAGTTTCTGAAATAATGGTAAGGAATTTTTCAAAAGTGAAAGAGGTTTTTGTTCATCACATACCAGATAACAAAAACCTCCTTCAGTTTATGCACAGGTGCTACTATGTGGGAGATATACAGTGATATTTGGAGCCTACATTAAAACAAAGCAAATTTTTCATATTTTTTACTGTTTTAGTCATTTTAGTGCGGTGCCATTTTACAATAGATGGAAAGTAATTTTGCAAAACCCAAGGAGTTTTTTGTTAATCATGAGCCATATAACAAAAATCTCTTTTAGTTTATTCACAAGTATCATGAATTGGGATATGTGACTAGATATTTACAGCTCATTTTCATAGATTTAAATTTTTAATGATTTTATGTTTTAGAGATGATTTTGTGGCACAGATTACGAGCAACTGGAAACGAATTTCCAAAATTTGAGAGAGGTTTTTCTCCAACATGACCTTATCCAAAGAAACCTCTTTCATTTTTGTAACAGGTGCTATGGTTTAGGAGATACGAGTTCATCTTCAACACCTATTTTCAGAAATTCGATCCAAGTTTAATGTAATTGATTCTATTTTGAAGAAAATGGTTGAGCTCAATTCCTTTCGTACAAGGATGAGAAAATGTATATATTTTATGAATTTCATAGTGTAGGGGTTGGAATTTGGCAGAAAGTTGGACTCTTGTGAATGCTTTGAACATTATTGTACATTCATCTTTGCAGTTTGGCAAAGGAATAGACCAGGGTTTACAACATTTTGTGGGATTCTTGTGGTAAGTTGATTTGGTATTGTTTTTCCTTCTGTAATTCAAGTTTACATGTGTTTATGTATGCCATCATCTCTCTCTATTCAGCTTAACTAAATGAATCAAGGATAAAGGTAGAAATCATTGATGTTGCAGTGCTCTACCTAGGGTTTATTTAGTTTTTCATGTTTTCAACTGTTTGAAGAGGACTCATGACATTTGCATGCCCTCTCCAACTCCTCACCAGTCTTTAGACTCACCATCACATTCATTTCAAAGTGCTAAAACACTTGCCTACCTCGCCCCACAGAAACCTCTGCAAATCTGAGTTGATTTCTCAGACCCAAAGCTGCCTTCCCCATTTGATCCAACAACCAACCATTAAAATCAAACAAAATCCTCTAAGCAAACATACCTAGCCTAAAATTAGAATTCATATCAGTCATCTCAAGCCTTACTTGCCATATTTTCTTTGAGATTGACAAGGAGAGAGCCCTCTCTCGTCCTAGTAGGGCTAGCTACTAGGTTAAGCGTGGTTTGATGTTACCCTAGACCTGCCTTTCTTAGCCTGAGGTAGATTTAGGCACTAACAATAGGCATGGTCAATTATCCTTTCATTTCTTAGATAGTTTGTCCTGCTGGCCTCTCCGACGATACATATACACATTGCATATCATAGACAATTCATACCATACATTGAAACATTATACTATATGTGGTGTCACACTTACCACCTGGTCCCCATGTTTGACTTGGAGGGTGTGGATGATCCTAGTAGTTCATCCCCATTTTTCTTTCTTGCCTTCATTCTTCACCAGGAACCACCCCTCGCATTAAGGAAATATTTATACAAGTAAGGCCACCTACCTAAAATTCAAAAATATGAATTCTGATGATCGATTTGTCTGATATGATCTCATCAAGATTTAGGGCTTTCTCCCCCTCTCCAAATTATTCAACAAATCAATGTGCAAATGAATTATTTGGGGGAAAGAAGCCCTTTAATAGTAAAAACCCTACTTTTTTCGTTGCCCATTGTGACCAAACAGTAGCTCAGTTTGATGAACTACCAACACCATTGGAAAGCCCTCACCGAGGTCTATAATGGGTCTCTCTTTTTTTTGGTAGTTTAACACTTCACCAAGAAGCCATTTTTTCCACGAGGTCTCACTTTGTCGCTTATTAAAATAAAATTTCTTCATACGAGTTGTCTGTACTTAGGTACCACTTTACCTTTGCACTAGCTGACTCATGTGTTGGTTTTCATTATGAGTAACCACTTTTTACTCATGTTTATACGCTCCCCCTTAGGCCTCCCCCCATGTGGCAGTATCATCAAGTCACCCTTTTTCAGAGCATCAGAGCTGAGTCACCCTTACATCTATGGAGTCTATTATGAGTCCCCTTGAGTCCAGTTATAGTGTCCCATACATATTTGTGTCACATTCATCCCATTGTGCTCCTATTTGGCTTCCAACTATATTGCTTCATCTTTGAAAAGCCCCCGTTTGAGTAATTGACAATCCCCTCTCGAATCGAGTCAGTCGCTGCCAGGTCAACCATGCATATCATGTTATGACAACGGAAGTCATCAGACCACCTTTCATCTTGTATCCTCCCACCATCATCCTTGGTGTCAGTCCATTAGTCACATTACTATGATCCCTCATGCCTTTGTTGAGGATTTGTCATTGCCTCAACTCTGTTTATCCCTCTTCTATCGACTTCAACACATTTATTCCAGGAGAGTGGTCTAGAGGGTGGTGTACCTTGGTTCCATATTTCATCATTGTTCGGTGCCTCAGATCAAGCAAAGGGAATCATCATTTCCCTTTGACTTGGTTTTTTCTCACGTGCTCGACTCCAGCTCATTATCGCATGATCGAGAATCATACACTTGATGGTCCAGTGATCCAACAAATTGTACTAGTATTTCCTAGGTGTGTGTGAGATGTTCCAAACCTCATGAGGGGGTGGCCCTTCAGGTAGCCCCACAAATGCCCAGATGTTAGCTGATTATGATCCAGCCTTAGATGAAGTTTTGTTGATTTGACTGGCTCGATTCCCACTGCTTGCAACTCCCAAAACATGCATGTCTTATTCATATGATCCATTCAGATCTTTAGAGCCCTTTCCTATGCAGTAGGGTTTCTTTGGTTGTGATTCCCCCTCACCATGTTAGCTTGAGGGGCATTATTTGTCATGTAATTGGATCATTTGATGTTATTGTATTCAGCCTTGACCTTCATTTTATAGGCTCATTATGTATATGGGACCCATTGTATTATTGTATCAATTTATGGCCCATTGATGCCATCATATCATGTATCATGTACTTTGTAGCTTAGTCCCACATTGTTGGGATCACGATTATTACTTGTACTGATTTATATCGGTAAGAATTGGTATGCCTCCCTTTCCTCATTTGAGATCATGTACTCCGAAATAAAAGGAGACTCATATCAATGTAGTAGGTTCACCCCCTCCATTCCTTCATCCTTCCTTGCATTGCTTCAACTCTCTTTCTCTCTCTCTCTCTCTCTCTGACTCCATTTTGGTGTCTTGTGGAAGTATATCCTACAACATATTTAGATCATACGATTTTCTCCTAACACTTGTACATTGGGGGGAAATCTATTATCAGCTAAAAATGATCACCTATCCATTTCTAACTAGGTGGATCAAAATACACCATGTAGGATTAATTTTACCATAGTAAAATCACTTTCACCATAAGAAATAATTTAGTAAACCATTTTTATTAAATTAGTTTTGTTGAAAATAAAAATAAAACCCATGAGAATAATTAAATAAGTCATTATTTATTTAAATTTATCTAGAGATAATTATTAAATTATTATTTGATAATTGTTTCTTAACACATATGACTAAATCACCTAGGAATAGTTAAATAAATCACTATTTACTTATTATTCCTTAATCTTTCTTTTTTGAATAATTGTTAAACCATTATTTAATAATTATTTCAAATTCACACTTTTTTTAATCCCTCTAAAGTGATTAATAAATCATGTTATTTGTTAATTACTTCAACCTTTTTCCAAAGAAAGATATTTGACCATTTTGAATATCTTTTTCCTCTCCAAAAAATATAATAAAATATTCCTAATAGTTAGATATTGATTTGGTCAATAATATTTTATTATTTTCCAATTTTTAATCTAGTCCAATACTTTTCTAAAATAAGAGGTTTTTCCATTCATTCTTTACCATGATCACTATCATCATCACCATTATCATCTCATTCCATTTGAGCTCCCACTTGAGTTCTATATTGTTTTGGGTAATCTGCATATTGAGTGAGAGAAACAGGTCAGTTAAGCATAAGGGCATCAAAGGACCCATCCCATAGAGGTAGATTTACATATCCATGTTGTAAATCTTCTTCACCAGGTGTTATTAATAAAAATATGATTCATTTAAAGTCTTTTTCTATTGGGTTATTACATTAGTTGTTTCTTATTGTTCTATGTTTTAGATTGCACATGATCTTTTTGTTGTAAGGTTTTCCTCTTTTGTCATTGTAGACCTAAAGCATAAATAAATATATCTTATTGTTAGGGTCACTTATCACCAGTGACTTAAGTGAAGTATTGGTACACTTGCTAAGAATTTTCATACTAATAGTGCAAAAGGCCAGAGAAAAGGTGTGGCATGACAGAAGAATCAAGCAAAAGACTCTTCAGCTTGGACATTTATTATTGTTGTATGATAAGTTCTTAGAACACCTAAGAAAATTCCAAATGCATTTGTTGGGTCCATACATTATTCAACATGTGATGGATGTAGGAACAGTAAAATTGAAGAACTTGGATGGTACTTCGTTAGAGGGTTTCATGAACAGAAGCTAGTTGAAGTTGTATAGGGACAACGGAGTTCATGTGCACCAATTATGGAAAGACAGATTGCATTTTACCATTTTGTATATAAATAAAGTAGGTTGATTTCAATTTACTGTAGCTTTTTTGCCATTGAGTTATTGGGAAGTGGTTCTTTTGGGTTTTCAAGAGTAAAAATTTATTAGTATAGTGTGTACAAATGTGGAACAATATGCATAAGAGGAAGTGCCGTGTAATATCAATGTTAGACTAAAAAATGCATATTGTTGGGAGCCGTCCTATTTCATGGTAGTGTGTATGGAGAAGTGAAGTTAAAGTGGAAAAATGGAGGTTAATCTGATATGTGGCACAACACTTGGTAGGAGTACCATAGACATAATCACATCAGTGGTAAATGAGAGACAACTGGATGATTGATGAACTTTCCAAAAACCAGTAGACCAGAATGTGTTTGGTATGAAATCTGACAGAAAAATGTCAAGGGCAATTATAATGTCGAATCCATAATTACTAAGAAAAATAGGTACTCATTACGGAAACCACCATCATAAGGGTTTGATCGTAGTTGGAAACAATGTCGGTACAACCCACCTACAACATGAGGATGCCAACATGAGTGGAAAATTTCCTTGTATTATGGCACTAAGATGAAGTGATGATTCGCGGGTGGGATAGTGATGAATGTACGAATAAGAATGGAGAGTGCATGCATGCAACACATTTATGGAGTCGAAAGAGTTGGAAGAAATAGGTTGAGAGAGAGAGAGAGGGAGCATGAGGTAGAGTTAATGGTTGAGGGAACTTACATAGAATAGAGCCAAGAATTAGGAATTAAAGTATTGTATGAAGGAGTAGATATTATAAAGTGATGGGGAAGGAAAGCATGTCATCAGGAGAAAAAGTCACAGACTAAGAATCTACTATTCCCTTAGAAGGGTGAGGCCGAGGAACCATGGAAGAACATTACATCATTGAGGATTGAATATTTAGGGACGGATTAGGAGGGTGTTAGCCCATGGCCAAGCTATAAGATTATCAAATTGATCATGATGTCAGGTTACAGTCTAATACATACCACCACTAAATAAAAAAATCCCCCTATTTCAATCCCTTGCAATGCCAAATATATTGTCGATATACCACCTCTTCTTCTTGGTATTCGCACCGAGGTGAGGATGCAAAGTTATCTAGAGAGGAATAAGTATTATGATCATGATGTCTATCACCCCACTAGACTTATGGAGTTATAAGACTATCTGCAATGTGTGCATACAATTTATGGCGTGACTAAAGTTGAGCCATTAGACTGTGTTCATGAGTTATAGGACAATGGAATCCTTAATATGCTTGTTATTCCACATTTTGGACAAGGGAACAAGGTGCACACGGCTGTAAAATGCATATTAGCCTGCATTCACGAAGCAATTGGATATGTGGTAGGGAATATCAGTGAGTCTATTCAGGGCCTTTAAGCATAAAAATCAGAGATGGAAACACAACAACAACCACCAACCTTGCTAGAAGAGCATGAATACAAATAATTGGTTCAACATGCTAGAGAGAAATACTAGTAGCTAGCTGAATATCAAAAATTTTATCAGAGTATGGTTGAGTAGGGAACTTAGCTATGGAATACCTTATTAAAAGTTCCAACCACTGTAAAAGTTGTCGATCATATTCTAAAGGCTAAAGAATGAGTACAATGAATTATGCACCATCAATATAAAATAATTAAAAATCCATTTGATAAATTCTTTTATGTAATAAAGAACCCCACTCTCCATCATCAACATAAAATAATTAATAATCCATTTGATAAATTTTCCCATGTAACAATGCACCCCACCTTCCAACCTATAGGAAAGGGTAAGATATTCTTCAAGGATTAAGTAATTCAACAATAAGGCTTGAAGCCATTGCAACAATATATTCAATATGAGCTCATCATATCACTTATGGGAATGAACTTGGTGGAACAGTAATAATAATTCCTTCCAACCACCCTAGATAAACCCAATTGATAACATGTTTGATAGTACTCAATAATTTCAAGCAATTCCCCAATTAAAAATATGTGCTTAGAATTGAGAAACTTAAAAAAAAACACTATTTTTAGCAGACTATCTATATGTTGATTCTAAACTGATCATTTCAATCCTACAAAACTCACGTTTATCACTTAACAACATAATTTAAAAATGAGTACATAACCCTTTCCTTTTGCCTCTACTTTTCTATTTATACAAATAGTTAGTTCAACCTAAGCCACTGAATGACCAAGGGAATTTTTTTTTTTTGCTTGTGTTAGTTCAAAGGAGATTACAACATGTAAAAACAGAGGCTTCTATGCTCAACACTATTCATGATATTGAATAATATTTAAATGGAATTTATTATTATTTTCTGTAATTAATAACTTATAAAAAACTATGCTCAGGAGATATAATAGTTACATACATTACATCCATATTTTTTCTTATCACTAATTATATCAGAAATAAAATATTACACCTTTTAAAAATATTTTTAGGTCTAATCATGAGAAGGATATAAATGTAACCAACTTCAAATGGATTCAAACTAGCCACCCTCGTAGTATCTAAAATTACATTTGAACTCTGTCATTTAAAGTCCTATTCTTATAAGCATATGATAGGATAAATTAATATACTAAAAATCACTAGACTAATACCACCACATATAAATATAATGTATTATCCATGCAATATATATAAGATAGATCATCGTTAAACTTTAGGGATGTGTGGATAAGTTATCATAGACCATGAGGGATTCACTTTGGGAGAAATACCATACAACATGCATTCATATTGGAGGATTTATATTGAGGGAAAAATGACATAATATATTGAGAATATAATAGGGGGTAAAGGGTTTTTATATTGGTAGACATAAAAATGGAACTCAAAATTAATGAAAAAATATAAAGGGGTATATAAAACGTTAATGAAAAAATGGATACCTACAATATCTAGGGAAATTAGGGGTTTTTTAATTGAGAAGGTGTATTGGGTTCATATTGGTATGAGTTTAAATAATATGATTTTTAGAGGTATTTTCCAATATGTAATCAAATTAAGGGTATTGTTTAATATGACATGAACACACGCGATATGTTAGAGGTTCATTAAGTGAAGCCCCTATGCCATAGAGCCCCTTTATTGAAAGATAACAAATAAATCATGTAGTTTGTTGTCACCAAATTCCATCTCCTTGTTTTCCCTATATATTATGGAAAAACTGAAAGCGGGGGATGGTTATGCTCTTTCCCTAGTCAAGTCTCTTCACTTCACCAACCATGTCTCCTAAAGTCATAATAGTATTGGTTATTAGGGTATTAGGATTTTGTAATGTTACAAATCGTGAAATCTCTCGATCTTTGATACTTTGGTGGCATATATATTTTCATATATCTTAAATTAGGGTGTATGAGTGACTATTGTAACATCCACACATTTATGGAGTGAAGAAAACCTATACCATTGTTCTCCTATTGATAGAATCGATAATGAACTTGTGCATTTTGGAGAAATTGTAGCATGTCTTTTATAGGCTTCCATGTGCCCACTTGCATATGTTCTATGATCATCCCATGGTCTTATTTATCTTTTAGTGCTAAATTCACCTCTTCATCAATCTAATTTTGATCAATGTATGTGTGAATTTACTAGTATGTGAAACTTCCAACACCATGTGAATATTATTTTGATAATTATTTTCCCCAAATTCATGTTTGATCAAAGTTTCGACATTTGAGTTTTTTAAAAATGCCTGCACCTTTCAACACTAAATTTAGCATGGCATTGTTCTACTTTTGATCAAACGACCTATGAAGTTGCAATCTTCACAACCTCCTTTCTAAATTATTGTAATTCTTTCCTATAAGATGATGCAATGTGTCAATGTGCGCATCAAATTTGAAGATTCTCTAGGGCTTCTCAAAGGTATCATCAATTCCATTTGAATCCCTTACAAAAATTGTGATTTTCCAAGTGTCTTTCTCATTTAGCAATTAATATTTCTCCTAATAAATAATCGATTGAATATTGAAACTTAGTGTTTTTTCACTTAAGTCATGTCAATTTATAAAGTCGCTCTTCAAGATAACCCCCCCCACTATATGAGTCTTAAGGAACCAAATTCACACTTATGACATTGGCAGGGCAGTACAAACTTTCAGAGATTAGTTTTTGGGTAAAATCAATCTTGGTCTATATCTACAAATTCCGTTCTTTCTTTTCAATCAACGTCTATGGGGAACTTGATGGTAAAATGTTAGGCACACAATAATCATTATATGTTCATTGTTGTCATGAATTATGTAAAAGGAGCTATTGCTCCACAACCTTATGTCCCTAGCAAGGTTACCAGACAACAAAATGTATGATCAATTCAATCACATAAATGAATCTTGATCCATATGCTCAAGAAGTCAATCATGCATGTAACCCCTACACTGATTGTTTGAGCTCACACTTGTAGCCCTCTCAAATCGGTGAAGAGTGTTAGGTTTGTTGCAAAAATTCTTTGCTACAACCAAGAGACCTTTACTTCTACAAATATTTACCACCAACATGCATGCATCACTAAACAAAGACCACAAATAGCCTTCCACAGAAGAATGTTAGATCAAATAAACATTAACATGTATAATCAGCCATAAGCATTGAATTATAGGAAAGGGAACATGTAATTTCATTAATCATAAATAAAATGGTACAATAATACCTTCAAGCATAAGGTCCTATCCTTAAGCTTATAGTATGGTCTCCTTCTCCCAATACAACAGAGCTCTCACACTATAGTGTGGATACTCCATCTAACCCCCTTTCCTCTTGTTGAGATTATATAGGCTCATTCTGTCCTCTAAGAGAATGTATCTAGATACCTAGGGGATTGAGAAGTTAGGGAACACATACAATAATTGATTTCTAGCCAACTCATACACATGTGGGTCAATTTGATCTCCTTGGGAATGACAAACGCTAGAAACAATTTTCAAAATTATGAGCTTTTTCTCCATTATCTCAATTATGAAATAATTATTATCTCATAATTATAATATTTTGGAAAAATAATTATGAGAAATTGCTCAATTATGTAATTTCACCCTTTTAAAATGGAATAAATCTCACATAGGTAATGAAAAGGTGAAAGGGGCTGCATTCTAGCCAATAAATGAGGTAAGTTGAACTTGGGTTTCTATCGCTATAATGGAGTGGTAAATAGGGTTATAACAGATTCCCCCTAGTGCATGAGGTCAAAAAGAAACTGATGGTTGAAATGCATTACAGTAATACTTAAAGCTCAAAATGGGAGGAAGGAGCCAAGATTGCGAAGATAGATAAGAGGAACTAAAGTTTTGAAGTCTCAACTCTGCTGGTAACATACCTAAGTTAGAAATACCCATGCTCAGCCAGAAAGAGAAACTAAACATGGGTGCAAAACATACACTACGAATCCATGACATGAAATGTTAGGACATGGACACGAACAATACATAGTGGATCAATGTGACTCATCAAATATATCATACCCACCAAAAAATATAATGTGCATCTATGTCATAGTATTCATCAGTAGCAATGTGGACAGATAAGAGACAAAAGGTGTCCCAGAGTAGTCCTCAAAGTACATAAATGATACATAACTCCAATGTAGCCTAGGAAGGGTATGATATAATAGTGAGATATCCCTAACCTAGGGTCTTCGATATAGCCCTATTGGGATGAGGTCCCCAGGGGCATAGAGGAATTAATTAGTATTTTTTATAACAAATTTTGTAAAAGATGTAAAGTCTTCGCGATTTGTGGATGCAAAGCGCATAGTTGAATAAAAGTCAAAGGGGCTCAACCCCTAGTTTTAAGTAAAGTTTTGAGTCAGTTTTGAGATTCACCCATGGTCCATAGACCATGGAATTGTATGAAAAAATATCTAAATAGTTGAGTCTTAGCGAAAGGAAGAGGTAACTAGATAGAACTAAGATATAGGATTGAGTTGATCAAAGGGTATTGGGCAGAAGTTAAGGTAGGAAGGCTCTGCTTCCTACGCTTAGAAAGGGAAAGAAAGGCTTCACAGCTATTTGCATGGAGGAATATGTAGAGTCCACTGCTGAGTGCGTAGACCCCTGTAGCTGTGTGTGCAGGGTAGTTTGAGTCTATAAATCCATGAGTTGAAGATCAATAAAAGGCAGTTTCTAAAGAACTATTGAGTATTTTTGTTTATATCTGTTTATGTTATATGCTGCTGATAAATGAATTTCTTTATGAAATATTGATTGAATTCTATGCGATTATCTTGAATCAATCTTAATAATGTACGCAATGAATGTTTAAACACTTCCATGAAGAATCTAGTGATTTCTCTTATGTTTACTGATGACTTAAGTAGATTTGCACGAACACAAATTTAGGATTTCTTTTTGATGTGTGTAAGTAGGTAGATTGACTGTTAGAGGTGCGCAAGGATTGATCATGGACCTTCGCGAAAGTTGAAAAAACATTTTAATAGAGTTACAGTGACGGGACCTAGAAGTCCATCGATCTGTGCAGAAGTAGATCTGAGGCGCTAAAAGACAACACACTAGTCTCTGGATGCAGAAACTTGGTTCTTGCATCCCCCCATACTGCTTCAGGTGAGACTGTAGCCTGCGCTATGCGGGTTGTTGCTGAAAGGGCCAGTAATGTAGGGTTTTGTTGGTTGGTGCAACTAACTCTGAACCTGGGTCAAGACTCCCTAAGCCAATAAATGGTTCTGTTACCGGGACCGGGATCTACTTGAAAGATATGTGTGATGTCGCATCATTGGAATCCGACCAAGAAAGAAATTGAAAAGTGGTTGGATCACAAGATTCATGAGTTCGCGGTGCAAGAAAATAGGAATCCACGCCTATCAAAGGAAGAGTGGTTGAACAGGTACCTGTATACAGAGATACATGAGATCTTCTTCTGCACCTTCCCCATTGAACTGTATGAGTGGTTAGCTAAATTGACAGACAGTCAAGGAAGGTGGAAGCTTGATAGTCCTATAGTGTGGACTCCAAAATTAGTGCAATGACTAGAAGCCTCTGAAAACAAGATCGCACGGGTTGTCGATCACTGGCTCAATCAAATTCTAGGAGGATTTGTTACATAATTTTCATTTGATGCCTCAGTCAGCTATAGCGAAGAGGAGCGAATATTCTTCAACGGATCACGAGGTAAGTACTTATGTTCATTGAATACTTCGATTAAAATGTTTTTATGTGAAAAACGAGTGATTCCATTACCTTGATGTTTGGATCTACGAGGAGTGGACGAATCTTTATAAATCGTGAAATATCCAGACCAAAGTATAGTCCATTGATTAGACCTCCTTCAAGCGACGATGAAGTGGTGGGGCAGACTACGTCACGAAGTGTTGTTAAGCTAATCACTCGAGGGATTCCTAGAACAATTCATCCATCCACACCACCTCCACCTCCACCGCATAAAACTTTACCCACATCTCCCCCTCCACCACCACCTATCAACATGGCGAACGCAATGGAAATTCAGATCTTCAAGGGAATAGGAAATGAAGATACGGAGTAGTTCTGGTTTGTTGCGAATTCTATGTGGACATCTCAACAGATCATTGATGATGACATAAGGAAGGCACAGTTGGTTACCACTTTGTAGGATCGCATGCTAACTTGGTACATTAAGTATTGTTCTGATAATCCTCTTGCAATGCTAGCAGAGACTAAGATGACTTGCAACAAAGAGTTTAGTAAACCTAAATCTGACTCATAATCAGTAAATGGATTTAAAGAGATCATGATGAGGGTTGAGGAGACACCTTGGGAATTTGATCAGAGGTTGAAGTGTCAGATCAGAGAGGCTAGCATGCAGATCACAGATAGCTAGCATCGTGAATGGTTTATAGCGTCACTTTTTCCCCACTTAAGGATTGATCTGTCATAATAGAAGATAGAAACACAAGCATAAGCCTTGCAAATCACGATGAGGCTACATGCATCACCTATTCAGAATATGAACCTGGGAGTACAACAGATCCACTCACACTTAGAAATAAAATTTTTGAAGAAAGACAGGGAGATTAAACCAGAAGCACACACATAATTCTGGTGTTTGAAGTGCAAGGGCCATGGGCACAATAAAGATCATTGTCTCGTGTACACAAATTATATGACAAGAAGGGGGCTAGTTCCCCTGAAGCCAGAAGCCCCAACAGGTCCAAGCATGGGGGCTGTGCTATGGTGTGCTATTTTTTAGGTTGTTGGACAACATGCGATGGATAATTTCCACTTACTTGAGAAGTTCGTTTAGACACCCCAACAGTTGTTCTGTACTTTCTGCAAATCTGTGGGCCATGATGAGTGCCACTGTCGAAGCTATGAGTTGATGATTGAAACAACCCCTACTTACCATATGCAAGTAGAAACTTGGCCTCCAGATCAAGATGCAGGAGGGGTGCGTAGAGGTTATCAAGGTCAAGGATGAGGCCGAGGAGGAGGAGGACCTAGTAAAGGTCGCGGTTAAATTATTTGCTACAACTATGGACAACCGGAGCACTATGCACGAGAGTTCCAGAAACCTACACATCCATCATGTCAATAATGTAGACAATTTGAACATACTATAGAAGAATTCCCAATGTTAATATCCAAAATGTAAGAGAAGAAAACGCAGCCTCAACAACCAACGTAGAATTTACAAATGATGAGGGCTAAGCACAACGAAGAAGATCAAAGTGTTAATATTTTTCTGAGAAGTGGAATGACAACTGGCACTGATACATGTAAACACCCTAAAGAAAAGGGATGGGTCTGTAAAGTGCCAGAGAAAGAAACCGTCTTTGATCTGGATCGCACTAAGGAAACATTTATGGAAGCCAAGAAGAGCTTTGTTGAGGCCTCCACCTCCGAAAGCGAGGGCAAGATACAAGAAATCAACACACCTACAAATGTTGATCCCTCTGTACTCACTACGTTTTTAGAGACATGCATGAAGTTGTTGCGTGATAGCAAGGTTATGGAGGCCCTGCAAGAACTAATAAACAAATGCACCAGTAAAGAAAAGGCCCCTAATGGACACCACGTAGTCAGAAATATTGGCAAGCATAAGGCACAAACAGGGCAAGAGATGAGGCTAACCACACAGATAGGTAATTATAAAATGGATCAAGTCATCCTAGATCTGAGATCCGATGTGAATGTTTTACCGAAACAGACATGGGAAAGCATGGGGAGACTTGCGTTGTAGTGGTCTCCGATTCAACTTAGAATGGAAAACCAACAGAAAATCATCCACATGGGACGATTATATGGAGTAACAGTTGATATTGAAGGTGCGAGTGCGATGAAAGACTTTGAAGTTATAGAAATTGTCGATGACAGTAATCCCTACCCCACGCTCCTAGGAATTGACTAGGCTATTGATATGAATGGGGTCATTAACTTAAAAAAGAGGACAATTTTGTTTGAAATAAAGTTGCTTCGAGTTATAGTGCCACTGGATCCGCCAGAAGGGGCATTCTATACTGAACCAGTCTACGATTAAGAAGAAAGTGATGATGAGTTGGATCAAATTTACAAGATAACGGTGCGAGATAAGGACTGGATCAATTCGATGGTAGATGGGTAGATTGCATGGGACCGGGAGAGTTCCTGCACCTCTGACTCAGATGAGGAGTTAGAGCTTTGGTAGAATCACTTACATGAAGTTTCTACATTGCGATGCAATAGGATGACGAAGGCATTGCGCTCTCTTTCATCAAAGGTAAGAAAATTACCTTATTATGATGGTTTAACTAACGTAGATATGTTTTTGGATGAATTTGAGCACGAATTCCCTGAAGACCACTGCTTCCAAGAATTAGAACTGGCATTGCGTGCTACGCTTGCACGATGGTGGGGTACGCATAAAGATAGTTTTTCTGTATGGAGAGATTATCGAAGAATGATGAAGCTACGGTTTGGGTATGCTAATACCAGATTGGCTGAGAAGTACAATGGAAGCCACGATCCATGTGATCACCTAGCGAAGTGGACTCAAGCATGGGGGACAAAACCATAGCCAAAATGGGTGAACATATTTTTTCATACCTTGGACACAATTCCCATGAACTGGTATCTGGAAACGGAGCTCCGCCATGGCACTGTGCAGTGGGATGTATTGAAGGAAGGGTTCTTATTGACTTTCAGCTTTGAATACGGTTTTGCAAGCATTGATGAAGTGCTGCAAGAGATTAAGGCAGTTATCTTGAGAACGCCAAAGGAACATATTTAATGGACCCAACCAGACTGGAGCACCTGGTTGTGCCATGCATTGGAATGTTATAATGTGACCACTAAAGAGGAAGAATATGATCCAAGGAACATCAATATTCCCTAGGCAGAAGGGAATTGTGAAGTCGAGGGACCACAAATAGAAAAATCAGACATTTTCACACCTTTGAAGACAAAGCAAGTAAACATTGGCACTAAGGAAAAACCAAAGTTCATGAAAATTGGAGATTATTGGGATGACGCTACAGTAGATAAAGTTGTTGAATTACTCTGCGAGTACCAGGATCTCTTTCACGCTAAGTTTTCAGATCTAAAGGGCATAGTCAGTGATTTGGGTGTTATGAAGATCACACTAAATCTGGATGTGAAGTCTGTTAAACATAGGCCTTACCACCTTAATCCTAAGTATAAGGAAAAGGTTAACCAAGAGCTAGATAAGATGCTTGAGGCAGGAATCATAGAACCTGTTGAGGAATATGATGGGGTGAGCCCGATGGTTGTCCAGGAAAAGAAACAAAAAGGTGAAATAAGGATTTGCATAGATCTACGGAAGCTTAATGATGCATTTGTTCATGATCCATTCCCAATGCCATTTACAGATGAAGTATTAGACAATGTTGGAGGGAAGGAGGCCTATTCCTTTATTGATGGGTTTTTAGGGTATTATCAAATTAAGACCGCGCTAGAGGATAGGAGCAAAATGACCTTTGTGATGGAATAGGGTTGTTTGTAGTACACTGTGATGCCATTTGGACTAAAGAATGCACCTGCGATATTTTCCACCGTAGTCATAGCCACGTTCAAGGAGTTCATTCATAAGTTTCTGGAAGTGTACTTTGGTGGATAGATGGTGTTTGGATTAGTGAAATGCCATGTAACAAGTCTGTGTCTGATGTTGGATACATGTCGCAGATACCAGATTGCATTGAATTTGAAAAAATGCATATTCTGTGTTCCTTTTGGGATCTTGCTGGGTCATGTTGCGTGCAAGCAAGGATTGCTGGTGGACCCTGCAAAGATTATGGCAATTGTGAACTAGGAGGCCCCTAGGAATTTCAAGCAGTTGCGTGCAATGCTAAGACATATGGGATACTATATAAAATCTATCAATGCTTATGCTCAAATTACTACGCCCATGGAGAAACTTCTAAAGAAGGATGTGACATTCTATTGGGACGAAGAATGTCAGTGCAACTTAGATGTGTTGAAAGAAAAGATGCTCACTACACCGATCTTGGTATTCCCTGATTGGAAAAAGGAGTTTCAAGTACATGCAGATGCCTCTTACATTGTGTTGGGTGTAGTGCTAACGTAGGCTGGTGGAGGAGAAATGGACCATCCTATAGCCTTCACAAGTAGAAATTTATCGAAGGCTCAGAAAAATTATTCAACGACTTAGCGTGAAGGGTTTGACATGGTGTATGTGCTGCAAAAATTCAGGCATTATCTATTAGGAGGGAATTTCAAGATGTACACAAATCACTCTGTCGGCTGGATAAATCGTTCTTGCGGACAAGACTGATCTCCCTAGTATCAACTGATATCTAGCAACAAGCAAAACAAGCAAATCTACCTTTCTCTAAATATTGCGATTTATAAATAAAAACCAAGAGGTGTTTTAGACCCTAGCTTAAGTCCAATGCTAGTTTGTGGTAGCCATGCTTCGACCATCTGAATGAGTTTCCTTTTAAGAACCTGCAAATGCAAACAAGCACACATCAAATAGCACCTGCATAGCCAATATAATAAATCATATTCATCATGGTGATCAAGGAATCCATGAAATAAACCATAGAAGACAGCTTATTGAGAAAAATAAACTTGATTGTATTAACTTTGAACAAAGAAGAACCCTACAACCTTTGGTGCCTTGATGTTGTACAAGCTCCTCCCGGGGTCCAAGCAAGAATATCCTCTACTTTGACAAGATTCACACTCTTCCCAATGAGATCAAAAGGTATGTAATCTCTCCTCTCAAGCTCAATTAGGAAGTCTAAATTCCAACAGCATTTACCGTCAAAAATATTCAGCTTTCAACCTCCCAAGTAACCAGTCCAATGCCACATTTTATAGTGCAAAGGAAGGAGGTTACATGTCCACCTATGAAGGGATAGAGTCCTCCTTCAAAGGGATAAGTTCCTCACATCAAGGGGTTAGCTCCTTAAGGTATGGGATGCATGAACCTTAAAGGAGTGAACTTGCCACCTCAATATTCCTTCTAGAATCTTCCAGAAATGACTCAAAGTGAGTTTTTAAGAATGTACTTGCACCTTTTTGACTTTTACAGGGGTCCGCGCCCATTACACAGAGACAGAGTGGTCAGGTACGCAGGGGACATGACCAGTAGGTGAGGGACCTCACGTAATGATAAGAGAAAGTGTAGAACCAGAGTTTTAGCGACTTTTAATGGCTTTCTCTTATTTTCAAGGTTTGACATGAAGAACTGAGGTTTAAGACTTGAAAAGGAGGAAAGTATGAGTGGTGATAGACTCACACCGATTGCAGAATGTCATGGTGACAATATTTTGTGCAATAGATTTCCCCCTAAAGTGCGAAGTCTATAATAGATGAGGATAGCATTTGTCATCTAAGAAGAGTGAAGTACTTTATCATTTCAAGGATCATCCTGTGGACACCCTGGTTGGAACCTGTAAAAACATTCAATACAAATATATATATGTGAACATATCATCGCTGAGGTAGGCATTCCCATACTCAGATCAAAACTGACTAGAAACTAACTAAACTGCTCTGATATAGGAATGATTTTGTAATACATCACAAGTATAGACATATGTAGACACAGTATGGGCGCAACCATCTTTTTATGAATAGTCCACTGTATAATGAATAACAAAATTCCTCGCAGCCTGGATGGTGGAAACTAGATACAGGTTCCTGATTTCTGCTTCCCGAACTAGTACGATTCTATCCATGTGAATGAATGTGTCAAAGTTGAACATGGTAGAAACCAATTGATTACCAGTCAATGATGTAAACTGTTAACAAGTGTGAGAGAAACCACTAGTAATTTCAATGGCTGTCAAAGTACTCAGTACAATCCATGAAATGTGAATAGATGGGCTGATGTTGAACATGTTATAGAATCCTTTGATCGAAGGTCAATGATGCAACCTGTCGTCGAAGGCGAGAAACCTGCCATTAAGGCATGCAAATTCCAAGGTACTGATGATTTCTAGATCATCTTTCTAGATAATGAGCTGAAGTCGATAGAAAGTGATCCGTCGTAGGCAAGCCCACAACACGAAATCATAGATCAAGTTTGAAGAAATATATTTGGCAAGGACTAACTCAGGGATGGTCAAGATGGATGACAGATATTTTGTAGATGAATGGTTTATTTGGACTGACCTCTTGAACACATAACGACACTGCAGATGGTTTTGTGACAATTGACCCAAAGCTAATACCTAGAAACCGGCTAAAGACTTTCAATATGGTTTGATTAATTGTTAGGCAAAGGATTTCCCAACCCAGGTGAACAAAAGTGTCGTGTTCAAGAACTGTTGACTGCTTTTCTAAAACACAAAGTATAACAAACAGGTTCATTTTTCTCTCTTTTCCCTCACCATTTCTGGCAAGTACCTCTTTATTTTTGACAAGCTTGAGGAGGATAACATTTGCTTGGTTATAAGCTCATCCTTCGAATGAGTCCAACTTAGTTTGAAATTCGAACCCTAAGAGGGAGTGGTTCGTTCCTGTTTAAAATTGAACAGGTCCTTTACTGTTAAATTTTAACGAGTCCAGTATAGGAGAAACTCGGCGTTTTTCAATTTTAGGGAGCCAGAAGAAAAACTTAAGAAAACTCCATGGTTGTCCTTTTTCGTAAATTTGTGTCTCCCAACAGCATTTCACCTCAAAAATCTTTAGCTTTCAACCTCCCCAATATGGTCGCCAATTTGTCAGCCGGATAAATCGTTCTTGCGGACAAGACTGATCTCCCTAGTATCAACTGATATCTAGCAACAAGTAGAACAAGCAAATCTACATTCTCTAAATATTGTGATTTATAAATAAAAACCAAGAGGTGTTTTAGACCCTACCTTAAGTCCAACGCTAGTTTGTGGCAGCCATGCTTCGACCATCTGAATGAGTTTCCTTTTAAGAACCTGCAAACACAAACAAGCACACATCAAATAACACCTGCATAGCCAATATAATAAATCATATTCATCATGGTGATCAAGGAATCCATGAAATAAACCATAGAAGACAGCTTATTGAGAAAAATAAACTTGATTGTATTAACTTTGAACAAAGAAGAACTTTACAACCTTTGAAGCCTTGATGTTGTACAAGCTCCTCCCAAGGTCCAAGCAAGAATCTCCTCTACTTTGACAAGCTTCACACTCTTCCCAATGAGATCAAAAAGTATGTAATCTCTCCTCTCAAGCTCAATTAGGAAGTCTAAATTCCAATAGCATTTACCTTAGAAAATATTCAGCTTTCAACCTCCCCAGTAACCAATCCAATGCCTCATTTTATAGTGCAAAGGAAGGAGGTTATAGGTCCACCTATGAAGGGATAGAGTCCTCCTTCAAAGGGATAAGTTCCTCACATCAAGGGGTTAGCTCCTTAAGGTATGGGATGCATGAACCTTAAAGGAGCAAACTTGCCACCACAAGATTCCTTCTAGAAGCTTCCAGAAATGACTCAAAGTGAGTTTTTAAGAATGTACTTGTGCCTTGTTACTTTTACAGGGGTCCGCACCCATTACACAGAGACAGAGCGGTCAGGTATGCAGGAGACATGACTAGTAGGTGCGGGACCGCAAGTAATGCTAAGAGAAAGTGCGGAACGAGAGTTTTAGAGACTTTTAAGGGCTTTCTCTTATTTTCAAGGCTTGACATGAAGAACTGAGGTTTAAGACTTGCAAAGGAGGAAAGTATGAGTTGTGATAGACTCACACAGATTGCAGAATGTCATGGTGACAATATTTTGTGCAACACACTCTGCCTTGAAATACTTTGTCAACAAGCCTGTGTTGGGGGGGAGGATCTGCAGATGGTTGCTATTATTTTAGGAGTATGAATTTGAAGTAATTGTGAAGTCGAGGAGGTTAAATGCTAGACCTGACCATTTGTCATGAATCGAAACAAGAGAAGAACCTAATAATTTGGAGGAAGGGTTGCCATATGCACAACTCTTTGTGCTGTGCATAACAGATGACCATTTTGCAGACATTATTCACTTCTTGACTATGGGGATGGCACCGGAAGGATATACAAGTCAACAGAAGAAGCAATTAGTAGTGCGCATGACCAATTTTTCAGTTATTGCAGGACATTTGTATAAAATGGGTGTGTTATCACCTGGATTGAACCTCAGGTTGAAGGGAGGCAAGCCAGCGTAACCACAAACCACGCTTAACCAAGTAGCTAGCCCTACTAGGCCGGGAGAGGGCTCTCTTCATAAGGATCTTATCCAAGATGACTAGATTAGGAAAATGATTTTAGGCTAGGTATAGTAGCACGAAAGTTTTGATTGAATTTGTTGGTGTTTGTTGGATCAGATGGAGCTGGGTAGTTTAGGTCTGCGAAATTAGGTAAAAAATGCAGGGTGTTCTATGAGGCAAGGTAGGCATAGGCTTTAGCAATTTAGGCTTAATGGTGTGAGGTGTTCAAGACTGATGAGGAGTTGAGGAGGGCATGTGACAATCATGGATCCTTCTCAAACAATAGGAAACATAAAATATCGAATGATTTCCCAAGGTAGAGCACTGTAACAATGGATTCTACCTATCTAACTTGATAACATTCAATAAGAAGCAATGAAATGGATGTTGGCATACATAAAACATGTAAACAAATGATTACAAAAGAAGAAACTGTGCTAAAACTCCATACCATAGGTATCCCATAAAAATAGCTGTAAATCCTATTAATTTCCTTGCCAAACTGCTTACAATGATGTACAATCAAGCTCTGAACATCCAAGTGAGTCCAACCTCTACAAATGACTAGGAAAATACATGATACAGACATCAGAATCACTTATTCTAGCCATCAAGGGTCGAATCCATGAGAAGAGGAATTTTTTCAACAAATTCTAAACAAGGAACTGAAATCCAGGCTACCTAACAACTTGCCTCTAAAAGAGGGGAAACTAATTCATTGCCCTCAAAACAACCTTTAATCTAATGAATCTACCATATACAACTATTTAACCATCATATTTACAAGCCATGACATCAATTACAATAGTGAATCATCCACCATGAGAGAGAAATCATGATCATAGTCCAAAACTGGCAAAATAGGCATCCTGAGCAAAATTTGCTCTACGTGCAATGCCACTGGCTCAATGCGTAGCACCAGTTTCAGGCTACTTTTTGAGGCCTTCCCATCATCCACATTGGGCCCATGATAGCTCATTGGAAATATATTCCAGTCTAGTTTTTTGAACACCTATAATTTCTGCATTTGGAGCTCATCTGACCCCTCAAAGCTTGATTCTCCCAAGGCTACTTCTGTGTGTCCAAAACCTGGTAGAAAGGTCAATTTTGGAGTGTTTTTGGACCTTCTGGTGGGATAATTTTGCTCCAAAAATTCTGAAAACTGCTAGGGTGCATGTCCTCACTACCGTAAATCCAAAAATATAAGCCATTCCTCCATTAGATGCCCCTAGGAAAAGCACAGTTTTCCTGTGTATTAAAATTCAAAATTTGCAAATGACAAAATTTGCCCAAAACTTGCCCAAAATTTATGTGAAGCACCACGATCATGTGCTTTGATAAGCTAAGGAAGCTTCAACCAACATTCTAAGTCTATCCTCCTGCACCTTTTCCTTCCCTTTGTGTAGCTGTTGTACCTCTACCTGCTGTGTCGATGAAGAAGGAAAAGCCCCTTCCACATCCTATTGAGTTAGCATTTGCCTATGGGATAATAAAGAAGGCAAGATCCCTTCCACATCCCATGGAGCAAACACTTGCCTAGCAGCTACAAACAATCTCCTAGTGCCCCTCTAATAGGTCAAGTAAACTGGCACCTCAGCAGTTCTTGTCTCTTTGATCTCTTTCCCTGTTTCCACATGACTAGAAGGCCCACCTATTTCTTGAAACACTGATGGAGGAATCTGGGGACCCCTAAACATGTCATGAGCAATGAATGTCTCCCAAGAGATATTGAGTAGACTGAGATGATGAAGACAAATAATTTTGATCAAGGAGTAGTGATAGATGCTGCTCATCTACTGAGGGTATGGCTTCTTCTGCACTAGGTAAGCCATATTCTCAATGTTTCTAAACAAAAAATATGGGAGATTTAACTTTTTCACCCTTGTAAAGTGCATGAGGAGCCTGATGTGGTAAGTGTACAACTTGGAAAATCTGCCCTACAAGTGACGTATTTGATGATGATTCTCATCAAGGGGACATACTTGTTCTCAAGAAATTTGAAAGGAAAAAGCATCTTCACCTGATTTCTATACTGAGGTTTACTGTAAGACTCATAATAATGTTCATCAAGATCTTGGGCCTTATACCATTTTTCACCAACATTTGGAATCCTAGTGGCATTTGAAATGATGGATGGTGACACTGTGAAAGTTACCCCAGCAAGGGTCGCTTTATTGTTTTGAAAATGAGCTACAAAGAGTCTAGTGAGCTCTGGGTGAAATTGTAATCTCTCCACTTGTTCACAAAACTCATAGCATCCCTGATATCTAAAACATGAAACAACCAACTAAGAAGCCTGTAGTTCCCTTAGGTTTGTTGGCTCTTCTCTTGTGATCTTGCTTCCATTATGAGGTTTTTTGTGCTGCCTGGCTTTTTCTATTGAACTATCACTAGCTGTGTTTTCCTCTTCATATTCATGATCTTCTCTATCCATGTTTACAATATTTTTTAGTTGCACACCTTTATAAAGGGTTGAAGGGAAAGGGTGGGAGTCTTTAGGATTGTAGGGATGTGTTTGGGTAGATTTAGACAAAATATGAATTATGAGAGTGAGGAAAAGGGTTTTTAGGATGAGGGATATAATGAGGGGATATGGGTGAGGGGACAGGTAATGATGTAAAGAGGGTTTTTAGTTCTAGTGATGGGTGATGGGAAACAAAGTAGTTAGGGTTTTGTAGAAGAAACTAGGGTTTGATATTAAGTGTGAAGAAAATGTCTAAAACATTCGTTGTGCACGCTAAAAAATCAAGTGTAGAAGGTCAACTTACTTGTAGAAGAGGGAATAGCAAGGAATTTGGTGAATTTTTTGGTGTTTGAGGCAATTTGGAAGCTCACTGCCCAATGCACAATGCCTTCACCCAGAAGCATAGTGCCTACTCCTACGCGCAGTGTCTATGTATTTTTGCACTGGAGAAATTCACCAGGAGCACAGTACACTACTCTACGTGCAGCGCCTCCTTCCCTACGCACAACGCAGACCATATTTCTTTAGAAGCGCAATGCCTTGTTCCCTATGTGCAACGCCTCCTTTCTTCTACTCAAACTCACTTGGATTTCTTCTTTTCTTTCTCTCCTTTGAACTCTTTGCTTACAAGATGAGCATAATGATTTAGAAAATAGAATGAGAGGGTTTATGTATGGGTACAAATTTGATTTTTCACTTTTGAAAAACTCGCTTTTCAAATGTTCCTTGTCTTTTTTAGAACTCTGTTTTTTAATGCTTGTTCTCATTTTGCCTTTGCAGGTGGATCAGTGCTCATGCTAACTTGATTTTTGCAGTGCTTTTTGTTAGGCAGTAGGGATAGATACTTAGGAGTAGCTGGGAATCATTATTACATATAGAAACATAAAATTACATAAGAAATATAAATAAAATCTATATACTCTGTTTTCACCTCAAAACATGTTTTGAGGTGAAAATTACATTAAGCTACTATGCTTGATTTATTAACCATCCTCATGTCTTTGCTGATCATTATTGTCATTTAATATCAAATTTTGGCTTTGGTGAAACCCTAAAACCTAATGAAATGGAATGCAGAGTGAGTATGAACCATGACTGAAGACAATAGAGAAGAGGATCATCAAGTACAGATCATGAGGGAAAACTGAAGTGAACACAATCCATCAGTGGATCCATGACCTAATGGGATTATGCAAACTTATCAGTATGGGACTCCTACGATGAAAATTTAAAAGAGAAAATTTTGATCACCGATGGCAGTATGGAAAGACTGACACTAACATTGGCTCCAATGGGGATGGTAGCTCCTTGGAGGTGCTAAGAACACCATAGACCAAGTAGCCTTATCCATTCGGCATGGAGTAAAAAAAACTCAATCTGAAATACATGACTGAATACTGATGACTCAAAGACACAAACTGACTTTTAGTCAACTAAAAATTGACTCAATACTAAAACACAATTGACAAACTGGAAAAGATGCTCAAAATGGAGCTTATTCAATAAAACCTACTCTAACCGTTCCATTCATCACGTGATCAGGTGAAATGAAACAACCAATGCAACCAAGTAAGCATTCTAGCTGCTGTTTGAATTCTCCACAAGTGCTTGTTTATGAGAAAGAAGAGAGAACCACTGAAATGAAACTCCCATGAAAACTTGTAAACAGATCCAAATTTTCCCAAATTGAATAATATGGATGCTCTATCTGACTCCAAAAATACTGAATAAGGATCTTGAAATTCATGTGCACTGGGACTTAGCTCATCCAATGGATTACTTTGCTTCTCCTCATACCATGAATGCAAACTTTCATCTGAGCTTTGTGACGAGACTCCTGCTGAAAATGACAAAAAAACCGGCTGCCGAATCAAGTTTGTATCAATACTTTTTTCAAGATCACAGTTAGCTAATGGAGAAGGACTTTGACTACAGACATCATCCAACACATCAGCTATTGGATCATGAAAAAATTGAAAAGACTGTTGCAACCCATTTTCTATTGGTTCCAAGGAGATTGCATGATTTTCTACAGGCTTCTCATTTGAAGATATACTATCCAAAATTCCCTTCAAAAACTGAAATGATTCAAAACATAATGGTATGGAATCATCTTGCATCATTTGATCATATGTTCCAACTTCCAAGTCTTCATCTTCAACTTGACATTCAAAGGAATTCGGGGGCTGCAAATCTATATATGAGAAGTCTTGAACAAGTATTTCATTGCCCTCTAGATGGTCGAGATCAAAACTTATCGACGGTTGATTTTTGATTGTAGAAATTTGTCTCCGTTGAACTGAAATGAAGTAAAACAAAGAGGCAAAGATCCTTCACTTCAAATTTTTTTGCACTTTCCTCCTCACTTCCATAGTTGATATGCATCGGCTGATCACCGAGCTACTGAAAGTGAACTTCCTTCTTCCACAAACCAGTTGTTGTTTTGTCTGCAAGACTAACTTCTATTTGGAGAACATAATCATCATCATACTGATCAAACTTAGGCAAATCGTAAAACACATCATCAAGCATACATTTGAAATCGACAGATCTCTCTTCTTTAAGATGATCTATAAAACAATCATTATCAGATCTATGACAACTGGGATAAGAAAGGAAATGTTTTGGATCAGCCACTTATTCTTCTTCAATCAGTGATCCATGGTCTTGAACATCATGCTCATTCCTTGTGGTGATCTTTTGCATCATCTCTTCAACTACACTTACCAAAATGTCGAGCTTTACCTCTAAAGACGTTGATTCCTCTGGATCTATGTTCTTCTTCTTTTCTACCTTCAACTTTGCCCTTCTGATCAGCAAATTAGCCTCTACATCTACTGCACTATTTTGCATCTCTTCAAGTGTTGTAAGGTTCCTTTCTCTCAACTGAAACTCCATTTCCAGATCAAAGGCATCCGGGTAGTGCAAGAGAGCAGATCCAGGAGGAGGCCTTATATTAGTAGGCATCGAAAAATAGACTTGGTTAAACCTAATAGAAAACTATTGTACTGTCTTCCCTGGTAGTCTTTTCAGCTGGTTATACTCTTCTAGAATCAAGAAAGGGTTTTGTTTGACCACCCACTTGTTAAGGAAAACTTCGACGAACTACTGGAAATCTGAGATGCTCGCATCATGTAGGGTTTTGAACCAACTTTTAACTTTGCCTTGCAAAGAAAGAGAAAAAAGCCTAATACTGACATCCTCTTCATCAACTTCAAAAAGGTCAAGAAAAGACTCAAAATTCAGTACATGTCTCTCAACAGTGATGTTGTCACATTCACCATCAAATCTTGGTAGATATAGGTAATGATTTTTAGGGAAAGCATGGGATATAGGAGGTAAAATCAGAGGCTTGTATCTATCTATAATTTTACAAGATATAGGAGTAAATACAAAAGTTGTAGAATTATTCTTGATCTCTTGAGGCTCAACAGTTTGAAGACGGTCATAATAAGATTCAGAAGAAGGGTCTTGATCAAGATCAAAGGCATGCGAACATTTTGTATTCACAATCTTCAAAGGGAAAGAAACAAATGTAGGTCTAGGATCTTTTCTCAGATACAGTATACTTTGTAAAGCCTTCTTGACATTCTCGGGAAAAGAGAAGATATAATTTATAACAAAGAACATAATGTCTTGGATGAAATTCCAACTTGAATACCTAATATTTCCATATTGTCCTTTCATATTACTATGGTCTGGTTGATCCACAAGTGGAGTCCTTAGATCTAATCTCGAAACTGATTTAGAGTCGCGAGGTGAATGATTTCAGCCTTTTGGTGTCTGATCATTGTCCACCATCAACAATCAAATCTAGATATGAACTTGATACATTTTGCTGAGGAACATAAAACTATGTTCCCCAGTATGGTCGCCATTATGTTATCACCTGGATTGAACCTCAGGATGAACGGAGGCAAGCCAGGGTAACCACAAACTATGCTTAGCCAAGTAGCTAGCCCTACTAAGCTGGGAGAGGGCTCTCTCCATAAGGATATCAGCCAAGATGACTGGATCAGGAAAAGGATTTTAGGCTAGGTATAGTAGCACAAAATTTTTGATTGAATTTGTTGGTGTTTGCTGGATTAGATGGAGCTTGGCAGTTTAGGTCTGGGAAATTAGGTCAGAAATGGAGGGTGTTCTATGGGGCAAGGTAGGCATAGGCTTTAGTAATTCAGGGTTAATGGTGTGAGGTGTTCAAGACTGATGAGGAGTTGAGGAGGGCATGTGACAATCATGGATCCTTCTCAAATAGTAGAAAACATAAAATATTGAATGATTTCCCAAGGTAGAGCACTGTAACAATGGATTCTACCTATCTAACTTGATAACATTCAATAAGAAGCAATGAAATGGATGCTGGAATACATAAAACATGTAAACAAATGATTACAAAAGAAGAAACTGTGATAAAACTCCATACCACAGGGATCCCATAAAAATAGCTGCAAATCCTATTAATTTCCTTGCCAAATTGCTTACAATGATGTACAATCAAGCTTTAAGCATCCAAGTGTGTCCAACCTCTACAAATGACTAAGAAAATACATGATATAGACATCAGAAACACTCATCCTAGCCATCAAGGGTTGAATCCATGAGAAGAGGAATTGTTTCAACAAATTCTAAACAAGGAACTGAAATCTAGGCTACCTAACAACTTGCCTCTAAAAGAGGGGAAACTGATTCATTGCCCTCAAAACAACCTTTAATCTAATGAATCTACCATATACAACTGTTTAACCATCATATTTACAAGCCATGACATCAATTACAATAGTGAATCATCCATCATGAGAGAGAAATCATGATCATAGTCGAAAACTAGCAAAATAGGCATCTTGAGCAAAATTTTCTCTACGCACAGCACCACTGGCTCAACGCATAACGCCACTTTCAGGCTACTTTTGGAGGCCTTACCATCATCCAAATTTGTCCCATGATATCTCATTGGAAAGGTTTTCAAGTCTAGTTTCTAGAACACTTAGAATTTCTGCATTTGGAGCTCATCTGATCCCTCAAAACTTGATTCTCCCAAGGTTTCTTCCATGTGTCCAAAAACTGGCAGAAAGGTTAATTTTGGAGTGTTTTTGGACCTTCTGGTGGACTAAGTTTTCTCCAAAAATTTTGAAAATTCCTAGGGTACATGTCCTCACTGCCCTAAATCCAAAAATGTAAGTCATTCCTCCATTGGATGCCCCTAGGAAAAGCGCAGTGCCACCTGTGTATTAAAATTCAAAATTTGCAAATGACAAAATTTGCCCAAAACTTGCCCAAAATTTGTGTGAAGCACCACCATCATGTGTTTTGATGAGCCAAGGAAGCTTCAACCAACATTCTAAGTCTATCCTCCTGCACCTTTTCCTTCCCTTTGTGCAGTTGTTGTACCTGTACCTGCTATGTCAATGAAGAAGGCAAAGCCCCTTCCACATCCTGTGGGGTTAGCATTTGCCTATGGGATGATAAAGAAGGCAAGGTTCCTTCCACATCTCGTGGAGCAAACACTTTCCTAGCAGCTATAAACAATCTCCTAGTGCCCCTCTGGTAGGTCAAGTAAACTGGCACCTCAGCAGTTCTTGTCTCTTTGATCTCTTTCCCTGTTTCCACATGACTAGAAGGCCCACCTATTTCTTGAAACACTGATGGATGAATCTGGGGACCCCTAAACATGTCATGAGCAATGAATGTCTCCCAAGAGATATTGAGTAGACTGAGATGATGAAGAACAATAATTTTGATCAAGGAGTAGTGATAGATGTTGCTCATCTACTGAGGGTATGGCTTATTCTGCACTAGGTAAGCCATATTCTCAATGTTTCTAAACAAAAAATATGGGAGATTTAACTTTTTCACCCTTGTAAAGTGCATGAGGAGCCTGATGTGGTAAGTGTACAACTTGGAAAATCTGCCCTACAAGTGAAGTATTTGATGATGATTCTCATCAAGGGGACATACTTGTTCTCAAGAAATTTGAAAGGAAAAAGCCTCTTCACCTGATTTCTATACTGAGGTTTAATGTAAGACTCATAATAATGTTCATCAAGATCTTGGGCCTTATACCACTTTTCACCAACATTTGGAATCCTAGTGGCATCTGAAATGATGGATGGTGACACTGTGAAAGTTACCCCAGAAAGGGTCACTTTATTGTTTTGAAGATGGGCTACAAAGAGTCTAGTGAGCTCTAGGTGAAATTGTAATCTCTCCACTTGTTCACAAAACTCATAGCATCCCTGATATCTAAAACATGAAACAACCAACTGAGAAGCCTGTAGTTCCCTTAGGTTTGTTGGCTCTTCTCTTGTGATCTTCCCTCCCTTATGAGGTTTTTTGTGCTGCCTAGCTCTGTTTGTTGAACTGTCACTAGCTGTGTTTTCCTCTTCATATTCATGATCTTCTCTATCCATGTTTACAAGATTTTTTAGCTGCACACCTTTAGAAAGGGTTGAAGGGAAAGAGTGGGAGTCTTTAGGATTGTAGGGATGTGTTTAGCACAGATTTAGACAAAATATGAATTATGAGACTGAGGTAAAGGGTTTTTAGGATGAGGGATATAATGAGGGGATATAGGTGAGGGGACGGGTAATGATGTAAAGAGGGTTTTTAGTTCTAGTGATGGGTGATGGGAAACAAAGCAGTTAGGGTTTTGTAGAAGAAACTAGCGTTTGATATTAAGTGTGAAGAAAATGTCTAAAACATTCATTGTGCAAGCTAAAAAATCAAGTGTAGAAGGTCAACTTACTTGTAGAAGAGGCAATAGCAAGGAATTTGGCGAATTTTTTTGTGTTTGAGGCGATTTGGAAGCTCACTACCCAACATGCAGTGCCTTCGCCCAAAAACACAGTGCCTGTGTATTTTTGCACTGGAGAAATTCACCAGGAGCGCAGTGCACTACTCTACGTGCAGCACATCCTTCCCTATGCGCAGCATCGACCAGATTTCTTTAGAAGCGTAGCTCCTTGTTCCCTACACGCAGTGCCTCCTTTCTTTTGCTCAAACTCACTTGGATTTCTTCTTTTCTTTCTCTCCTTTGAACCCTTTTCTTGCAAGATGAGAATAATGATTTAGAAAATAGAATGAGAGGGTTTATGTATGGGTACAAATTTGATTTTTCACTTTTGAAAAACCCTCTTTTCAAATGTTCCTTGCCTTTTTCAGAACTCTGTTTTTTTAATGCTTATTCTCATTTTTCCTTTACAGGTGGATCAATGCTCATGCTAACTTGATTTTTGTAGTGCTTTTTGTTAGGCAGTAGGGATAGATACTTAGGAGCAGCTGGGAATCATTATTACATATAGAAACATAAAATTACATAAGAAATATAAATAAAATCTAAATACTCTATTTTCAGGGGAAAATTACATTAAGCTACTATGCTTGATTTATTAACCATCCTCATGTCTTTGCTGATCATTATTGTCATTTAATATCAAATTTGACTTTGGTGAAACCCTAAAACCTAATGAAACCAAACCCTATGACCTAATGAAATGGAATGCAGAGTGAGTATGAACCATGACTGAAGAGAATAGAGAAGAGGATCAACAAGTACAAATCATGAGGGAAAACTGAAGTGAACACAATCCATCAGTGGATCCATGACCTAATGGGATTATGGAAACTTATCAGTATGGGACTCCTACTATGAAAATGTAAAAGAGAAAATTTTGATCACTGATGGCAGTATGGAAAGACTGACACTAACAGGGTGTAGATGAAATATTTTGAAGATATGTGCTGGACTTTGAGCCGGACAACATGCTCGCTGAATCTCATGGGGGAGCTGTGGGAGGCCATTATGCAGGCAAAGCAACTACACAGAAGATTTTGCGCATATGTCTATGGTGTCCAACATTGCACAAGGATTCCAAGGTATACTGTAAGGTGTGCGATGCATATTAAAGAACTAGTAGAACATCACGAAGGGATGAGTTACCCCTACATCCTTAGGTGTCCCTGCAGGCATTTGAAAAGTGAGCGGTTGATTTTGTTGGGCCAATTCAGCCCCCGAGAAAGAAAATGGGTGCGCGTTATATTATCATTGTGATGGAATATCTAACCAGATGGGGGGAAGCATAGCTGATCAAGGATTGTACAGGGACTATGGCAACAAATTTTTTGTTTGAGTATGTCCTAACTAGATTTGGATGCCTGAAAGTATTAATGAGTGATAGGGGTACATAATTTTTGAATGAAACGATCAGCATGTTGACTTAGGAGTTCCAGGTCCACCATTAGAAAATTACACCATATCACCCGGAGGAAAATGGAACTATCTAAGCTTTCAACAATATTTTGGAGAACGCACTGACAAAGATCTGTAATGCACAGAAAAATGAGTGGGATTTTTGCGTACCTGTAGTACTCTGGGCTTATAGGACTACTTGTAAGAAGCTGATAGGGCAAACGTTGTTCAGATTAGTATATGGGGTTGAAGCCGTAATGCCAATGGAATACATTGTGCCTAGTTTGTGCATAACAACTTTGACGGATATGGCGAATTGCAAGGCCTTGGAAGAACGGCTCGCGTAGCTGATGGAGCTCAAAGTAGACTGATATTTGGTAGGATTCCATCAACAAGTACAGAAGGAACGTGAAAAATCATGGCATGATCGCCACATCAAGCTTCACACATTCAAGGTAAATGATCTTTTCCTGTTATATGATAGTAAATTCACTACATTTCTGGGTAAATTCTAGATGAATTGGTTAGTACCATATATTATCAAAGAAATTACAGATGATGACGTAGCTCAGCTCACGAAGCTAAGTGGGGAACCCTTCCTGGGAAGAGTGAATGGGAGTAGGTTGAAGTTGTATACAGGGAATCCTGCACAATGACTATATGGCAGTAAGATAGTCTTAGTGCTCTAGGTAGTTGCAAGGGAGCATGGGACTATAAACTACACTACCTGATTTGAAGGAAAAAGCAGCAAGCAGGCTGCCTGGAGAATGACAAATATGTAGCCGATGAAGTTGCGCTCAAGAAGCTGCACCATGAGGGAAGGTACCGTGCAACCTAGTAGGAAAATGACAGTTGGAGTTACTGTTCATGAATTGACGGCTAGAAGACAGTTAACTGGAGTGGGATGGTGGAAATTAAGGCAAAAATGTTTGAAGATTTGCTGCAAAAACAACATTTATTATCATAATTTAGGGGGAATGGTTGGATTTCAATTCAGAAACCCCTATAAATTATGTGTTCCGGTCCAACAGAGAACACTTTGTGCTCTAAGACTTGTTGCTAGATTTTGTTGTCTGTTGCCTATGAGCCTAATGTTCTAGGAAGAAATCCTATCATGAGAAAATTGTTCTCCCATAGCATGAGAGTTATTTATGGAAAGAATGAATGCCACTAACCCTGTCGAAGCCCTGAGTTCAGGAGCTGCTGTGTCCAACGCGCTGGGATCAAAAGTGTTGAGTGTAGAGGCTATGATTGCGTTGCCCATGGTTCCGAGGTCTCCTAGGTTGAAACAAATTGTGACAAAAGAAAAACAACCTACAATGAAAGAGAAGCAACCAACAACGAAGGAAAAGCAGAAGAAGTTAGTGCCGCTGCGCGCGTCACCGAGGAAGCATACCGAAACATGGGAAAAACAGAAAAAGGATAAGAAGCCAGAAAAAGTAGTGGACCCGAAGGAGGAATAATTCCAAGGACTGGAGGATATTGATGCTGAAGGGGTGGAACAGATGACGAGGCTACCTAAGTATATCCCTTCACGCAAGGGAAAATCTAAGGTCACGAAGGATCCCGATACGGGAAAATTTTCAGTGTCAACACCCTTGCTACTTGAGCAAGTTGTGTTCGAGGGTCCTAGGCTGGCGCGCATTCCATTTCTCAAAATGGAAGATTGGGACCTTGTGGACCACACAAAGTTTCCGCACTTGGCGACTCACAAGTACATGCAGAAAGTATACTTTGAAGACACGGGGGTTACAACTTTGGAGCCCATGAAGTGGGTGCACAGTGTTAAGCAGTTAGGCCTACTCAATCTACTATTGGTGCCGCATTATCACCACACCCACATTAATATGGTCTGTGTGTGCTAGCTCCTCGCGTTGGTGCATGATATATGTCTATGGCTAGGAGAGCCTATCCCTATCACTGACATGTTGATCCATAGGATCATGAAGTTACCTTACAAAGGCATGAACCCTGCCGAGTTCAAAGGAAAAACTGGAGAGAAAGAATTGGCAGACAAGATGAAGAAGGAGTTTGGGCTGACAAAAAAGTCATGAGGGTATTCCATCACATCCATATCAGACCCAGTGGTGCAGTTTTCTACACAGATCCTAGCAGGCAAGGTAATGATAAAATGTTGTGTGGATGAAGTTCCAGCGCTGGTCATTTCACTCGCATTGCAGTGCATGAAGGGGGTTTAGTACAACTTGGCCAAGTATCTATGTTAGGAGTTCCTCACGAACTGTCACGAGGCCCAGGAGGAGAGCCAACCATTTCATTATGCCTGGCTATTATTATCCATTGTTTTGGTTGCTTGGCAATTATCAGAGGATAACCAGTTTCCTTTGCACAAAGAGTAGTTGCCCAAGGCAGCATGATTTTCCTCATTATGGGCATCAAAAGATGCAGAACGGGTGAAGGAAACAAAGATCTTTTGGATTCTGATGGAGATGGATATGAATATGGTGGTGAATCAATGACCGAGGTTATCTCCCACTTTATACCCACATCTCTCATCTTATGCAGAATTCAAAGCCGATTTTCATAGTGTCTCGATCAAAGCATGCAAATACCCTAGGAAGAAATGGGACACGTTGCCTTATATGGTGATAGAGACAGACATCCAGGAAGTAAAGTGGTTGTGGCTACGGGAATGGTGCACACCCATGGAGTTAGAAGGAGGAACAAGTACAGGCGCAAAGAGCTTGGTTGCATAGAAGCGAAAGGACGTCACTCAGCAGGCTGCACGCACCTTTGCCGCACAAAAGAAGAAGGAGGATGCTATGATAGATGTAGAGAAGGCATGTATGGAGAAGGAGTATGCTGCCAAAGCATAGGTAGAGCACAAACAGAAGGATGAAGAGGATAGAGAGGAGACTACTTCCCACCATACCAATGAGCAAGAGTTGTCAGAACAAGGAGGTAGTGGTGGTGAAGGGAAAACAACTCCTTTCATTTTGAAGAAGCACACACAAGAGGAGCAGAGTGGGCAATGAAAGAAACAAAAGTCTAACAAGAAAATGCATGTGGATCCCATGGTACTGACAGAGGACGATCTTGACAAGATTGGCAACAAAATTCGAGACACCATTATAGAATTACTGCAACAATTCGAGGAGGAATATATGCAGATGCTTGGGGGCATCCAAAAGGATCTGTGTGAGTTGTATATCCAAGAAAACAGAATTAAGGTAGATGTAGGGAAGGCAAGTGGCACCCAAGCCAGATAAAGATAGAGAAAGAGTACAGTCATAGATATGGGTTAGTATTAGGACATCATAGATTTTCCTTTACCTGAAGGTTCAATCTACGTAGAGTTGGATGAGAATCGCACGGTGCTTCACATAGTCAAAAACATGGGGTTGAACCTTTCCACGCTAATGATTGAGTATCTGAATGTGCTACATCCTAGGGTCATGGAGGAGCTCAGGATCAGAGAACAGCATGCACTCACTTCTTTTAGTGAGTTCAAAGTTAACAATCAACATTTCTTCGTAGAAAAGACTCAGGCTCTAAAAGAGCAGGAGGAGTTGCGCACACAACGTCAGAAACTGGTTACAACAATCGAGCAAGCCTGCAAATCCATCCTTGAGTTAGGTATACCTGATGATGCAAAGGCCTCATCGAAGGTAAGGAAGTTGGTTGCTGCAGTGTGTGATTTGAAGGAGAATGTTGACAAGGTGACCTTCGACTTCAAGATGCAGATAATTGAGCTACAGTTGAAGTTGCAGCCGACCACACCACTAGAGGTGCGGGAACAAAGGAACACAACAATTAAAGAATCCATGGCACTAGGCCTATGGGATACATTGCAGGAGGATCCTACGCTACAAAAAGTAAGCATGGATCTTATGGAGGCGCAACAACAGTATGATGAAATCATCATGACAACGCGGATGTTGGCGCCAATCCAGTGTTTCACATACTTACAGGAAGGTAAGGAAAATTTATTGAATATTCAAGAATTGCAGAAGAAGAAGTATATGCTCAGCACACAACCTGAGCCTTGGATAGAGGAAGTGAGCTAGTTCTCACAAACCATTCTTGAGAAGCTGAAGTTTATGCAACAAACACAAAGGACTACATAGTTGGCAGTAGAGGGGCCAACCATAGATAAACTAGTCCAGGAGGTGCAACAAGCAGCAAATAAAAGTACATCAGAGCTACAAGCATTAACTAAATCATTCAACGAACTCTGCCAAAAATTAGAACAACCAGTAGAGTGACTCGAGGGCGAGTCATGATCTTTGTGTTGGGGGCCTATTGGGATGAGGTCCCCAGGGGCAGAAAGGAATCAATTAGTAGTTTTTTGTAACAAATTTTGTAAAATATGTAAAGTCTCCACGATTTGTGGATGCAAAGTGCGTAGTTGAATAAAATTAAAAGGGGCTAAGCCCCTTGTTTTAAGTAATGTTTTGATTTAGTTTTGAGATTCACCCATGGTCCGTAGATAATGGCACTGCATGAAAAAGTCTATAGATATTCGAGTCTTAGAGAAAGGAATAGATAACTAGATAGAACTAAGATAGAGGATTGAGTTGATTAAAGGGTCTTGGGTAGAAGCTAAGGAAGGAAGGATCTGCTTCCTGCGCTTATATAGTGAAAGAAAGGCTCCCTAGCTAAGTGTGCGGAGGCCTAGGTAGAGTCTGTAGCTAAGTGCGTGGACCCCTGCAACTGTGTGCGTAGGGTAGTTTGAGTCTGTAAATCTGTGATTTGAAGATCAATAAAAGGTAATGAGTATTTATGTTTATATTTGTTTATCTTATATGTTGTTGACAAATGACTTGATTTATGAAATATTAATGATTTGAGGCTTCTACGATTTGTGTTTTGTGTAGTGTTATCCTCCGGAGTCATCGCATTCATGTTTGTTGGAATCGACGTTTCAAACTAACCTCTGTGCTTCATCTTCAGGAATAGATCGAAGAGTGACTAAGTCAGAACTCAATAGGGTTAATAAATAAGGTTAGGGTTGGTTTGGGGATGAATACTAGCCGACAAGTTTAATTCAGATTTATTTATTTTTAATTTTGTTGTTAATTATATAATTATTTTTATTTTAGTTATTGGTTTTATTTTTAATTCCTAATTAAATGTCTAGTTTTTTTTTTTAGATTAAAATTAGGATTAGAATTTTATTAATTCATAATTAATATTAACTAGTGATTATAAACTAATTAATAATTATGTGTATTATTAATTAATTTTTATTAATTATATGATTATTTTAATTTTAAATTATGTTTGAATGATTATAAATAAATAAATAATAATTAATACGTAGTGACTAATAATGATTAACACCCATAATTAATATTAATTAGTGATTATAAACTAATTAATAATTGTGTGTATTATTAATTAATTATTTTTATTAATTATATGATTGTTTTAATTTTAATTTATGTTTGAATAATTAAAACTAAATAATAATTAATACCTAGTGACTAATAATGATTAACACCCAATTCATTATTATGTCTTAATAAATTAATTTATGTTATTAATTCCAAGAATGAATTTAATCTTGTTAAATTAAATTAAATAAAAACTTTTTTGTTATTTTTTTGTGAATGATGTTACAATGGTTAAGTGTGTTGTAAATTTAATTGTATTTCTATGCACTTATTGATAATTACTTTATAAGAATTATATTTTTATAACTGAATATGATTAAATTAAAGTTGTTTGATTAATTTTATTTTATTTTATTTTATTTTTTAATTCTTGATTATTTGAGGAATTGTTAAGAGAATATAGGGATAGTGCAAATAAGAGGGTAGGGAACACTTAGGGAAAGGTGGGTTAAGAGGTATCCGATTATCACTAATTTTCCAACCATCATCGCAGTTAAGGTTGTTAGGTTGTTTACCTATTTCGATGGCATCTCTGAATTTCCTATGGTGATAATGATCAATTTTGGCCAAAACACAAGAGTTTTCAATACATATATGATGATTGGTTTTATTGGAGTGCTCGGCCAAAGCTGATGTTTTGGACCGGTTATGCTAAATTTCAGCTGCATGCTCTTGTATCCTAGTTGAGATTGATTGTCTGGTCTCACCAATGTAGGTTTTTCCACAAAAACAAGGAATCAGGTAAACCCCTTTATGGAGTTTAGGATCAATGGGATATTTAATGGATTTTAGGCATCTGCCAATGGTGCTCATAGGTTTAAAGGTAGTTTTTATGTTGTTGTTCTTTAAAATATATGAAATTTTATCAGTGGTGCCCAATATGTAAGGGAGGTTGACCTTACCAACACACTCATCCATAGGTTGTTTTTTCTTAGGATTCTCAACCTTCTTGAAAGATTTGATTCCTTGGTATCTTCTATATCCATTCTTTTCAAAAACATCCATGAGATGGTTCTTCTCTTGCTCAAAATTATCTTGATCCGAAATGTGAACATCCCTGGTAGCAATAGTGTTGAGGACCCCTAGTTTTTGAGCCAGATGATGGTGTGAGTTGGCATGAAGGTAATGCTCAGTGTCGGTTTTCTTACGGTAAACCTGGTGAGATATTGAGCCATCTTGGTTTCTTTTGATTAGGATCTCAAGAAAGGGAAGGCTCCCTTTCTCTTCCACTTCGATAGTAAATTGGATAGAATTAGATTAACTGTTAAGGTGTTTCAGGAAAATGTCTAGTTTTTCTTTTCCATGAGGCCAAATAATAAAGGTGTCATTGACAAATCTTTTTCAAATCTTTGGTTTTAATGGTGAAGACTCAATTGCCTTAGTTGGAAATGTTCCATAAACAAATTGGAAATGATGGGAGACAAAGGTGATCCCATAGCTATACCGCAAATCTGCTCATATATATCATCTTTATAACTGAAGAAGGTTGATCTCAGGTAGATTTCTATTAGTTTAGTTGTGTCAAGATCAATAAATTCTTCAATTGCCTCCATGGATTCACCTGTGGGAATATTGGTGTAAAGTGATTTCACATCAAAGCTCACCAAGATGTCATTCTGATCAAGTTTTATCTGATTGATTTCATTAATGAAGTGATTGGAATCTTTGATGAAGGAACTCGTATTCCCCACCAAGGGTTTAAGTTTTTTAGCAAGTTTTATTGAATGATACATGGTTATCTTGAATCAGTCTTAAAAATGTATGCAATGAATTTTTAAACACTTCCACGAAGACTCTAGTGAACTCTCTTATGTTTACGGACGTGTTAAGTAGATATGCCTAAAAACCAATTTAGGATTGCTTTCCGACGCAGGGTTACCCCTGCTTACCCATAGTATACATGTCAAACATATATAAACTAATTTTCCCTAGGAATTTGACCCACTAACGAGTCAAACCTTCTCAAATTAAGTTTTAAGGCCCACTTTAATAAAAATCTATGTGAAATGTTGTATTAAAATCCAACATATTCTAAGCCTTAAGCAATATCCACTTTTCGAGACTTTAATCAACCCTCAAGCCTTCATTTATGTTAATATCGGGACTTATTCACCCTTCTAAACTTTCATCATCCCTTTAACAACATATATATAACTTTTCCCCTCTTTAACATTGGTTACATAACACTTATCGCATGAAACCCTTATATCATTTTCTAATGTTGGACTTACATATAATTTAACACATAAAACCTTCCATCGGCACTCTTTTTATTTATAAACCATTTATAAAGGAAATACCCACAAAACATACCTTTCCACTTTAATACGGCCTCTGCACAGATACCGAGGCTCCCTTTATCGCTATCACTAATCGCTCCTCCATAGGTTTCATTAACACAGGTTCTATCACATCCGATATGCGATAACGCAATATCAGATTTCAAATATCATCAACCGTGCCATATAACTTATCGGGTCTACCATATCACCTTTCCACAGCGCTGCACTCTGATCTTCAAAACCCCGATCGCCGATACCTCCGATTGTTGATCGCATTTTATTGCTATCGACGTATCAACCCATCGCACATCGCTATTGCAACATCCATTACCACTAGCCCTTTGACCTCTCTGATATCCGATTTGCAATTAAATCATGACCGTCGATTTGGTTCCAATCCAACGGTCCACGATCAATCGACAGTCGCTCATCGCAACTATCCAAGGCTCGATTCCGATATGTCCATAGGATTTCTATCGATGTGACTTAATCTTGGTTGTTGATCATAAATATCCAATGGCTACTGTGTGTTGATACTTCATTTCTTCACTCTTCTTCTTTACTTGGGTTTTTTCGCCATTTTCAATGTTTTCTATGGTTTTGGGGTTCTTCAAAGTTTCCCGTCCTTCTGCTATTCTGTTGCGCACTCTCTCCTGAGCTTAACTCCGCATGTTCCTTTTATCATTGTTCTCTTGGACTTTACTTGATCCCTCGAATGGATTCAAAGATCCATTATGAACCTCTATCTTGTTCTTCTCTTCGTTGCTTCGCCTCGGCTCTACCTACATATATAGACTATGCAAATCTCTAATTACATCATTCAATATTCAAATCACACACTTACACTCAGGATCGAATTATTTGTATATAAATATAAAACAAATGATTACATATTGAGACTCTATCTCTCTGGCCCGATCTTCTAATATCAGTGACCTCTATTCCAACTTTGCCCGTAGGCTTACAGTCACTCCAAATATCTAACCTATCTCTAACCTGTGTAACTTGCTAACCTCCAACTTTGCCTTTTAGGTTTACATTTATACAAAGGGATTCTAAAACCAATTCCTGGTTTAGATCCATAGATTCCTCAACAAAATCCTAAAATCTCTTCCTCATCCTTAAGGATCCTCCCTAATCCATAAAATCATGAACTAACTCCTAATCTAAGTTTTACAAATAATTCTCAAATCCTCTCCTCTCTCAATTATCCTAAATCCCTCATGTTCTCCTACATTCGAGAACATTTACAAATATACTCACAATACTCAATTAATTCCTATTCTCATTAAAATCACTCAAAAGCCTAAATAATTACATTAATTCACACTTAGGGGACCAACTCCCTTGGAAACACAATACCCCTATGTCTACTAAAATACAATGATTTTCCTTGAGTTGAATGCTCCTGCATCAAACTCCCAAAGTAGAAAATTTTCATGATATCCTAATCATGTGTGTTCATCAGTTGATAAAAAACCTCCAGGATCCCAAACTTTAGTTTGTAGCTACCCAAATGATTTGCTCCTTTGCTACTATTGTATGTCTGTTGTCTTTTGTTTCAGCTTCCTCTCCTTGTCAATCAAGTTCAAACTCTGATTGATCATGCTTCCTGCTGCTATCATTCTCCTCCATATGGACTGTTTCATCATCAACTACCATAATTCTTCAATCTTTGTCTCCAGTTCATCTTTGGATTGGTCCATATTCTGCCTCTTACTTCTTCCTCTTTCTCTTTGCTTCAGGTTGTTTCTGTTGTCCACTAACTCTTCAAACTGCTATTGGTTACTTTCTCTTTGTAGTTGTTGGTTTACTTTTTCTTCTACTTTTGCTCTTGCTACCATTGTAGACGTTGCTCTTGGTCTTGCTCCAACTTTTGCTTTGACTCCTACGCTTACTGCCTCCCTTTCATCCTTACCCTCTTTCATGATTATCTCTTTCTGTATGAAATCTTGACTTTCCAGCATTCTCTCCAGCAATTGAACATCTATGTTCCATGGATTAAATTCTTCCATAGAATCTTCTTCTTCCATTTTTATTTGGCTTCTCATCTGTGCCAAAATTCCTCTAGCATTTGCAACTAAACCTGCACTCACAAAACAATTGTTAAAATAAAAAACATAAGGCTTCTTCGCCTCTTCCTCCTTTGGCAACAATTTAGTTTACTACTCTGTTTTCTCCTCCTCTATTAGCAGATCAGTATGATGATTTGAATTCTCAAAAGAATTCATGAGACTGTCAACTAGTCTCTCCTCCACACCATTTGTTCTAATGATGTCTTTCTATCCCTGTCCACTATAGTGAACTTCTTCATTCTCATTCAATTCTGATTTTACAACCTGAACACTTACTTTTTGGTTTTCTAGCCTTTCTTCCAAAATACTTAACTCATGCCACAAATTTTCCATTTCACTTGGAATTTCTCCCAAAAGTTCTGTACAATCCTCACCATCTTCTTCTTTGTCACAAGCATAGCTTATTGACACTATCTCTTCATTCTCGATTAGAATAAAATTCTAATCCTCTATCCCTTTGATAGTTTTAGATGTTTGTCCATCACTCTCCCTTTGATCATTTAAGAAAATCAATTCCTCGTTATCCTCTTCAATAGAAAATTTATTATCGTAGGACATAACTGTCTCATCTATACTAAAGATATTTCCTCCATTGAGCATGGAATTTATGAACTCCTTCTGTTGTAATAAGTCAATTTGATCATTTGAAAGGCAGTCATCATCATACTTTACCTGGAAATTTTCAGCTTCATTCAACACATTTCCATAAAATGGTTTGTCTTCTGCAATACCTACATTCATACACAACCTGTCAGTTGTAAAACCACAAGACCTCATGACTTCACTTGATGATTCAATCACCAATTCCTCCTATTGTCCCAATTCCTTTACATGACTTAGAAATATTTCGATGGTCTTCTCCTCAATCTCATCAAGTCCTTTACTTGATTGCTTGATATCCTTCTCTACTTCCCCTTTTAAAACATAATTTAGATTCTGCCTATTTTCTTCCCTCTTTATGTCAATATCGGCAAATTTTCCTTCACATATTTCTCCTGCAAACATAAACAAATTGTCAGATTTAAAATCTTGTGATCCTTTGATCTCACTTAAAGTTTCAGTCTTCAAGTCTTCATCTTCACCCAGAACTTCACCCTGCTCTGGTTCACAAATCGACACTTCCATTTCCAACTCAGCTTCTCTAAGTTTTCCCATCAACGATCTCACTTGCCTTTGCTGTAGCCTTCTCTGCAACTTATGCCACTTCACTGGCTTCTTCTTTAATACCCAACCTTGTCTTTGGCTTTCCTCTAGTATCATAATCAATACATCGAGTTGTTCTTTCATCTCTGCAATCTCTTTGCTAATTTCCTTTTGACTCATCCTTTTTCCATTTGCCTTGGCATCCTCTTTCTTTTGTTGTGGTCTTCCTCAGAACCTTTGCTATGACTTTTAGTAGCCATCTTCTTCTCCATATCTATGAGTTCCTCACTCATTCACTATGAGCTGCATTAAAGCCTCTGCAACAACAAGTCCTCCTTGTTGCAACTTACCTCACCAAGCTTTCCTTTGTACTTGGTCTTTTGGCAAGCAATTGGTTCTCTATTTCTGGAACCTCCTTTGAGCACTCTTCTCTGCTCCTTCTAGGCTTCAACTCATCTGCACTTCTCAAGAACACAATTGTCCTCTTGTATTTCAATCACCATGAAATACTTGGTTCTGACCACTTCTTCTTTCACTTAGAAAGTCTTACCAGCTTCCTTCATTACCTTGGCAATTCTACCCACATCCTTTGTGGAATTTCCTTTGTGATCTACAACAATACCTCTGCAGTAACAAGTCTTCTCCTTGCTACATATGCCTCACTAAGTTTCTATCCTTTGAGCTTAATCTTTTAGCATCTCTCTGGTTCTATCCTTTGGAACCAATTGAGCGCTCCTTGCTCTAGGCTTGCTGCAATCTTCTCACCTCCTTATGTTGTCACCTGTGTATCAATATAACAACCACATATTATCCAATATTCAAATCAGAAAAAACATATCACCTCACCTTCAAGATCTCTGCATGATCTTGTTCCACCATTCCACTTGTACTTTGAGTGGATTGTCCTTTGTTTCTTGCATCTGCTACACATCACCTTTGTGTACCTTCTGTTTTTTAGATTAGAATATGATCCCCTCTTGCCTGCATAAACATCTTTACACATAGCTCTGTTCTAAATTCCTTTACATAAAATTTCTTTGTTCTGTTTAACACCAATTGTTTCAATTACAATTCCCCTCTGATACCAAATGACGCAGGGTTACCCCTGCTTACCCACAATATGCAAGTCAAACATACATAAACTAATCTACCCCAGGAATTTGACCCACTAATGAGTCAAACCTTCTCAAATTAAGATTTAAGGCCCACTTTAATAAAACTCTATGTGAAATGTTGTATTAAAACCCAATATAGTCTAACCCTTAGGCAATATCCACTTTTTGGGACTTTAATCAACCCTCAAGCCTTCATTTATGTTAATATTGGGACTTATTCACCCTTCTAAACTTTCATCATCCCTTTAACCACATATATATAACTTTCCCCTCTTTAACATTGGTTACATAGCACTTATTGCATGTAACCCTTATATCCTTTGATAATGTTGGACTTACATATAATTTAACACATAAAACCTTCCATCGGTGCTCTCTTTCTTTATAAACCATTTACAAAGGAAATACCCACAAAACATACCTTTTCGCTTTAATATGGCCTCTGCACAGATACCGGTGCTCCCTTTATCGCTATTGCTAATCGCTCTTCCAAGCGTTTCATTAACATAGGTTCTATTGCATCTGATATGCGATAATGCAATATCAGATTTCAAATATCATTAACGGTGCCATATAACTTATTGGGTCTGCCATATCACCTTTCCACAGTACTGCACAACGATCTCTGAAACCCCGATCACCGATACCTCCAATCCTCGATCACACTTTATCGCTATCGGCGTATCGGCCCATCGCACATTGCTATCGCAACATCCATTACCACCAGCCCTTTGACCTCTCTGATATCCGATTTGTGATTAAATTGCGACCGTCGATCTGGTTCTGATCCAACGGGCCACGATCAATTGGCAATAGCTCATCGCAATTGTCCATGGCCCGATTCTGATATCTCCATAGGATTTCCACCGATGCGACTTAATCTTGGCCATTGATCATAAATATCCAATGACTACTGTGTGCTGATACTTCATTTCTTTGCTCTTCTTTACTTGGGTTTTTTTTTCCATTTTCAATGTTTTCTGTGGTTTCGGGGTTCTTCAAAGTTTCCCTTCCTTTCACTATTTTACTGCACACTCTCTCCTGAGCTTAACTCCGCATGTTCCTTTGATCAATATCCTCTTGGACTTTACTTGATCTGTTATGAAACCAGCTCAAGAAAAGATAGAAAAGATAGATCAACGCCTTAGAATTCAGCCTCTTCGAGGGGGCAACCTCCTTTACATTACATAAATGAATAATTCTTCGATGATTCAAATGACAAAACCTCCTTTCATATATAGGAGTCTAAGGAGTCACAATATAATCCAGCCGACCTAACAATAATAATATAAAGCCACAAAAATAACAATAGAGGGATTCTATGGGGCACAGTAATAACAATATGGGGGTAATAGGGGCACAACAATATTAATAAGGGGTATAACTACAATAGTAATGGGGTAATAACTAGTATTATAGGGACCCAACATGCCCCTCTCCTTCAAAAAAGTGTTGTCCTCAATGCTTGAGTAGTTCTGGATACTTCTGCATAAAATTCTCATCCTCCCATGTGGAATCTTCAGCGGATAAGTTCTTCCACTTGATAAGATACTCTGAAATTGAACGATTTCGTAGTTGTCGAGTTCTTGTTTCTGTGACTGCTTCTGGTTCCAATATAATTTTTCCTTCCTCATCAAGTTCTGGCAATATTGTTTGAACTGGGAGCTTGTCGCCTATAACCTTCTTTAAACATGAAACATGGAAAACTGGGTGCAATCGAGAAGCTGCAGGAAGCTCCAATTTGTATGCCATAGTACCAATATTTTGCAAGACCTTGTACAGACCATAATACTTTGGTGATAATTTGTTATCCTTCTTAGCTTGCTTGAGGGACATTTGCTTATATGGTTGTAGCCGTAGGAATACCCAATCACCTACATCAAAACTTCTTTCACTGCGATGTTGATTTGCCTGTTGTTTCATTCTATTCTGTGCCAACACGAGGTTATCCTTTAAGAGTTGGAGGACTTGTTGTTCATGTTCGATGTGATGTTCCACTGCCTGAACCTTAGAATTTTCTCTTAAATATGATGTGATGGATGGTGGTTGATACCCATAAAGTGCCATAAATGGGGTCATTTTTGTTGCTGTATGGAAGGAAGTGTTATACCACCATTCAGCCAGAGGCAACCATTTGACCCATTGTGTCTGTTTATCAGATACAAAGCAATGAAGATATCCTTCCAAACATTTGTTTACTATCTCAGTTTGCCCATCAGATTGAGGATGATAAGATGAGCTATGAGCTAACTGAGTACCAAGACAAGAAAATAATTTTGTCCAAAAATTTCCAGTGAAAATGGGATCTCTGTCACTTACAATAATCTTTGGGTTTCCATGTAGCTTTTGAATTGTTTCCATAAATGCAGTAGAAACTGTACTGGCTTTAAATGGATGTGATAATGCACAAAAGTGTGCATACTTGGTAAGTCTGTCAACTACCACCATGATGACACTCTTTCCCTCAAACTTGGGTAAACCTGTGATAAAATCCATTGAAACCTCCTCCCAACGTTGGCTTGGAATGGATAAAGGTTGTAATAGACCTGGTGTCTTAATTGTTTCCACTTTATTTTGTTGTCAAACCAAACATTCCACCACAAACTTTTGAATATCTGATTTAAGGCCATCCCAAAAAAATTCCTTCTTAACCCTGTGGTAAGTTTTCAAAAATCCTGAGTGCCCTCCTAAGGGAGAAGTGTGCAATTCCATAAGAATCTTTTGTTTTAGCTGGGAATTCTTACAAAAGTATAAGCGATCTTTGTACCATAACGAATCATTTTGCCAGCTAAATGTATCAGACGTACTGGAATCTTGTTGTAACTTTCGAATAAGTGCCCACACTTCTTCGTCATTCTTCCATTCCTCCCTTGCTTCGTTTATCCAATCTGGTTGGATAATAGAAATGGCACACAACAATGCTTCCACATCCTCATCCTTTCTTGAGAGTGCATCTACCACCACATTTTGCTTCCCTTTTTTGTAGATGATTTCAAAGTCATAACCCAACATCTTTGTGACCCACTTTTGTTGCTCTTTAGAGGATAATCTTTGTTCTAAAAAGTATTTAAGGCTATCATGATCCGTTTTTACCTTGAAGTGTCTTCCCATTAGGTAGGGTCACCATTTCTTAAGTGCATGGAGTATTGCCAACATTTCCTTCTCATAAATAGCTTTGCTTAAAAACTTTCCCTTGATTGGACGACTTTCAAAAATGATGGGTCTTTCATCTTGCATTAGAACAGCACCAATTCCATTTCCTGAAGCATCACATTCCACAATAAAGGTTTTCGTGAAATCTGGTGTAGCTAAGACCGGTGCTTGGCACATTGCCTCTTTAAGATGTTCAAAGGCCTTTGTTGCTTCCGGAGTCCAAGAAAATGCATCTTTCTTCAATAATGTTGTTAGAGGTGCTGCTATTCTCCCATAATTCTTAACAAACTTGTGATAATACCCTGTCAACCCGAGAAATCCTCGCAGATGCTTTATAGATGTGAGGATTTTCCATTCCTTAATGGCTTTAATTTTGCTAGGGTCTACCTTAACTCCTTCATGAGATACAATATGACCCAAATATTCAACCTCCTGGACTCCAAAGAAACATTTGGATCTTTTTGCATATAATTGTTTCTCCTTCAATAGTTGCAGCACCCTGTCGACATGTTCAACATGATCCTTCCAAGACTTGCTGTAGATTAGTACATCATCAAAAAATACTAACACAAATTTTCTAAGGAATGGTTTGAAAATTGAATTCATCAAACCTTGAAATGTTGAAGGTGCATTGGTAAGGCCAAAAGGCATGACCAAAAATTCATAATGACCCTCATGAGTTCTAAATGCTGTTTTCAGAATGTCTTCAATCTTCATTCTGATTTGATGATATCCTGAACAGAGATCCAACTTGGTGAAGTAAATTGATCCATGCAATTCATCCAGTAATTCATCAATGACAGGAATGGGGAACTTATCTTTAATAGTGAGCTTGTTGAGCTCCCTATAATCTGGACACATGCGCCACGATCCATCCTTCTTGTGCACCAATACTGCTGGAGTAGAGAAAGAACTTTGACTTGGTTGAATTATACCAGCGTCTAGCATTTCTGCAACCATACGTTCAATTTCACTCTTTTGGACATAGGGATATCTGTACAGCCTGATGTTTGGAGGAACACTTCCTGGAATCAGATGAATAGCATGATCATGATCACGCATAGGTGGGAGACCTTTGGGAGTCTCAAATACCTTGGAATGGTTGTCCAGGACTTTTTGGAGATCTGGAGAAATAGATGATTCCGATGTGGAAACATCTAGCGAGCATAATTGTGCAATTACACCTCTTTGCTCCTTTTTTAGAAGCTTTGTCATACCATTAGAGTTGATTATCTTTCCTGGTTTCCCTGCAATACCCCTTAATTCAACTTCCTTACCTTCCGTAGAAAATTTCATGAAAAGTTCTTGAAAATTAAAGGCTATTGTACCCAGGGATTGTAGCCATTGGACTCCTAGTACAACATCAGCACCTCCCATTGGAATAGAAAGCATTGGGCTAGTCAATACATATTCTCCCATGGATAGCTTGATATTATGGCACTTTCCAGAGCAATTTATTGTTCCTCCATTTGCAATCATCACTTGACACTCTGGTGCTGGATATAGGAAGCAATTCAATTCTTTTGCAACCTTACAATGAATAAAATTGTGGGTGCTTCCTGAATCAATCAAAACTATTACCTTTTTCTTCTTGATTTGTCCTTCTATCTTGATGGTTTGAGGAGTGGTAATTCCCGTCAATGCATTACAAGATATGGTCAGATTTATTTGTTCTTCATCTAGGCTTTGTTCCTGGAGTATATCCTCTTCTTTTAACCTTTCTTGCTCCTTTTCCTCTTCCTCTTCACAATCTATGTAGAATAATTTCTTCTCAGCACACTTATGACCTTTAGTGTATTTGCTATCACAACTGTAACAAAGCCCTTTTACTCTTTTTTCTTCAAATTGTTGTGGTGTCAACCTTATAGGTTGTGGAAGACTAGGGGAAACAACACTTCTGTCTTTATAGTTGTGAGTGGTATGCTTCCTGGTTGCCATAATTTTGCTTTCCATTTTTCTTGCTAACCTGAATGCCTTCTCTAATGAATCAGGTTCCCAAAGGTGAACATCATGTTGGATATTATCCTTTAAAGACCCTATGAACACATCAATCCTATGCTCTTCTGGAATATCTTTTACCCTTATGTTCAATTTTTGGAACTCCTCAATGTGCTCCATTATTGAACCCTTTTGTTTGAGACTTATCAATTGGCTAAAAAAAGTGTTGCTTTTTGTATCCTCATATTGTGCTACCAATTCTTCCGTAAAAATTGCCCAAGTGATAAATTGTTTACGAGAGCAAAGCCATTGATACCATACAAACTGATTTGGTTCCAAATATAAAGTTGCCATACGTACCTTTTGTGTGTTTTGCACATTATTGAGATCGAAGAATTGCTCCATCTGTAATATCCGTGTGGCAGGATCCTTGCCATCAAACTTCCTCATATCGATTTTTGGAATATGGTGAGTCTTCGATCCAACATTAGCATCTACGGAATCATGATTAACATTTTTTTTATTCTCATCATGAGTTTCCTTTAGTACCCTTTCACCCTTAGTGCCCATTTCTTGTAGAAACTTATTCACATTTACCTTCAATTCGTCCATGTCTGTCTTCAAATCTATCTTCAAATCATCCATCTTAGCTTCCATGTCAACCATCTTAGCTTCTACGCCTTTCTTTAAACAGTCCATCTTAGCTTCTACACCTTTCTTTAAACCATCCATCTTAGATTCTGTTCCTTTTTGCGTAAGGGACAGTTGTTGCACTTGGTCTTGTAATTTTGATATATCATGTTGCATTTCTTCCTCTTCTTCATGAGTCATGCTAGAGCTTTCAGGTTCCTTACTAGGTGTTTTCATTTTCTTTCCTCAGGGTATCAGTTACCGATAATAATGCTCTACTATGCCCTTTGAATTCCTTCAAAATAAATTTTCAAACCAAGCTTAAGAAAAAATTTAAAAAAATCTACACACCTTTTTTCACTTTGTAGGAGCTCAATATTGCCTCTGATGTATCTTTTTACCTTCCAATCATCTAGTTCTAAATTTGTGACCTGTAGTAGCTCTCTGTGTCCTCTTTCCAATGCCACAAGTCTGACCCAAATTGGATTCTCCAAGGCATATTTATGCGAAATCTCCCACAGTGACTTGATTATAGTCTAGTTCAGTAGAGTGAACTTGTACGATGTGCCACGAGTCATTGTTTCAACCTTTGGATCTGGAAAATGCATACAAGAAACTACAGTCCGTCCTCTTTCTGTACCTTCTTATGAAATTTCAATTCGATCCTCAGAGAGAAAGTTATGACAATTTTCCCAAGGTCACTTGTTTGGAATGTAATTCAGGAGTCTGCAAAAAGACCAACTTCCTCAGATCATATCTCTGCAAATATAGCGCGAAAATCTCTGAAATTCGGACCCAAGGTTCAGCATGATTTCTTCTCAAACGGGTTTTTTTTGCGACTTTTGAAATGTCACAGAAAAAAGTTATAGTGAAAATGCCACAATGACCTGTTTAGAGCAGCGAAACCCTAGAATCCAAAGCTCTGATACCAAATGTTATGAAGCCAGCTCAAGAAAAGATAGAAAAGATAGATCAACGCCTTAGAATTCAGCCTCTTCAAGGGGGCAACCTCCTTTACATTACATAAATGAATAATTCTTCGATGATTCAAATGACAAAACCTCCTTTCATATATAGGAGTCTAAGGAGTCACAATATAATCCAGCCGACCTAACAATAATAATATAAAGCCACAAAAATAACAATAGAGGGATTCTATGGGGCACAGTAATAACAATATGGGGGTAATAGGGGCACAACAATATTAATAAGGGGTATAACTACAATAGTAATGGGGTAATCACTAGTATTATAGGGACCCAACATGATCCCTCGGATGGATTCAAAGATCCATTACGAACCTCTGTCTCGTTCCTTTCTCATAAATTTAGGACCCCAAGCCCAAAAAATAGATAAAACAATACAAGGGAGAACCTTCTTGCCATAATAGACTAGGGTATTTCGTTTTCATAACTAGTATACTTAGTCTAGAAAAGGGTTAAACTTATACTGAATAGATGTCCCTTCGAGTACTTTAATGAGCATGAAGGAGACAATTTCACTTGATAATCCTTTCTAAGTTAAGGATTCTGAAAAGATCTTAAAGGAAACTCCTCATGGAGGAATGAATGGTAAAAAGGGTAGAAATTGGTTCTAGTCATGGCGGAAGTGCTCAAAACATGTAAAGGTCAAGAGGATGGCTAATAAGAGCACTCATCGTAGTGGTTCCTCCAAGAAAGGGTAAAACACCAAGTGAAAGTAGATAATAGGCCAAGCAGATGATGATGATGGAATGAGGAAACCAAGGCTCATATTGTAGAAAAAGGATGCTAAAAAGTCGAAATCACAAGGGATAAAGTGTGGAATCCTACTAGGGTAAGCTAAAAAATATCACAAAGAAGAGGACATGAGGCTTAGATTCTAGGTCATGGCAGGTCAGGAAGAGGGATTTTGATGAAGAATAAGAATTATTGTGTGGATACCATAACGATAAAGAGGTGATAGTATAGGATATCCATGTATAAGGAGGATCTACTATCAAGATACGACATGCACAAAGAAGAGTGGCTAGTGTCACAACTTGACAGATGTAGACCTAAGGCATAATGATGACACTAATAATAAAAAATGCAAAAGTGATGTTGTTATATGATCTAACACCGTATGCTAGGTTAAGAGAAACACACCTAAGCCCCAAAGGGTGTTGTAGTAAAAATGCTACCCTATCCTGTAAAAAAGATCCAGAAGGACTAGACCCATGGTTAAGTCACATAATGAAAGACTTAAAATATGGAGGAGGTAAAAACAAGCGATGTATTTTTTATTTTTTGGTTTTATATTTTTTATTTTTTTATTTTAGGCATAAGTAAGGCATGGAAAACACTTGCATCATACACCAAACCAAAAAAGAGATAAATCATCACACTCCTATGTATGATATGTACAAGTGCAACTCGGTCTAATACGTCACGTCAAAGTGTGACTAATGTCAAGCACATGCCAAAGATTTCCATACATTAACTCATGGATGTGTGGAGGTACCATTTGGCACACCATGATGGGGCCATTCCATAGAAAGATCAACTTCCTGATTCCTAATGGTTGATGATGCTAGGGAACACCTAGAACAATAACGTCATAGGAATGACTTGAGGACATAGAAGTTTGTAACACCCCTCCTAGGTCTACCTAAAGTAACCATGACAACCAGGGTAAACATGAAACGAGAGGCTACTATGATCATATTTAACCTCCTATGTGACCCTAAGGAAGTGGAATTGATGGAACATCATGCACAATCATCCAACATCATCAATAGAACCCTCAGGAGACAAGTTAGCCACTCAGACAACCTATCCCTAGGTCCCACTATTGTTTTGGATGTCTCAGGCCATAGTCTCTCTCATGCTATGGGCAAGGGAGCGACCAACAACCTAAAGTCGCTCTCACAGGCTTGCATGCCAGTGACTGTGGACCAAAATTGCTAGTTATGTTCCAGCGACCCTGGGATTTTAGCCACCTTTCTAGCCCAAAATCCCAGCCTTTGCCCAGAACTTGCTACAAACTCAAAATTCATTAAAAACATGATAACAATGTTGATCAATCGAATGAAATATGAGGACTAGGCCCGAGCATCCCCAACCGGGACTGAAATTCTGTCAAACACTTGGCATCAATGCAACCTACAGGTCTAGGATACAAGACAAACCATAAATGACTGAAACAACTTATGAAACATAACTAGAAGGATCACCTCCTTCTCCATTGAAATACTACATCATGAATTAGGTCTTGCATCCATCCATTTAACATATAAAAGAAAAGACATGAAATAACCATGACATGAACAAGTCATTTAACCATGCTTATAACCGTCATAAAACCATGTAAATATCAGAGATAAGACAACCATTAAATCCACATATAAATCACTGCAAAAGTAAGAGAACTTAGCTTTTATTAATCATAGGTAAATCCGACCAGGTTCAAGACTTCCACGTACCACTCGACCATAGAAATGGATGAACCAAATCTCTCTTTCATCCAGTCGCCCCAATGCCATATCCCAAGCATGAATGTGGGATCTCGTAGAACAACCAATCCAAGAAAAAATAAGGGAATCCAGAGGTTAAACCACCTTCACACTCATCAAACCATGATCACACCAAAATTGGTGCTCTAATCACAACCGAATAGAATTTGGAATGCCATCCGAAATCCATCACTATCCTTGAGGAATTTTCTATCTCCTTGTCGCTCAATATTTAGCGCAAACCAAACTCGGATCACTAGGCCCTAAACCAAGACATCTTCCTCAGGATTTATCATGTATCCCAGCAAAACCAGTCAAGGGATTCCTAGGCCTTTGGGAATGGAACTTGAGACCACCCCTACCCCGGATTCAGAAATCCATTCGATAAACCAAAGCTCAAAAACTGAAATAAACATCTGTTGTAGCGGCTACAACCACCCTCCAAAAATTTTCCTTAGCTTCATTTGGATCCTCCCTTCCAACCTTCACAACATCTTGCCTCGCTTCGCCAAGTTCACAATCTTTAGTGTTTTGCTTGCACAAAGGCAACTTGTCGATCACAGCTTGATGCATTCCCCTCACAAGTTGTTCACCCGGACTTGGTTCAGCTGCAGGTTGAGAAGCTTGTCCTAGAAAATTGTGCATTTCTAGAGGGCAACCAGCCTTCCCTCCAGAAATTGTGCAATCCTGTTTGGCAGCCTGTTGGGCTTGAGGATTGTGCAATCATGCCAATCAACACTCCCAGCAGGAATTGCACAATTTTCCACATCATGGCTACTCATTCTAGAATTTGCGCAAATCTAGGCAGCAGTCAGCTGCTCTACCCAGAAATTGTGCAAATCTCCTAGGCAGTCAACCCAACCCCCAGCCAGAAATGCACATTTCCTTCAAGCAGTCAAACAACCTCTTGGATGTGTAGTTGAATTGACTGGCTCCCTCCAAGACCGAACCAAACAGACTTGCATGCATGGGTTTCTTCTCCCAAGGAAACATGAAAAGGCATCCCTTGTTTCAGGGATCTATGTTTAGCAGTTGGAGGTTACATGCAAGGATCATTTCAGAAAACTCCCACCAAGTGTCTCTTTCCCTAAATTTGTGGCATACACGTCACAACCTCGATGTTATCAAGACTCATCAACTAGATGTTGCAAAGCTCATTCCTCACATCAACATTGCATCTCTGACATCCCACATCACATCTAGGTGCAGTCGACACATTCAGCTCAGTTGTTGTTGGGTAAGCCCGCCTCCCATGCCTTGTGTTGCATTTATGTCTCTTTTTGTGTTTTCACTTGTATAAGTATTGTTTTCTTGATTTATTTAAATGCTTGCTATCATTTACATGTATATTAGCTTGTCCTAGCACCGTTTCAGTTTTCGTCAACATCTCACTACTGTCGCAAGCATGAAACTATTTTTCGCGAACGGTCGCCGATTCAGTGACTCGCCTCACCCACATGCATGTTATTCCATTTTTGGAATTTGTCATTCACCATTTTCATGCATGATCATTGAATTATTCTTACACTTAGTATCAACATGCATCTATACTCACATTCACTTGCAATTTCTTGTTCGCAAGTTTGGCCAACCTCAGCCCGAACTCTACCCCACAAAGAGCCTCGCCAAGATAGCATTGCGCAATACTGAGAGGGAAGGCTTTGCCTTCCTCTCCAGAAATGTGCATTTATACCCAACGATTGTTCCCTAGGCCTACTTTGTGCAATCCTAAGGGACAATGACTACTGGCCAAGAAAATTGCGCAATGCAGTCACTGAGCCTGCAACCATTTCGAGCTAAGATTGCACATTGCACAAATCCAAGTAGTTAGCTACTATACTAGACTATGCATTGCGTTGTTCCAGTAGTCAGTTAGTCTCCTAGCAGCCCAGACTATGCCTTGTGTAGTCTTGGTAGTCAATTTCCTAACCTCCCGGCCTAAACTACGCAACCTTAATGATCAGTCACTTAGGTATGTTGTGAGTTAGTTCTCAAGTTCATTTTCATTTTAGACTGATAGATTGCTTTCCATGAGTGTTGCCATGTCTCTAGGTACTGCAAGTGTTCATCTGCCTCTCAGTAGTACAGGTACAATGGTTTCTAAGAGAGTGAATTCAAAGACACCATTCAGAGCACACCTGGAGATGCAATCGATCAAATGTCTATGAGCTTGCCTACTCACAAAGATGTCAAGTTGTTTGTAGACAAGAACATCAAGATATCACAGCAAGCAGCATCATGAACAACAGTTGAAGGCATCATACCGAATGCAGCAGATGCAATGAATGAAAGAGGAAGGTTGTTGACAGCATAGAGGTGGAACAAAGTTACAAGATCAAGCAGATCCACTGATAATGAAAGAAACTTTGGAGACTCAGGCTATGAGGTGACGACGTGACATGAAGATCGTACAAAGACAAAGAATGGAACAAAGAAGGAGTTTCATGTGTTAAAGTAGCAAATTAGGAAGAACATGAAGCTGCACAGATAGATGAATGAGTTGCAGCAGGAACAGGAACAACAATGGGTGCAACGTTCACTCACGGATGAAACTGTGCCTATACAAGTTAAAGATCCATCCCAGTAGCTGACACGGAGAAGACATGGTGAGCAGTGTTGTTGATGGCATGTAGGGGATTCAAAAGCATGCATGTCATTGTGTGCACACATGCAATCCAACCCATTCAACACACTCACTAAGGCGAAGACATGAAGCAAGTCCAACTGGAGCTAAACAGGTACTTCGGCAAGTTGATGCACATGACCACAAGCACACACTTGAAGATCAGCACAGACTCTATGCATCAGTGTGTTGAAACTTCAACTGCACCCAAGAATACCATGTGCATGTTAGCAGATGGGTTGGATGTAGGGGGTAAAACCAATGCACGGTTGCAACGGAGGGAAGAGTTCGCTTTAGCAAGATGTCACCATGAGGTGCATGCACACCATCACAAATGAACAAGCTTGGCATCATCTCACCACCTTCACCATCACAAGCATGCCAAAAAGTTGGTCTCATCATAGCGAACTGAGTGCCAGTGATGTCTTGTATGGCTTCCTCAAGCCATGTTGTTTCACATGAGTACATGTGCATTGTAATGTTGAGTCATGTCAAGCGTAAGTCAAGTGTCAATAGTTGGATGTAATAGTCATAGGGTAGGTGAAGAATCATGAGGGTAGTTGAACTGTCACAAAGGGGAATGTCAAGGGTCACCCCACCCTTCGCTATAAATAGTCCCTCATAACTCATTGTAAAGGCTTTTGGTCAACCAAGCTTCTGTTAAGACTATCTTGAAGAAAGCTTGGACAATATTGTAACACGCCTTGGCTTCTCCACTGCACAAAGCTAGTTCATCTCTTTGGAGGATCAGGTGGATGTAGATGTAACATTCCACTGTTGGGGCTAGCGGGTTTACATGGATGTATTGTATGATTGGAACTTACACTTCGTTATATAATAAGAGCCAACACGTTTTCACACATGTATTGTGTCTATTGTAAGACTGATCTTTAACACTTGTAATGCATGTTGCTTTAACTTGTGTTCTACATCTGAACTGATTCATTTGTTGTAATGCATAATCTATTAATGGAAATGTGTTTTGTATGCTGCTAATGTTGTACCATCTGTGTCGACTGCTCTGTCGGACATCAGACAGACCTTTCACATGAACCTTTTTGTAACAATTGTTGCACTCATTCAGACTGATCTGTGAGTGTTGTACGTGTTATCTTACCTTGTATGTTGTGACTATTGCATTCGAGTGGATTGCTCCGCTAGAAGCTGTGTATGTCCTATGTGTTGTGTGTTCCTAGATGAGTTGGGACTGATCCCTTTCAACCTGGAACTCACCTTCACCCTCATCTCAACTCACATGTGTTAGAACCTCTCATACACCTTCCTTGACTCACTGCAGCGTTCACACCGTTGCTACTGATAGGGTTATCTTACTTTCCTCTATGCGACATCACAGTCAAGGAATTACCTTACGACCCACTACTAGGACTCCTACAACAAATGGTCTAAGGTCTAATTGGGACTTCTTACCAAGGATATCCCATTAAATGTTGGCAGGTCTAGCACAGTCAACATTTTGGCGCTAGAAGGAGGGCCAAATGACAAGCTGAGTCCTCAGATCCATTTTGAATCCCAACACATCTATCATGACTCACCATCGAGCTACTCTTCCTGAATTTATGTCTTATGGAAACGATTTCATCATCCCAAAAAGTCTCTCGAATAACTTGTCTCATAAAACATTTGATGGCGGAGGCTACATAGCCTTGGTTAGGCATGCGGTCTGTTATCTCAAAATCAGGCCCTGGAAGGCTGCTGACCAGGAAGACTTCAAGTAACTATTTCAGACCTACTTTAGGTTGAGGCTTAGCCTCCTCAACCTGAGAGGGCTCTCTCTAAATGGGTTAATGATTTTTACTTAAGATAAGATGGCTAACTCTTTGTGATATATCTGTGATAAATATGGATGCTGGAAAAACATTAAACAAGTTTCCATTGGGCCTATGGAGTCAACAACACCTCAGTAAACAATGATACTGCCTTTACATAGAAGTCAGGGCATTCAGCATTTGAGTATTCAGAATATAACACATATAGAACCACAGCTCATAAATGCATACAAGAAATCAGAGCACAATCAGTGAATTCTGAGTGATTATACATCTATGCAACTGTAAAAGACATTAAGGAAAGGATAAAATCACACATTCTGAACATAGAAATCCTTCATGAATCCTGAGAAGTAAAGCAGCCCAATTATATTACTGAAACTCTGTCTTTACATAAGCCAAAACAATGCTCTGTTATAAAATTTCCCAACCCCTTTTACATTGTTGTTTCAACTATATATATAACTCTTATTCTAACTAATCAAGATTCCTCCTCCAGCATGAGGGGAATTCGATAACTACCTCTAATGACACCTATCAACCATTTAACTAACTAATAAATACAATAAAGTGCTGACTGGAGTTTTTTAAGAGTTCTAAATCAACTATGACTGTAATTCCATATTACATGCATGATGATTTCTCCTCGTTATTTGACATCTGGTTCTCTTTCAGTTTGGCTGAGATGAGTGTTTAATACTCCATGTTGACCTTGGATGCTTGGATGCTGAATCTTCTTAACTGCCCATAAATATTAGGAGACTATCCTTGCTTCTCGGCTTCAGTTTTCCCCAAAATATTCGAATGCACAGAAACATACTCTTTATCCTTTAATTACCCAAAATAGAGCAGACTGCCATGTCCTTGATGTGTTGTCCACCATTTCATGTGTGAAGACAACACCTTTCAAAAAGATTTGCTGATTTGTCCATCATAATTGATTGGCTCAATTGTAACATGCAGCTACAGCAGTTTCGTAGCGCGCTACGAAACTGCTGTGTAATTTCAAAAACACAGTCTTAGACTCTACTCTGTTTGTATACCTTATCTTCGATTTCATTGCCTAAAAAAAGGAGCACCAGATTTGTCTTGTCTTTTAATATCTGAATCAGAAGTGAGACAGTTACCATTGCCAAAAACCTGTTCAAGTATGCCAAAAAGCTCCTGCTGATTTTGAGCCTGCATCCGCCATGTCAATTTCTGCAAGAAGTAATTGCTTTTGCAGAAAAGCAAATTTTGGCACCAGATCCAAAGCATACACCAGTTCCATAGAAACTTCAGTGGAGCCATTAGATTGAAATCACACCACTCCTGAAGGAAGCCGCAGCACAAGTTGCCCTCCTACAACACTTTGAACATATTAGTAGAAAAATTCTGCCAAAATAAAAGTCTGAACAATCTCTGACAAAGTACCATGAACGGCCACAAGCCATGGCCCAATGCAAAACAAGTAGCCATGGCTATCCAAAACCTAGAGTACCCAATGTGCACAGCTGAAAAACCTTGCAATACCCAATGCAAACACATAATGGGCTGTGAATGGTTCAACTATCTTTGTTTTTTGCATCACGCGAAGCTGGGGTAAAACTGCAACAGCTTCAAGGTAAACACAAAAGGCCCAAAGTATCCTGTAAATCACCCACAAAGTGGTGACTAATGTTGCACAATCAAGCACTGTGTGTATATCATATTCTATAACAAAACTGCAGTACACCCTCACTGCTAAGAATATAACAGTAAGCTCCTGAGATTTAAGTGATAAGCCTGCACAGTTTCGTTCCTTGAAGATCTTGTAGATCAAGACAGAGATGCCCACAGCATGTGTTGCTTCGGTAGCAACGAAGAGATTATCATGGTTGTGAACCACGAATCTGAGAGCAACAAGAGCTGTGATGTCACTTACTACCGCTAGAAACGCCTTTTGAATCCATTTCTCACAATGAATGTGCCAAGCTCATTATCTAGTGTCCATATGCTGAAGCCTTCTCTCGTATGTTTAATTTCAGTTGTGTCCCAAATGCTGTTATCAGGAAACTGACCTCCACTTACCAAATCACTACGAACACATCGTAATAAAGTAGTTTCCTCAGGTTTCATTGTACTCTTACTTGCAATACAACCTAGCGAAACATATCCTGGAGGTGCCTGGGGAAACCAGAAGGATACACTATCCATGCCTCTCCGTTTGTCTATATGCCCTACTTGTCTTAAATCCAGTGGAGATCTCAAAGCTGTCCCATCAATGAGATCACGAAGCACCAGAACCATATTCGGAGGCTCATATCCTGGAACTGCAATATCACCGACATAAAAGCATCCAGGTGGAAGAATAGGATGCCAAATAGAGACCTTTCTCTTTGCACTGTTTCCTCTGTTCCACCACACTAACTCAAACTCTGCTACATTTTGATATCTCTGACTAGATAATATGAGTTCCGGGCTTTCCTCAACAGAATCACACTGATCCTTACAAACCTCACGCCAATCAACATTATATTCAACATCCTGTACACTGGATTTAAGATATACGAGCTGTTCGTTGAACTGAAGATTCTCCATTTCCGGCTTTCTTAAAACCTTGAGGGCATGAACATAGGCCTCGTAATAGGCGCTTGTAGATTCAAATATGCAATACTCCGCTCCATTCTGGAGCTCAATTAGCTCATGCCCATCCACTGGAAATACAGAGCAAGGATTTGTTCATCAGAAGTTTTGAATTCTCCCAATCGACTTGGACACCACTTTCGACATCAAAGGAAACACCATAATCCACACCATCGCGACCTGCAACTTATGCCAACATATCTAACGGACCTGTAACTTGAATATCACATAACCTTCTCTGCTTTTGCAGCCCAAATGACATAATATCCAACTCCAGCTGTCGCAGCCCAATCTCTGCACCACCACAGATGCAGGTGAAAATGGCCTTGAACTCGCCAGCATGCTCCTCTAGAACCTGTGTAATCTCTAGAAGCTGAACTATGCCTTCATAAGAGATAATCGTACCACCTTTGACATTCTGTGAGAGTAGTTCATCAAGCTTCTCACTATTCAAAAGAGAAGGGAAAACATCTCCGTGGCCAGGTGGCAAATTCATAATGGCATTCTTAATAAGATAAACCAGGTGGCATAGTTGATTTTCTTGAGACGTTGTATTCTGTTTTCCAGGCTTCATCAAAGAACGATTCTCCCATTTCCCAGAACTTTGCAGTCTTTTGATTGATGCCAGCAAGCAACTTTCCATTAAATACATGCAGATTGTAAACAGAACCTTTGTCTCTTTCTCAGCAACAACTGCAAACATGTGCCAGTACCAAGATACCTATCGACCTAAGAAACAACGGATTCTGATAAATATGACAGCTGGGTGAGATTTGTTATGGATCAGCATGAAATCACCTAAAACATGTTGCGCTACGAAACTGCTAAAAGGATTTATGCGCTACGGAAACACTTCAAAATTATTACATGAGCTACGAAATAACCTAAAGAGCTTTGTGACACATAGTAACTTTTGAACAAGACTGACACATGGCTATGAGATGGGGATGAATGAGAATGACCGGTGATGAATGAGAATACATAGTTGACTCAAGACTCTAAAAACAAAAATCAAACTTAGACTAGCACCGAATTTTTTTACCATCAAACTAATGTGAGCGGTTTTGAAATTAGAATTCTTAAGTGATAACAGTGGCTCCACTTGGGATAGTGTGCTCCTGTAGTACACTAAGAACTCGCAGGTCCAGTGCCTTATCCATTTATGACAAACAGAAATTTGCTTGGCAAGCATCCCCTTCAAGATTCTTGGGCCTTCACCTCGGGCTTAAACTTGAGGATCACTGTGGGAAAAAGAAATCTACCACTACTGAAAAAATGCTCAGTCAACCTTGAGCTTATTTGCACTTTCCTTCCTACCTACCCTATCAGCTGCAAGCTCCACTTGTAGCTCAAGCAACATGATATTTCCAATAAAGCCAATCAATTGTCTTCTCTGATATTGGAGGCTCTTGACTGCATTCAACCTCAAAATAACCATGGTAGTGAGATGACCAAATCAACTCATAATATACTTGATCTTCATAATGCAAATGAAAATGAAAGACCGGAGTGCAAAGCTTGTCCATATATTCACTTATAGGGTCAAAGAATACATGGTTATGTTGATGATCATCATAACATTCTACATCTTTAGACAACTGATTCTCAACCACACAAGATTCTTTTGATATGCTATCGAACTGCTTTTCTGAATGCTGCCTACAAACAATGTAATTTTTCTCTTTCTTATGATCATTTATTGCTGTAAGCTGCTGAGAAGTTTGACATAAAAAACCAACCTTTTCCTCTGCCTGAGGGTCGTAGAAGCTATCTTCCAATACTTCTTCTTGCTGTTTGCAATCATTTTTATCTTCATTATGATTCGAAGACTGAGAATACTGTTGCATCTCTTCATTCATATCAAAGGATGAAACATGGTTTTCACAAGTAAACCCCTGCTGATCTTCATGCTGCATTTCATGAGATGTTATACTTTCTTCTTGGTGCTGAAATGCATTGTTATGAAGAGCCTCTAAAATTTCTTCATCCATAAATTCATCATCATCATAACAATCCTCCAAGTATTGAATAAGACTTAAGGAATGTCTATAGCAATCTTTGAGTAGCAATAAGGAAGGATAACATTCTTTATACATCTCATAGAATTCATCATGAAAACTAGCAAGCGAGTATATTGAACCATTTTCCAAACTTTTATACCAAGACCATGCTTTTCCTTCTAAAGTGGTCATAAACATCTTCATGAGACAATCTTCAGGGAAATGAACCTTAAGACTGCGCACATGCATATGAAACCTAACCAAATGAAGAGCAGCATCGTCTTTCTTTTCATCTTTGAATATTGGAAGATCCTCTAACCAATCAACCTTTGGCATAGGATTTGGAAAACCAGGGATATGAGACCGATTCATAGGAGCATACCTGGCATTCATTCTTGCAGTGGAATTGATCTTGAAACTTCATCAAGCTACTGATCTTCTAGCAGTGGAGTCACCTTCCAATTTCTTATTCGATGTGTGGAGTCGCCAAGGTAGTTTTGCAGCCTCAAAATGATGTCTGAGCTCCTGCTACCTTCAGAAGCTCAGTCTCTTGATTTCGGGAATGAATAATCTTCAGACTCCCGGCAGACGCACCAAAATGTTATCTCAAAATCAGGCCCTGGAAGGCTGCTGACCAGGAAGACTTCAAGTAACTATTTCAGACCTACTTTAGGTTGAGGCTTAGCCTCCTCAACCTGAGAGGGCTCTCTTAAATGGGTTAATGATTTTTACTTAAGATAAGATGGCTAACTCTTTGTGATATATCTGTGATAAATATGGATGCTGGAAAAACATTAAACAAGTTTCCATTGGGCCTATGGAGTCAACAACACCTCAGTAAACAATGATACTACCTTTACATAGAAGTCAGGGCATTCAGCATTTGAGTATTCAGAATATAACACATATAGAACCACAGCTCATAAATGCATACAGGAAATCAGAGCACAATCAGTGAATTCTGAGTGATTATACATCTATGCAACTGTAAAAGACATTAAGGAAAGGATAAAATCACACATTCTGAACATAGAAATCCTTCATGAATCCTGAGAAGTAAAGCAGCCCAATTATATTACTGAAACTCTGTCTTTACATAAGCCAAAACAATGCTCTGTTATAAAATTTCCCAACCCCTTTTACATTGTTGTTTCAGCTATATATATAACTCTTATTCTAACTAATCGAGATTCCTCCTCCAGCATGAGGGGAATTCGATAACTACCTCTAATGACACCTATCAACCATTTAACTAACTAATAAATACAATAAAGTGTTGACTGGAGTTTTTTAAGAGTTCTAAATCAACTATGACTGTAATTCCATATTACATGCATGATGATTTCTCCTCGTTATTTGACATCTGGTTCTCTTTCAGTTTGGCTGAGATGAGTGTTTAATACTCCATGTTGACCTTGGATGCTTGGATGCTGAATCTTCTTAACTGCCCATAAATATTAGGAGACTATCCTTGCTTCTCGGCTTCAGTTTTCCCCAAAATATTCGAATGCACAGAAACATACTCTTTATCCTTTAATTTCCCAAAATAGAGCAGACTGCCACGTCCTTGATGTGTTGTCCACCGTTTCATGTGTGAAGACAACACCTTTCAAAAAGATTTGCTGATTTGTCCATCATAATTGATTGGCTCAATTGTAACATGCAGCTACAGCAGTTTCGTAGCGCGCTACGAAACTGCTGTGTAATTTCAAAAACACAGTCTTAGACTCTACTCTGTTTGTATACCTTATCTTCGATTTCATTGCCTGAAAAAAGGAGCACCAGATTTGTCTTGTCTTTTAATATCTGAATCAGAAGTGAGACAGTTACCATTGCCAAAAACCTGTTCAAGTATTCCAAAAAGCTCCTACTGATTTTGAGCCTGCATCCGCCATGTCAATTTCTGCAAGAAGTAATTGCTTTTGTGGAAAAGCACATTTTGGCACCAGATCCAAAGCATACACCAGTTCCATAGAAACTTCAGCGGAGCCATTAGATTGAAATCACACCACTCCTGAAGGAAGCTGCAACACAAGTTGCCCTCCTACAACACTTTGAACATATTAGTAGCAAAAGTCTGCCAAAATAAAAGTCTGAACAATCTCTGACAAAGTACCATGAACGGCCACAAGCCATGGCCCAATGCAAAACAAGTAGCCACGGCTATCCAAAACCTAGAGTACCCAATGTGCACAGCTGAAAAACCTTGCAATAACCAATGCAAACACATAATGGGCTGTGAATGGTTCAACTATCTTTGTATTTTGCATCACGCGAAGCTGGGGTAAAACTGCAACAGCTTCAAGGTAAACACAAAAGGCCCAAAGTATCCTGTAAATCACCCACAAAGTGGTGACTAATGTTGCACAATCAAGCACTGTGTGTATATCATATTCTATAACAAAACTGCAGTACACCCTCACTGCTAAGAATATAACAGTAAGCTCCTGAGATTTAAGTGATAAGCCTGCACAGTTCCGTTCCTTGAAGAGCTTGTAGATCAAGACAGAGATGCCCACAGCATGTGTTGCTTCGGCAGCAACAAAGAGATTATCATGGTTGTGAACCACGAATCTGAGAGCGACAAGAGCTGTGATGTCACTTACTACCGCTAGAAACGCCTTTTGAATCCATTTCTCACAGTGAATGTGCCAAGCTCATTATCTAGTGTCCATATGCTGAAGCCTTCTCTCGTATGTTTAATTTCAGTTGTGTCCCAAATGCTGTTATCAGGAAACTGACCTCCACTTACCAAATCACTACGAACACATCGTAATAAAGTAGTTTCCTCAGGTTTCATTGTACTCTTACTTGCAATACAACCTAGCGAAACATATCCTGGAGGTGCCTGGGGAAACCAGAAGGATACACTATCCATGCCTCTCCGTTTGTCTATATGCCCTACTTGTCATAAATCTAGTGGAGATCTCAAAGTTGTCCCATCAATGAGATCATGAAGCACCAGAACCATATTCGGAGGCTCATATCCTGGAACTGCAATATCACCGACATAAAAGCATCCAGGTGGAAGAATAGGATGCCAAATAGCGACCTTTCTCTTTGCAGTGTTTCCTCTGTTCCACCACACTAACTCAAACTCTACTACATTTTGATATCTCTGACTAGATAATATGAGTTCCGGGCTTTCCTCAACAGAATCACACTGATCCTTACAAACCTCACGCCAATCAACATTATATTCAACATCCTGTACACTGGATTTAAGATATACGAGCTATTCGTTGAACTGAAGATTCTCCATTTCCGGCTTTCTTAAAACCTTGAGGGCATGAACATAGGCCTCGTAATAGGCGCTTGTAGATTCAAATATGCAATACTCCACTCCATTCTGGAGCTCAATTAGCTCATGCCCATCCACTGGAAATACAGAGCAAGGATTTGTTCATCAGAAGTTTTGAATTCTCCCAATCGACTTGGACACCACTTTCGACATCAAAGGAAACACCATAATCCACACCATCGCGACCTGCAACTTATGCCAACATATCTAACGGACCTGTAACTTGAATATCACATAACCTTCTCTGCTTTTGCAGCCCAAATGACATAATATCCAACTCCAGTTGTCGCAGCCCAATCTCTGCACCACCACAGATGCAGGTGAAAATGGCCTTGAACTCGCCAGCATGCTCCTCTGGAACCTGTGTAATCTCTAGAAGCTGAACTCTGCCTTCATAAGAGATAATCGTACCACCTTTGACATTCTGTGAGAGTAGTTCATCAAGCTTCTCACTATTCAAAAGAGCAGGGAAAACATCTCTGTGGCCAGGTGGCAAATTCATAATGGCATTCTTAATAAGATAAACCAGGTGGCATAGTTGATTTTCTTGAGACGTTGTATTCTGTTTTCCAGGCTTCATCAAAGAACGATTCTCCCATTTCCCGGAACTCTGCGGTCTTTTGATTGATGCCAGCAAGCAACTTTCCATTAAATACATGCAGATTGTAAACAGAACCTTTGTCTCTTTCTCAGCAACAACTGCAAACATGTGCCAGTACCAAGATACCTATCGACCTAAGACACAGCGGATTCTGATAAATATGACAGCTGGGAGAGATTTGTTATGGATCAGCATGAAATCACCTAAAACATGTTGCGTTGTGAAACTGCTAAAAGGATTTATGCGCTGTGGAAACACTTCAAAATTATTACATGAGCTACGAAATAACCTAAAGAGCTTTGTGACACATAGTAACTTTTGAACAAGACTGACACATGGCTATGAGATGGGGATGAATGAGAATGACCGGTGATGCATGAGAATACATAGTTGACTCAAGACTCTAAAAACAAAAATCAAACTTAGACTAGCACCGAATTTTTTTACCATCAAACTAATGTGAGCGGTTTTGAAATTAGAATTCTTAAGGGATAACATGGTCGACGTTGTAGGCTCATGTGAAAGACATGGATTATTTTAAGAATACATGAGCTGCTTGTTGTTCATCTACACACTTCGATGGCACCCAATGCACTGGTGTGCCACGCTTCTCGAAAAATCTATTCATTCTTTTTCTCATCTGGTTACAAAGATATAACATGTTTTCAATCACTTTAACTATAAAGAACTCAACAAAGAAATTATGGAATTACAAAAATCACCCAATGAATCCATTGAGAAACTTCACACATTCTTTTGTAATCTTGCATACCGATTGTTGGAAGATGATATTGATTGGGAATTTCTTGATGGAAGATTTGAGTATCTTCTTCACATATCTGAACCCTGCTCAACACACTTCAGTGATGGAGCTACGCAATCACAGGTAGGCACAGTCGCTGTGACAAGTGACTGTCCACCTTCACCTCATCAAACAACTCCACCACTGCGGAGTGATGCAGGAGATCATGCACATGCCTCTGTTGAATGGTCACACTCTCCCACCCCACTTACTCTTAATATTTTGTGCAGATCTGGCTAGAAAGCCTGTTGGTTTTCATGTGGACTCTTTCCCTCGACCTTCGTCCTCGCATTCTATTGATCCTCTAGATTGTACTTTCTTGTGTTCTCCCATTTAGGACTCCTCACCTGTTGTGAACGAGGATCAAGCTGTCAACGGAGTTGGTGTTATGCAACCAACCTTTGCCATCATTTATGATGAGTGTGTGTGGGAATCTAAAGAAGATCCCACAGTGAAGGATGACTCCCTTCTAGCTGTGCCTCATCTGCTTCATCTTGACATCCCTTGTGATTCTGCCACTGCCGATTTTCCCTATGAAAATTCATTTTCAGATGCTTCTACTTACAATCATTCACAGGACATGTTGGATGTCAGTCTGTCATTATAGTGCAGAGAGGACACATCTTCCTCGGAACATCCGTCCAATCTGTCATCTATCTTTCTTGAGAACACATAGGGTGAAAATCTTTGCTTCTCATCTACCCCTCTACCTGATTTATCAAATCATGAGGATGCCAATGAACATCTTGAATTTTTTGTTCTTGGTTGTTGTGATCTAGTCACTTCCTCATCCGATCACGATGTTGATTCAACCATTGTTAATCTATCCAAGACAATGGTTTACAATGATTTGTCTATCGATTAAGTCGAAACCCCCCAGAGTGTCAAGGCACTTTAGCCCGAGCTAATGGTTATGTCAGGCCCTGATCGTCCTGAGGTTGGTTTCACTTCTAGTCAGGAAATTGTTGAAACACCCAAGACTCCTCATCACTCTCTGATTTGCGTAGAAGATCAACCAAACGACCAGACTTCTCTTCCTCCACTCAGAATACATGATCACATCACTCATGCATTGCAAGAATCTTACACAACAAGCACACATGCACAACCCAAGTGGTCTACCTTTCTATTGAAGCCCCGAAAATCGGGCCTACAACAAGGGGGATACCCGCCCGGTTCGGACCTTGGTTAGCAGCTCCTTTTCCGTTTGGTATAGCGGGTCCGACTAGGGATATGGGACCAGTTTCCCAATTTATGTGTGTGTGGGGGAAAGATTGATATTTCTGATCTAACAGTTTCTAAATGGAATACTTCTACTCTAATTCTAATCTAATAATAAGGAAATTATATTCTAATAAACAGAAATATGTAAATCTACACTAACCCGAGGTGTAATCTTTCCTGTATGCGATCTAAAATGATTTCAGACAACAACTGGTAATAAAGATCATTCAGTTGCTATGAGAAAAGAATTCAATAAAGATGAACCACTTCGTATAAAAAGTTAGACAAAATAGTTGTGAAAAACATATCGCATAATAAGCTATTCATACACTAAGCATAAATAAATAGCTATCACTGTACAAAAGTGCCAAATGATAACTCAGGCATTCATACATTAATATATAAATAACTGAACATGAAAATCACTCTAACACACAGGCAGAAATAGTTAAGAGATAGAAATACCATTTATAACTAGTCCTACTCATGAGCTTCAAGCGATAACGATTTATCTCTTCTTGATCAAATATCTACTAAGAGTACAAAAGTGCAACATCAGTAGCAGATATCAAATGCAAACATCAATAAATCTTATTCCATTCATTCATCAAAACCTCCTCAGAGGGTACATAAGTGCATGTTCTGGGGATAAGTTTTTGATAAATTTCAGGACCCTTCTCTAAATGCATGAGAAGGGTTTAAATACTACTAACTAAAGATAAAAATAAATTATTACAAAAATATAGGATGCGGTTTAAATGACCGTCCTCTTTTCAGGAAAATAAAACAAAATTAAAACTAAAATTGAATCTAAAATTAAACTACTTCTGTATTTGGTCCTTGAAATCACACGCATGTAGCATCTGTTTGAGAAGAGTCGACTGGCCGACTTCCGATTTTAGTTGAGCTAAGAAAACAGAATCGATGAGAGTTGCCGCCATCTTTTCAGCCGCATTGATGATACACTTGAGAGTCATCCATTGGCTATGTGGCTTTACCAAGTAAGCCGAGTAATGATCCCAGTTTAACCTGGTTAACCGTTGAATTGCTTCTTCCTTTTCTTTTGCCTTCTGCTTCCAATGTGCCTGTAGTTGCTGTTTTCTTGCAATTTTTGGAGCTTGTAGATGACTGGGCAATTAGCAGCTTGCCTTTTCGAAAAAAAATTCTCAGCGATGCACAATTTAGGTGCTAATCGCGCATCAGAAACTGCCTCCATTTCTTGATCTAGGTTTCCTTGATGCGTTTTTCGCCTTTTGCGTTTTTTCTTTCTAGCGGATATAAAGTTCATCATTTGTGAAAATAATATTTCCGTAAGCTCTTGACCTTGAGTTTTAAACTATCTGTTTCTGATATCTGTGCTATCCAGTATCCACTTCACCATGTCCGTGTATGGGAGAATTTTGGGTCTTGCTGCTATCCGGTGTAAGAATGAGTAGGCTAGTTCTGTAAGGGATGCTTCAGAAGAACCATTTGAGCCCACGGTAGCAACTACTTTCATTACTTTGGGACTCTCCTCTTCAAGCAGATTATACATGCCTTCCCACGTAGCAATTCCCGCATCTCTGTTACATGCCGTGTCTGTATACAGGGGCGCCATTTCTTTTTCTTCTGAGCTCGGGGCTTTGCTTTTCTTTCCCATTTTAACTTGCGTATTGCTTTGTATCAGCCTCTGTTCTTCGTTCCTACAATTCACAAGTGAAATGAAAATGAATGACAAGGAAGGGTGATGGGAAAGTTTTAAATGCCGTAAACAACATAAAATATACCACCTTACATGAGATGATTTTTCGATAAGCACGCACCCATATTCCATTAATAACTAGAAAATAACTCATTTATTAGCATTAAAGTGCATAACCAGGTGTCAGCTTAAGGAAAATAATTTTCTTAAATAACGCGCCCGAAAGATCTGCAATGGAGCGATTTTGCAATTTTCTTCGCAATATCGCAGATCACAGCATTGCGAAATGATAATATCATAAAATCATAACATCGCAAAGTTGGTCGATCATGATATCGCATTATCGCGTTGTCGCTGTATCGTGATATCGCAATATCGCAATATCGCAGATCGCAGGAATGTTATGTATGACAATCTTTGTTAACCTATTTTCTACAAAATGCGATTTTGCAATCGGCGTCATCGCATATCAGCAAATTAAAGTGTTTCGTTGTAAATTGTGTTGTATGCGATGTGATATTTCATTATCGCGCATCGTAATCTCGCAATGTTTAAAATTCAGCTCATAAGGAGGTATCTCATTATCTTTTTCCGATGCGATATTCCTAAGGAAATATTTGTGTCTTACCTTATCATAAAACTTAGATTTTTTGGATTTTAGAAGGGGGGTTTCCTAAGCTTATGATGGTAAGTTTATTCGAAAAAGGAAATTTAAACACTACTTTGATTTTTTAAATTTTTAACTAAGGATACCCACTTATTTAGTATTACGAATAACACTAAATAAGAAGGGGGATTGTTGCTGGCCATAACAATTGGCGAATCACTTGGAAGAACCAGTTATCTCTGCTTCTTTTTGAATTTTCAAAACTTCCAAAACAGAAAATTTTCCAAAAAGTTAAACTTTATTATAGAAAGATAAAGTACATTATGCTTTAACCTGTCAATGACATTTTGTTTCAACTATTTTCAACCTTGATTAGTTGCTGCCTCAAGCTAGTTCTTGTATTTACATCAGTCATTACTTGGCTTGTAAAGATAAAACAAAGTCTTCTCTGTAAACCAGTTTTAAATATGCTCATTTGTCGTAGGTAGAGCCTCTCCTACCAGCAAGAATTTATAGCTTCGATAGGGTTACCTGTTACCCAGCAATGATCCTGTGTCCTACTTAAAGAAACCTACAATTCCCAAAGAAGAATCCACATCCACACTTTTTGCTTTCATTTTCTTTTTTATTCTTAAAGAGCAATGTCTTGGTTTGGTAGCCAATTCATGACACAATCATTCACTGATTTATAACTTTGTTGAACAAGATGGCTCATGATGAGACCCCTTGTCTTTTGATTTTAACAATCTCGAGTCATTGCCCTGTTGTGGTATGCACTATTGGCAAAGTCAGCAAGTTATAATATCTGTGATTATGATAAGCAGGCTCGTGATGAGACCTCTCACTCTTTAAGATAAAGTGTATCCTTGGATTGTTCCTCTGAAAGTTGTGATTTCCTTAGTAGGGAGGAAGTCATTGTTTCCTTAAGATAGCTCTGGATGACAATAATAGAGTTTTTGGAAATAACTATTCTACAGAGAATCTTTATTTTGTTATTGATACCTTTCATTGCACTGATATAAAACAATTTCTCACTAAAGGTTGTTTTCATCAAATTTTATGAAGTTGAAACTAGTATCGTATCTAGGCTAGAGTTTTTAATTGTATCCTTCAATAATAAAGATCAATTTTCCAAAAGATTTGCTATTTATACAAGCGAAATATCAAAATTTGAAAGAGAATTGGTGTCTTTTTCGTAAATGCCTATTGTAACCATTCACAACTAGTTTTATTATAAAAATAAAAACCACTACTCTACAAAAATAGAAGAATGTTCTCCTATGGAAAATATTTCTTAAGAATCTGACCATTAACAGGTAGAGAATCTCTTTTTCTTGTTAAATCTTGTAACATGAAGGTAGATGGACCTATGACTTCTATGATCTGAAAAGGACCAAGCCACATTCTTTGAAATTTTGTATGTTTTCCCTTTTCCTCATGTGCCTTGTTCCATTTTAAAACTAAATCTCCCATCTAGAAATATTTTCTGGATATCATATTGGAATCAAAGAGGCCTTTAACAATGCTTGATGATGAGCGTGAGTTATCTTAGCCCTTTCTCATTGTTTTTCTAATTTAATTAATTCCAGCTGCCTAAGTTGTAAAGAGGAAGTTGGTACTTCATCAATATATTGAACCAAGGCTAAAGAGGGAATTTCCAGATGTGTTGGAAGAACCACTTCTTTCCCATAAACTAAGTTAAAGGGAGAAGTGCCAATAGAGGCTTTCTGCATTATTCGATCTGCCCATAAAGCGTATATTAAAGACTTATGCCAATTTTTATGATTTTGGTCAATGGTTTGCTTAATGATTCTAATTAAGTTCTTATTTGTAGATTCAGCTAACCCATTCCCTTGTGGATAATAATTGGCCGAGTATTTAAGCTTGAAACCCCTTTTAAGTGCAAATTCAGTCATTGCATTTCCAGAAAAGTATGATGCATTATCAAACATTAAAGCGGAAGGCAATCCAAACCTGGTGATTATGAACTGATCTATGAATTCAATGATATTTTCAGCATTAGCCATCTTGAGTGGAACTGCTTCTACCCATTTAGTAAAGTAATATGTCGTTGTAAGGATGTATCTATGTTGTTTAGAAGAGTGAGGAACAATCTCACCTATTATTTCCAATCCCCACTGATTGAATGGCTGTTTGATGGTAACTGGTTGCAGTGGCAAGGATGGTTTCTTTTGTCTCCCAACGGCGATTTGACAGACTTGGCATTTCCTTACGTAGTTGTGTGCGTCTTTGAATAATGTGGGCCAGTAATAGCCTGCGCGTAAGATCTTATGAGCAGTGGTGTCTCCAGCATAATGTCCACCTGCTGGCCCATCGTGGAGTTCCTGCAAGACTTTTTCAGCTTCAACTTTCTCAAGACATCTAAGAAGAACAGAATCATAATTTATTCTAAAAATAATGTCATTCACAAGTTGATATTGCTTGGCTTTTAATCTTAGGGCTCTTTTCTTGGTATGATCGAGGTTTTAAGGGGCATATCCATTCTTTAGATAATAAATAATATCAGCATATAATGACTCAACATCGTTTAGGCTTACCTCGTACACTTGTACCTCTTCAGATGGATTTTCAGGTATTAGCGATGCTCCTGCCAGCATTTTGCAAAAGCCTTGACCTTTTACAATATTTGTTGTTCTGATTTCTACGTCGTATTCTTATAAGGCAGTAACCCAATTTGCCCTTTTCTCACCCACATCCTTTTGTACTAGAAGATTTCTTACCATTGGAAACGGTACTATGATCTTGGTATGTGTTTTGAGTAAGAAAGGTCTGAAATATTTAATTGCTTTAAAAACAACATAAGCTTGTTTCTCCACATCTGAATAATTCAGCTCAGCACCTTGTAAATTGGAACTGAAAAAAGCAATTGGGGCTTCCGCCTTTTCTTGATTTGCTTGAGTGAGTATCGCAGCATATGATTTATCTGAGGCAAATGTATACAAAATAAAAGGATCGGAAAAATTTGGAGTCGCTAAAGATGGAGCATTGATAATGGCTTGTTTGATCAGATTGAATGCCTCATGTTCATCTTGGCCCCATTTAAAATTTGCGTTCTTTTTAATCATGGCTTGTAAAGGAGACACGATTCTCGAAAAATCTGGCACAAATCTCTTTACAAAGTTAATCTGACCAAGGAATGATTGCATGGCTTTCTTGTTGTGATGTAGGGGTACTGCGGAAATTTCCTTGATTCTGTCAGAATCAATATAAATTCCAGATTTTGAAACTATGAATCCTAGAAGCTTTCCTTCACTTAATGCAAAAAAGGATTTTTTTGGGTTAAGCGAAATTCCATACCTTAAACAACGTTGGAAGATTTGTTTTAAATCCCTGAGATGGTTGTTTCGTTTCTTGGAATAAACAGTAATATCATCCAAATATATTACCACTGATTTATTAACTAACCCTTTGAATGAAATGTCCATGGCTCTCTGAAATGTGGCACCCACGTTAATCAAACAAAATGGCATCTTTTGATATGTGTATGTGCCCCACTTAGTTCTAAATTTCATTTTTAATTGATCATCTGGATGTACCAGCACTTGGTTGTATCCTGAGAATCCATCCAGGAATGACATTAATTCTAAGCCCGCAACTGCCTGCAGTATTTGTTCCATGGGAGGTAAAGGAAAATTGTCCATTTGGCAGGCCTTGTTAAGGTTTCGAATGTCAATGAAGATTCTAATATCTCCGTTTTTATTTCTAACAGGTACCATATTGGAGACCCATTTAGAATGTCTAATGGGAAAGATCATTTTGGCTTTCAATAACTTGTTGAGTTCAGTTTTGATCTGATTTTCTAAATTTGGATGGATCTTTCTCAACTTTTGTTGGACAGGTTTTTCATTAGCAATCATTGGGATAGTATGTTGGATGATGGAGGTGTCCTATGTTTTGAGTTCATCGTAATTCCAAGCAAAGACATTTTTGTATTGTTTCAAGAGACGGATATAAGCTAATTTCTATTCAGAGGCTAGGCCAAGGCCTAGGTTGATATTCTACGGTTTGGCATCAGTTCCTAGATTTACTAATTCATAATTCAAAGTTGAACTTTGGAGTTTTGAATTGGTATATCTTTTGAATCGATCTTTCAAATCGTAAAGGTCTTCTAACTTGACTATTGATTTAGGTATAGCATTGTTAGTACTATCCTATTGCAGTTGTTGGTCATGTTGGTCTTCATCGATTATTTGATTGGTGTAGGATCCTTCAGATGTGAGAAAACTCATGATATCAGGATCGTCGTTGAAAATCCTCCAATTGGTAATGTTATCAAGAATAGATGGTCTAAAAATTAACTCAATTGAAAATCGGTCAGGGCTAAAATCTTCTGAAGGAATGATCTTGGAAGCTACGTTGGCTAAGATGTCTGTGCTAGCATTCTGGAGTCTGGGGATTGAGGAAATATTAAATGCTATAAAATGTTCAGTCAGATCTTGAACTAAATATTGATAATGCTTTAAATGACCTGATAAACAGTGTATAGTATTACGTACCTGTCTGATTACAATTTCAGAATCTCCGAAAACTTGCAGGTATTTGATGTCTAATCTGATTGCTTTGTATAACCCTTGGATTAGAGCCTCGTATTCTGCGGTATTGTTGGTGCACTCGAATTTGAGTCTACAAGTTAGCATGGTTTTATCTCCCTCTGGGCTTACTAACACGCATCCTGCTCCTGCTCCTTCATTAGACTTAGAACCATCAAAAAATAGTTTCCAAAACAAAGATTTATTTACAGGACTATCTATAAAATTAATGCATTTAGAACTATCTGTTTGTGAAAAATTTTCTACTTGAGATAAAACAGAATGTTCTAAGTAAGGTGAAGTGTGAGCATTAAAATTTCCTAAGAAAGAATCTACTGAATAGTTGCCTATGATGTTAGAATTGTATGCTATTGGTTCATTTTCTCCCTCGAGTTCTGTTACTATGTATTTCTGATGTTTTTCGCGTTCAACTTTTATTTGGTTTGGTTTACCATTATAAGGGAGCCACATGTGGGACCAATCAGTTGCAAAGTATCCATGAAGTTTTTTTGACTAGTCTCTGCTAAGAATTAAGCCATAAAATTCAGGAATATCAGCAACTAAAATGTCAATAACTTGACATACCTTTGGGTTGGATGACAGACTTATGGTAACCTGATTTAACTCGCCAATTACTTCGACTTGCGATCGATCTAATTGGACTATGCGTACAGTGGATTTCTGTGGTTGAACGTTCAATTTTGTGCAAATTGATCTTGGTAAAATATTCGATGAAACTCCAGAATCAACTAAGCAATTATGCACATTTTTATTGAAAATTTCATAAGTAAGGAGAAATGGGGGAGTATGCGATCTCAATCTTCCTCTAATTAATGCGATATCATTTGGATCAACTTTATTCATCGTACTAGTTGGAGCTCTTGCCATATCATGAGAAGCTTGAGAGATTATGGCAGCTGGTAAAGGTGCAACTGGCACAGCATGTAATTCTTTCAAAAGTACTTTCTGCTGGTGTTTTAACTTGCTCAATTCAAAAAGAGTAATATTGGCCCTAGTCTTTTTCATATCTTCTACGATGTTATACTCCATTTCATCCAAAACGATTAGCATTTTAGATGGAGTAGATGTGTCTGTTTGGAGTGGGCTGGTTTGAGTCGCTTTAGGTGATGTTTTCTTGGCTACAACTTTATCCTTAGACATTGAGCTTGCGCTCTTTGGCTTAGGTGTAGGTTGAGGAGGATCAAGTTGATTTCTGCTGCAAGTACTAACCGGGAATGCCTCTTGATCTTCTTCATTTGGGAGGATGAAATCCCACATACCTTGTAACTCTACAACTTCTTCTTCATCGGTATGTTCTTCGGTAGTGTTTTCCTCTTCTTCTTCTTTTGACTCAGCATTTGATATAGTGTTAGGGGGTTTGGAATTAGTTGAAGTATTTCTTTTAAAAGGCCTATATGGCTTTTTAGAAGACGTTTCTGCCACTTGTTTCTTGAGGTCAACCATTTCGTTAGACATGCTCTTCAAAACTTTTTGTAATCCTTCTAAATCAAATGGATCTTTGGGTTGTTTTTTCTTAGGATCTTCTTTGAAAGAGACCTTCTTAGGTTTTCGTTCTTCCATCGCGTTTTTCTTTTATAGGGCCGTAATACGTTTCTCTACTACTATCACTTCTTTCATATTTTCAACTAAGGTTGTTTGGTTAGCTCTATCAACAAAGATTGCGAAGTTTGATGGTAAAGCAGTAATGTACCATTCACTTCGCACTTCTTCACTAGGCTGAGAAGCAGTAGGTATTTTGTTTAAAATTTTATTGAAACGTAAATTGAAATCTTTGATAGGTTCTCTTGACTTGGCCCTAAGATTAGAAAAGTCATTGATCAGTGTCGCTGTAGACCTGTCGTCACCAAACTTGGTCAGGAATTGTTCTTGGAAGATGTCCCAACTAGTAATAGATCCAGAAGGTAATGAGAAATACCATGATCCAGCTATCCCTTGCAAAGTATAAGGGAAAAGACGAACAACAACATCCTCATTAACAACTCCATTGAGATTTATAGATAACATAAAATTATTTATATGCTCTTCCGCTAGCATGCCTGCCTCAAGGTTAAACTTAGGTAGCCATTTTTCAGGATGGGCTGGTAACTGACTCAAGGGTGCAGGCATTAAGACTGCCCCTGGGTTATTCCATGGAGATTGGGCCATTGTTGAACTACTAATAGAGGAAAGTGCAGAAAATGATCCCTGTGGTTGAGAAGATGGGGATATTATGACTCCAGATGGTTGAGAAGGAGTTGAGGAAGTTGCAATAGGCTGATGGACGATGATCTAAAGTGGAGGAGTGGATGGTTGACTTCGTGGTGAAGAGGTTGAGATGGATGATGATGATGAAAGAGTCTCGCTATCAGATCCTTTAGGAGACTTCCTTGCTCTCTTCCTAGTAGTAGAGGTAGTTCGGTTGGCTAAACACCAAACGTTTCACTCTTTAACCTGGTGAGAGGATGAGTAGGATTATATTGCAAAGTCACACTGCCTTGAGATTTATCAGACTTTTGAGGAGATATTGAAAATCGCTGAAGTTTGTGAATCAAATATTCAACTTCAGGAGGTTCAATAGTAGATTGTTCTGAAATATCAGGGTTTGTAGCAGTGGCTGTTGCTCCAGTGACTCCAAACTCTGGATTTAAAGTTTCTGAATGCAATGGAGAAGTCAGAGGAGATGGTGAGGGCGATTTACTCTCAGAATGGTATTTAGATTTGGATTTTATTGCCATTCACAGTTCGTGGCCCTCCTTCTAGCGCCAAATATGTTGAAGCCCCGAAAATCGGGTCTACAACAAGGGGGATACTCGCCTGGTCCGGACCTTGGTTGGCATCGCCTTTTCCGTTTGGTATAGCCAGTCCAACTGGGGATATGGGACCAGTTTCCCAATTTATGTGTGTGTGTGGGAAAGATTGATATTTCTGATCTAACAGTTTATAAATGGAATACTTCTCTCTAATTCTAATCTAATAATAAGGAAATTATATTCTAATAAACAAAAATATGTAAATCTACACTAACCCGGGGTGTAATCTTTCCTGTATGCGATCTAAAATGATTTCAAACAACAAATGGTAATAAAGATCATTCAGCTGCTATGAGAAAAGAATTCAATAAAGATAAACTACTTCGTATAAAAAGTTAGACGAAATAGTTGTGAAAAACATATCGCATAATAAGCTATTCATACACTAAGCATAAATAAATAGCTATCACAGTACAAAAGTGCCAAATGATAACTCAGGCATTCATACATTAATATATAAATAACTAAACATGAAAATCACTCTAACACATAGGTAGAAATAGTTAAGAGATAGAAATACAATTTATAACTAGTCCTACTCATGAGCTTCAAGCGATAACGATTTATCTCTTCTTGATCAAATATCTACTAGGAGTACAAAAGTGCAACATCAGTAGCAGATATCAAATGCAAACATCAATAAATCTTGTTCCATTCATTCATCAAAACCTCCTCAGAGGGTACAGAAGTGCATGTTCTGGGGATAAGTTTTTGATAAATTTCAGGACCCTTCTCTAAATGCAAGAGAAGGGTTTAAATACTACTAACTAAATCTAAAAATAAATTATTACAAAAATATAGGATGTGGTTTAAATGACCGTCCTCTTTTTAGGAAAATATAACAAAATTAAAACTAAAATTGAATCTAAAATTAAACTACTTCTATATTTGGTCCTTGAAATCGCACACATGCAGCATCTGTTTGAGAAGAGTCGGCTGGCCGACTTCCGATTTTAGCTGAGCTAAGAAAACAGAATCGATGAGAGCTGGTGCCATCTTTTCAGCCACATTGATGATACACTTGAGAGTCATCCATTGGCTATGTGACTTTACCAAGTAAGCTCAGTAATGATCCCAATTTAACTTGGTTAACCGTTGAATTGCTTCTGCCTTTTCTTTTGCCTTCTGCTTCCAATTTGCCTGTAGTTGCTGTTTTCTTGCAATTTTCAGAGCTTGCAGATGACTGGGCAATTAGCAGCTTGCCTTTTCAAAAAAAAAATCTCAACAATGCACGATTAGTGCTAGGCGCTAATCGCGCATCAGAAACTGCCTCCGTTTCTTGATCTGGGTTTCCTTGATGAGTTTTTCGCCTTTTGCATTTTTTCTTTCTAGCAGATATAAAGTTCATCATTTGTGAAAATAATATTTCCGTAAGCTCTTGACCTTGAGTTTTAAACTGTCTGTTTCTGATATCTGCGCTGTCCAGTATCCACTTCACCATGTCCGTGTATGGGAGAATTTTGGGTCTTGCTGCTATCTGGTGTAAGAATGAGCAAGCTAGTTCTGTAAGGGATGCTTCAGAAGAACCATTTGAGCCCGTGGTAGCAACTACTTCCATTACTCTGGGATTCTCCTCTTCAAGCAGATTATACATGCCTTCCCACGTAGAAATTCCTGCATCTGTGTTACATGTCGTGTCTGTATACAGGGGCGGCATTTCTTTTTCTTCTGAGCTCGGGGCTTTGCTTTTCTTTCCCATTTTAACCTATGTATTGCTTTGTATCAACCTCTATTCTCCGTTCCTGCAATTCACAAGTGAAATGAAAATGAATGACAACGAAGGGTGATGGGAAAGTTTTAAATGTGGCAGACAACATAAAATATACCACCTTACGTGAGATGATTTTTCGATAAGCACGCACCCATATTCCATTAATAACTGGCAACTAACTCATTTATTAGCATTAAAGCGCATAACTAGGTGTCAGCTTAAGGAAAATACTTTTCTTGAATAACGCGCCCAAAAGATCTGCGATGGAGCGATTTTGCGATTTGCTTCGCAATATCGCAGATCGCAGCATCGTGAAATGATAATATCGCAAAATCATAACATCGCAAAGTTGGTCGCTCATGATATCACATTATCGCATTGTTGTTGTATCATGATATCGCAATATCGCAATATCGCAGATTGCAGGAATGTTATGTATGACAATCTTTGTTAACCTACTTTCTGCGAAATGCGATTTTGCGATCGGCGTCATCACATATTGGAAAATTAAAGCGTTTCGTTGTAAATTGTGATGTATGGGATGTGATATTTCATTATCGTGCATCGCAATCTCGCAATGTTTAAAATTCAGCTCATAAGGAGGTATCCCGTTATCTTTTTCTGATGCGATATTCCTAAGGAAAGATTTGTGTCTTACATTATCATAAAAATTAGATTTTTTAGATTTTTAGAAGGGGGGTTTCCTAAGCTTATGATGGTAAGTTTATTCCGAAAAGGAAATTTAAACACTACTTTGATTTTTTTAATTTTTAACTAAGGGTCCCCACTTATTTAGTATTAGGAATAACACTAAATAAGAAGGGGGTTGTTGCTGGCCACAACACTTTCTCATGTTTGCTTGCATGTCACAATAAAGAGAATTCATACACTTAACATCTTCATGTGGTGTAGCACAACATCATGGCAACACCACAGAATGCATGTCATGTACTTTCAGTCATCTTTGTTCTATGGTCACTTGTAAGCTCAGAGTGTGTTTTTATTCACTGTTATATCTTTCTTGTTTGTTGGTTTGCACAATTGTCTTGTTCACGAACCATGCCTTCACCAACATGGGTCAACCAATGCGCCGGTGGCTACATTGGAAGTATCACTTCACATGAGATGGCCCATGCACTGTTAGCTTAGGAGTAGGAGTATTGTTTTCTTTTGATTTGTTTGCTTGCATGCTTGTTTCCTTGCTTTGTTTGTTTGTTTGACTTCTTTCTTGTTTTCTTACTTGCTTTGCTTTCACTTTTGCTTCTACTTTTGCTTTTCTTAGGTGTTTATTTGTTCACTTGTTTCGTTTCATAGGATAGTTTCACATGAAACCATGTATCACTCTTGAAGCAAGCTGGGTAAAGTACAAAAGGCCTTGTGATGCTATTACTACTTGGATATCTGTCATCCTGCCTCTGTATGAATAACTTGTTACTTTCTGTGCATGATACGTTGATGGAAAATACATATTGTTCAAAGCGAACCTTTGTGAAAACACAATGCTTTCGTGCTAACTAGTGTCACCTACTCTAGTTGGTTGTTTTTGGGTTAACCCTTGTAACTTAGTCAAGTAGAGTAAGGTGAGGGGGGAAAACTTAATAGGCACGTCAGAGGTATAATAAACTACTTCTTTGCAGGAATAACCTCTTTTGCTCTCAATAAGTCGATATCTCTCTTCCATCTATGAAATGAGCAAGTGTTATGCACAGTTAAAAATGAAAAAATGAAAGTGAAAAAATTCACATGGAAAAATGAATAAGGAAAAAGAAGAGAAAGGATTCCTACGCAAGGAGGTGATGCAAGTAACTCCATCGGGGTACTGACCAGGCTTGCTGGCAGTGGAGCCATGCTTGTGTTCTTATGTGACTCTGTCGGGGTACTGTCGAGGCCTGCTGGGAGCGAAGTAACACCAGAGGTGAAACTAAGACTCTAAAGAATATACTATTGCACATCAATATAACCCTCAACCCCAATCTAAACAACTATGTTGCCTTGGCTTGGAATGTGTGTCAATCGACCAAGAGCTTGGAAGATGCTACATATTACAATCAAACTAGTGTGGAAACCAAGAGGAGCTGAGAACTGAACAATACTTCCAGAGGTGTTACACTTGATTTTCCTGAACAAGGTCCATTCAGAGAGTTGGAGTTATACCAGTGTGTCACCAAGTGTTGTATCCACTACAACCACTCTCCAAAATTTTTCCTTAGCTTCATTTTGGAGCCTCCCTCCCAACCTTCACAACACCTTGGCTCGCTTCATCAAGTTCACTAGCTTCAGTGTTTTTCTTGCACTAAGGCAGCTTGTCGATCACATCTTGATGCATTCCCCTCATAGGTTGTTCACCCAGACTTGGTCCAACTACAGGATGAGTAGCTTCCCCTAGAACATTGTGCATTTCTGGAGGGCAACCAACCTTCCCTCCAAAAATTGTGGAATCCTGTCTGGTAGCCAGCTGGGCTCCAGGATTACACAATCCTGCCAGTCAACACTCCCAGCAGGAATTGCGCAATTTTCCCCAGCAGGGCTGCTCAGCCCAGAATTTTCTCAAATCTGTGTAGTAGTCAATTGTTCTACCCAAAAATTGCACAAATCGCCTAGGCATTTAGCCTAGCTACCATCCAGAAATGTGCATTTCCTTTAAGCAGTCAAACAACCTCTTGCATGTGTAGCCGAGTTGATTGGTTCCCTCTGAGAACGAGAAAAATGGACTTGCGTGCATGGGCTGCTTCTCCCAAGGTAGCATGCAAAGGCATCCCTTGTTTCAGGGATCTATGTTTAGCAGTTGGAGGTTACATGCAAGGATCATTTCAAAAACCTCCCATTGAGTGTCGCTTTCCCTATATTTGTGGCATGCACGTCACAACCTTGATGTTATCAAGACTCATCAACCAGAAACTACAAAGCTCATTCCTCACATCAATCATGTATCTTTGACATCCCACATCACATCTAGGTGCATCTGGCGCATTCAACTCAGTTGTTTTGGGGTAAGCCCACTTCCCATGCCTTGTGTTGCATTTCTGTCGCTTTTTTTTTTTCTTGTATGAGTATTGTTTGCTTGATTTCTTTGAATTCTTGTTGTCACTTATATGTATATTAGCTTATCCTAGAACCGTTTTAGTTTTATTCAACATCTCACTGTTGTCGCATGCATGGAACTGTTTTTCGCGAACGGTCGCCAATTCAGCGACTCGCCGCACCCACATGCATGTTGTTCCATTTTCTAAATATTTCATTCACCATTTTCATGCATGATCATTCACTTATGCTTACACTCAGTATCAGCATGCATTCACACTCAAATTCACTTGCAGTTTCCCATCAGCGAATCTGGCCAACCTCGACCCGGACTCTACCCCACCAAGTGCCTCACAAAGACAACATTGCGCAATCCTGAGAGGGAAGGATTTGCCTTCCTCTCCAAAAATGTGCATTTGTACCCAGTAGTTGTTCCCTAGGCCGGCTTTGTGCAATCCTAAGGGACAATGACTGCTGGTTAAGAAAATTTTGCAATACAGTCACTGAACCTACAACCATTGCTAGCTGAGATTGCGCATTATGCAATCCCAACAGTCATCAGCCAGAATGGACTGTGCATTTCACATTTTGAGTACTCAATCAGTCTCCCAGTAGCCTAGTCTATGCCTTGTGCAGTCTTGGCAGTCAGTTTCCCGAACTCCCGGTCGAAATTACACAACCTTCATGATCAGTCACATAGGTATGTTGCAAGTTAGTTCTCAAGTTCTTTTTGGTTTTTGACTGACAGATTGCTTGCCATGATTGTTGCCATGTATCCAGGTATTGCAAGTGTTCATCTTCCTCTCAGGAGTACAGGTACAATGGTTTCCAAGAGAGAAAAGTCAAAGACACCGTTCAGAGAACACCTGGAGATGCAGTCGATCAAATGTCTATGATATTTCCTACTCACAAAGATGTCAAGTTTTTCATAGACAGGAACATCAAGTTACCACAACAAGCATCATCATGAACAATAGTTGAAGGCAGCATACTGAATGCGGTGAATGCAATAGATGAAATGAATGAAAGAGGAAGGTTGTTGACAACACAAAGGCGGAACAGAGTTGCAAGATCAAGCAGATCCACTAATAATGAAAGCACCTTTGGAGACTCAAGCTATGAGGTGACGACGTGACATGAAGATCACACAAAGACAAAGGATGGAATAGAGAAGGATTTGCATGTGCTAAAGCAGCAACTCAAGAAGAACATGAAGCTGCAAAGACAGACAAATGAGTTGCAGCAAGAACAAGAACAACAATGGGTGCAACGTTCACTCACGGATGAAACTACGCCTGTACAAGTTAAAGATCCATCCCATCAGCTGACATGGAGCATACATGGTGAGAAGTGTTGTTGATCACATGTAGGGGATTCAGTAGCATGTATGTCCTTGTGTGCATGCATGCAATCCAACCCATTCAACACACTCACTAAGGCGAAGACAAGAAGCAAATCCAACAGGAGCTGAGCAGGTACTTGAGCAAGTTAATGTGCATGACCACCAACACACACTTGAAGATCAGCACAAACACTATGCATCAGTGTGTTTCCGGTTCAACCGCACTCAAGAAGACCATGCCCATGTTAGCAGATGATTTGGATGAAGGGGGTCAAACCAATGCACGGTTGCAACGGAGGCAAGAGTTCGCTTCAGCAAGATGTCACCATGAGGTGCATGCACACCATCACGGATGACCAAGCTTGGCATCATCTCACCACCATCACCATCACAAGCATGTCAAAGAGTTAGTCTCATCACAACAAACCGAGTGTCAGTGATGTCTTGCATGGCTTCCTCAAGCCATGTTGTCTCACATGAGTACATGTGCATTGTAATGTTGAGTCATGTCAAGCGTAAGTCAAGTGTCAATAGTTGGATGTAACAGTCATAGAGTAGGTGAAGAATCATGAGGGTAGGTGAACTGTCACAAAGGTGAATGTGTCACCCCACCCTTTGCTATAAATAGTCCCTCATAACTCATTGTAAAGGTTGTTGGTCAGCCAAGCTTTTGTTAAGACTATCTTGAAGAAATCTTGGATAGTATTGTTACGTGCCTTGGCTTCTCCACTGCACAGAGCTAGTTCATCTCTTTGGAGGAGAAGGCGGATGTGGCTGTAGCATTCCACTGTTGGTGCTAGCGGGTTTACATGGATCTATTGTATGATTAGAACTTACACTTCTTTATATAATAAGAGCCTACACATTTTCACACATGTATTGTATCTATTGTAATACTAATCTTTAACACTTGTAATGCATGTTTCTTTAACTTGTGTTCTACATTTGAAATGATTCATTTGTTGTAATGCATAATTTATTAATGGAAATGTCTTGTATATGCTGCTAATGTTGTCCTGTCCATGTCAACTGCTTTGCTGGACATCAGAAAGACCTTTCACATGAACCTTGTTGTAACAACCATTGCACTCATTCAGACTGATCCATGAGTGTTGTACGTGTTATCTTACCTTGTATGTTGTGACTACCACATCCGAGTGGACTGCTCCGCCAAAAGCTGTGTATGTCCTATGTGTTGTGTGTTCCTAGCCGAGTTGGGACTGATCCCTTTCAACCTGGAACTCACCTTCACCCTCATCTAAACCCACCTGTGTTAGAACCTCTCATACACCTTCCTTGACTCACTGTAGTGGTCACACCCTTGCTACTCACAAAGTTATCTTACCTGCCTCTGTGAGACATTGCGGTCAAGGCATTACCTTATGACCCACTACTGGGACTCCTACACCAAAAGGTATGAGGTCTAATTGGGACTTCTTACCAGGGAGATCCCCTTAGATGTTGGCGGGTCTAGCACAGTTAACATTTTGGCACTAGAAGGAGGGTCAGATGACAATTTGAGTGCTCGCATCTATTTTGAATCTCTACACATCTATCATGACTCACTATCGAGTTTCTCTTCTAGAATGTATGTCTTATGGAAATGATTCATCATCCCAAAAAGGCTCTCGGATAACTTGTCTCATAAAAAATTTGATGGCAGAGGCTACATAGCCTTGGTTAGGCACATGGTCCGCGTTGTAGGATCATGCGAAAGACATGGATTCTTTGAAGAATACATGAGTTGCGCATTGTTCATCTACACGCTTCAAGGGCACCCAATGCAATGGTGTGCCACGCTTCTTGAAAAATCTTTTCCTTCTCTTGCTCATCTGGTCGCAGAGATAGACCATGATTTTAATCACTTTAACCATAAAGCACTCAACAAAGAAATTCTGGAATTACGAAAATCACCTGATGAATCCGTTGAGACTTTTCACACACGCTTTTGTAATCTTGCATACCGGTTCCTGGAAGATGATATGTATTGGGAATTTCTTAATGGAAGATATGAGTATCTTCTTCACATATCCAAACCCTTCTCAACATACTTTGATGATGGAACTGCACAATCATAAGCAAGCATAGTCGCTGTCACAAGTGACTTCTCGTCTTCACCTCATCAAACAGCTCCACCACCGAGGAGTGATGTGGAAGATCATGCACACACCTTTGTTGAACTGTCACACTCTCCCACCCCACCTGCTCTTGATATTTGCATAGATTTGGCTAGTAAGCCTATTGGTTGTCACGTGGACTCTTTCCCTTGACCTTTGCCCTCGCGTTCTGTAGATCCTTTAGATTGTACTATCTTGTGTTCTCCCATTCCAGACTCCTCACCTATTGTGAACGAGGATCAAGCTGTCGACGGAGTTGGTGTTATGAAGCCAGCTTGTGCCATCATTCATGATGAGTGTGTGTGGGAATCTAAAGAAGATCCCTCGGTGAAGGATGAATCCCTTCCATCTGCACCTCATCCGCTTCATCCTGACATCCCTTGTGATTTTGCCACTGTTGATTTCCCCTGTGAAAACTCATTTCCGAATGCTTCTACTTCCAACCATTCACACAACATGTTGGATGTCAGTCTGTCATTACAGTGCAGAGAGGACACATCTTCCTCGAAACATCTGTCTAATCTATCATCTATATTTCTTGAAAACATAGAGGGTGAACATCTTTGCTTCTCATCTACCCCTCTATCCGATTCATCAAATCATGAGGATGCCAATGAACATCTCGAATTTTATGATCTTGGTTGTCATGATATAGTCACCTCCTCATCTGATCATGATGTTGATTCAAAGTTGTTAATCTATCAAAGGCACTGGTCTACAATGATCTATCTGTCAACAAAGTCGAACCCCCCCAGATTTCCGAGGCACTTCAGTCCGAGCCGATGGTTATGTCAAGCCCTCACTTTCCTAAGGTTGGTTTCACTTTTGGTCAGGAAATTTTTGAAACACTCAAGGCTCCTCATCACTCTCTGCTTTGCATAGAAGATCAACCAAACACCCAGATTTTGCTTCCTCCACTTAGACTACATGATCCCATTGCTCATGCATTGGAGGAATCTTACACAACAAGCACACATACATAACACAAGTGATCTACGAGCTAGTAAATCTAAAAAATTCCTAACCAAATCAATTACAAATGAAATAGGGTAATTTTTGTTATGAACTAGAATTCTTTTGTGATCTAATGCAAGTGGAATCAAGTCGATTGAAGCTCATTAGCATGCTCTAAAAAATAGCATAAATTTATTGTTCTTTGCTAAAAAGGAGGTCCAACAATCTAGATTTGGGAATAAGAAGACTAATCCAAGAAACTCAATGATTATTATGAATGTCCAAATCTTTTCCAAGGATGAAATAATTCTTGTGATCCTACAAAAAGAACTTACATCAACCATTTAACTCAATCCTACAACAAGAAATCATTAATACTAAATGCAGAAATAGAAAGAAATAAAAACTAGAGATGCATGTGAATAAGCAATGAAAATAAGGAAAGAAAATGATACAAAAGGGCTCTGAGGTTCCTGGGATGGCCAAGCCCAAGGAAACTCAAAGACCTATGGAGGATAACAAGATTTATAAGTTGAACGTGACACCAATCTTTATTATTTTCATCAATAGAATTACATCCCTGCAAGAAAATACAATGGAGCTGCAAAAATACAAGCTCTCTCCACAATAACACTAATGAAAAATCTCTCCCTAGAGTCAAATTCGACTTGGTACTTATAAAAAATCATTAGGAATCATTCCCCATGAATGGAGGAATATTTCCCCACCAAAATCCCTTGATTAGTCGATCTAGTCCCCGGACCCCAATACTAGGAATTTACATTAAATGGCAGGGAACACATTCCTAGATTTTCTCAATCATTCCCTAGAGGAAAATTCGACTTGGTACTTATACAAAATGATTAAGAATCATTCCCCATGGATGGAGGAAGCTTTCCCCACCGAAATCCCTTGATTAGTGGATCTGCTCTCTTGATTGGTGGATCTGCTCCGTTGATTAATGGAACACATTCCTAGATTTTCTCAATCACTGGTGTTCCACAATTTGTGCCGTAATTCCATAATATCTTGTTGAGTTATTTATTTATTATTGATCCTCCAGTAGTAGGTAACAAGTCCCTAAATCATCTCCTCCTCCAAATCTTCATAATTTGCCCAATATTCTCAAAATATTCCACAAAAAATAAATAATATTAGGCACAAATATTCAATTATTCATAAACTTTCCTAATGAATATATTAAAGTTAAAAATAAATTATCTAATGCAAAAAAAGAGAGGTTTTATTTGCTGAAGGATGGTCATAGGCCTTAATTTATGTTTTAAATTAGAGGCATGGGCCTTAATTTATGTCTAATTTAGAGGCCCATCAACACCCTCGGTCTCTCCCCTTACACAGTTAACACCCTTCCTCGACACTCTAGTTGTGATTTCCATACACAACCACCACCATCCCTCCATACGCAACCACTGCCATTCCAATAGGCATCCATGCCAACATGCTTAGGAAATCCTATCTGCGTCAAGTTTTCAGTATTTTCCATTTTTTTGTGCACTCGCTCCTATCGTTGGCATTATGATTCAAGTGTTGTCCTTGATGGCAACTCGCTCAGAGGTTGGTACAGGTGCTCAGAGGTTGGTACAGGTGATGGCATCTTAATCAGAAGACAGATCTTAGTACAGCATGCCAAGGAAGTTCATATACGCAGGTTCGTTAAGCCCAAGTCGCGTGTACATGCTATTTGGATTCAGAAAAAGAGCGTGTATGTGGAAAAGTACCTTTTGGTCCATGGTGGTTAGTCCTTGGAAGTTGTGCCTATGATTTCGGACCATTGTGTCTCGACGGGCGTGTCGATCCCTAGTTTTGAAGTTGATGGTATTGTGTTACTATGTTTTTGGCTCTTGGTATTGAGCAAGGCCTAAGGCTATATAAGGAGAAGAAGATCATTAGGCAAAGATATCTTTTGACAAGGCTTGAATATCTAAGAGAGAAAGAGATCTGATATGCAGGTTCTGGGTTGCTTGATCTAAGCCAAGGAGAGATCACATCGGTTGATGGAAGATTAGATTTAAGGATAGATCGGGATCTAATGGTTTGAAATGCACTATCATGATATGGTTGATTATGCGTATTTCTAGATCTGCATATTGTCGCAATGTTATGTTCTGGGTCTAACTAATGTCTGGTACAGCTGCAAATTGAGAAAGTTTATTTTTAGATCTGTACGCAGGTTGGCTTCGGTAAAAGCGCGTGTATACGCGGGTTTTGCTCATTGAAGTAGCGTATATCTTTTGAAGCTTGATTTTGGGTTTACAGTGGGGTCTGACTGTTATTGCAGAGTTCTGTAGTCTGCTCTGTGTTCTGGTAACTAGTGATTGACAGGGTTCAGTGGTTCAGTGATTCAAAGTTTGGTTGTTTTATGCTTCAATGATCTGTTGTGGAAATTGAATGGATTGTGGTCTTCAGATTGTAATGTTGTGCTTCAGGAATATCCAAGTCTGAAAATGTATGAAAAGTGATACCTGAAAGAAAGAAGATTGTAGGTCAGCACCTACGTACTAGTATCTTGGCTAGTACAAGAGCAAAGGGGGTTGGAGCTCCCTTCCAAGGAAGTTTGGAGAACGAGAGAAGGTTGTAGCCTTCTGCAGGTTGTAGCCTGCGTACTGGTATAAGGCTGCACCAGTACAAAAGATTGTAAACTGAAGTTTCATATTAAAGAAAGATAGAGACAACTTGCAGCAGGTGGTTTTCACCCACATTGGGTTTCCACCTTATATCTTGGTGTTCATGTGTGTGGCTTTTGATCTGTTCTGTTATACTGCACATGTTTACTGTTAATGTGGTGAATAATGTCCTGATGCACTTAACTGAAGAATAAGCTAACTAAATTGTGAGTTTTCTTCGTATACGCTGTTTTACTTAGTCACAGTAGCGTGTACACGCTGGTTCACTTAACTGAAGTAGCGTATATGTTTCTGAGCATTGAAAAGTTTGATTGATCTGATAATACTGATTCACCCCCCCCTCTCAGTATTATTTCCAACAATTGGTATCAGAGCAGGTCCTTCAGAGAAGCTTGATCGCTTGAAGGTAGATCATTCATCATGAGCAACTACGAGAAAGAAGCATCAATTAGGCCACCGGTTTTTGATGGAACAAATTTCAATTATTGGAAGGTAAGAGTTACTGCATATCTTCAATCTCTTGGTACAGAAGTTTGGAACATTGTAGAAACAGGCTATGCTTTTCCTTCAGCTACTCCTACAGATCCAGCTGAGAAAAAGACATATGAAACAAATGCAAAAGCAGTCAGTACTCTATTAGGAAGTATATCCCAAACAGAATTCATGAAGGTCATGCACTTCAAATCAGCAAAAGAGATATGGGACAAAATGATCACTAGCTATGAAGGAGATGAACAGGTAAAGCAAGCTAAACTTCAAACTCTCAGGATTCAATATGAGACTCTCAAGATGTATAATGATGAAAGTGTGGCAAATTATTTTCTTCGGGTAGATGAGATTGTTAATTGTATGAAAAATTTGGGTGAAGAAATAAGAGAGACTATAGTAGTTCAAAAGATTCTAAGATCATTATCCCCCAAGTTTGAATCTAAAGTATCTGCAATAGAAGAAAAGGAAAATCTCAAAGTTCTCACTATGTCTCAGCTACATGGAATTCTAACTGCTTATGAAATGAGAAAGGGAGGTCCATCAGACAGAAGGGAAGCTGCTTTTAAGGCATCAGGAAAAGAAGATTACTATGAAGCAAGCCATGTTCCAGAAGAAGAGGAAGAAGAATCAAATTTTGTCAGAAATCTTCAAAGGGGTGCTGGAAGGTTCAGAGGTAAGCTACCTTTCAAATGCTTTGCTTGTGGAAGAGTAGGTCATTATGCTGCAAAATGTCCTTATAAGGATAAAGGAAAAGAACCTGCTAGATGGAACAAGAAACAAAGTGCAAATAAGAAAAGCTACTACACCCATGAAGATAGTGATGGCTTATCAAACAGTGATGAAGATGAACAAGGTAATAAATATAAGCTGTTAATGGCATTTGAAGATGATGATTATGAGGATGCTGTAGATGTGGATAATCTCTATAATGAAATTACTAGACTCAAGAGATGCATAGAAGAAAAGAGTGTGATCATTGATACTTTGCAATTTCAAATTGATGAAAAGGAAAAACATCTTGAAAAACTAGAAGGTGAAATTGTTGGTCTCAGAAAAGAAATTGAAAAAACAAAAGCTATTAATCTTAAGTTTGTCAAAGGATCTGAAACTTTGGATGAGATTATCAATGTGCAGCGGTCTCCTCTAAACAAGACAGGTTTGGGCTATAATGGAGAAACCTCTCAAGCATCCACCTCAAAAAGTTATCTTGATGCAGCAAGAAGAAATGAGCAGAAGAACAATGAAGATAATCAGGTAAAACAGGGACGAATTACAAACAGAAACTATCAGGGACAATCCCTCTTAAGGGTGAACAAAAGCTACAACCAACCACAGGTAAAATCTTCTCAGTTTGGCACAAGAATAGATGAAAATAGAAATTACAATCAGTTGGCTGGTAGATTCAATAACCGCAGAAGCTTCTTCAATGGACAATGCTTTTCTTGCCATAACTTTGGTCACAAAGCAGCTCAATGTGTTGCATATAAAACAATCATGACTAGGGAAGCTCAAAAACAAAGAAGTATGACAGGGATTACAAAGAGGACCTATAACAACTTTTCGGTTCTTGAAAATGAAGTTGAATGTTCTATTTGCAATAATTTTGGTCATAAAGAGTCTGAATGCAGGAGCAGGTTTCAGGAGAAAAAGGAACAAGCCACGAGCACCAAAAAATGGAGAATAAAGGAACCTCAGACAGAAAGATGTGGGATAGCTTTTTATGCAGAAGGACAGGAAAATCTATGGTACATTGACAGTGGATGTTCGAAACATATGACAGGTGATAAAGAAAAACTTGAATCTTATTCTACTTTAGAAAAGGGAAAGAAAGTTTCTTTTGGAAATGATACTCCTGCAACTATAAAAGGAAAAGGTATTGCTCCTTTGAAAGAAAAGGTCAAGGCTGGAAATGTTTTGTATGTTGATGGATTGAAGCATAATCTACTAAGTGTCAGCCAGATGTGTGATCAAAAAACCGAGGTTATTTTCAGATCGAATGGATGTCTTGTTCGTGATCTTGATACAGGTAAAACAGTTCTCAAAGGCAAAAGAACTCCAAATAATCTGTACATATTTGAAGAAGGACAACAACAATGCTATCTTAGCAAGGATGAAGAGCACTGGTTATGGCATCGAAGGTTGGGACATCTAAGCTTCTCACAAATAAGGAAAGCATGCAAATATCAGGCAGTTCGCGATCTTCCAGATATCAAAATTCCAGACAACACCATATGCAAATCTTGTCAGTTTGGAAAGCAAACCAGAACTAACTTTCCAGAGAAGGAAGGATCAGCTAGCTTGCCTCTTGAGCTAGTCCATACAGATGTATGTGGTCCATTTAGGAAAAGGACACCTCGAGGAGAAGAATATCTGATATTATTCATTGATGATTTCTCAAGGTTTGTTTGGTTAGGGCTTATGAAGCACAAAGATGAAGCATTCGAAAAATTCAAATCCTTCAAAGCATTGGCTGAAAATGAATCAGGACACAAAATTAAGTGCCTCAGATCTGACAGAGGTGGGGAGTTCACATCAAATGAATTTTTCGATTTCTGCGATGAACATGGGATAAGAAGAGAATTCTCTACAGCTAGAACTCCTCAGCAAAATGGGGTTGTGGAAAGAATGAACAGAACTATCCAACAAATGGCTCGTGCTATGCTCGATGAATCAGGTACTCCTGCAACCTTCTGGGGTGAAGCTGCACATGCTGCTGTTATCATTCTTAACAAAACAAATGTCCGAGTAAACAGCACTCAAACACCTCATGAGCTTTGGAGTGGTAAAACTCCTTCCGTGAAGCATTTCAAAATCTTTGGGAGCAAATGTTATATTAAGAATACTGATGAGCAACTTGGCAAACTTGAACCTAGAGCAGATGAGGGCATTCTTCTTGGTTATTCTCCACATAGCAAAGCATACAAGTGCTACAATAAAAGACTTGGCAGAATTGTTGACAGTATTGATATAGTGGTTGATGAGAAGGGATATATTCCTAGGCAAGTTCATCATGAAGACATTGAAGAAGATGAAGGTTACTCTCAAAGGCGAAATGATGAAGAAGAAGAACCTCAAGAAGAAGAAGAATCTCAAGAAGAACCAGAGGAGCAGACAAGAATAGAAGAGAAGACTCCATCCAGATATGTCCAAAAGAATCATCCAGAAACTCAGATTGTGGGGCAGAAAGAAGCAGGAGTACAAACAAGAAGGACACTTGCAGAAGCTTCAAGCTACTTGGCTCTACTCTCCTCCATTGAACCACAAAATGTGAAAGAAGCATGCAAAGATGAATGTTGGGTCAAAGCAATGGATGAAGAACTTGAGCAAATCGAAAAGAACAACACTTGGGAATTAGTTCCTAGACCAAAAGATAAGAATGTAATAGGAACAAAATGGGTCTTCAAGAATAAATTAAATGAAAATGGAGAAGTAATTAGAAACAAGGCCAGACTTGTTTGTAAAGGGTATGCACAGCAAGAAGGAATAGATTTTGAAGAGACCTTTGCTCCTGTGGCAAGACTAGAGGCCATCCGAATGTTCCTTGCTCTCTCAAGCTTTCAAAACTTCAAAGTATTTCAAATGGACGTGAAATCAGCCTTCCTGAATGGAGACTTAGAAGAAGAAGTATATATTGAGCAGCCAGATGGTTTCATTCTTGGGAATGATCCAAACCTTGTATGCAGATTGAAAAAGGCACTCTATGGGCTCAAACAAGCTCCAAGGGCTTGGTACTATCGATTGGACAAATATCTTCACCAACAAGGCTTTTCAAAAGGATCAGCAGATAGCAATCTCTATATAAAAGTTGAAAATAACAAATTGCTAATTCTTGTTGTTTATGTAGATGATATTATTTTTGGCAGCAATGAAGAGACTATGAGTCAAAACTTTGCCTTGGTTATGCAGAAAGAATTCGAAATGTCACTTCTTGGAGAATTGACATATTTTCTTGGATTGCAAATCCAACAAAATGAAGGAGGTATCTTCTTGTCTCAAACCAAATACCTCAAGCAGATCTTGAAGAAGTATGGCATGGAAGAGTCAAAGCCAGTTTGTACACCCATGGTTACAGGATGCAGCCTCAGTGCTAATGATGAATCAGCAGCAGTTCACCAACCCACTTATAGATCCATGATTGGGAGTTTGCTTTATTTGACAGGTACTCGACCAGATATTACACATGCAGTAGGAATGGTTGGAAGATTTCAAGCCAACCCAAAGGAAACTCATCTTCAGGCAGTCAAAAGAATCTTCAAATATCTTCAAGGGACCCAAAACTATGGCTTATGGTATCCTAGAAATGCAGATCTCACTCTTCATGCTTACACAGATGCAGATTGGGCTGGAAGTGTGGATGATAGGAAAAGCACAAGTGGTGGTGCTTTCTTCATGGGTTCCAGATTAGTATCTTGGTTCAGCAAGAAACAGAGTTCGATTGCCTTATCTACAGCTGAAGCAGAATATGTGGCTGCAGCATCTTGTTGCACTCAACTTCTTTGGATGATGCAGACCTTGCAGGACTTTCAAATCACTTGCACTCCACCAGTTTCTATCTTATGTGATAATACTAGTGCAATCAGCATTTCAAAGAATCCTGTCATGCACTCAAAGACCAAGCACATACCAATCAAGTACCATTTTCTCCGGGAACAAGTGCTTGAGCAGAAGGTCAAGTTGGAGTATGTTCCTTCTAAGGAACAAGTTGCTGATATTCTCACAAAACCACTGCCCAGGGAAACTTTTGAATATCTCAGACAAAAGCTGGGAGTAGTTGATGCTTCATCCTGCTGTTGAAGCTTGTCTGTTCTACAGAAAAGTTGGTATACGCAAGTTACGAAAGGTATATACGCGTATACACGCGGATTTATGGTGGGAAAGTCGCGTGTAAGGTGTACGCTTGTTGCAGAGATTATATCCGCGTACATACGCTGTTTAATGCAGGATAAATCGCGTATATGAAGTTCTGAACAGCAAGGGCAAACTCTGGAGTTCTGAACAGCAATGGGTATGTCAGAATTCTTCAGGCACGGTTTCAGGGGGTGCAGCAGGCACAGGTTCAGGGGGAGCAGCTTAAAAGTCTCATAAAGCATTGTTGGCATTCAGATGTTTTGGTTGCTGATTTCAGGAAAAGGAGCTCAGAAAGAAATCCTGGTTGCTGATCTAAAAAGATGTTTATCATATGCTGCTGGTGACTTTCATAAGTCTTGGTCTAGATCTGTTGTCTCTATGTCATGTATCTCTCTTGCGATGTCTCTTTTATGGTGTCAAGGTCATGTAACGGCCTATGTTGGTTTCCCCACTATGCCTGGGATGAATGCTGTAATATATATATAATTGGTTGTTTCTGATATGTCCCCTCTTGGTAGGGAGTATGGATGTAAGTATTGAGTCTTTTGGTGATAGGAAAGTCCCTTATGGTGTATAAGTCTTGGTTCTTGTTGAAGAACATCTTTTGCAGATCTGGTCTACTGTCAGGGGGAGCATGAGTCAGCACAGTCAAGCAGAGGTATCAGCATGTCCTCAGGGGGAGCACAGCCCTTTTCCCTTGATGTCAAAGGGGGAGAGTGACTTGGTGTGGTGGTTGCCATCAAGTCCAAAGGGGGAGATTGTTGGCATTATGATTCAAGTGTTGTCCTTGATGGCAACTCGCTCAGAGGTTGGTACAGGTGCTCAGAGGTTGGTACAGGTGATGGCATCTTAATCAGAAGACAGATCTTAGTACAGCATGCCAAGGAAGTTCATATACGCAGGTTCGTTAAGCCCAAGTCGCGTGTACACGCTATTTGGATTCAGAAAAAGCGCGTGTATGTGGAAAAGTACCTTTTGGTCCATGGTGGTTAGTCCTTGGAAGTTGTGCCTATGATTTCGGACCATTGTGTCTCGACGGGCGTGTCGATCCCTAGTTTTGAAGTTGATGGTATTGTGTTACTATGTTTTTGGCTCTTGGTATTGAGCAAGGCCTAAGGCTATATAAGGAGAAGAAGATCATTAGGCAAAGATATCTTTTGACAAGGCTTGAATATCTAAGAGAGAAAGAGATCTGATATGCAGGTTCTGGGTTGCTTGATCTAAGCCAAGGAGAGATCACATCGGTTGATGGAAGATTAGATCTAAGGATAGATCGGGATCTAATGGTTTGAAATGCACTATCATGATATGGTTGATTATGCGTATTTCTAGATCTGCATATTGTCGCAATGTTATGTTCTGGGTCTAACTAATGTCTGGTACAGCTGCAAATTGAGAAAGTTTATTTTTAGATCTGTACGCAGGTTGGCTTCGGTAAAAGCGCGTGTATACGCGGGTTTTGCTCATTGAAGTAGCGTATATCTTTTGAAGCTTGATTTTGGGTTTACAGTGGGGTCTGACTGTTATTGCAGAGTTCTGTAGTCTGCTCTGTGTTCTGGTAACTGGTGATTGACAGGGTTCAGTGGTTCAGTGATTCAAAGTTTGGTTGTTTTATGCTTCAATGATCTGTTGTGGAAATTGAATGAATTGTGGTCTTCATATTGTAATGTTGTGCTTCAGGAATATCCAAGTCTGAAAATGTATGAAAAGTGATACCTGAAAGAAAGAAGATTGTAGGTTAGCACCTACATACTAGTATCTTGGCTAGTACAAGAGCAAAGGGGGTTGGAGCTCCCTTCCAAGGAAGTTTGGAGAACGAGAGAAGGTTGTAGCCTTCTGCAGGTTGTAGCCTGCGTACTGGTATAAGGCTGCACCAGTACAAAAGATTGTAAACTGAAGTTTCATATTAAAGAAAGATAGAGACAACTTGCAGCAGGTGGTTTTCACCCACATTGGGTTTCCACCTTATATCTTGGTGTTCATGTGTGTGGCTTTTGATCTGTTCTGTTATACTGCACATGTTTACTGTTAATGTGGTGAATAATGTCCTGATGCACTTAACTGAAGAATAAGCTAACTAAATTGTGAGTTTTCTTCGTATACGCTGTTTTACTTAGTCACAGTAGCGTGTACACGCTGGTTCACTTAACTGAAGTAGCGTATATGTTTCTGAGCATTGAAAAGTTTGATTGATCTGATAATACTGATTCACCCCCCCCTCTCAGTATTATTTCCAACATCGCATTGGTGTTCTAGTAGAACCTATAATTTAGCAAGCTAACAATTAAGTCATGAAAGGGGAAATTTTGCCTTAAATATATATCAATATTGGAGATTAGTATATACTTCTGTTGAAAAAAGAGTGTAACTGTGTGAAAGTATTTTCTCTTCATGTTGGATGACGCATTGTGAGACATTACTTTGAAGATCAAAACAATTCCTGGTAAGAATTGGAAGCTCTCTTTTCTTAAAGCGGATGGATTTATTTGTTGAATGTGAAAAACATTGACATTTTCTATTGAAGCTATATACAAGGCTTATGCCATCGTGGCACCTTAGTCAAGTTTTCGCAGTTTTTTGTAGTGATTGTGAGTAGGTCCTGCGCTGGTTTGATATCGAACTACCCGAGAATTATAGTGTAATGAATAAGATGATCGCTATATCTTCCAAGAGGAAAGGATATTGGTTTTGATGGAACATCATGAAAACCTTCAAATGCGTCTAAAAGTGGCCTCATTTAGACTTTGAGTGTTATATCTCCTAGAAATTATATATTTATAACCTACCAAGACTATGTGGCGCATATGCATGAACTCTTTCTGTTGATGGAGATGAAAAAATAAATCTGATAGTGACATAGATAAAGACCAACTATCATAGAAATATTAAGGTCTATGTTACATGAGTGCATTTGTAGGTGCGATAAGGATAAAATATTTTCTATGTTTTAACTATAAGTGCTCAAAAATTTTCTTGGTAAAAGAGAATTGCAAGTGTGTAGCAATTTTGCAATGTGGATAAGAGACTCAACCAGGGTAATGTAAAGAATATTGATTTTACACACCAGGATATCATCAATGATGTGATCAAGATGACCACCAACGAAAACCTCAATTTCTCAATTCTTACATGAAAGCCAACCAGTTTTAAAATCATAAGAGATCCATTTCATAAATCCATTACTATAGCACATTTTTGGTCTTGATATTTGGATCTTTCACCAATCTTATATTTGGTGTTTGTGCTAGTCCTTCTGTAACATTCAAACACATCTTATTTTTAAGAAAGGTAGAAATTATTTATTTTGTTTTGGGAGTACATTTGGATTCAATAATTTAAACCGTTGGAAAATGGTTGATGAAGTATTAGAATTACTAAACAACTAATATTTTCTACTGCTGAGGACACAATCAAAATCAACAAAACCACTCTGGCTGATGTTAAAAATTTTCTACAAAATGTAAAATACAAAATTGATTTTTTGTAGATTGAATCTCAACTACAACAAGAGGAGTTACAACAGCTTAGTCGTCATTCTGAACTTGTTTATGTTCAGAACAATCTCTTTTTTTAGTCGAAAGTTGACTTCCATCAACATGCAGAAACTAATCAAGTCATTGAAAGAACAAATTTGCATGTAGAAACAGAAATCCATCCAACACTTCCCAAGCCAATCATCAAACCTTTGGAAGAGCTTGTCAACAACAAGCATAGAAAAGGTCTTGGATATGACAAGGAATTTTCCTTTCATATTCCAGATTAATCAAAGCCCATCCAGGTTCAGAGTGTTGTATTTCTTCATGACAGTTCACCTTTAGTTGTTGAATATTCTATTCCTTTTCCACAATAGCAACAACAAAATGTTAAATTCCAACATTGTGACTGAGTTGGCCATATGAAATATCACTATTTTAATCTTTGTTTGTGCAAGCATTGTGGTCAGCATGCTCATTCTTCACACAGATGCTTCAAAAACAAGCCTCCTGTGAGAACAAATATTCATCTTGGATGGATCGCTTCTTGGAAATGAGATTCAATAGACAAGAAGATATTTCGCTCATACAACCGGATTTATTCTCGAATATTAAAAAGTATTGCAGTTTAGATCTCTTCATCTTCTCACCTTGTATCTGACATGGGGGAAGTGGTGGTCATCTACAAGTTTCAAAGCCACATCAAGTGAGCCTGAGCCACAACCTGCCATACCAGATTTAGAGTTGTAGCCAGAGACATAGTTTCCATTGAGAATTCCTTCGGTCGATGGTCAACCTTAAACCATCTATGTGGGGTCGTGACCTCCCTTCAAAGAATTGGGGACACCTCCTCTAATAGAAGAGTTCATCTTCTTTCTAGTTTTGGAAGAGTTCCAAGAATTGCATTAAGTATTCCAGAGTTGGTGGTCATCCTTAAACCATCACAGGTTGTAGACTTCCATGTTTTAGGTTGAAGGTCTCCCTCTCCAAATCATTAGGGACACTTCCTCTATCATAAGACTTCGTCTTCTTGCTAGATTTGGAAGAGTTCTAGGAACTTCACTAAGCATTCCAGTGTTGGTGGTCATCCTTAAACCACCCCCTTATACCAACATTTCAGAGAGCACATTTAGCCTAGAGTTGCTATGCATGTTTTTGCACATTTTGTATTACAACTCTCTTCTTGGACTCATACATAACCCTTCGTATTAAGGGGGGGAATTTTGGACACCTAATCCTCTATGGGTTGGTGTGGAATGTGAACAGCCATCGGAGTCCAAGAGACCACTTGGAATATGAATCCAAGGGTCACACCAATGTACTATATGTATGTATCATTGTTAATAATAGATGCAACTCAATGTTTATCATTCATATTCTGTCTCTGCCATTGTCATGATTAACATGATTGTTCACAAATCCTAACTTTCATAGGGTACAAATACGAAATAATAGTGAACCAAATTCTAAAATTTGAACCACATGCTCCTCAAAATTTCTCCTTAATACTATCCAAGTTTTATTATCTGAAACCTTTGAGAAAAAAATGTTATTTTGAAAATTCCAAACTGCCCCATTTGAAACTCATTTCAGGTTCATTCAGGGATCTTGAATTCCTTAGAGTATATGTCTAAAATTATAGGGAAACACATGTTTAAATGTGAACTCGATGGTCATCGATATTTATTCTCAATATGATCCAAGAAATATGGTTGAAACCTCCCAAAAAAAACGTTATATCAAAAATATAAAACTTTCCTTTTTTTGAGATTGGTTTTAGGAGCATTTAGGAACACAAACTTCCTTAGAGAATATTAATGAAACTATAGTGAACCAAGATCGAAAATTTGAACCAAAAGTTACCAAATATGTCCCCTCAATATTCATCAGGTTCTACCATTTGAAACCACCCAGAAAATAAGTTATATAAAAGATTCCATAATAACATATTTGAAGTGTAAAAAACCTAGGATTAGTGTACATTGTTCTTTTCACTCTTCAATATGGGTAGGATTTATTTAAAACTACAATGAAATATTTGAAAACCAAATGCCAAAAATAATATGCATGTAATATCTTCTAATTCGTCGCACACCCAAAGAGATGGTCATCACTAATTCCACTATGAAAATCATTAAATACCTTATTTTCCTCCTCATGAGTAAGGAATCCCCATAAAATAATATCAACTCCTCAACAATACAAAGTGTCATTGATGATGAAGTAGCTCTTTGTGTGATGGTGAATTCATAAACATTCATCACAAGAAAGGTGAGGAGAAAACATTTGGGACTAGATACATACTAGGATATATTGATAAGAAAGGTCACGAGAGGAAATTTGGAACAAATGTTCATTTGGAAAGTACTCACTTTTAATAGGATCCTCATTATCTCAAGTAAACTCTAATATAATCTCAACAAAAGCTAGAGATTTTTTCAAATTGGGATATGTAAATTATAATTCAAATTCCTACAAAATTGTAATCCATTGGTAATACTTACACTTGATTATATATTGGGTCAAGTTATGCTACAATGTATTAGTATCTATGATCACTATCATACATTGCAGAAATATCTAAAATCAAAGAATATGGACAACATGGATTACTACCAAGGCCAACTTCTCTACATGAAAACACCACTATTCAAGTTCGGCGAGACTTTTACTCAAATAATACATCATGTGCTTCTAGTGTAAATCACCCTCCTAAAACAAAACCATATCAATGCTTGATTTAGATGCCACAATATATAAAAATAATTCTCTACTATATTTAGGAAGATTCAACAAAGGAAAACACATCCAAACCTTTTTCAAGGTTCCCAATGATTGTTTTGTTTGTTTGTATCATATAAAAAGGACTCATTTTTTCAATAGCCACATGAATCATCTTGTAATATCAACATAATTGGTAATAAATCATCAAAAAAAAATTCCTTTCTTTAAAGGATTTTAAGTCAATGGATATTGTGTGGGGGAGGAAATTGATATATTACCTAAACCTTGAATATATATTTGACCTTGTTAATATGCATTTTTTATATTTACCATGATAATTCATGAATTCAAGTAGATTGTTCAATTAGCATTGCCATGCTTATGTTTTTATTATTTTTGGTGCAAGTAGTGCATTGGATATGGTAGGATAATTTGAAGTACATTTCACAAGTAGCCTTACAATGAAAATGACCCTACTCCTAACATTTTTAGCACTTAACTAAAGCTACTCGAGCTACATGAGGACACATCACTAGTTGAAGATTGAATTTGTTAGTGCACTTAACTCCAGAAGAAAAACTCCCCCTAACATTGGGATTTTTGGAGGAAATTAGTTTGACCTATCAAAGGGGATTGTTTCTTGTTGCATGTATAAATTGATGACTTGAACCTTAAAGTTGTTAGTTCATTTTTTTTCAAGTTGGTTTAGTCTCAAGAAAATTTCAAAATTTGGAAGCATGCATTCAGATTTTTCATGTTAATGAATTTTTTTATGTTTAGCTTATTGTTGGTGATCATTTTTGTAGATTCCTGAGTACCTTGTGGAGACACACCAAAAGGACTTCAATAAAACCTATGTACTTTCAGTTTTTTATCCCTCTTTCATGTTTATCATATGATTATATATTGTTGTTACAGAATTTCCATGTTTTCATTTATTTAATTTCTTGTATAAAAATAAATTTCATGATATAAATCTTTTCTTAATCATAGCTCTAATTGTCAAGACTTGTCTTCGATTAATAAAGTAGTTTCCTCGAGCATAAATCAATTTCATCTCTATTTAAAAATTTCTCTGACTAACTAGAAAGATTTCCTATATTAATGCAAAGTTTGATGTAGCTCTGCAATTGTTCCTGTAGAACAATGAAGAACTCTTTGTTTCAACCAATCCAATGGATATCCAATCCTACCCCAACCTAGTGTGCATTAAGTTTCAAGCAATGCACATTTTTCTACAACACCATTAATGGAATCTAGAAATTAGGTTAAACCAAAAGTAAATTAGGATTTGGGTAGTCTTCCTTTAAATTGTTGTTGTGAACGTTTATGCTTTCCTTGCATTTTGAATTCTTATTTCTACATTTTAGGTTAATATTATTTCCTTTTTGCTACAATAACTTCTTCAAGATGAATGATATATTATTGGTAAAGTAGAGTTTTGTTTCAACTATTGGTTTGTTTCCATTTCAATTGAGTTATATAGATTTCCAGTAGAAGCCATGAATTGGTTTCCCTTTACCTAAACCATAAGTGTAATACTTAAGGTCTCATTTTCCCCTTCATTAACTTGCATCATTAGCATAGGTAATTGTAAATAATGAAAAGAGAGTGTGGTTTACACATGTAGAGAAAAAACCTATGAAGTTTGTATGAACCCAAGTTTGATGATTAAAGTTGGTAGCTATAGAAGGGAAGCACTCTTGCTACAATCCTGAAGCCCACCAAATATACTCAATAAAATATATATATTCATTCAAGGAGATATGAATATCTCTTTTCAAATGTGTGAAAATTACATCTCCATTATGATTCTAAATTCCCTTTCTAAATATTTTGTGTGAAAAGTGGAAGAATTAAGGTTATGTGATATTAAGAATATGAAGTTGAGTTCCACCTATAGGGTGAAGGCTAGTGAAGGGAGTAGAAAAATTCATTGAAGTTTTTAGGAAGTGATTCTTTTATAAAGGATCAATTAGAATTAGACAATGAAATATTTTGGGTGGAGAATATAATCACATGCCATTATTTTTGTAAATTGAAAATCCTAGGTTGGAACCACCTAATCCATATTTTATTAATCCAATTTGTCTTTTGGAGGATTACTAGGGTGAGAAAAGAGGCATGGACCCCTTATTATGAGATATCTAGAGAATCAACTACATCACAATTTGAAACGAACTTTGAAAAACTAAAATAATTACCTACTCATCGGGCTCACCAAAAAATATTGAAGTATGGATAGGATTTAGTGAGGGTGGAATCTCAATTTGAGGAGCTATTTAATAGATAGAAGTTGGTTTTCCTCAGGAGGGTTGTAAAAATGAGGTCAAGTTGTTGAAACACGAGATATATTATTTTAAAGACAAGAAAAGGGTGTGGAAGATTAAGATCAAGGATTTATGATTTGTTGGATTTTAAGAACAAGAAAAAGATATAATTGTGTAAAAATACTAGGCTAGCTACTACATAGCAAGAAAGAAGAGAGAATGAAATTGCACTAAAAAAGACTAAGTAGCTCAAGAGACCAATTCAAATTACTCATAAAATATTTTGTATATGATTTCTTGACATGAATACATAGTTATAACACTCCTTGAGAGGCAATCAATGCACACTAGGTTGGGGTTCCATAGTGCATGGACACTAGAAAATAGAAAGTGTTTTCCCTAATTAGCTAGTAGTTTGAAACTAGAGTAGGAGACCCTATAATAGAGTGAGTCTAAAATATGGTTGACCAACTATAAGTAGAGTAAAAAATAAGTTAGAACTAAATTTTAGCATCCCTCATTCAACTCCTAACACATAAATAGCAATAAACCTCCAAAAATAAATATGAAAGTTGAACAATAAGGTTGGTAAGCGAGTGGATAAGGTTGTTGATAAGGTGGTCTCCAAAAATAAGAGAGTTAATGTGCATTGGTGATTAGGAAAGTTAGAGAATAAAAAAATTGTGGTAATTGATAGGAAATATCCATGTCACTACCTAAACAAATCTATCACATGTCATCCTATGTATCACCCCCTATTATAAATAGACATACTAAAAATAAAAAAAAATGTTAAAACTTGTATATGATCCCAAATTCTAGGGAAGATCTAGAAGTTAAAAAAATGTGGTCATATATACCCCTAAAATATATATGTAATATGATTAAGTGATATCCTAAGTGAGGTCCTAATGGGTTCAATAATGTGCATGTACCCCAACATGGTTGGCCAAAGTAGATGATAAGACAAAATGCATTTATACATATCTAAATCACCAAAAAAATGTCAATAGAATTGAAGAAATGCCAAAGAAATATGGGTATATGGCCTATATTTTTGAATATATTTCTTGCTTGAGTGTGGAACATTTTTAGAATATCTCTAAAAAGGAAAATCAAGTGGCTATTACTGAAGACAATGAAATAACTTCTTTCTTCCCAAGATTTGTTAAGGAAGAAGACAATTAGATATTATTGGAAGAGATTTCAAAGGATGAACTTTGGTTGGTAATCCATAGATTTTATAAGGATAAGATCCATGGCCTATATGGTTGTCCCATATAGTTATTTTTGGTTTTTTGTGAGTTGATTGAAAAGGAATTAATGAGGACCATTGACGATTGTGAAACTTATAGGAGTGTGTTAAAAAAATTCAATACGAATTCCATTGTTGTAATTTGTACAAGTCTCTCTTGTTATGTAACCATATATATATATATATATATATATATATATATATATATATATATATATATATATATATATATATATATATATATATATATATATATATATATATATCTATATATCTATATATCTATATATATATATATATATATATATATATATATAACCAAATATAAGTGGAATAAGAAATAAGTTATAAATAAATGTAGATTCCCTCATGCAATTCCTAACTCATAAATAACAAGAAACCTCCAAAAATAAAATTGAAAGTCAATGGATAAGGTTGTCGATAAGGTAGTCCCCAAAAATAAGAGAGGGAATGGGAAATATTGATTAGGAAGTTTAGAGAATAGGAAATGTGTGCTAATGGACAAGGAATAGCCATGTCAGTACCTAGTGACTACCACATGTCATCCTAGGTGTCACCCCTTGATCCAGGTGGGTGTTGCTGGCCACTCACCTCTTCCACTGGGACCCCCACCACTACCTCTTTCAGTTTTTTAGTTTCCTTAATTGTACAACATTTTACTATTTTTGGCAGTTTTTCGGGTCTTGAACTTGCGGAGCTGTTTTGAGGCCCAAATGACATTTTTTTTGGGGAAATTAGGGCCATAATAGAACATTGTCTAGTGTTGGCCAATCGTAAATTGTATTCCACATATAGATCTTTCTAACAAGGTATTGTGCACGTCAAACAGAGATCGGATGCAAAAGTTACGACCCTGAGAAGTTGATGTACCAATTTACCCAAACGGGGCCCATAGTTTTGGTGCTTCATCTCTTAGGGTTAGGTTTTTGGATGTTTAGGGTTTTCCATTGTTTCTTAATAATAAATATTCCTTCAAGCCTCATTGTAACATAGTTCAAAGGCATGTGGCTGCCACATATCTTCTCAGAGATAAGCTATTGTCACCCAAGCTAGTCTTATTTCCATTATGTTTGTAAGCATATTCCAATATTTGATATTAATGAAATGAAGTGTTATTTATGCGTCATCTTTGTATTTATGGTTATATCTATAATTTGTTGTGTTCCTGTCTAAATTCGGATCACCCTTACTATAAATAGACTTACTAAAAATAGAAAATGATAAAAATAGAATATGATCCCAAATTATAGGGAAGGTATAGTAGTGAAAGAAAAGTGGTCAAAGGGTCAAATTATATCCTAATTAAGGTCTTGATGACGTTAAGAGTGTCCATGTATCCCAAAATGGTTGTCCAAAGTAGTGGTTAACACAAAATACATTTATAAATATGTAAATCACCAAAAGAATGTCAATACAACTGAACAAACACAAAAGTAAGATGGGTATATGGCCTATAGTTTTGAAAGTATTGCTCACTTGGGTATGGATAATTTTTATAATATCTATATAAAGGAAAATCAAGTGACTATTGTTGAAGTGGTCAAAATAGCTTCTCTCTTCTCAAGCTTTGTTAAGGAAGAAGACAATTAGATATTATTGGAAGATAATTCAAAGGATGAACTTCGGTTGGAAATCCATATCTTTTAGAAGGATAAGAGCCTTGATCTAGATGGTTGTTCCATAGAGTTATTTTTTATTTTTTGTGAGTTGATTGAAGAGGACTTAATGAGCGCCATTGATGGCTATGAAGCTTCTATGAGGGAGTCAACAATTTTCAGTACCACTTTCATTATTGTAATTTATACAAATCTGTCTCATTATGTAACTATGTATATGTATAGGTATGTGTATGTGTATGTATGTATGTATAATTATTGTTAAGGTTGTTGCAATGAAAGTAAAGAGACTATTAAAAAATCCCATATTAAATGAGCAATTTTGGTTTTTATCAAGCAAACTTATACATGAGGCAATAAGTGTAGCTCAAAGGAGCTACACACAATAAGAACTAAGAAGCTCACTTCTACAATAATCAACTCGAACTTGTCTAAAAAGTATGATAAGAAAAAAATTAAGAATGATGTTCATTTATTTGGGGTTCAGTCTTTACTTTGTTAATTGGTTAATGAGTTATGTGTTTGGTTGTGTTATTTTCTTTCCACGACTAGCCGACGTAGTTAACTGGGGGACTAGAAGGGGGGTGGAGCCCCCCCTTTGTTGCGTCGATTGCGTAGCAGGGAGGGTCACAGGTAACCCCACTCTATGGGAAAATTTTGTTTTTGGACCCTATATTAGGTTGGGTGGACCTACCTATGGTTTTGTGCATGATTTTTGCACATGGTTTTCGACGCGATGGTTTTCGGTCCATGGTACTGGATGCTTCGACATGTATAAATATGTATTTTAACATTGAAAGGAATATAATGAAAAATCTAGTTGGTAGTCCTAGTTTTGGAATCTAGGGGAAAATCTCTATGTATATGTGTTTTATGTGTTATGCTCTCACATTGTTTATTTTCTATGTTTTAGAATTCGTATCCAGGTAGTTTCTGTACGGGGTTAAAACCTACATTTGGTATTAGTGCCGTTTTGGCTTCAAGGGGATGCCTTTGTTGCTGAGGGGTTTCGCTCAGGCCTGTGGTAGACCCTGTTCAGTGGAAGATCTACGGGATTGATTCTGGTGGTAAAAGAAGATGGTGATCAGTGGAAAGATAGAGATCGAGAAATTTAATGGTCAGAGTTTTGAGTTGTGGAAACTCAAGATGGAGGATCTGTTGGTGGATAAATATTAGTGAATCGTGGTAGATACGAGTACTAAACCAATGGGGGTGTCCGATGAAGAATGGAAGAAGTTATATCGGAAGGAAAAGAGCACAATACGATTGTGTGTCTCAGATTTAGTATTGCTGAATGTATCAGGGGAAGCTACGACTAAGGCTTTGTGGGACAAGTTGGGGACTTTGTACCAATCTAAGTCTCTAGTGAATAAATTGTTCCTACGGAAAAAGCTGTATAACCTGAGGATGAAAGATGGAGACTTGGTGACAGAGCATTTGAATGCATTTAATACTGTGGTAAGTCAGTTATTATCTGTTGATATTAAAATTTCAAATGAAGATAAGTGCATCAATTTGTTGTGTTCTCTACTAGATTCGTGGGATAGTTTGGTTATTGCAATAGGTAGCAATGCAACTACCTTGCAGTTTGATGAAATAGTCTAATCCTTGCTGACAGAGGAGATGAGATGGAAAAATATGGAGATCCAGAATGATGATGCCTTGTTTGTACGAGGAGGGTCCCAGAACATAAACAAAAATAAGTCATCAAGTGGGAGATCTAAATCTAGATGGAGATCTAAATCTCCACGAAAACATGTAAAGGTGGTGTGCTGGAATGCGAAAAGGAAGGGCACTACAAAATGGATTGTAAATCTAAAGCTTCTGACAAAGGAAAGGGATATGATGATTCTCCTTCTACAGAGGCAAAAACCACCTCAGATGAAGGTGGGGATGTGTACTTGAGTTCTTTAAGTACACATGTAGATCATGAGGCATGGTTGATTGACTCAGGTGTATCCTTTCGCTTCACTCCCCATAGAGAGTGGTTCTGTGAGTATGAGAAATATGATGGTGGTGATGTATTCTTGGGGGATGATAGGAAGGCCAGAATCATTGGTCGCAGAAAAGTAAACTTGAAGTTGCAAGGTGGAAGAGTTAGAACACTTCCAAGTGTTTTTCATATTCCTACGTTGGCTAGAAAACTGATTTCTTTAAGCAAGCTAGATGATGCAGGTGTAAAAAAAATGTTCGAGAAGGATACCTGCAAGATGGTTCGGGGAGCACTGGTATTGATGCGGGGAGTTTGGATTGGAACTCTATACAAGCTGCAAGGTAGCACTGTTGTTGATGGGTGCAACAGTTATATGGTTCCTGAAAGTGGAGCAGAAAATCTAGTGGTCTCTGGAGAGAAGACCATGTTGTTGCATTAAAGGCTTGGACATATTGGAGAGAAGGGCCTTCGAATACTTCATGGTAAAGGTATGGTAGAGGGTATGAGTAATAGCTCTCTGGATTTTGATTTCTGTGAAATTTTTTTATATGTGAAGCAGAATCGGGTGAGTTTCCCCTCTGGTGGTAAGAGGGTGAAACAGATATTAAAGCTTGTGCACAATGATGTGTTTGGACCTGTGAAGGTTCCATCACTGAGTAAGTCTGTGTACTATGTATCATTTATAGATGACTTCTCAAGGAATACATGGATATATTTCCTTAAGAAGAAATCTGAAGTCTTTGACATTTAAATAATTTAAGGCACTGGTGGAAAACCAAACAAAGAAGAAGATAAAGGTGTTGAGGAGAGACAATGGTGGAGAGTTTTGCAGCAAGGAATTTAAAGAATTCTGTAAGAAGTGTGGTATAGCATGGCAGAAGACTACTCCATACACACCTGAACAAAATGGAGTTGTAGAAAGAATGAACAAGACATCGATGGAAAGGGAAAGAATCATGCTCAGTGGTGTCGGGTTAGGACAAGAATTCTGGGTAGAGGTGGTGGAGACAGCATGTTACCTGGTCAACAGATCACCTTCATTAGCGTTGGAGGATAAGACTCCACAAGAGGTATGGACTGGTAAGAAACCTTCTCTTTCACATCTGAGGGTATTTGGATGTGACGCATATGTACATGTTCCAAAGGAGAAAAGAACCAAGTTGGATATTAAATCTGAAAAGTGCATCTTTATTGGGTATAAGGATGGTTTAGCGGGTTATAAGCTTTGGAACACAGTAACAAGGAAGGTTGTGTATAGCTGAGATGTAGTGTTCAGAGAGGTGAAATACGTTATTAAACATGAAGTCCAACCAAAGGAACTTGAGAAGATAGAGTTTGAGCTAAAGGAGGAAGAATCAGACTCTACAGCAGAGAAGGAATTAGAAGATGAAGAGCCACAAATTCCGGGTGTGAGAAGATTAGTTCGAGAAAGAAGGCAGCCAGAAAGGTATAGTCCATCTGCTTTCTATTCAAATTTTTCTTTATCTATTACTGATGATGATCCCAGAACTATGAAAGAAGCAGTAGATTCAGAGGATGGAAAAATCTGGAAAGAGGCCATGGTTGATGAAATGGCATCTTTGCACAAAAATGAGGCTTGGGATCTAGTGGAGTTGTCGATTGGAAGGAAACCCATTGGTAGCAAATGGGTGTTCAAGAAGAAGACAAATGCAGAAGGAAAGGTGGAGAAATGCAAATCTCGGTTGGTAGAAAAAGGTTATTCCCAGGTGCCGAGAATTGATTTTGGTGATATTTTTTCTCTTGTTGCCAAGGTAACTTCTATTAGATTACTTATATATGTTGCTTTTGCTTTTGATTTTGAGGTAGAACATATGGATGTGAAGACAACATTTCTTCACAGGGATCTAGAAGAGGAAATCTACATGAAGCAACTTGAAGGCTTTGTAGTGAAGGGTAAGAAAGAACTGGTATGCAAGTTAAAGAAGTCTTTGTATGGGTCAAAACAGTGACCAAGGATGTGGTATTAGAAATTTGATACATTTATATGGGGACTTGGCTTCACCAGAAGCAAAGCAGATCATTGTGTGTATTTTAAATTAATTGGTGACCATGTTATTTATCTGGTCTTGTATGTGGATGATATGTTGCTGGTTGGAAATGACAAAGAAATTATCCAGGATTTAAAGACCCAATTGTCCTCCAAATTCGACATGAAAGATTTTGGTGCTGCAAACTATATTTTGGGAATGGAAATTAAAAGAGACTGGGAAAAGAGGAAGCTTTGGTTAAACCAGAGTAATTATGTCGAGACAATACTGTAGAGGTTTAATATGCAGGATAGTAAGTCGGTGAAGGTTCCTATTCCTATAGGTGTGAAGTTATTTGTTGAACAGTATCCCAAGACACAAGAAGAGGAAGAGGACATGTCCCGTGTTCCATATGCAAGTGCAGTTAGTAGCCTGATGCATGCAATGGTCTATACTAGACTAGACATTGCACATGCAGTGGGAGTATTGAGTGGGTTTATGTCAAAACCATGGAAGTGTAGGTTTTAACCCCGTACATAAATTACCTGCATACGAATTCTAAAACACATAAAATAAAAAATGCGAGAGCATAACACATAAAGCACATATACATAGAGATATTCTCCTGGATCCCAAAAGTGGGACTACCAGCTTGATTTTTCATTATGTTCCTTTCAATTTTATAATACATATTATACACGCCGAAGCATCCAATACCATGGACCAAAAACCATCGCATCCAAAAAACATGTATGAAAATCATGCACAAAACCATGGGTGGGTCCGCCCAACCTAACATAGGTTCCAAAACCAAAAAATTTCGGGGCGCTTCCCCGGACCCCATAGAGTGGGGTTACCTGCACCCCTCAAACACCCTGTGACCCCCCCTCTATTCAATTGGCACAACGAAGGGGGGGCTCCACCCCCCCTCTAACCCCCCAGTTAACTACATGGGCTAGTCGTGGAAAGAATATAACACAACCCAACATTCTCCCACTTGTTGTTTTCTTTCCACTGGGGGCCACAAGGGAGATTAGTCATTTATCCATCCCTGCAACACCCATTGTTTCTCTACACCAAGAGAACTTCTCAGAGCTCACAAATTTTGTCAATGTATCTGTAGTATTCTTCAAATTGTCCACCTTTACCCCGTCCGTTGCAACAACTGCAGGGGGTTACATCTTGTCATGCCCCTACACTGGCGGTACTCTTCCAACCCCACTATAGCGAGGTGCAGCACCACCGGCCACTTTCTTTTCACCAATACTTATGAACATGGACTACACCTAACATTCATACTTAGTTCATTTCTTCTTTACCAAGTATTAAGTTTTCCTTTATAAATAGTGAAAACCATAAACATTCAGCATAAACAGCATTAACATGTATAAATGCACAACAATATAAAGGGAGGGGCAACTTCTCGTCGTCAGTCTACCCGTATATCAACACATATAATTCACAATCTTTCATGTACAAGTTAAATCTTGGAGAAAACCCCAAATTTACACTTAGTCAAATTTACAACATCGGCAAACTCGGTTGCCTAGCTCATCGACATGCCTGCACGACTCGCCCAACTCTTCATTTGCTCCTGAATGAGTTCGTTCAGCCCAGGTACCATTTTCCCAACTCGGGCGTGCTCCTTATGTCTGTGTCACCCAACCTGGGTGCCCTCCGCACGCCGGTCACACCTCCGTTCACAACACTTCACCGCACATTGTTTTGTTTCACCCAGCGCACCAAACCGTGGGTCGCCCTACCTGAGTCACCAACTCACCGTTCGGTGAGCGCACCTCTGTGTCACCCCGCATGATCCTTCGTTTGGTTTACCTGGTGGACACACCTCCGTGTCGTCTCGCATGCACCTTCGTTCAGCCTAACCGTCGTTCAGCGCTTGCGCCCTCGTGTTGCACCGCACGAACTGTCCACCCGGTTCGCTGCCTTACCTAGTTCACCTGCACGCTACACCAACCAAGTCATCGCCGGCTAACTCGCCCATCGTTTAGGCTCATACATTCTGCTCCACCGTAGAACTATGTTAGCTAGCACTTCCAACTCGTCGTTTGAACGATTGATCTCCAAGTTCGATGATCCATCCAACTCGTCATCTGAATGCTTGATCTCCAAGTTCGATGATCCATCCAACTCATCGCTCATCCTATATATATGCCCGCCCATTCCACCATTTGGGCATTCAGCCAACCTGCCACCATAATACATAATTGTCGGCTCGTCTGTTTTTTTAACTCATCGGCCCACACGTTATAATGTGTGGCCGCCCAACCATCATGTCGGCTTTCCCATGAGACTGTCCAACCGCCATGACTCTTCGCCTAAGGCTCAAGTCGGCTCATGGGCTCGAGCTACCCGCTCGCCCACTATGAGTCCACGACCTTGGCACTTCTCCACGCTCTCCTGCTCGCCTGTTTCTCACCGCAGCTCGTTCGTTTCTCCATTGTTCAGCTCGCCCGGTGGGTCGCCCGTGCTGCTCGTCTGTTGCAACAACCGCAGGGCTTTACATCTTGTCACACCCCTACACTGGCGTTACTCTTCCAACCGCACTATAGCGAGGTGCGGCACCTCCGACCACTTTCTTTTCACCAATACTTATAACCGTGGACTACGCCTAACATTCGTACTTAGTTTATTTCTTCTTTACCAAGTATTAAGTTTTCCTTTATACATAGTGAAAACCATAAACATTCACTATAGATAGCATTAACATGTATAAATGCACAACAGTATAAAGGGAGGGGCAACTCCCTGTCGTGAGTCTACCCGTATATCAAGATATATAATTCACAATCTTTCATGTACAAGTTAAGTCTTTGAGAAAACCCCAAATTTACACTTAGCCAAATTTACAACGTCGGCAAACTCGGTTGCCCAACTCATTAGAACACTTGCATGACTCGCCCAACTCTTCGTTTGCTCCTGAACGAGTTCATTAAGCCCGGGTGTCATTTACCCAACTCGGGCACACTCCTTGTGTCCGTGTCGCCCAACCTAGGCGCCCTTCGTACGTTAGTCGCACCTCCATTCACAACACTTCACCACACTTTGTTTCGTTTCACCCGGTGCACCGAACCGTGAGTCGCCCTACCCAAGCCACCAACTCACCGTTCGGCAAGCACACCTCTGTATCGTCCCACATGATCCTTCATTTGGTATACTCGGTGGACACACCTCTGTGTCATCCCGCACGCACCTTCATTCAGCCTAACCATCGTTCGACGGGCGTGCCCTCGTGTCACACCGCACGAACTGTCCACCCGGTTCACTACCTTACCTGGTTCACCCACACACTACACCAACCAAGTCACCGCCGGCTAACTCACCCATCGTTCAAGCTTATACGTTCTACTCCACCGCAGAACTATGTTAGCTCACACTTTCAACTCATTGCTTGAATGCTTGATCTCCAAGTTTGATGATCCATCCAACTCATCGCTCGTCCTATATATACGCCTGCCCGTTCCACCATTTGGGCATTTGGCTGACCTGCCACCATAACACATAACTTTCGGCCCATACGCTATTTTAACTCGTCAGCTTGCACATTATAACGTGTGGCCGCCCAACCATCGTGTCGGCCTGCCCATGAAACCACCCAACCACCATGACTCTTCGCCTAAGGCTTAAGTCGGCTCGTGGGCTCGAGCTACCCGCTCATCAACTATAAGTCCACGGCCTTGGCACTTCTCCATGCTCGCCTGCTCGCCCGTTTCTCACCACAGCTCGCTCGCTCATGTCTTTTCCAACCGTAGCTCGTTTGTTTCTTCGTCATTCAGCTCGCCCGACGAGTCGCCCATGCCGCTCGTCCGTCACAACAACCGCAGGGCGTTACATCCTCCCCCACTAAAATTCATTGTCATCCTCGGGAATCCAGCCATCTACCGTAGCTGCCATCAAACATCTCGTAATCCATCAGAACAGTCATCTTCTGGATCCATGACTTCAATCCATCTATATATTGCGAACATCCTTGCAACATATATAATATGACAATCTCCATCATGTGTCACCATTGTGTGAACCACTACCATGATACTCCAACATAATGCTAACACATCTCTGCACATTGCTAGCCCTCATGATTCGAACTAGTCGGGTGATCAGTCCAACTGTCACGCTCAAACCATAAGAATGCACATCCTTATGCCGTCACCAATCATTTCTCAGACTCCTGTCACAATCCCAAACTCATCAAGAATCTGCTCCAAATCCATGCTCAGGTCCATGGACTCTCCATCCCATCTGTAACATGTCATGATGTTAATGCCAATCCATTCCTGCATCATCTATCTGTCATACCTGCTCAACTATTTAAAGGACTCACTGCCATGAGTAGCTAACAATGAGCCCCATCTTCTAAGTCATCTAAGAAGATGTGGAGGGAGCAGAGCCTGAAGGATCTCCCTCACTAATCAGCTCAATCCACCTATTTGGATCTTCCACCTCCATCCTCTGTAGATATGCATCCTAATCCTCCACCTGGACATTCGGCCTCATATATTCAACCTCGTTGTCATCGTCATCCTCAACAATCGCCAACTTCCTAGACAAATCCAAGATGCTATCAGAAAATGTTTTGATAGCCTGTGACTATTCCATAAGCTTTGCCTCTACACTAGACATCTGCTTATAGACCTCTTTCATACTCTTCTCGTCCTCCATCTGCATCATTGCCAATTTACACTCAGGTTTTGTTACTCCCATGGTTGGAACACCAATAGGTACATCTTCCCTTCTGTCGTAAATGTACAGCTTCTTCAAATGTGGAACAATCATCGCATCATAATGCTTCAAAAACTCCATTCCCAGCACAGCTTCATAGTCATCAATTCACACTATAGTGAAGTCGACTTTCCTGGTCCACTCACCAAGTGTTGTGTCCACTCTTTCAGCCAAACCAATCATGGAATCAAGAGGAGAATTTACTATCTTAATCTGTGCCTTCACTAGTACAAATTTCAGTACAATCCTTCTCGCTATATCTTCACTCATGAAGTTGTGAGTAGCCCCACTATCCACCACAGTGAGTACCTCCGCACTCCCAATCTTCATCCGAACATATTCCAAACTGTTCCTTTCTAGATCTCTTCGTGAGATTGCTTCCATAGCAGCTGCAGCTCAAGGAATCTACATCACCCCCACAGAAGTCTCTTCTTTCTTCATATTGGACTGTGCCATCGCACCCACTTTCAGTCTGGAAGGACAATTCTTCATCGTATGTGGTTCTTCACAGATCCAACACTTCAATGGTTTCTTCGTGTTCGTCTTATCATACGATTTCGAAGCATCTTCTTTCGTAGTTTTCTCCTTCGGCTTATCGAACTTCTTCTTTTTCTCATCAGAAGCTCTATCATAATGCTCCACCAAATGATATACAGCAGCGAAGGCTTCCTCAAGTGTCTTTATTTTCTACCTCTTCACTTCATTGCGTGCCCAAGGTTTCAACCCTATAATAAATTTGAATACCTTGTCTCTTTCCGCCATTTCCAGAAGTTCCAGAACCGCACTTGGGAACTCTCGCTGATATGCCTGTAGACTTCCCGTTTGCTTCAGGTATTTTATCTTCATCCTTGCTTCCCAAGTCTCATCCTATGGACTAAAGTGTGTCTGCAAAGCCTTCTTCATGTCACTCCACGAAGTTATGTCATCAGCACCACCATTGGCAATCTGATCCATCCTTCTTCGACACCACATCTTGGCATCTTTCATCAGGAATTGAGCAGCCACTTTCACTTTAGTCTCCTCATCAGGCAATCCCAAGCATTCTAAGTATTGCTCCATGTCCCATAGAAAATTACCAAGAGTCTTCACACTCCTTGTACCATCGTAAGAATCTAGTTCCTCGACCTTCACATGAGACACTCCCCCACCTGAGTTATGTCTCACGGCCTTCTTCAACACTGCGATCTCTTCACGATCTTTGTCAATAGATTTTTGCATTTCCAAGATTTTTTCCATACCTTGGTCTCTCGCCTTCTTAATCTCCTTGACTTCTTCTTCTAACTATGTATACTTCCATTCCATATACTCATATCGGTCCTTGAGCTCATCGAATTCTTCCTTCATCTTCGCATAGCCTTCTTGATCCTTCACGACCTTGGCCAACTTCGAAGTCCAGTCACAATCCCATTCCTCAAGTCTCTCCAATACCCCTGTTCATGAAAGTTTCACCTGCATTGTGGATAGACTCACCCGTCACAACATGAGGTTCCTCTGCCATTGTTGCCATCAGTGTCCTTCTTTGTGATCTAGTATAGACCATTCACCATTCACCAGGTTCCCTACAAAACCTGAATCAACTCTGATACCACTTGTCACGCCCCTACACTGGCTTTGCCCCGAACCCCATAGAGTGGGGTTACCTACACCCCTCAAACCCCCTGTCACCCCCCCGCTATCTGCAATATTGTCTTGACATACTTCCTCTGGTTTAACTAGAGCTTCCTCTTTGCCCGATCTCTTTTAATTTCCATGCCCAAAATATAGTTTGCATCACCAAGATTTTTCATGTCGAATTTGGAGGACAATTGGGTCTTCAAATCTTGGATAATTTCTTTGTCATTTCCAACCAGCAACATATCATCCACATGCAAGACCAAATAAATAACACGGTCACCAATTAATTTAAAATACACACAGTGATCTGCTTTTCTTCTGGTGAAGCCAAGTCTCAGTATAAATGTATCAAATTTCTGATACCACATCCTTGGTGACTGTTTTAACCCATACAAAGACTTCTTTAACTTGCATACCAGTTCTTTCTTACCCTTCACCGCAAAGCCTTCAGGTTGCTTCATGTAGATTTCCTCTTCCAGATCCCCGTGAAGAAATGTTGTCTTCACATCCATTTGTTCTACCTCAAAATCAAAAGCAACAGCAATAGATAAAATTAATCTAATAGAAGTTACCTTGGCAACAGGAGAAAAAATATCACCAAAATCAATTCTCGGCACCTGGGAATAACCTTTTACTACCAACCGAGCTTTGTATTTCTCCACCTTTCCTTCTGCATTTGTCTTCTTCTTGAACACCCATTTGCTGCCAATGGGTTTCCTTCCAGCCAGCAACTCCACTAGATCCCAAGACTCATTTTTGTGCAAAGATGCCATTTCATCAACCATGGCCTATTTCCAAAGTTTTCCATCCTCTGAATCTACTGCTTCCTTCACAGTTTTGGGATCATCATCAGTAATAGATAAAGAAAAATTTGAACAAAAAGCAGATGGACTATACCTTTCTAGCTGCCTTCTTTCTCAAACTGATCTTCTCACACCTGGAGTTTGTGGCTCTTCATCTTCTGATTCCACCTCTATTGTAGAGTCTGATTCTTCCTCCTTTAGCTCAAACTCTATCTTCTCAGGTTCCTTTGGTTGGACTTCATGTTTAATAACATCTTTCACTTCTCTGAACACCACATCTCGGTTGTACACAACCTTTCGTGTGACTAGGTTCCAAAGCTTATAACCCTTTAAACCATCCTTATACCCAATAAAGATGCACTTTTTAGATTTACTATCCAACTTGGTTCATTTCTCCTTTGGAACATGTACATATGCATCACATCCAAATACCCTTAGATGTGAAAGAGAGGGTTTCTTACTAGTCCATACCTCTTGTCTAGTTTTATTCTCCAACGCTGATGAAGGCGATCTATTGACCAAGTAACATGCTGTCTCCATCGCCTCTGCCTATAATTCCTGTCCTAACCCGGCACCATTGAGCATGCTTCTTGTGCTTTCCATCAACATCTTGTTCATTCTTTCTGCAACTCCATTTTGTTGAGGTGTATATGGAGTAGTCTTCTCCCATGCTATACCACACTTCTTACAGAATTCTTCAAATTCTTTACTGCAAAACTCTCCATCGTTATTTGTCCTCAGCACCTTTATCTTCTTCTCTATCTAGTTTTCCACCAGAGCCTTGAATTATTTAAACCTGTCAAAAACTTTAGATTTCTTCTTAAGAAAATATATCCATGTATTCCTTGAGAAGTCATCTATAAATGATACATAGTACACAGACTTACCAAGTGATGGAACCTTCACAGGTCCAAACACATCACTATGCACAAGCTCTAATATATGTTTCACCCTCTTACCACCAGAGGGGAAACTCACCCGATTCTTCTTCCCATATACACAATTTTCACAGAAATCAAAATCCAGAGAGTTATTACTCATACTTTCTACCATACCTTTACCATGAAGTATTTAAAGGCCCTTCTCTCCAATATGTTCAATTCTTTGATGCCACTGCATGGTCTTCTCTGGAGAGACCACTAGATTTTTTGCTCCACTTTTAGGAACCATAGTACTGTTGCACCCATCAACAACCGTGTTACCTTGCAACTTGTACAGAGTTCCAATCCAAACTCCTCGCATCAATACCAGTGCTCCTCGAACCATCTTGCAGGTATCCTTCTCAAACACTATTTTTACACCTGCATCATCCAACTTTCTTACAAAAATCATATTTTTGGCTAATCCAGGAATATGCAGAGCACCCGGAAGTGTTCTAACCCTTCCACCTTGCAACTTCAACTTTACTTTTCCATGACCAATGATTCTAGACTTCCTATCATCCCCTAAGAAGACATCACCACCATCGTATACCTCATACTCGCAGAACCACTCTCTATGGGGAGTGAAGTGAAAGGATGCACCTGAGTCAATCAACCATGCCTCATGATCTAGATGTTTACTTGAAGAAGCCAAGTACACATCCCCACCTTCATCTGAGGTGGTTTTCACCTCTGCAAAAGGAGCATCGGCAGATCCCTTTCCTTTATCAGGAGCTTTAGTTTTACAGTCCCTTTTGTAGTGCCCTTCCTTTCCACATTTCCAGCACACCACCTTTACAGGCTTTCCTAGAGATTTAGATCTCCCTCTAGATTTAGATCTCCCACTCGATGACGTATTTTTGTTTCTGTTCTGTGACCATCCTCGTACAGACAAGGCATCACCATTCTGGCTCTCCATATTTTTCCGTCTCATCTCATCCGTCAGCAAGGATGAGACTATTTCATCAAACTACAAGGCAGTTGCATTGCTACCTATTGCAATAACTAGACTATCCCACGAATCTGGAATAGAACACAACAAACTGATGTACTTATCTTCATCTGAAATTTTAATATCAACAGATGCTAACTGACTTACCACAGTATTAAATGCATTCAGATGCTCTGTCACTGAGTCTCCATCTTTCATCCTCAGGTTATACAACTTTTTCCACAGGAACAGTTTATTCACCAGAGACTTAGATTGGTACAAAGTCCCTAACGTTTCCCACAAAGCCTTTGCCATAGCTTCCCCTGATACATTCATCAATACTGAATCTGAGACACACAATCAGATTGTGCTCTTTGCCTTCTGATCCAACTTCTTCCATTCTTCATCGGACACTCCCGTTGGTTTAGTACCTGGATCTACCGCAATCCACTGATATTTATCCACCAATAGATCCTCCATCCTGAGTTTCCACAACTCAAAACTCTAACCATTAAATTTCTCGATCTCTATCTTTCCACTACTCGCCATCTTCTTTCACCACCAAAATCCATCTCGCAGATCTCCCACTGAACAGGGTCTACCACAGGCCCGAGCGAAACCCCTCAGCAACAAAGGCACCCCCTTGAAGCCAAAACAACTCTGATACCAAATGCAGGTTTTAACCTCGTACAGAAATTACCTGCATATGAATTCTAAAACACATAAAATAAAAAATGCGAGAGCATAACACATAAAACAAATATACACAGATATTTTCCCCTGGATCCCAAAACTGGGACTACCAGCTTGATTTTTCATTATGTTCCTTTCAATGTTATAATACGTATTTATACATGCCAAAGCATCCAATACCATGGACCGAAAATCATCGCGTCCATAAAACATGTGCGGAAATCATGCACAAAACCATAGGTGGGTCCGCCCAACCTAACATAGGTTCCCAAACCAAAAATTTTCGGGACATTGCCCCGAACCCATAGAGTGGAGCTACCTGCACCCCTCAAACCCCCTGTGACCCCCTGCTACACAATCGATGCAGCGAAGGGGGGGCTCTGCCCCCCCTCTAAACCCTCGGTTAACTACATGGGCTAGTCGTGGAAAGAATATAACACAACCCAACAGAAAGAAGCATTGGACAATAGTGAAGCGAGTTTTCAGGTATTTGTGTGGCACTAGTGATTATGGTTTGTGCTACCAATGAAGACCAGGATTGGACAGAGTGTTGGATATTCGTGGCTTTGTTAATGCAGACTGGTTGGAGATCTGGATTAGAGAAGATCATCAAGTGGGTATGTGTTTAACCTATTTGGAGGTGTAGTCAGTTGGATGAGTAAGAAACAATCTGTAGTGGCACTATCAACTACAGAGGCAGAATACATGGTAGTCGATCATGCAAGCAAGGAAGCAGTCTGGTTGTAGGGATTGTGTTCAAGTATGGGGTTAGTACAGGGAGTTATAAGGATAGACTGTGACAGCCAAAGTGCAATTTTCTTGGCAAAGAAGCCTACATGTAATTCAAAGACAAAGCACATTGATGTTCAGTATCACTTTGTGAGGGACATGATAGAAGACAAAAAGGTGTTGCTGGTAAAGGTGGACACCATGTGGAAAGAATCAACAAGTGGGAGAATGTTGGGTTGTGTTATATTCTTTCCACGACTAGCCGACGTAGTTAACCAGGGGGTTAGAAGGGGGGCAGAGTGTTATAGGGAAAAGTGTCTATTTAGAACTGCTCTATCCCACTAAGGTGTGACAGCTACCTTAGAAACAAACAGAGAAAAACTACTTTTGTATTTCCTTTATGAATTATAGATAGAGAGGAATAGAAAGAACCAACCTGTGTCTTGCGCTAATCCTTTGATCCAATCCCTCTCTTCTTTGATAGTCTCCAGCTACCTGCTCCCTTGCATGCCCAGCTTCACAAAGTACCTGTAAGATCACAGAAGCAGCAGAGCACTATACAAAGACATGGATCTATATTCATAAACAACTTAGGATCAGATTTAAGTTAACCATACAAATGTAACAAGCATCAATGATACAAAAGCATGGAGGAGAACTCAAATAGTTTTTATTGATAAACAAGAAAAGATCCAGTAGGAGTTACAACCAGTGGTTCCAACCCAGCATCAACCTCCCAGCAAAGAAGCCCCTCTTCACCTCAAACAAAGCATAAATCACCCAACAATCTGATGTTTGTCTCTAGAAACCAACAACAATTCCTTACGATATGCAAAATTCCAACCTCTGGATCTCTGGGATGAGGGATCCATATATAGATATCTGTAAGGAGGATGAGTCAGCTTGTGATCTGATTAGTGTCTTCTCTCTGTCAGTTCTTGCTTCCACTTGGAGACTGAGGGCCTCTTACTCATCCTTGGTCGAATTCAGTGAGGCAAGTGTCACAGGAGAAGATTCTAGAAGCTTCCATTGCCTCTCCACCTCGCGGAATGACACTGCCATTTGTCATTTCTCGCCCATCGCACCCCACAGAAGGGAGTTTTGAAATGCAACGCACCCTCACAGTGCATTTGGGTGAGATGCAACGCACCTAGCTAGTGGAGCAGCTGCAATGATCCTGTTTTGACCAATTCTGAGCAGTTTCTGGTGGAGAACTTCTGGGAGAAGCTGTAATCTGTTGACCTTGTTCCTTTAGGAGTTAGAACAACACTTTTAGGGACTTAGGAGCCCTTGGTTTATGGACATTTCATGCTTGGAGTTGTAGGGCACAAAAATGTCTATAACAGTTGCCCCCTAAAGTATGAGGGCGTTAACCTTTTGGTGTCGGGTGAAATGCTTTATTATGAGGATCCGAAGTTCTTTCAATGCTGGGAGGAGACTTGTAATAAGATACAATACAATACATTATCTTCATATTGTTTTCATGATCTAGCTGAGGTGGGAATTCCCATGCTCAGCTTTATAAATTCATTTTCATGTACATAGGACAGACAATCATCTGAGTGTAGACTGATGATTCTGATAGAGCCATCATCCTTTTGGTAGGATGATTATCTGTGCTGCAATGCTGTACATTTAATGTCATTATTTCCCTGAATATATATCGCAGCCCGGATGGATGAAACTAGATCCGGGGTCTTCAATCTCGTCCGATCTTCACTCGAAGTACAAGTCGATCCATGTGAGAAATGTTCTAAAGTCGAACATGGAAAGACATCGCTTGATTACCAGTCAATGATGTAAACTGTTAACAAGCGCAAGAGGAATCACCGATAATGATAATGATCCTCAAGGTACTGCAGTACAATTCACGTGGTGTGAATAAAGGACTTGGTATCGAACACCATGCAAAATCTTTCAGTCGAAGGCCATTGATGTAAACCTGTCGCCGGAAGAAAACTTGCCATTGAGGCATGCAAGCTTCAAAGTACTGAATGGGGTGTTCCTAGATCAACTTCTTGGATAATGAGCTGATGTCGACAAGAAGTGATCCGTCACAGGAGGGCCTTAATGAATCCCACATCAATGACATGGAACGGAGCAAATGATTTGATGGAGGTGAAAACGATCTGGTGATATAAGGTTCAGGGTGGCGGTCATGAAAGAATGGAGTATAATGTATGGTAGTGGGTGAGACACAGGTGACTTCTCTGGATGACTTCTCTTGAACATATCGGCGACACTAATGTGATGGATTGGTAGCATTAACCCCAAATGTGGATGGTATGGTGACCATGGTGATGTGACCGGTGAATGAAACAACCCAACCCGACTCGGACACGGAGTGGAAGTGTCATGTTCAAGAGCGACTTGCTACCAACAAAGTTTCTTTGAGTTTTCTTCTCAATTTTTCCTCAGTCATTACTGACCAGTACCTCCTTATTTTTGTCAAGCTTGAGGAGGATAACATATGCTTGTTCTATAATTTGCCCTTCGGGCAAACCCATCACTATGTTTTAACGAGCCTAGCGATAGTGAAACTCGTTCTCGTCTAAAGACAAGTTTGTCGCTATTAATCTTTTTAACGAGTTTAACGACAAAGATAACTCGGTCCTTTTCAATTTTAGAGAGTCTAAAAAAGAACGTAAAGATAACTCCAAAATTCCTTTTTCATCATCTAATCCCTTAAGTCCGAAAAAGTATAAAACGATACAGAAGGGGTGAATTTTCGATAGTTTTAACGAGCCAAACAAAACAAGCGCTCGATCTTTTTGTGCAATAATCCCTCAGGTCCAAAAAGATTAAAATCTAGAGGAGGGATAGCACTTCCTGTCCCTTTAACGAGCTGGAGAGGCCAATGGCTCGGCAATCTTTTCATATTTTACGAGTCAGTTGAAAAGAGCTTAAAGGAGACTCGTCTTTTGAGGAACGAGTGATAAAACGGGTAGCAGCTGATTCCAGGTAAGGTTTGGAATTTTCCAATCACGGCAGTGTCACAAGGATGGCTAATGAAATCACTCTTCGCAGCTGTTCCTCAAAATGGGTAAACAATCAAATGGAGGTGAATGAACGGCCAATGAAAAGTGGAGGTGACGGTGCAAACACGACCAAGGCTTTAATGGCTGAAGTACTACATTCACGATGGTTATTTACCAGGGAATAGTTCATTTTTTAATGAGCTTAAATGCGGGTGGAAACATTTGCTCATGTCTTATGTTTATTTTTTAACGAGCTTGAACTATGTGCTAAAACTACTCGATTAATCCAGCCTTGTGATAAGAATGTCTCATATAAAAACGACAACTTTTAGATATTTGCCCCACATCCTTTCTTTATGCAAGTTAGGAAACGACCAGTCCTACGAGTTTAAAGGGTTAGAGGTCCTAAAAATTTAAAAAAATAAATAGTCGCTCTTCGCTTGCATTCCAAAAGGTTTGCATGCCCCCGGGTATAAAACAGAGTTTCAAGGTTACCCCTTCTTTAGTCCGTTAAAACATTTGTTTTACCGAGAGAGGCCTACCTCTTACAGGTTACCCAAAGATTGTTCTATTCACAGCGCAAACAAAACACTTCTTCGGCGATGTCTACCGAGATAAACAAAGGTGAGCGGCGGTGCTCGCCAACTCACATAACTTTGACAAGAGAATCTTGTTCTAGAATAACCCCCTCTTCCAATCACGGACGGGGATACAGACTAGTCATATTCTCTCGTGGAAACCTACCCTATACCCGAAGTTTTCCTGCCGAAGCAGACCAGGGTGCATGCCCCCTGGGTTTCAGTCATATCCCTCCGAATCACTCGCGCTCATCAGGAGGACGGACTGGAGATTGAGACATTTCTTGCGTGAAAAGGCCCATTCAGGATGGTATAGTGACTTTTGCTCTGTATGATCTGGAAATGAAAGCTGGTCCA